>CM022947.1:95455694-96165610 GCA_012931725.1 Litsea cubeba
TTAGACAAACGGCCATCAAATGAAGAATTGAAGGTAGAATGTTTGTGAATACAAACGACCATCAAATTATCACTCATTACAGGGTTGGAAACATACTACTCGGATTACAAATAAAGAGGATAACGGGATGATCTCTCAACAGGGTGCACTGATGGACAAGGAATAGGCTGGAAAGATGCAAATCCATTTACACACCATTTTGACAACAGGTCTGTTAACCACATGGACAAAGCCTGTGAGGGGGAACAAATTTTGTAGCCCCTAAAAGTGAGTGGATTTTGCTCATTCATTTTGAGTTTTTGACAGATAAAGTAGCAAGAGGAGTTCTGTCAGAGCGTTTCTATTCAGTATGGCTGAAACACAGTCATGTTCAGTATGGTTGACACAAATGTGCATATCTTCCCTCCCATGTGAGGTAGCAATTTTACTCTTCTCTTTTCCTCTGAGTTTAACAAACAATATCTTCCAAATGGGCACATCAAAAATGGGATGCAGCAGGAAGCCACTCTCAATTCTTAAACAAAATCAAGTAAAATCAGAATCTATATGTCATAACACTGCATAAGCCCAAGCATGAGATGAATCATGGCAACATAAGGCATGTGGGAAAAACAAACATGGAAGCAGAATAGGAGTAGAAGCAGAACCAAGAACAGAAAACGAAGAACAATCTCCAACTCTTAAGCACTGCTCTAGTAGAAATTGTCATGTTACACTAAAGAAAAGTCACAGTTAAAAAATGGCTTCGGATATAAAAATTCATTGAGGTGTCCGCTTTTCACAATACTGAAATATTTAATCAGAAATGTGCATACCCACTACTCAATAAAGTAATCCAACAGTAACCAATACATGAGGGATAGAGGGAGAGGGAGAGAGCGGAAAAGGGAGAGAGTGGAAGAGGGAGAGGGAGTGAGCGGGAGAGAAAGAGAGCGGGAGAGTCAGAGGGTGGAAGAGACAGGGAGGGAGATGGATCGGGACAGACAGGGAGAGGCTTGCCGTTGACGAAGACGATGATCCGGCCCGGAGATGACGATGACGAGAATGGAAGGGCTCTTTTCTCTGAGGTTGATGAGAATGGAAGGGCTCTCTTTCTCTGAGGTTTGACGAGAATGGAAGGGAACAGGGGGGATTCTAATTTTCTCTTTATATCTGGGGTTGAAAAAATCGTTGGATTTGGGCTTGCCGAACCCAGATAGATGGAATAACCTATGATGCCCGGATATGGCATGGATACGGCAGGGACATGCCATAGACATGGCAGGGACACACGGATTTCACATATAAAAAGTGAAGTATCGGATACGATACGACACGATACGTTGCCCATTTTGAAGTATCCGCGCATCATAGGGAATAACTATAAGGTTCAATGATGATGATAATGGTCCATTAGTGTAAATAATCCAGCTCATGAATAGATGTTTACTTGTTTACATTCTACATTCACAACGTATACTGTTCAAAGTAATCCAATGATAGTTAAACCATGATGACAATTGCCAAGGCAGCATTCTTATCAAGATAGGCTACAATATGGGTGCATCCTACCATACAAAATAAACCCAAATTTTTTTTTTTAAGATTTATTTATTTCTTTCTGATTTCACTAGAGCCTATAAAGGGGCGGGCATTACTTAGGATTGACAAACTCTTTAATGGCACCTCGAGTTTTCTTGAGCTCCTCAATGTACGGATCAAGTGCCAAAATCAGCTGCAACCAAGTGTACATAGATGCAAGTTAGTTTCACCAATAGAATGATTACAAGAAAATGTTAAATGGAATACTTAAAGATAAAATACTAAAAGAACTGTTCTTAAAAGACATCAAAATTATTGATTTCAATCAAGAAGGATGCACTTTACACAAAAATATCTTCTCAAAGTATATTGTTATTACAGCTGTAAGAAAATTCATCAATAAGATGATTTTCAATAAGAAGGCTGCACTTTACACAAAAATATCTTCTCAAAGTATATAGTTATTACAGCTGTAAGAAAATTCATCAATAAGATGATTTTTCAACGCCTCACCAATATCTAACTTGTAAACACTAAGCTCATTCAAAAGGATAACATTAAATTTAAATAGTCATGGTTATGAGAAAAGGGGCCATCAATGAAAAGTTGAATGGACATGATTAAAATGATTACTGACCAGCAAGAATAGTTGGTATGAGATCCTACCTACGTGGGCCTGCTTGTCTTGTTTGCTTGCTCGTCTCCCAGGGGGCTCTGGACTAGACTAAGTCCCATATTGGAAACATCCAAGTCTTGACCCTAGGCATATGTGAGACCTGGAAAACCCCACATGATGACTTAACCCCACATGATGAGTTTTAAAGCCATAAGACTTCATTCAAAGTGGACAATATCATGCGGATAGTGGGCTTGGGTTGTCAAA
Organism: Litsea cubeba; assembly: GCA_012931725.1. Lineage (NCBI taxonomy): Eukaryota > Viridiplantae > Streptophyta > Magnoliopsida > Laurales > Lauraceae > Litsea > Litsea cubeba. The sequence continues at coordinate 95,458,099 of CM022947.1, forward strand.
GAATGGTATTAGAGCCATGGACGCCTTTGGTTTTTGGTGTGGGAGAGTGTGGGATCCTGTCTGCTAGGCCTTAAACGCACATGACACATTTTAAATGTAATATCCTTGAAATTAAATTAGGGGCTAGAATTTTGTCTAAATTTAATTAAGGGGCCAGCTCTCCTAAGCTCAAGCTTAGGATAAGGTAAGCTCAAGTGTGTGGTGGGGCCCACCTAGGGACCCACACGGGGATGGGAGTGGGGGGATATCAAGGACTCACTGGGATCTTCCTCTCTACAAAAAATCAGCCCCAACCATAATTTCTATCATCTCCATATAGGCCCAAAAGTTTAATAGTCAATAGTCCATTCAGATCAACACATAGTTGATCCAACGGTCTTGTAAATTCGGATCTGACTGAAAGTTGGTGGACATGTGCAATTTAGGGGGGTTATGTGTTTGGTCCATTTGGATGGACCAAAGGTGGGCCCCACAAGCATGAGCTTACGAGATTTTATCCTAAACTTGAGCTTAGGAGAGCCTTGCTCTTTAATTAATGTGCCATTCTTTATTTAGTTATTTATTTATGTGATTATGGTGTGGGACCATTAATTGTGTGGACTTAAATTTTATTTGATAGACATTGGTGGGATCTACGGTTATAAGTTCTAATAGGACCCATTGTCTTAAGTGTTAGGAAATCTTGGGACATTGTTAATTGCTTAGAAGACTTATTAATATCACTAGAGAGGGGACCCATGTCTAAGCATTAGAGAGAGAATAGTTTATATGGAAGATGGGACCCAACCTTTAGTATTGACATGCACACAAGACCCTTGTTCCAAAACAAAACCTACGCATAAAGTTTGTGAGTAATTCCTTTTAGAAAGTGAACTTCTTAATAGAAAGAAGTTGAATGGGAGGAGGAGCCGAACATGGGGAGGGAACTTGCACACGACCCCTAGCCTATTTATAGGTGTCAACTCTCCCGGAATCACATACTCAAGCTCTCTTCTCTATCTTTTCTACTAACCCAAACCTTAGAGAGAACTAGTGGGATCAAGGAGAATTGAAGAATAGAAGATGAGAAATCGGAAATTAGAGCCTTGTGGGTGTCCTATATTAATCTACATATTGCTAGAGCAACTATTGCTTACCAAGGGGAGTAGAAAATTCTGATCTACTAGTGTATGGTTCTAAATTTCTGGTTTTTGCCTTTGTATTCGTTGATTACTCTATTTTATGATGATACCTTGGATATAGATGATAATCCAATTGACTTTTCCAAGTTTTGTATACTGCTACAGTGTCTATCGACCATGGCAACCTTTGTTTGAGTTTGAAACCCTCTTTTTAATATCTAGAAATCATGCAAAACTATGTATAACTTTTTTAGGATCATTAAGTAGCATTTTCCACTCAAATCCACCAGAAATTGGTGAAGATTTCTTATTAATTAGGCAAATGCTTGGAATTCTATTATGTAAATAGATTTGACACATGTATGCATATGATACTTTATAAGCCTTGACACGGAATTCGAACGGCCCGGGTTGTGACATCATAGCTGTGAGAGTTCGGTCAAAGCAGATAATCACATGTGGATAGTGGGCCTGGGTCGTCTGTGGATGGCTATATGTCTGGTGGGGAAGAGTGTGAGATCCTACCTAGCTTGCTTGTCTGTTTGTTTGCTTGTCTCCAAGGGGGCTTTGGACTACACTAAGTACCAAATAGGATACATCCAATTCCTGACCCTAGCATATATGTGCGGCCTAGCCTTAACCCCACATAATCCTTTTAAAAGCTGTGAGACTTCGGTCAAAGCGGACAATATCATGTTGATAGTGGCCAAGGTTGTCACATAATGTCATCAAAGTCGAGGAACAACTCATTTTCGGTGGGTAGGGAGATCCTACCTGCCCGAGCTTGCTTTTTTGTTTGTAGTCTACTAGGGGGCTTTGGACTACACTAAGTCCCACTTCATAAACATCCAAGTTGTGACCTTGGGCATATAGTGCCGGCCCGGCCTTAACCCACATTATGCATTTTAAAGCTGGAGACTTTGGTCAAAAGCGGACAATATCATGTGGATAGTGGGCCGGGTTATCACAATTGAATGTAATTGGCTTGAACCCACAACCTCATGGTTGTTTCAATGAGCACCTTCCATTGTAACTACATGCTCTTGTAAATGAATAGTACCTTTTATCTTCAAATGCTTAAATCTTCTACAAATGAGGTTTAATATTCCAAAATTATTGCATATGGACAGCAGAAGCCTCCCACATCTGTTCGTGAAATGAAAATGAGATCAATTTCTCCTTTTTTCCCAATAAGATTTAGTCGGGCATTGACATGGATCGTGAACAACTTGGTAAGGCATTGAGCCCTAGTTGATTTGGACTCGGACTGATTCCCAAAACCATGATCTAGGTTCAACATGATTTAGGTATAAAGTAAACCGACTGACATCAATTTGACTTGGCCCCTCTCAATATTCATCACTTCTTATCCTATATGGTTCAATTTGTTTTTCTTTCCAATTATTGAACTTTTTAATTGGAAAAAAGATAAAAAAATAAAAATAAAGAAGGAAATGAATGCAAATATTGACCCTAGTGATATCCAAATCTTATAGATAGTGTGTATCATTGCATAGATGGCTTAAGCCAAAAGTGAGGAAGGTACTCTTTGGTGGCCACATTTGAAATTCTTAGTATACTTTTGAAAAGAAAAACCAAACCAAACCAAAGCCTTTTCCCACTAGGTGGTGTCGGCTATATGGATTTGACGACGCCAATTCAAATCTGTTTAGGGCCATGGCCTCCATTAGATCCATGTAGGCAAGAGTCATGTTTAATAGTTTCTTTCCAACTTCTCTTGGGTCCTCTCCCTCTCCTACTCCTGACAATCTCCATGCTTTCACACTTTTTAACAGGTGCCTCCGTTGGACGCCTTCTAACATGGACGAACCATCTCAGTCGATTTTCTCTCATTTTATCTCCAATCGCTGCTATTCCTACTTTGCCCCCTAATCTCCTCATTCCTAATCCTATCTCTCATTGTGATCCCGCACTCCATCTTAGCATCCTCATTCTTCGCAACTTCCATCTTCTTGACATGATTATGCTTTACTGCCACAACACTCTGATCCATATAACAATGCTGGTCGTACCGCCACCTTATAATACTTTCCTTTAACCTTGAGGGGGACTTTCCGATCACACAAAGACCCCAAAGCACTCCTCCATTGTTCCACCCGCCTGAATCCTGTGACTTACATCAGTATCAATCCCTCCATCCTGTTGCACCATAGATCCAAGGTACCCTAAAGTTTTCTTTTCTCTACAATCTTTCGTGTGCCCAAAATTACTTCTACGTTACCAGGTGTCCTACTTTGGCTAAACTTGCATTCCATATATTCCGTTTTGCATCGACTTAGCCTAAACCCTTTTGTCTCTAATGTTTTCTGCCACAATACTTTGAAAAGAAAACAGAAAAAAAAAAAAAAAACTTAACGGCTGTCATCCAGATTGTAGCCCGAAATTTTGATACCAAATAGGTAGGTCAAGAGTCTTTTTGGACCTAAGCTGGCTCAACCTGGATCCGCGATCAAATCAATAGATCAATCTCCCGAAGGATTGTTCGAATCCTAGATGTATTCCAGCCTAAGGCATCCTCACAAGAGGAGAAAACACCATAACTGAAGAGAAAACTCTCATAACTTAAAACTTTAATTGACAATAAGTACGTGCGTGCATGTCGTGCATCACAATGAGGCCTAACATCCTTATATAGAGGAGTTGGCGTAAAGCCCTAAGAAAACATTAGGTCCTAATATATGAATCATGCCTTAAATATAAAATAAGAAACTAACTAATATTAATCCTAATCAAATCAACTACTTAATAATAGTCCTAAATCAATGGATTGTTCCCATTGGGCCTATGGACTGGACCAATGGGTTGGCTGACACTATTGTTCTTGCCGCCTGGCATCACAAACTTAGGTTCATCAAGTTTGGTTGAGAGGAGGCCAATATGAGGGTTGCTATATCAATTTCTTCGTTCTCCCAAAATAGGAGGTTTTGGCATTCCAAAGAAAATTCAGCATATTAAATGAAAGTAATCCAACAGGCACAATACATAGATGCAGTATATCTTTGAAATCACAGGTTTTACCGAACTAATGGCCACCAAGGCAACAAATTGCAAAACCGTAGATTTTGCAGCAGTCACCTAAAATGGAATGGATGGACTGCAATACCTTGAACTTAGTAGAAAAACATTTGTAGGCAGGATGGGTTACTCAAAAGAGTAACTGTCAATGTGACAATATTTCAATTCAGTTCATCAAGCGACAGACCATTAATCATAGTCGTGAGTTTCGTTTCCACTCCGTTTTGGTTTAACTCCAAACTGAATGTTTTGGCCATTTCGGTCTTTCATTATGGAGTTGATTTTGGAAAAAAATAAAATTTTAAATATATATATCTAGAAAAATATGAAAAAATCTACAATTAAAAATAGCATAAAAATAATATTTAATTCATTTTTCCAAATCAACAAAATGTAATACGCTAAATCAACATGTCAAATAGATAACCCCAACCTTTGTAATCGTGAAAGAAGAAAAACAACAATTGAACGAAAGAGAGAGAATGGAGGAGCCAACCTAAATTGTGCAAGAAGAAGAAGCTGACCTTTTGTAATGGTGGTTGGTGAAACAAAGAAGTGGCCCCGTGAAGACGACCACTTCCTGCCTAAGGTGCTAAAAGGGCTAAACTTCCTTTACCTTAATGGGAGAAAAATGCATACTCAGGTTCAGAGTCTTAAAGGATGCCCATATTGATTTAAAAAAAAAAAAAAAACAGCTAAGAAAAAAAAAAAGAAAAAGGAAAAATCTTGCCTTCATTCAAATTTAAGCTAAAACTGAAATATGAAATTCCGACCTATTTGGTCAAAATTACAAATTCAGAACCGAGTTGGGATTTTGGACAAAATAGCTGGAATCACAACTGAAATCTCTCAAGGGGGTGTTTCATTTCGGCAGGTACAGCTAATAAAACCAAAATTGAAACTAGGCCATCAAAATACATCAATCAAAGCTATTTTTTAATGTATGAAATCACGTAAAGATTTATTACTCCAGAATGACAAAAGAAGAAACCAAATTACATAAGCAACCGCCTAAAAGAGATCAAACATCAAAAGAAATAGAAGAATGAAAAACTCCTCCTTAGCAAGACCATCCGCCATATAGCCTCATGTAACACATGGTGAAAGACTACACCCAATGTCTTGAAACAAACCTGCACCTCTTCAATCAAGTAGGCCAACCTCAAAGGTGAGAAGACTTACTAGAACTCCATTGAATAGCTGAAAAAGAGTCACTTTCAATTATAGCATTAAACCTTCCCATCCTGTGCATCTCTTGACAACCCACCAAAAGAGCAGGAACTTCAGCTTCATTAGCAAGCACAGAGTTCGCAGGCCCGGAGACGTTCCTAACCACCTTACATTCCAATCCTTGATAACACTTCCAATACCTCCACTCCAAATATAGTTACTATATAATTTTTTGTTAGTTTTTATTAGGGAAAATCTCAAATGAGGCCTTAAGGTTTTACCGTATTTCAAAAAAGGACATAAGTTTTAAAACTTTTCAAATTAGTCACTAGTTTTTCAGAAAGTTTTCAATTAAGGACATTCGTCCATTTAAAGCTTTTTTTTGGTGACTTTTCCCCTCAAATTTCTTAAACTACCAAAATCACCCTTTTATTGAAATAAAATCCTCCTTCACCTCCTCTATATCTCTTCTTTTTCTTCACTGGAATTCTCACAGTGATCAAGGACAACTAGCCTCTCCACGACGATCGGGCTGAATGTAGTGGTTGCCGAAACCATGTCATGGCTTTAAATGGACACTTGGGTATTTTTAAAAAATGAGGGAAAATGTCGTAAGAAAATACCATTAAATGACTGGATGTCCTTAATTGAAACTTATTGGAAAACATAGGGATTAATTTGATTTTTTTAAACTTGTGTCCTTTTTTGAAATAAGGCAAAAAATTAAGGCTTATTTGAAAATTCCCCTTTTTTAAATATAACTATATAGTTTGTTAGTTGCAGCTTAATAACATCAACAAAAGGATTAATGCAAACATGCCACAATGTTCGATCCACTGACAAACATGCCACAATGTTCACGGTCTCAGACGAATTTGTGAACATGTGCTAGTGAAGAGCACAGGCTTATATAACCAGGGTTTATGGTTTGACCAAAGTCGGCACAAAAGAGGTGAAGATTCAATCTTGGCAAAAATATGATCTAGATTCTTGAATGCTTCGCATCCATGCCTAAGCAAGTCCTGTGAACACGGTCTTAATACTCGACCAAGTCCAAGTCTAGCCTACCGAGTCAAGTCGCCTCTAATAAAGTGACCCTCCTCTTAAAACTAAGGGCCCATTGGTAAAAAAAGGACCTTTTTACAAATAGCTGATGCTTCAGGATCACAAATACTAAAATCTTTTTTTAATTAACGAGAAGTCATTAATAAAGCTAACAATACAAGAGAGCTATACTGGCAAGCTTTATCAAAGACAAAAACAAACAGAAAAGAAAAAAGAACCACTGAACGGACTAAACAGCAGCTACAGTAAGGCCCATTCTCTCCAATCACAAATAGAAAATCGCAAAATGTAGAAGGAAAAGGAAGTCACACTGCTGGATTGATGAGAAACAGTAAGGAGACCAAATTTAAAAAACCACAGGAACCATTCCAAGGTTTGAAGTGGTTAGTATAATACTACTATCATTCTTCGTTCACAACTCACACGCTTCCAAGTTTTTATGCATCATCATCACTGTGGATGGCGTGGTGTTACTTTGTAGTGGTTGGGGTGGGGGCATCAAGCAGTTATATATCCACTCTGTAACAAGCACGCAAGAAAAATTGCAAATTTTTAGTTTCTTTCCAAGAAAATAAAAAATATTCAACAAACTAAGTTATCAGACTACTAATAGATTGTAAGGAAGAAACCAAGAAAAAAAAAGAAAATACAATAATTGTTTCACATCATTAACAGAATAATAAACAAAGTAACCTGGAGAAACTGAGATCTGTTACAACGATCTCTATAAATAACTAAGCAGTCAAAGAAACATTCCATTGTAATAGAAGAAAAACACAAACCAGGTCGGAGCATACCTGATTTATATTTCCAGGGAAAGGAGAAAAGCCTGTTTCATCATTCACCTCTCCATCAGGATGTCCAGTTGCTCTAAGAAGAGGATCAAGCTGATTGTATTCCACATTAATCACCATTGTCCTCCCTGATGCCAAAAGTATGAACGATGTATAAATAAATCTTAAATGACACACTAAAAATAAAGGTGTATGCAAAGAATTAAAGACAAAACCCATGTTTCAACCTCATATGAATTGCCATAGTGAACAGAAATATAAGACATCATCAATATTTTGATAGAATATGATTTAGATATTCCCGGGCCTCTGAATTAATTTAAAAAAAAAAAAAAGAAACTCATGCCAGCATATATGACACTTGTTTCTCATTCTTTCCGAGAACAGTAGCAAGGAATGCTCTTCACCAAGTCGGATGCAAGAAATCTATAAAGTTACAGAAGTTGGGAGCACGGACAATTTTGATGAAAGAAGATGATATAGACATTCCTGGGCCTCTGAAAATAATAATAATAATAAGAATAACAACAAGAATAACAACAACAACAACAAAACCACCACCAACTTGCACGACAAATGTTACACTTATTTTTTCTTTCCTTTTTTCCAGAAGATGATAGAAAGGGGATACTCTTCACCAATTCATTTACTACAAATCTATCAAGATTGAAGATGCACAAGTATTTTTTCCAAATAAGATGGAGTACAAAGTACTAAAACAAAATCAGAATCCAATCACAGCAAAAAATTTCTCCCAATGATTATTCAATTTACACTATCAAGATGTTAACGAAATACCAACAGATAACAAACATAAACAAATCAATTACCATCAGTATGGGTAAGTTTGGTGATTCCCCCAATAGCTTCCTTTGCTTTACGACGAACAGCAAGAGAATTTACATGGTACTCCTTGGTGGAGCTAACACCCAATGCAGCAGGAATTGCCTAGAGCACAAGGCAAAACAGACAGCAAACAAGTTTATCAAAAAATTTGCATCAAATAACTAGACTCTTCACTAAGACAAATAAAAGAATACATACGACATGCAAATTATTGGACCTTGAAGAGTAATCCATTAGTATCTTGGAAAAATAGAACCCATTTCACCCCTGCATCACGCCTGACAAGAGCAAAAACTTTGTAAAAACAATAGGACATCAAATACCTAAATCCACATAATATCTAAGAGAGCATGCAACAAAAAAAATGCAGATCACACAAACATTAGAGGTTTGCTTCTTTTAGTGCTTTTTAGCAGAATTTAACATTTTTCTACCGAAAATTTAGAAGACATAAAAAAAAGTCCAGAAGAAATTATTTTAGCGACAAATTTTGAACAAAAAATGGTGTGGATAAGTGAGAGTACTATTTTCCTCAACCACTATCTGCTACCACATTCCCTCATTATGCAATCTTCTCTCCCATAATCTCCTACCAGATTCCAGCATTATGCTCTCTCTCTCTCTTCTCTCTCTCTCTCTTCTCTCTCTCTCTCTCTCTCTCTCTCTCTCTCTCTCTCTCTCTCTCTCATTGATCACCCGTGCGCCCATGCCACTTGTAAGGTGGGAAGGTGGGGGACCAAAAGAACTAGATGGACCCTATGTCCCTACCTATGTGTAATATTTGAGGCCCATCAGATCATCCTACCCCCGTGATCCGAGGCCCACAACTTAACGGTTATATATATATGAGCAACTCTAAAAAACATTTTTTAATGGTAAATTCTAAAAAAACTCTCCCTTTTGCTTCCCTACTTTTTGAGGTCACAAAGCCCATCTTGAGCAATCCGATATTTTCACACACACTACCCCCCATGAATTGTCATGGGTCTAAATTACTCATCCAACTTTTGCTCACCATTGGATTGAAATCCTAAGAAAATGATGCCTCGAAAACCATTAGACTTTAGGGCCATAGATCAAGGTGTTTGGATGATCTAATGGATTCAAAATTTTAAATAGAATTATATCTTATCCATATCTTTCCATCCAATGGCATTTCATGGTTGTAATGTACTAAAGTGGGCCCTATAAGAATGGGTGTTTTTTCTGGAAAAAAAGCTCCCTGGGAGGTTTTCCCAGCGCGCCTCTCTATATATAGTAGTCATCCAGTGCCCGACTTGCGCACTAGATGACTGTGTGCACCTCGATGTGGGGCCACAAGTTCAGTCCCAACCCATGGGCCCTCTTCTCTTAAAAAAAAAAAAAAGCTCCAATTGATCATCCATCATCATCATCTGGAGTCCAACAGTTCAGTCTATTTTGGATCGGTGTACAAACGATCCAACAACGTACAGTCCATTCGGATGAATGCAAACTCGGTGGGACCCGTGAACTAGGGGTTTTTCTGGTCCACTAGATCGACCCCTGGGTGAGCCCCACCCCTAGCGTGAAACTTGTTGCACCAGGGGCGCACTTGATAACCACTATATATATGAGTCATCCATGCAAAGCGCGACTCACGCACTGGATGATTGTGCGCACTTGTCGCGCACTTGTCCGCGCCTAAATGACGGTGGTGTGTAATATCCTGACTACTTGGGCCTAGGATTGGTCTGGCCCAGGTAGTATCTTAGTCATAGTTTGACCCAAGTTTTAATGGAAATAGAAGTCCATACTTTTAGTAAAACTAGCAAGTATCCCACGTGAGTGAGTTTGGGAAAGAAGAGAGTTGTAAAACAACTCTAATAGAAAGTTTGAAAGTAATTAGAATTCCCATCTTTCCCTTTATATATGAGAACCAACGACCCTTTGTGATATATTCTATTCATTGGAGAAGAGTCTGAGAGCCTTGAGGATTGCAAATTAGGAGAAGGGAGGAGAAAGCGGCTGATGTCAAGACGACAATCGTGTATCAGAGGTGAGTGGATCTTCCTAATATTTGGATGATCGATTAAGATGATTAATATTAGAGTATGATTCAATTACCCTGTATTGATAGGTACAACAGTGATTGTATGTAATTATGGAATAGATTTGAAATTTGTTTTGTAGTCAAGTAATTGTGGGAATGGATTTGTTTGTAAGATACAACTAAATCAGAATCCAAAATCCCTGAATTTCAATTGAATAGGCTTGCAATTATGCTGAAATAGATACTGTCATCAGTAGTAGAAATTGATGATTGAGGCTTGTGGGACCCCATGTCCCACTGGATGATAAATCCGAGCCACACATCTTATAGTAGACTCATGGTCGACCAAGATGTAGTTGGACATCTGATAATTGAATCAGCGGGACCCACTGATCAATGTGTTCAAGGGATTTCAGGGCGTCAAAATTGCAAAATTTACTGTATTGATAGTTTGTAGTTGTGGGACCACTACATGATCTGATCAAAGATCAGAACCCCATATCTTGTAAGGAGCCTCTGGTCGACTATGGTGTAGATGGAGATCTGGGGTTTGGACCGGTGGGACCCACTGGACATTGATCTCAAGAAAATTCAGGCGTCATTCATGTGGAATGTCGTTTGGGTTTGTGGACCCCACTAAATGATCCAATGGTGAATCAGATCCATTAGTTTGATGTATCAGTTTTGGGCGACCATGGCATAGTTGTCTGATCATGGATTTGGATAGTGGGACCCACTTGATTTTCTTACAATGGCTCTCAGGCGTGAACCATTCTGTTTGGCCATTCTGTATATATGGAAGTGGACGGATAGAGTATATAAGTATCTAATTAACTGAGTAGGATTATAGAGCTTGTATAGTTAACTGTGATTAACTATGTGATTAGTTGTTAATTAATTGTGATCATATATATGAACATATAATGCGATACTGTGTAATAATTATGATAAAGAGTGGGCCACCCCTACATTTATTAATACTAGTGATGACTAGAAGGGGGGGGGACATTAAGAAACAAATTGTGGTAGAGGGCTGGGTCCACACTGCAGATTATACACATTATTAATTAATGTTGAGTTCTAGTTGATGTGTGTGTGAAATATTGTGCACTGGGTCCTAGATTTGGGATGTTGACTTGTGTCCGGATGACAAATGGCTTCGGGCCATGGTGGCCGTTATAGCGGCTGGTCCTTAATGGACGTGATGGGCCACTTTGATGGCTGGTCCTTTGTGGACGTGTCTGATGAGACAGGGTCATTGTGACCGGTATACATGTATACGATAAGGCCTTTGAGGCGTGGTGATGTGCATGGGCACGGATTTGTGTGTGAAAGAATCTAAATAATATTTGATTATTGATTTAGACCTGTTAAATTATGTGATGTTATATTTTATGTGATTTGTGTAATTAGGAATATTCATTCACCAGTAGTACTGATGTTGTGTTACCCCCTTCAGGTAATCATGCTGCGGGCGGGACAGAGCGGAACGATGCAGCACGTAGATTTCAATATGCGTGGCTGACAAGAGAGAACGAGGAAGGATAATTAGTGGATAAGGGGATTAGCCCTTGATTAGGAAAATTATATAATGTTTTAGTACATTATTGATGCAGACAGAACATATTAAAATTTGAGTATTTATAATTCTTTGATTAAATGAAAGAAATATTTGATTTAAATGCCAAATGCTTATGAGACTTATTGATAAATTTATGAAAATATTGCCAAGTTATCACGATCCAGAGATATGACAGGACCCCAGGATTTGGTCGTGACAGTGTGCGCCTTGATGTGGGGCCCCATGGGGCCCCACCTGACACTAGAATCTGGGGGATCAAAAGACTCTTTAGGCCTCTCCTCTCTGCAAAAAACCAGCCCCAACCCGATCATCCCATCATCCTCATCTGGGGCTCACAAGTTACCGGTGTATAGTCTATTTAGATTGGTGTACAGTCGATCCACGGTCCAATCCATTCGGATGGGTTTGCAAAAGTGGCGGACCCGGATTTTGTTTGACGGGGGCTAACCGATAGTTACTTGAGTAACTTAATCACGATTTTATTGTACTTTCTTCACATTAATGGGTAAAAGAGATAAAATGTTTATTACTTAAGAGATAATTTGCTACTCTTATACTAACGTACACATTTGTCAAACTTTGATTGAGCCTCTAAACTGAACCCCACTGGCCCAAACATGACCAAATTCCAAACTTAGATTGACAGATTTATGTTTTGGTCATTGCCTGAAAATCGAAAACGAATTCAATTCTTGTTGGGTTTAGGTTAGGTTCATGTTAGGCATTTGGGAACATTAGTTGCCAAGTTGATCGAACTTAGGTTTTGTCAATTTAAGTTTGCCCCAACTCTGATCAGACATGCTGCACCCTTCTCGATCATGTCCACCAATTTAGACTTTCACACAATAAATGGAGTTGTACTTTTTCAATAGAGCTCAACTGAATGAAATTGATGTTATTCTAGATCTCAAAATTACTTAAAAAGAAAATATGAGGGAGGAAAAAAAAAACATCTTAATATCGGATGATATCAAATGAGAAGAAGCTTTAAGCCAGTTAAGCAAGCAAGGACATAAATGTCCTCCTTGACTAAATCACGATAGGTATTTTTTTTTTTAAATTTATAAGTCTTTAGGTAGTATATAAATGAGACTAAACTCTAAAGTACTATAGTTAGGTCAATTAGGATAGCTGTGTTTAAAACCATCATTCATATTATGAAACCACTTTTATAAATTAAGTGATTGATTCAGTAATAAACTTGTTTGATTGATTTAGTAATAGATTTGTTTTCGACTAACATACAAGAAAGAGGGAAAGTATGTCAACTCTTGATTATTATATTAAAATGGAAAAATATTCATGTGCATCTATCCCTCACTATAATTACGGTGAGATACAACATAGCGGGGCCAACTTTATGATTCATCCGAACCATCCGCACACATGAGAGTGCCTAAACTATACTAATCCATTGAGTTTCCACTAATCTGACTAGATTGAACCATGGATCGAGGGTCAATTTTTTTTCCTTTAATTAAGACGTTAAATTTATGGGCATTGACAAGGAGTTAAAAGCATGGGATTGACCCTAAGTTTGATATATGAGCTCATCCAAGATGTCTCTTTCCATCCCTCAAGTCCATGATCAGTGGGGCTCTAAGTGAGCCCTATCAAGTTGTCCCTCGCCATATGATGAGAGCGATACATGCACAATGAATGTCCCCACAACAAAATGACACTAATGGTTATAATCATAAAAAGAAAAAAAAAAATGGATAAAAATTGGATATGGCTAGGATATCCAATGTGTGCCCCATCATGTAAACTGATGGGTTTGGGTTTTTTGAGTGTGGGAAAGGATAGTGGGGGTCTTTTATTAATTTTAAGTGGGGCTCGGACATAAGGGCCTTAAGGGCCTAACTGGGCATTTTTCGATTTTGGAGGGGGCTCAGCCCCCAGCCCAATAAGCTTGGGTCCGCCCCTGGGTGCAAAACCAGGGCACGTGTGAAATTCGGAGGAATGTGTGTGGTCCAGTCGGATGGACCATCGGGTGAGTGGCCCCACTATGGGTGCGCACTTTGAACATGGTGTGCATAGGATAATTTCTGTGAGTGCGTGCGTGCGTGCAAGTATATGATTATCAATCCAACTATGGATGGCAATGGGGCGGATCGGGGGCGGAATTGGGTTGCCCCGTCCCTGCCCCGCCCCGCAATTCGGGGTATGTTAAATACCCCGTCCCGCCCCGACATGCCCAGGGGGCCCCGCCCCGATGCCCATGGTTAGAACTAAACCATATCGCAACAAAGATGGGGAACCGTATCACAGAGACCATCCTGGCCTTTTAAGATAGAACCCCATCATAAATGACTTGAATTCCCAGCTTAAGGGTGAGTGGAATATGAAGGGAGTATCAGATCAACCCATACACGTATTTTAACTGCTGGAACTAGGCTTGGCATCCAAGGGAGAAAGGAGAAGCAGAAATAAAACCATGGAGAAGATCGTCAAGACTGCTAAAAGGTAAGCATCAGGAGAAGACTGGGATTGCCATCATCAGATTTATTTTGTATTGGAGGATCCAGAATCCCAACTGCAGAAACTGCAACCAGTAAGAGAACCCACCCTCAACGTTACCTTCTTAGCTGCTTTGATGTCTGCAGACATTTTGCTTGATCTTCTGCTGCTTTGATGTCTGCGGGGGCAATGGGGCGGGGCAACGGGGCCAAGAGGCAGACCCATCCCCGCCTGCCCCGGATTCAGGGTATGTTTTTTGCCCCGTTACGGGGCGGGGCGGGGCAGGGTTAAAAATGCCCATCCTAAATCCAACGTTCCAGTACAAGATTCCTCTCCTTGCTATTTCTGGAAATCCTTCTCTCCCTTTTTGACTCTCCACCCAATCTAAAACTCAAGCTAAGGCCTGAAATTCTTTTTTCACATTCCAAAACATACCAGTAGATGGCAATTGATAGTTTTGTAACTCGAGCTTTGTCTCAAGTCGTAACTCTATACAGATTCTTCCTCTCAAATGAAACCTTAACTGATCATTTTGGGGAAAATGTTCGACAAGTTGATTTCAACCTACTTCCATGTACAACATGCTACATGTAAGCAGAGGCGATCATCATTGAATTCCATTAGCTGCACCAAGCAAAAATTAGATAGTCTACACAAAAGAAGTCACTTTGCTACAACAATATTAATCTCAAAATCTGTAGCATGCACAATCTGTTGAAAAATGTAGGTGCCTGGCCCTGGACTTTGCCTTCCACAGGAAAAAAGTCTTTTCAGAACGCATTACCTAGGAAAAGTTAAATCAAATACCCTATAAATAAATTGCTTGTGCAAAGCAGAATACAAAAGCATACCAAGTGTCAAGGAGGCCGCTGGAATAAAGCAGTGAATGCACATCTCCATGGCCGTGGGGTTTTGTGGGGTTTTGTTAGCCAAAGTTACAGTAGTAGAAAAAGTAGAAACAAAAACAGAAAGTGTTTTAGGCCATATGGTGAAAACACCAAAATATACAAATATAAAACTATAAATCTTTGGCAAGTGACCAAAGCCCTAATATATAACACAAATCAGATACAATTATTGGCTGTACCTGAATTTTATATTTGTTTTGGGGTCAACTGCAAGCCTGGCATCATTATCATCAAGGCATGCTACTTTTTCCTGAAATAAATGTCAAGATAAAGACGTAAGTTTCACCACAGCAAATTCATAGCGAATTTCATGAATGGGAGATAATCTAAATCAAGCACATACCTGCTTGAGAAAGTTTACTTGCTTGTTCGGTTTCATACCAAACTATGAATTTGACTCTTAAAAGTATCAACAGTTCGTTGGGTGTGTATCATCCGACTGTCATTATTCACCAAGGGAATCTGACTTTGCCATGGGGCCTACATATTCAATCAACATGTCATCACTAAGCCAAGTAAAGGAAAGAAATACTTTGACTACTCTTTGACAGAAGAAACTACCCTTAGAAAGCAAAACAGCACAAAGAGAGTTTTTTAATGGAATGGAATGAAAAACTGACAGGGATCATAAATATCAAGTTATTTTCAAAAAACTATCAAGGTAATTAAAATGCCTTATTATAGCACAAGTCTGTCCCCGATAGTCAGGTATAAAGAACTATGATGAAACACAATAATTTCTTTTAGAAAGATCCTAACGTTTCATTCAGAATGATATGATTTTTTTTTTTTTTTAAGTATAATACCAACTATCTCAACTTCTTCCAAAGTCTTCTGATTTTCAATGACAAATAAAAACATAATACCGAACCATCATAACTAAACAATGAATCCACTATAATGTGACGCCACAATGATGGAGTCTTCACACTTTCATGGATGCCCGACCTTTGGGGTCATCGCCATTACCCAAGGAGTCTTCACAAAAGGGGAAACACTTGGCTGACAATAATGAGGGGAAATACAGAATTTTTCATTGATCCAAAAAATCGAGAGATTTACAAGGTATTTATAGAGGAGGGGAGGTCGATCCTGCCTATAAGGAACCCAGATAAGATTTCTCTTTTCCCTTATTATGTGAATTTCTTAGTGCTAAAATATCCTCTCCTTCTTTGATTCTATGTTCAATCAATAATCTTGATTGATTGAATCGATTAGCTTGATTGATTGCAAGCCAATCAATTATTTTTCAAGATCCTATCTAGATCTAGGAAACTTTATTGGACAGCTACACATTAGAAGAAAGCATAGTTGGCTATTGGGTTGGCCGTCCACGGATTAGGCCCAATGGATCAGTCATCTATGGGACTGCATCACCATATCATCATAGTTAGATAAAGTAAAGTACCAGTAAAAAATTACATAAAAGTAGAAATTATCACAATGACCAGCACGTAAGTATTAAGAAGTATGCTATGGTAGACAAGAGAGCATGGCTCAGTGGCTATGACAAACTTTAGGTTGTGGGTCCAAGTCATGTTACCCATTAACGATTAAAAAAAAAAAAAAAAACATTATGGTTAAAATAAAGATAAAAGAATAAACTACACAAAAGTAGAGAACTCACTGATGAAACAAATAGGCCATCCTACAAGTTAAATATCTCAGTAAACAGAGATCACTTTTTCCAACTATACCTTGTGCCAATCTACAGCTAGCATCTTGTAGAGCTAGAATAGACTCTATATAGTGTTGTAAGAAGCATGCGCCTGTAGTTGACTCTGAAGGGAGAGCTAACTGAAATACAAAAACATGCATAGTCAAAATTGTTAAAAGTTTCTCTAATAACGACAATAAATAGAAAAAAAAGTTACACTATAAAGAATGTAAACTGCGGAGTAATGATCACAACCAAACAATTGTATGCTTCTTCCATACAAACAATTCATCCACCAAACCGTTAAAAACTATTACATCATGTACTGCAATGTTCATAAAACACCTGTTGGACAAGATGTATGATACTATCATTTGCATGTGATAATCTCAACATCATAAACCACATGGCACATACACATTTAAACCCTTTTCTCTGCCCACAAACGGCAGGGACACACTGTGGATATGGCAGGGAATAGATTTTACACATAAAAGGTTAAGTATTGAATATGATATGACATGATACGTTGCTTATTTTGAAGTATACAGGTATCATAGCACCCAATGCGCGAACCATTTAAGGGCTTCTATTAGGAAGAAGCTTAAAGTAATAAATCTCCCCATGAATTCGATCCAAGACCTCTTCGTATCGCAAGTATACCAGCCCATACATGAATCATTTCTTAGCAAATATAACTCCACATATATGAAATTAGATTCTACCTTAATTCCATTGTACCCAAGGCGGTTCACCAAGCCCACCTGCAACAAGGACAAAAGCAGCATTTTTTGCTTCCTTAACACCATTCTCCTCGAATTTCACAAAGTTATCATCACCAAAAGCCAAAACCTCTCCAGATGGAACCTAAATGAAAAATATAACATCATAAAAACATACTAATGCAGCAGCACCTTCTTCAAGAACAAGCATAAAAATATGAAGTATCTTTTCTATTGAATTTCAAAATTTTATATTGAGACAAATTAACAAAAGCATAAGCAAAAAGCAAATAGCAAGAATCAACAAACCACAGCCTCATGTACATAAGCAGAAAGGAATAACAGCTAAAATAAAATATGGGTCAACCAACAAGATACGATGCAAGTATGACATACTAATAGAAATCCATATCCATTTAAAAGGTCCTTAATGCTAAAATAGAAACACACATGTTGAGTTATCACACTAAGTCACTAACTATTTCCCTAATGCAGTCACATGTATCAGAGGAACTGAAAACAATAGCACAACTGCTATTAGACTGCTGTAACAGCAGATCTATGGACTGTTCTTTCCTTTTCAGCAATAAACAAGGATAAAAGTGGATGAATACCCCTGGATCTTCAACTCCAATGTAAAACACCACCATTACAATGGATAAGAAAGGATAAACAGGGGAGAAGAAGGTATAAAAAGTGCTTGAAGAAGCTTTGTTCTAAAAGAACATAACCTTATAAAAAAAACCCTACTTTAATAAAAATAAAAAAAATAAAACACAATGGAACTTTTTAAACTAGTGGGTCCCTAAATTATTGAAGGGGGGGGGGGGGGGGGGGGGGCTCGTTTACATATGTAAATTGATTCATACACGTAATGGTTATGCGTCGTCACGTTTGCCTGCACTGATTTTCGAATATGGTGTGTAAATAGTGTAATTAAGGCCATATACTTCACATGGTGTAAAGTAATCCAAATAACAGGCGCTAGGACAATGTCACAGCCCCGCCCAACTTGGCATGATATTGTCCGCTTTGACCCATGTGCAATCGCGAAGACTTCCTAGGAGGTCACCCATCTTGGTACTGCTCTCGCTCGAGCATGCTTAACTTCAGAGTTTTTATGGATCCGAGGTCGCACTACTTTAAAACGCGTCATGTTGAGTTAAGACGGGGTTTGAATTATAAGCCTATGGTCAGGACTTAGATATTTCAGATGTGGGACTTGGACAAGCCTCATGGTGCTATCCAAAGAACTCCACCCACACCCCCAGGCAGCCCCACCTTTGGGAATCCTAGACTGTGGTCCTGGACAAGTGGGGTCTCACATACAATCTCCACAAGGTGAGTTTTCTCTCTTGTTGGCCCCATCAAATACCTTTTTTCAATCCTGTGGGCCCCATATATGTAATCCAAACCATTCAATTTGTTCATAAAACTAATATATCCAAGATTTTGAAGCTGATTATCTTAAATCTTGACTGAGTTTGAGTAATTTGCGAAGACGTCCCAAAAATTAGATTTAATTTTCTACACTTTTGTGGGCCCCCAATTCATGATTCGAACCATTCAATATTCTTGTTTCAATGGTAAACATATAGAAATTTGTGAGTAAGTTCCAAAAATTCCAAATACATCTAAAACTGGATGTACTCATTTACTCATGTGAAAATGGTGATTTTGACAAACATGGTAATGTGTTTTACATATGTAACACTTGCTTATGAGACTTTTGCAAATAGGCTATTTATACATGTAAAACCCATTTTCCTATCCCATGTGTGAAAGGCAAATGACCCCTAATGGAAAAAAAAGAACTAAAACATAAACCAATAAGATGTCAAATAAAAGAAGACTGACTGCTGGTCACGTCCAGAACAATCTGGATGATTTGAGCATGGGCCCTTATGGCCCACCATCTGGAGATGTAGGTGCCAGTCAGGGGTTATGGGTGCCTTGGGCGTTTGGGCCCACTTTGTCCCATTTATTTAGGCCCAAAAGAACAGTGTGCTGTTCGTTTCTGCAAAACTGGGCTTCTGCAAATTGCAGAAAATACCCTGCAGTTTCAGAAAATTAAAACAGCCCCCTTTAACAAATACATGACAACCATGGGGCTGTTATGGCTTCCCAGCTGAGCTGAACTTTTCAGACAGGGGTTCGGACCCCATGTGCTTGATCAAAAGCCTTCATATATCCTAAAGCTGGCCCCAGTATGAGATCTGCTTGTGCTTCATCGCAATCCGCAGCACTTCCTCCTAAACCAAAGCAATAAAAGACAATCTGATTTTCGGGAGAGCAAGTGAAATCACTGGACTTGGACAAGATGCTGGTATTTTTTTCCCCTTCTCAAATAAATGACGATTTCATGTGAGTAAATATGAAGAACAAATAAGCCTTTCCTCATAGGCACAAATAAGCTTCCTAAGCACTCATTCACATGCACACACCAAGAGCTTACTTTCGTGTACCTTTGATAGTTGGCATATAAGCTGGCATATCTTTATTTATTTATTTATTTATTGATTTTTGAATGGTCATGCTGGCATCTTTATTATAATTAATTAGTAAAACTCTTTAAGCGGACTCTAGATTGAAGGAATAAGACTAAGTCTATGATGATGAACAAACCCAGGATGAGGAAGGTTTATAGAAGCAACGACTCTCCAAACTCCCCTTTAGCTCATTAGTACCAATAAAAGCACATGCACACGAGAAAAGAAAATTTGGGAAATTCAATTTTATCAACATCAAGAACCACACATGAGCCACCAATCCACTGGTAGTCCAATGGTGACTGGTGAGGCATCTCCCTATCACAGATACAACCAGGGATCAATCCCTCTGTCGGATAGGGACTTGGGTAGTGTGAGTGTGTGGGGTGTGTGAGTATGTACCAGCAGAAAAAGAGAGAGCCCAGTATAAGAAGGTTGAGTTCTAATAATATCATCAGAATCATGAATAAGGTTCTTATGTTCAGCCTTCAATCTTCATGTTTTGTCTTGGGTTTTTAACTTTATAGAAATGAATGGACCAGGCTAAAGTATAACTCCATTGAGAACCTGTCCCATTCTTATCTAAAATTTAAATCACAAGATGTAGTGATATGCATGAATGCCGGTTAGAATTTTGCTAATCATGCGTTGGTCACTTAAGTCAAACACCATCATCATCAATTTCTTTTCTGATCAGTTACCCAAAGAAAAATACCACAATCACTAATATGAAGCATGAATGTGATGCAAGAGTATGCTTTTATATGTCATAGCAAAGCACATTTATTGCTCTGCTATTTCAACTGCAACATCTTTCATGTGAAGTCACTAGCAAATACATAGAGAAACACTGCAGGACATATAAATAATAGTTGGTGAACATTTTTTTCTTTTAAATAAAAATAAAAAAGTATTCACAAGTCACATGTAATCAGTTCAAAAAATGTCCTCAAATAAACAATTCAAGTATCACAAAGCACTTAATAATCAGCTGTGGAACTTTATATCTAGATATGGGAAAAGGTTTGAGGGTAAACAAAATGATATTGAAGAATGCACTATGCATATATGTACAAGAAACATGGATTTCAAGATTACATAAACTTACAGAAGGATTAAATCCATCAAATGGATTCTTCCCTGTTTGCGAATCTGCTAAGAGATTTCTAGCATTGCGAATATATGACGCCAAACCACCGGGATAGCTGGAATCGAGCCTACTTATCTGCAAGGACAATAATTCCTTCCATCAACAAAACAATGAAGAAAATTAACCATACTGACCACAGTTAAAGACTCAGGAGGCAGTGACAAATAGTTTAATTTTAATACACACACAAAACAACTTTTTAGGAAGAGAGTGACAACTTAGGAGATTAAACTAGAGTTCCAAAAACTCACCATTTAGACTTCTGACTTGAAAAACCACATGAGTTCACTCAATTTAGCTAGGACATAAACATCAAGTTGCAATAAGATGCTATTTTATTCTGAAATATTGCTAGGATCAATATGGATCAACAACTTATCAAGCAAATGAGAAAACATTTTGTTTTCATTTCAATCCCATTGCTTCTGGTTTTCCTCTTAGTTCAATTACGGATGGCTTGGAAATTTCATGTCCAATGCTTCCAATGTCTATTTTCCGCTCGATTTCATTTCCACCTCTCTCTCTTTCTCACACATTTATTTAGTACTTCATGACCAAAACATAAACTTAAGAAAGACGAGGTGAAGGTGAAACTTTAAATAGAAGAAAAAAAAAATAAGAAAAAGAAAAGACTACTTGTTGGAGGGTGACCAAGTGATGAGTCAACTCAATTTTTTTTTTAATTTTTTTATGATCTAAATACTAAGCTTGAAATGATATCCCAAGTTTTACTTTCTCAAAAAAGAGAAAAAAGAAAAAAAAAATGAGAGACCATCATTTTTCATTTTTTTAATAGAAAGGAAAGGAAGGAAAAGGGGTGGAGTTCCATATCTGGCAAGCCTTGACTTCTTCCATTTTATTTTTATTTTTATTTATCAAGAACAAAGAAATTTTATTCTACCAAATAAGCGATACAAAACTCAAGAAGAGGCTTTTGTATTAGCAAATATACCAAAAAAGGACGACAAGGAAGAAAAAACCATAGGGGCTTAACAAATTACAATGGCGGACCTATAAACTTCAATTTCTTTCTTTCTTTTTATAAGTCAAGATTGAGTTAAAGTTTGATAACTAAGACAACAAAGATAGGTTTTTAGTGAACCTGGGGAAGAGGATCAATTAAAGATTGAAAATCACTCAGAGCCTCCATGTGAAAGGTTCTGAATTTTAGCGGCAACCATACAACAGAGTGAAGAGCTTGAGGATGATAATGTATATAGGATCAGTGCAAGGTAGGAAGAGTGGAGTAAAGCTAGTGTTTCTGTGGTTCAATCATTGAGCACCACTTTGATTAAAGGACATTTTACAAAGATAGCAGTTAGGCTCGCTTGTATGGAGTTAAACGATAGATACATGGAAGAAAAAAAAGAAAATAGCACATGACGCAAGATGTGGAAGATAATACAGATGTGTGAAAGCAACATGATTTTTTTTTTAATGTCGTCTAAGATGGTTCAGGCAAGCGTGAGGAAATGAAGTGTTGCAAGTACAAGGTTGTGAGGGAAGGGGAAGGCCCATAAAGAGTCGAAATATTGCACTTACAAGTGACAAATTAGATTGTGGAAGGTAAACTTTGCCCTAATTAGGGCTCAATGAAGTAGGATTCAAAATGCCGACCCCACATAGATTGTATTTGGCTTCAATGATGATGACTATGGTGGTTACATTAACTTCCTAACAAACTGCAGAGTGCCGGTAATATAAATTAGAAAAACCTAAAACTTATCCAACTGCCACACCACTGATAGCTCATTGGTAAGGCACCTTCCCTCCACAGAAATAATGCCTGAATATTGCACTGATGGTGAGAGACATGGGTAGGGTGCGAGGGTGTGTGTATTCACTAGAGAAAAAGAAAAGAAAAAACCTTATCACACTCTTGGGACAAATTAATAACCTAAACCCATCCATCTCTTATAAAGAAAAAGTCAAATCTCTTTGCAAGTAAGAAAAAAGGACTCTCTCTCTCTCTCTCTCTCTCTCTCTCTCTCTCTCTCTCTCTCTCTCTCTCTCTCTCTCTCTCTCTCTCTCTCTCACACACACACACACGCACACACACACACACACAAACACATACAAAAAACTCATAAGTCTTCAAAACCCAATTCTTATTACCACCCCTTCCCCTCCTCTGTTGGCATATTTTTCATATTTTCATAAACGAGTCTATGTTCATCTACAATTACAAATTGACTTAAATGAGTTCTACAGTGAATCGGACAAGTCCATTTGCCAAAGTTCGGGCAACTTTCAAGTTTTTTTTTGGCTTGTGGCCCACTGGCCAGGAGGGAGGAAATCAAACCTATCCCTGGTGGGAGGGGTGGGAGTGAGGGGGCTTACCACCCTGGTGGGAGGGGTGGGAGTGAGGGGGCTTACCAACAGTCCCCCTCTATATTCCCTGGGCAACTTTCAAGTTGATTCCACGAATTTAAACACTGATTGAAACTATATTTCATAAAGTTCAATAAGTAAACAAGCATGCATGAAAATAACATGCATTATATAGAATAACTGAGTGGCATGATAAGTAGACCATCAAATCTCAACTGATGAATGTAAGTAAGCAAATGATATGATGTTCATAAGTACTTAAAATAAAATAAAATAAAAACAAACAAACATGAAACTAAACCTGATCAAAGAAAATTTTCTTTTCCTCATCATCAACACCTGGCTCACTCCAATGTGCAAAAAGATGACTTTGTCCTTCATCCAACAACATTTTTGCAAGTTCTATCTGGTAATCAATAACCAAGACAATTTAGATCATTATATCAATGTAAAACACTATTACTAGAAGTTAGGGCATTTATCAATACATATGTTTCGGTTTCAACTCTTTTTGATGGAATTTGGATTTTCATCAATGCATATCACATTGGATATAAAAAAACCACTGAGAAAGGCAACTTTCACATTGATGATTACAAACTAACCTTCTGTGAGAGAAGAGAAATTTAGATTCTAAACTAGAATAAACACTCCTTTTCTGATTTCTCATCCCTAGCCGATACGCAGAGAAAACCAAACAAATGCAATTAACAATGGATCTTACCTGCTCTGCTGAGAGAATACTCAGATTCTTCTGAAGATTGGGAGCAGATGCAGCCAAATCTGCATTGGAAGACCCGTCTTTGATGCTTAAACTGGAAATCTTCTCTGCAGTTTCTCCTACAGCTGCCATCCTGAATTCGAATCCAATAACCTGTCTTAAAAAAGAGGAATGCAGAAGGTTGAATTGGGATCAGATCAGATCAGATCCTCGGATTCTTTGATATGGACAGAATTGAAGTAGAGCGATCTGATCTTTCCTTGAATGATTTCTAATGAGGAAAAGCATTGTGGAGTTCAAATTACCTGGAGTTGATGTAGATTAGAGAAGAAATGAAGATTTGTGAAGATTCTCTTTCTTAATCTTCTTCTTGTTCTTCGTTCGACTCAAAAAGGCAGAGAGAGAGAGAGAGAGAGAGACGAGTGTCTTCAAAGGGAAAAACTATCCGTATGATGATCTCGTAAAAGCTAAGGGCCCGCGTGCTGATAATTTGTCTATTCTGAAAATGGATTGTGCTGAGAATAATATTCCCCGGTTGGGAATGGGCTAAGCTTTAACTCGTTTGGCAATGTTACTTTACATCTGTTCAAGAAAAATAACAAATCAAATCAGCATAATCATGTTTGAGAATCCCAAAAATATCTTGTAATGTTAAGGATATATAACAGTATCCGAGTAATGTTGTATCCTCGTTTCTACTTTTTGTATATGTATTTGGGCATCACAGATTCCAATAAATATTATGATCTCCGTGATATAAAAAGGAGATATGTTTTAAACATTATAATTTGTAGAGAACGAGAGGGATTGAGAAAGATTATCTGAGAGGTTTGGAGGTATGCTTTATGAGAGACGTGGGGATTGAGGCTTTTCATATTTTTTGGATTCTCCCAGCGTTCTCAATGAAAAAAACGAATTTCCATGGGCATGTTATCAGGAACACTTATAGTTCTTAAGATTTTCATTCCATGGGAATATAGAAATATTCCCGTGAAATGATGCCAAAAAGGCAATTTGAGCGCATCACGACACCCTAATTTAAGCCTATCACGACACCTTTTCTTGATTGGGAGACACACTGTCGTAAAACCAAAAACGGCAACGTAGAAAAACAAGGACAAATCCCGAAAATATGAGTTTTAGTAGATATGGTGTTGGTCGAGCTATCCGGTTCACGCAAGTGTAATAGATAAGAGTGAAATGAATCGGAAATCCTCATGCTCTTTTTTTTTTTTTTTTTTGCATCTTTTTTTTTTTCCGATCATATATGGAGCCTATAATGAGTCAAATTAATTTTTTCACACACACTATCCTCACATGAATAGTCATCGGTCCAAGTTTGACACTCATTCAATTTTTCCTCACCGTTAGCTTAAAATCATGATAATTTAATGCCTCTAAACCATTATATTTTAGGGGTCATTGATCAAAAGATTAGGATGATCTTATGAACTCAAGATTTTGCATATAGATAGGCCTCATATGAATTTTTCCATCCAATAGACTTCCATGATCATCATGCATTCTAGTGGGCTTTACTATGAGTGGCGTTTTCTCCTAAAAAATGCTCGCGCACTGTATAGCACTGTTCGATATGAATAAAACACTATTATATTATAATGTATATTCATAAATAATGTATTAATACCTTGTTATACTTAATTTTATTATTTATAACATATTATAGTGGAAGGTTTTCAATCAAGGTGAAGAAAATCTATGAACACAACAGAATGGTCAATATCAACCATATCGCTAAATGACAGAGAAGAAAACAGTAACGTTGAATCTGACTTGCCAATCCTTCGCTCTCGCCTCCTCTCACTCCCCTTGGGTCGGCAAGTCCTTGGCCCTCATCCCCTCCCTCCCCCACCACCTCTAGGCACAAGCTCTCTTCCTCGTCTCCACCTACAACCTTGCCTCTGTCTCCCCTCCCCTCTTCTCACCCCTGTCCCTCCCTGGTGATCCTCCCTCCTCCTCCGATGAAGACGGCTCCATGCTCGCCGCCCTCAATTCCTTCGTATCCTTCATCTCACCGCCTCCCCTGGCCCCATCCATAGCTCCTGGAGCAGCACCAGCAGCAGTGTTCTCCCCCGCTTTCACTGCCACCCTACAACAACGAATCCTCTGCAATTATAAAACCAAGAGAGAAAAAACTCACTTTCTATTTGGGTTCTACAAAATGAGAGCAACCACCACAGAATGGTTGATATCAACCATAACGCTAAACGACGACGACAAAAAAAAAAAAAAAAAGCACCTAAAGGACCCTTCCCGTCTATACTTTGCAACTGGGACCTCATCAGTGCTATGGGGTCCCATGGAATTTTTTCCAATAGTTTCCTCTAGAAATAATAAATCTAATGCTCCAAGTGAATTTAGATTTATGTTCATTTAAAAATCAAACTATTATGAGATCTAACCATGGTTTAAAATCTCAGTATCGGTCGCGGTATCGGCCGGGCCGAAAAACCAATATCGTCGCGGATATCATCGCGGATATCGGTCCGTCGCGGTCGCGGTGTGAATTTTTTTTAAACCAAAAAAATTCGCAAAAATATTCAAAAAATCCTGAATAAAAAAAAAAGCGGCTGAGATATCGTCACGGCCGATATGAACATCATATCGGCCGATATCTCACGATATTTTGGCGAGTTATAAACCGATATCGCCGATACCGATATCTCAGTGAGATATCGGTTCGGTGTCGGCCGATACCGGTTTGTATCGGCCGATACGAACCAGTATCGGCCAGTTTTTAAAACCATGGATCTAACCAAACCCTAGACCCACTATAAATGGAGTTTATAGAATCCATGTACCCTTTTAAAATCGTAAAGATTTTTTAAAAAAACATAAAAGCATAGAAAATTCGAATCATTCTAATCCTGACTCTCAATGGGAGTCTCAGATAAAAAATACCTCTTCTTATACTTTTCTTCTAGTATCTCAATAATTTTCTAGATTTATTTGTTATAGAGCTATTTTAAAAATCTTTGAACGCATATTTATAAATAAACAAAGAATAAAAGATGTATATGATATAGTTTTGTGTCGTCATTCATAAATCTTGTATAAACGTGATCATAATAAATTTATGATACTTCTAATATGACATGAACTTGGTCAATAATTACTTATTTTATGAATATTTGTAATTAAAATAGAATAAAGAGGATTTTACCTGAAAAAATATTTAATCCGGACGTGTTATGCAATCAAATACTTTAGCAAATGGGGCACCAATTAGATCAATTGGGCCCGATTTTTATTTTTATTTTTTACTAAAAGAGCACATCATCGGCGCTGACCTTGTTTACACTTGAATAAGGTCAGCGCCGACTACATTTACATTGAATAAGGTCGGCTATGACCCTTTCCGCGACCCATATTAGGGCTCATATCCCTATTTTTGCTCATTCTTCTTTTTTTGGCCCCTAATATGGATTGAAGCTGGAAGCTGGAACACAGGATTAAATGATTTTTGTGTACCATGTCCAAAATCTATGTGGTCCGCTTGATGCACCACATACAAATTAACCATAGCCACAACTCAAACTCTCTCAAAGGCCAAAGCAATGGAGATTGAGAACCTACTTGGCAATAGCTTCATCTGATAAATCTCATCAAAAGATGATGATCCATCATATTGACGATCGATCCAGATCTATTAACTTAAACAAGGTCAAAAAGTAAATAGGATAAATAGCTACAATATCTTATCATGACGAGCAGTAGTAGGAAGACCTTATACTGTGTCATGATGTCGAAAAATAGAGTCCTAGAAATTGGATACACGTTCATGTTTTCATACAGACGTGTAATGTAATAGTAAAGTATAGATCGCATTCATACATCTAGAAGACTAAAATGTGGCCAAGTTATCAACCAGAGGGGTGATCCTAGGTGGTGGTGCTTGTTAACTTCAAACTTTGAGAGTAGTTACCATCCACCACCAAATGATTTACATTTTCATTCACTAGCTAGAGCTGTACTTTGATTGACCAAAACTCAAACATTAAACAGAACAAGTGGCTATTTATATCTGAGCAATAGAAACCTTTGTGGATAGTTCCTCTAGATTCCATTGATTTATGAAAATCTGGTTAATGTGATGTTTTTTGGTTAATGTCATGTACTGGCCTTCTTTAAATTCATAAGTAACAATGTAAACTGGAATTCAATGGACATACTATTTATTGGTTGGAAAAACTAAGTTATTCAATGAGTTCTAGTTATACTTTATATCATACCAATTTCCATTGATGGTATCCATGATGAATAAACCATGCCTGAAAGATCTGCTCATTGGGGTGTATCTGTCCCTTAAATGGATGGGCTACAAATATATGGTTGAGGTGACTAAAGCCGACTAGACTGAAGGGATGAGTCTAAGAAGAACTATATTAGAGTGCATTGTTGGCATCATAAGAATGGATTTTTGCTGGTCTAGTCCTCAGGTATCTGTCAACGTGGTTTGCAATGGATTTGGCTTCAACGATTCCATTTGAGGCTCTAAGCTACTTGTTAACAGGGAAGATCAAGGCGGGACTTTCTTACAGCTTGTTGGGTATTCTGAGGCTCTGGCGTCTGAGAAAAGTTAAGCAGTTATTCACAAGGTAATTTTCTCTCATCTTTGGCTGAATATAATGAATAACAAGTTCTAAAGATATGTTTGGATTGCTTGTGTTTTTATTTACAGACTTGAAAAGGATATCAGATATAACTATTTCTGGATTAGTTGTCTTCGACTGCTTTGTGTAACTAACCCAGCCAATAGTTTCATGGTTTTGAGTATTAAAACCAATAGTTGTATACTTATATTGCATTAGTACAAGTATAAATGTCTGATC
Organism: Litsea cubeba; assembly: GCA_012931725.1. Lineage (NCBI taxonomy): Eukaryota > Viridiplantae > Streptophyta > Magnoliopsida > Laurales > Lauraceae > Litsea > Litsea cubeba. The sequence continues at coordinate 95,487,015 of CM022947.1, forward strand.
CAATGAACCCTCAGATATAGGATATTTGGATTTTGTTTCTATATCTAAGTTGAGTTAGTCTCTGGATTGATGGGGTAAGGCTCTAAGGATGATGGTCTAAGTTGCATTTGTACAAGCACAATTGTTGAAACCTGAGAATTAGTACAAGAATGCCTCCTCCAGCGAACCTCTTAAGACAGATTTTTTGGATTTATGAAGTAAATATTTGTACATGGCTACTATGTATTGTATACGAATTTCATATGGTGCCATAATCCAAAGGTGTGACTCTGGTATAGTTAATCCTTTAAAAGATCATGATGCACTCTGTACTCTAGAGTGATGAAGATTAAAATTATTTGGCGCAGGTAACTCTGTTTCTTGTGCAATGTGCTGGGTGCCTTTACTACTTGCTTGCAGATTGATACCTGCATCAAGGGAGGACGTGTATCGGGTCATTGATTCCGAATTTCAGAGAAGAGAACCTCTGGATACGGTATATTTCCTCCCTTTATTGGTTCATCACCACTATGACCACCGTTGGTTATGGCGACCTTCATGCTGTGAACACCGTGGAGATGATCTTCAACATATTGTACATGCTTTTCAACCTAGGCCTCACTGCTTATCTCATCAGAAACATGACTAATTTGGTCGTTGAAGGCACTCGCCGCACCATGGAATTCGTAAGCCATTCAGATTTAGTAACCGCATCATTTATATTCTTCTCTTACACAATTGCAATGATCAGATATTGTAGCTATTTATCCTATGTACTTTTGACCTTGTTTAAGTTAACAGGTCTGGATCGTCAATCTGATGGACCATCATCTTTTTGATGAGATTTATTAGATGAAGCTACTGCCAAGTAGGTTCTCAATCCCCATTGCTTTGGCCTTTGAGAGAATTTGAGTAGAATTTGAGTTGTGGCTATGGTTAATTTGTGTGTGGCGCATCAAGCGGACCACATAGATTCTAGACATGGTACACAAAAATCATTTAACCCTGTGTTCCAGGCTTCCAGCTTCAATCCATATTAGGGGCTAAAGAAGAAAAGAATGAGCAAAAACAGGGATATGAGCCCTAATATGGGTCGCGGACAGGGTCATCGCCGACCTTATTCAGTGTAAATAAGGTCGGCGCCGACCTTATTCAAGTGTAAATAAGGTCGGCGCTGACGATGTGCTCTTTTGGTATAAAAAAAAGAAAAGAAAATCAGACCCGATTGCTCTAATTGGTGCCCCACTTGCTAAAGTGTTTGATTGCGTAACACGTCCGAATTAAGTGTTTTTTCCGATAAAATCCTCCAGAATAAAACAATGTACGTAATATCATGTCAAGATTGTTACAACCAATCAAACTAAATTACGCACTCAGGTTTAGGGCTCTAAATTTTAATGTGCTGGTCTTTTACCCCTAACTTGCAACCTGGCATGGGTCATCTTGACCCAAGTTAACGCCCAACATGTATAACATAATTTTCTTTGTCCTTTTTAATTATTATTCAAATGATCCTTCTTTATGAATTAGTTATTATGGGCCTATGAAATTATGATACTTATATATGTATATTATTGTTAAAAACCCACCAAAGCAAAAAAACATACATATTAGGATTATATCATGAGTGGTTTATATGTGTAGTCAAACGGTCAATTTGTGTCCAACTCGTTTAACTCCAGGTCAAGATTTTTTTGACCTGTGACCTACTTAATAATAGTGCAGCCTAAGTGATCATGTGGAGTTATCAGTTAAGGTAGTATTTTGCCCATTTAAGGAGGGGTGTTGTTAAAGGTCCTTTGTGTCCAATTCCTTTACCTTTGGATCAAGATTTCTTGAGCTGAGTAGGTCAAGTTCAAGTGGAGTCACCTTCCATTCATGTTACTATATATCACAGCATAGGATTTTCAATTCATTTTTTTTTTCTCACTTTCTTACTCTCTAAATATCTATTTGCCATTGCTGATGTATTTGGGATCTTTTATGGTGATTGTGTTGAATTTTTATCTCACTTTGTTTTTATTTATACAATTTTTAATGTTTTTTTTTTACTTGCTTTACAACTATAGCAGATGGACATGCCAGTGCTTAAACAAGGGTTATTGTGCTAGTTTATCCTTAGAAGCAAAAGTGGATAACTTTTTACTTCAGAAGTAATACTGGATAAGTTTGGGTTCATTTTTTGTAGTGAGCTAATTCCATGTATTTATTCGAGTAGTCTCTGCAAATCTACTCCACTTTTTACTTCAGAAGTAATACTGGATAAGTTTGGGTTCATTTTTTGTAGTGAGCTAATTCCATGTATTTATTCGAGTAGTCTCTGCAAATCTACTATGCCACATGCTGAAAAATGTGAAACATATTCCCTCTCAGACATCTCTTAGAAGCACTTTGAGAATAGCAGACAATGGTCAGAAGGCCTGGTCATAAACTAAATTGAGCAATAGGAGAATATCAATATAACAGATCTCGAACGATAACATTGATACAATTCAAATCTCGTGTTCATTGATAGAATTTGAGTGTTCCACAGTATTATTTATTTGTTCTGCAATTACTTGTGGCAATGAGACTGGCCTTATTGCAAATTGCAATGGGAACCTTGTCATTGAACTTTAACCAGTCTCAGTCATTCTCATCATCACCTTTTCCATTTCATCTTAAAAAAAAAAGAGTGGCTGCATCCCTATATTTCATTATCTTTGTAGGCAGAATCCACTAAGCAAAATACTAAATGGAACTGCAGCAACATTCATCCTGTCACGACCGAATCTGAGATCTGATTACTCCGGACAAACCCCGAGTCGCGACTATACTTACTCCTGTAAACTCCGAATTAACCGAAGTTAAAATGAAATCCACAAGAGATAAACATACTTTCATATATGTCAAATATACATTTTTGCGGAAATATATTTAACGATATTAAATTACAATTGCACAAGTCCTTCACATCAAAAGTAAAGTTTCATATATACAATTAACGTTCCATTTGTCCTATTCATGTCATACACTTGCATATTTAAATACAATGCAAGATGACAACTATACAACGTTCAAAATCACTTTACCAAAAGTAATTCAATTCATTTCCAAAATATTTCCAATCCATTTTGCAATCGGATGTCAAATCAGATAATATCCCGGCCATTCTACTCCATCAATCATCTTGGAGGAACCTGACTGGTCACCTCCGCTGGCGGGGCGGCCTCTGCAAGATCGGCATGGGCAACTGGGCATGTAATGTCATCAATAACACTAGTGAAGACGATGGTTAAACAAAGTATACATAGATCTATAATAATACATACTAATACATTTACTAAATCTGTCTTATCTATCAATTAAACAATTCTACAATCAATATCCAATTCTAGACAATCCGTACAATGACAATAACATATGCATTCCGAGTACAATTACTAGATGGCAACTACAATAGTATTCATTTCATTTCTTTCAAAAGGAAGCATTCATTTATCCATTTAATGGAGTTCAGTCAATTTTATTTATTTATAACAATTGTTCCATAATATACATTCAATAATGTGGGATCTACTAGTGTCTGGATCAGAGATCACTGACATCATCACGGAGCTCCGAAACACCCCCAGTCCATCTACTGCAATAGGGTTATTCATTAATTCATTTAATAATTCATTTCAACTCTATAACGAACTTAATAAAACTGCTATATAGTGCCAAACTCATGAATCAAAAATCAGTATACATCTCAAGTCAATGCTTAACCCTTCTGGGTTTTAATTCAACTTCATAAATTCCATTCAACAATTGAAATGAATAACAATGATACAGTTTTCTCTAGACTTGAGATTAACAGTATGGATACAATCTAATTAGAGCATTTGCAACTCAATTAGAGTATTAGGACAATCAACATTTCTATTCACTTCTCGTCTCAAACCAATCATTTAGGTGAAACATTCGGTTAGCTAATGTTGTTGGAAATAGGTGGGCCTCACGGATAGGTTTCAAAAACTTTTAACCAACTTGATGCAGAGATCAACTTATCCATAAGGCAACAAATCCAATTTAGGATCCAATCCTCAAACCCATTATCAAGATCAGTAGAAAACTATCTCTTAGAAAGAATATAGAATCACCATGCAACTATAAATAATCAATAACATACAAAGAAGTAGATTATACCTTGGGAGCTCGGTTGTGCTCTAATGGAGAAGTTGAACCTTTCTTTGATGATGAACTCTTTCACGAATCAAATAGGAATCTCCAAGACCTAATCATCTTCCATGCTATGTCCCTTATCAGGTTTCTTTTATCAAGAAGATGGGTGAGATCTTCAAGAAAAACCAACTAGAAGAGAAACTAGAAGAGGAGAGAGAGGTGTGCAACAACTCGCACAAAAGAGAGGGCTGGGCGTGCACTCCAATAGCATGGGACATCCCAGGGGTGGTGTCCCCTATATACAGCACTAAGCCTCTCCCACTTACTAATAATTATTAGAAGTCTCACTTCTAAAAGAATTAGTAACTTTCTCCTTTTTAATTAAAATAAAAGTTTTACTTCCATTAATAATTAGTAACTTACTATTACCATTATTAGAAGTCTCATTTTAAATAGAAATAGTAACTTTCTAGTTCCTTTCCTTTTAGAGTTCAACTAGAATTAGTATCTTTCTAATAATATGGCTAGCGTGAGGACCACTAGGGATTCCATACAAAGCTGGCTCCAACTAGGACACGCGACCTCACTTCTCATGTGCAATTCGGGCCCATAGTTAATTGAAAATAACTCCACTATATAAATGTAATTGAACTCTAGTCTTATGAATAAATTACATAGAAGACCCTAAACTTCCCTATCACCACAACTAGGCATCTCCATCTATATCTATGGATCAATTGGACATGTCCACCAAATTAGATCCATATATTATTATCCTTGAGCCCCAATTAATTATAGTGATAATCGGTACCTATCCAATTAACTCTTAATCGGAATGGGTGTGCACTTACCAATTATAAATCCAATAATTGGCACAAGGGGATAATGATGATAGATTCCATCTTGACCATTGAATGTTATCACGATCCTACTATCACGTACCCAAACCACCGAGGTGTTGACCTACATTTGTCCTCACTCATTGGTGACTCAAAGCAAATGAATAAATAGAAGCTTGAGTTCATTAATGTCTCAAGATTGAGAGCCTATTGCTAGAGAATTATGAGAGCAGACCTTAAAGTAAAGACTGTATTCATAAGGTGCTTCTCAAGGTCTTTCAATACATCCAATGTACCAGCACTATAATCCAGAATCTTACATTCTGATGATCGATACAAATCACACTATCTCATAGTGATCAAGATGCTGCAACCTCATCAGATAAGATGTCCAATCTCATCACTGGTTGTAAAGATATTTAAGTATAAGATTTGCTATACATGTCTCCCGTATGTGGATCTCATCCATACATATGTATGACATCTAGTATACTTATGGACTCTGGTTAATCTCATGAACCATCATGTCATTCGTATTGATTATGTACATATAAATAATAAAACATCATTCATCTCATGAAAGGAAAGCATGATTATTTTGATAAATAAAGAAATAAATCAATTTATTATATCATATACTAGATTGAGTCCATATTACCATATACTGGATTGAGTCCATATAAACTAACAAATGTATGTGTTATTCTCGATGAACATCACATTTGATAATTTTATACATTAGGATTCCTTTAGTTAACACCTATGAAGGTTTACATACAATTCACCCTCCAATCATTTCGATCAATTCATCACTCATTTCAATCAATTCGGGACTTGAATACGTCACAAACTTCAATCCAATTATGACAATTAAGTTCGCATAATTAGTCTTGAAACTATCTATTTAATAGTCTCAAGAACTCTCTAATTCAATAGGCTTAAATCCTGAAAATCCATACTTCCAAACACATAAAATCTTTTGAGTTCGGCTACGTATTCGACTAGCCGAAAAATTTCGGTCACCTATCGGTCACCTTTCTAGAACCTTGAATTCTGATGAAAAATTCATCAGGTGAATTCGGTCACATGTTCGGCTGGACGAATTCACAAATTTGGCAGAAATTTGAGGGCATCCTCTAACTCTAACTCCCAAATAAAGCAAGACAACTTGATGAAGAAGATGAAACAACTCAACTTCCTCTTTCAATCACTTGCAAAGCTCCAATTCTGGAGAGTTTTTGAAGAAAATTGAAGAAAGGAAGAAAAAAAGAACCTAGGGTTTTTCTCTCCAAACACTTGTGCTGGAATGAGTGAATGAACTCATTTTGAGTTCATCTAAACGTATATAATGGGCATCTTGCACTTAAGCCCTCCTTCACTTCTCTCATTTACAATTCGAGTCAAATGAGGACTCACTTGATCCATTTCAAGTCAAATGTAATCAAGCCTATTATGAAAATCAATGTACTCCTTGAGATATACACGTTGGTATCAAGAGTTACTGTATTAGACAAAATATGCGATAACCCGTATTTACGGAAAAGTCCTCATCTTTCCTTATCTGAGTCTAAAATCAACTTAACTACCTTAATCTCTTCAGATTCACTTCATTAAGCTTAATCCATTCATTTGAGACTAATTTAATTCAATTTGGTCATCAACCACAATTAGCTTCATTAAACATGATTAATTAGCATTAATCTCAATCAATTAGAGTTAATATTGATTAACTTGGGACGGGGTGTCCCTGAAGGTGATATTGATTATAATCTAAAGCTATGCATGCTAGTTTTTGAGGCATGTTTGATAATACAAATAGATCACTCTAAATAAGGAGATTGCCATTAGTGAAATTCCTAATGTTAATAGCTTGGTGAATATAATTTCATTATATACATGGTAATTGGTATTATTTATCTTACAAAGCCGACTCCAGACATATAGATCAATATCCCATGATCGTGCTTTCTGTATCTTTGCATTAAGATCCTTTTCATATCGGGTGATGGAAACCTTAGAATTGTTCAATTCAGGGCAATGTGTGAGCTATGTCCTTACATGGCGTGTGTTTGGTTAAGTAAAAAGATCCTATACAAATCGGATGATGGAAAGGTCGGAATTGTTCAATTCAGGGCAATGTGTGAGCCATGTCCTTCCATGGCTTGGCCCTTCGAATGAATGGTTCAGATATTGTTCACGCGTCCTCTTCCTCTAAAAGGTATTGGCCCCCTTTTCAGGATATAGCTCTTTCAATTTACAGTTTTACTCCTATGTTGCTGCTTTCTTCTTGGGATGGTTTTGTTATGGAACTTTGCTGTGAGTGGGTACATAGTTCTTGCACCTTGACTATGTTGTTGTTTTTTTGTTCTCTTGTTCTTTGTTTTTGGTTCTTCACACTTGTAACTTTCATTAAAATGTTACCCATAAAAAAATGCAGCTGCTTTCTTTTTTGGGTCTCCATTACAGGCCCCATTGTAGATGAGCCACAACCCAAAAACTTTACTTAGTCCTAAACATCTGATTGGTGGCACAAGAAATGGTTAACAGTCCAAGTTCAACAAGCATATGCCATGTGATTGTAAATAAGGGTTCTTGAACAGAAATCAACCATGGTTGGGCTACAGTATATGCCTGCCACATGTTTATTAGCTCTGTAGTCTCTGCATGGGTAACTTTGACTGATTCTGTGTTAGAGAGAGAGAGAGAGAGAGGCACTCCTGGTTTTTTTTTTATAAAAAAGGAGCCTCAAGAGGGAGAGTAGACAGACACAATTGGTTCAAAAATTTCAAGGAGACTCAAGAGGGAGAGTAGACACTCCTGTTCAAATATTCCAAGGAGACTCAAATACCTCTGCTACATTATTTCTCAATTTGCTTGCTATTTTACATCTTGCAGCAAGCCTTATTAGCAAAACCCAGAAAGGAAAATAAAAAAAAGATCCAGTCTGACGGTAAAAATGACCAATTTCACTAAGCTAACCACTCTCCATCCATCCCTTCAATTTCTCCAATATCCAAACTGCAAGGAAGTAAATCATAGATAAATCAATTTCCATAATACCACCAACAATTCAAAAAAGAAAAGAAAAGAAAGATAAAATGGCCAGTGATGATTTCCAATTTTATTAACATCAGGAAAGCAAATAGATCCTTACCCTTAAGATCCCAATAAAGCAACTAATCAAGAACTATTAAAGAAATCGCAATTTCTTCAATATTTCTTGAAGAAACAAAGGGGCTTACTAGAGGCTAAGGTGGTGATGCACACACCCTATTTGGCCATAAACCTAGGCTTATATTTAAGAACCAGAAATGGGTCATGCCCATGCGTAGGAGAGGACACAAACCATATAACCTATTCAGCAAAAACCTACACTTTTAACAACCTAATTGAACAACAGCATCATCACTGAATTCCAATTTGGATAAAAGACACCCAAACCCATAGTATAGAAAGCTAGAGAACCTTTTTTTTTTTTTTCATTTCTTACCAAGGCAAAGCAGTATCTTGCATCATGTCCTCTGAATAAAAATCATCTAAATGCTGTTGTAAGAAGTAGCTCTCACTAGGATTCCCCACAACACCATCAGTCAACCAAGCAGGAATGTCCATCACCTCATCAAACCAATGGAATCCTTCTTCATCACCCCTCTCTTCATTGCTCTCAGGGCTAGTGTCCATAGTCTTGAGATATTTGAACCACTGCGCGGATGTAACCAAATTCAAAGTGTCATTCCATTCCATGTCATGTTGCTCTCCGATGGATCGGATCTTTGCCATCTCCTCATCATCCATCGTGGAATGATAGGCTCCATAGGGAGGGAGGTCCACAATTGAAAGGGCCTCAGTACATGAAAGGGAAGGGGAAGGGGATGATGTCGATGATGATGAGGATGAAGAAGGAGGTGGATGAGATGTGTAAATTGACGGGTTGTTGTTGTTGTAATGGTACAAGGAAGTGTCTATGTTGTTGAAATCATGGAAATTGAGATTAAGGCCCAATGGTTGGTTGGGGAGGGTGAAATTGAGATTGTCACACAAGGGTAGTGGTGCAACAGGAGGAGAAACCCATGGAAAAGGCTTTGAAGGAGTGTGATGAGAAAAAGGTGTCAAAGAGTTGTTGTTAAGGTAGTTGGAGAAGGTTGTGGGGGTGGCGGGGTGGGGTGTTTTTGATGGGTAGATTCTTGGGTTTCTTCTAGATTTCATCCTTTCATGTGATTCTAAAGATGGTAGGGGATGTGGGTCATGCTGGGGTGGAGCTTGCTGCTGCTGCTGCTGTTCATTTGCTTGTTTCATAGCTGCCCTATGGAATTTCAGTGCAGTCACAATCTCCCTTCTAGCCTCTGCCATGTTTAGAAGCCTTTCTTGGTAAGGCCTACTAGTATGCAGCCTTCTTCTAACTTGTTTCTTTGGCTGTGGGGGAGGTTGTGGTTGAGGTGGGGTTTCACTAAAACCTTCATCAAGGTTGGAGAGGTTTGGGTGGAACCCATCTCCATCTCCTCCATCTAGGGCCTTCGTGTTCATGGGTTCTTTGGGTCTTGAAGAGGTGAGCTGTTTTACAAGGCTACGTATGTAGGCACCAGAGAGATGGGGTTCTTCTTTAAGCTTAAGCCTCTCTGTTTCCTTGGCTTGCTTTGAAGAGCGACTCCTCATCTCTCTCTCACAAGCCAACAGCACCAATTCTCCTCTATATCTCTCTCTAGAGAATCTTGGTTTCCTTTTTTGGATTCAAGTACAAACCATGGATGGAAGGCTGCTCGAGGGGATGCCAAGGGTGTTATAAATAGCTGAAGACAGTCATACAAGGTTTTTTTTGCCTACATTTACCATTTTTGGCATAGATAAGGATGCTAGGTTTTTAACTCCCGGTTTAATGGGTAGTTGGGAGGACATACCATCTAGGTACCCAATGTTTCCTAGGAAACCACTGAAGTACCCTTTGTTCTGGAAAGATAGGTATAAAATGACTAAAAGGTGCCCAACATAGGATAGGCATATGCATTGTCATCTCCTACCCTATCCAGAGTCCCAGGCCCTTGAATAATATTAGGATCCATGTGGGGATTCTAATGGAAGAATTGACTGTGAATAAAGAAATTTAACAACCAGTACAACATGGTCATTGTGGCCTCGTAGAAACATCCAACTATTCACGTCTGAAGAATGTTTTGTCAATGTTATCTCCCTGTTTTGCCAGCTATCAGCATAAGTAGCTAAAGATTTTTTTTCTTTTTACTACGTTGGACTATTGGCGAGGATTGATACTTTAAACTTGAAGAACCATGGATCTAATCCATCCCTAGGCATGTGTGTGATACTAAAGTCCCAAACCCCTGGACCATGAGTGCATTGGCAAGCAGTCCAAGATTTTCAAATAGATGGGAAACTTTTTTTTTTTTTTGATGGATTGGATCATTGTTAACAGGGAAAACGTACCCACCCTGGGATCGATCCCTGACCCTATGTAAGATGATACCCCTTCCGACGGGGGTGGAAATGGGAGGAACAATTAAGTTCCGATATAATCAAGTAAAATCTACATCACATGGTCAGACTTCCAATGGTCAGTCCTACCTTCATCCCATCTTTAGAATACTGAAAAGTTTTAGATTAGTCATTTAAATCACTTATTACAAAATCTGCATATTGAAAAGATAGATATATATGTAAGGCCGTTTGGTACTTTTAGGGGATCTTAAAGTTTGGTTTTTCACAGCAAGAAGAGAAGTTTAACAAATCTCTCAACAATGTGGGGGTGTTGTGGTAACTTGATCATCCTGTTGCCCGTTCTGCAAGGTTGTACTATGGACCAGACTCCCTAAAACGTCAGCAAAGGCCCAGGACTGACAGAAGAATCTCCATTACTGCTATGACCTTTCTTTCTTGTTTTTCTTTTTTTCCTCCTTTTTATTTCTTCTCTCTCTCTTGTATTTTTCTTTTTGCATATAAATGTTGACAAAATGATTTTGGTCTATTTGTGAGAACAGAGAACTTGGACCTTTTGTAAAGGCATTCCACAACATGTTAAAGACAGGAGTGCTCCATACCTTCCTCACTGTTTCCTTTTAATTTCCCTACTTTTTACCCATTTTTTCCCCTCTACTTTTTACTCTAATTGGAAGCCAGGAAGGCAAGACTTCTGCAGTTTCTGGCACGCTACAGTGAAAATAATGCCCGGAGATGGGAAAGTTACTGTTGCTACAATTAAGTGATGCCCACTTCACTGGTCTGCAGTACCACTGTTCTAATTCCTGTAAGTGAACTGATTTATGTGCATATAGTGTTCACATAGATGGTGGGAATTTTTGATCAGTTGGCCCCTTGAATGATGGAATCATCCCAGGGCCCAGGCCCAGCCATTTGGTGATCAGTGGACACTTTTATCATAGGTAGGGTCCACAACCATTCAATCCTCCTTTCAGTTTGCATCTGGTTTACCTGTAAATGTAATTACCTATAACTCTATTTACTTGTAACTGATTATGGCCGTGAACAAAACTATAGTCGCTTCCAAATGGCTCACGTTATCCAAATACATGAACCCTCATTTATGGATAAATGAACCATTGGTTTGGGATGATCCACAATGGACCCTCAAGATCCTTGTTTTGGCAAGAAAGTGGCCCCACCTAAGGGCCCATTCATAGTGGGGATCCCCTGCTTAATGGGGGAGAACACTAGTACACATGGTCCACCATTTGAATACAAACTGAACTCATAGTCCCACGGACCTCTGAGCCTTTTTACCCAGTAAATATGCTTCTCTTCACGAGAAAAAACAAGTCCTGCAAACAACCCCATCTAATTTCACTACTCAGAAATGCCATCTGACACTGTTACCACACCACAAATGAAAAGAAATGTAGTGTAAATGGGGAGCAAGCTCACCACTTGCTTCAGATGAAGAAAGGAAAAAAAGCATTATTAGAACATAACAAAAAGGATAGTGAAAAGAAAGGAAAGAAAAAACTAATTCATATGTGATTAAAGAAGATGATGCACTGGCAGTCTTACTCTAATACATTGCCATAAGTAAAGTCTTCATGCATTCACATGCCATTAGTTTTAAGAAATATAAACAGCAAACTTAAAAGTCAAATAACTAAAAGGTTTTTAATTAAAGTTATGAGGTTTGGTAAATTTGTACAACCAATACAACTATTCTTCATTAACAAGGCTTGTGTCTGGCAAATGATGGAACCAGTATAAGGTTATTATTGTGCTCTTAATTAAACAGTTCGGCCTGTATTTAAAGTTCACACTGGTATGATATTTTAGATGAGCATGTAAATTGATTATGATATTGTTCCATGTCAAAGCCATGAGGTTCAAAGTCTTGCTCTTTGATTTCACCCCAATGTGTGTGCGTGTGTGAGAGAGATAGAGAGAAGCTTTTTAAGTGGGGTAGGGAAAGGGGGGTTATTAGTGCGGCAAAAAAGGGTGATTATTAGATCATCCTAACGCTTGATTTAGAGACATCCATGTCTCACAACGTTTTATGTTATATGACAAGAAGGGGGCTGATAGCGTGGGGAGGACCGGTTGATCAAAAGAGCAAATGTGAGCTCCACAAAGCAAAGGTCGACTTCAAATAGCTCTGGATGTTTTGGCTATTATTTGTATATATATATATATATATAGACTATTATATTGCATGCTTATGTTAATTTGAATTTAAAAAGAATATATTTTTTTAAAGCATGCCTTGGAAAACCATATATACATATATCTAAAGACTTCCTTACAAAACTAAATAAAGAGATCTCAAAACTTCCATGATTTGATTTTGCAAACTTGCTCAGTGGAAGAAAGAAGCCAAACCTGCTCAAAAGTATTTCATGGAGGAGCTTTGATGAATTTCACGGCTACTCAACTATATGTGGCGTATTGTATTGATGTTGTGACAATTAGAAACTTCCATGTTTACCTAAAAATTATTTAACTCAAAGTAAGATAAACATAAAGAATTTTAATAAATTAAAACTCTAGTTTTAACTAAAATAAAAATATAAACGCTTTCTCTCTCTCCCCAATATATACATATCTCTCTCTATATATATATATATATCTGTCTATTGGCGCACTTCTTGCGCAAGCAGTTCAAAAGGGCATTAACTCAAATAGCTCATGAGTCCAAATCCTAAAGATCCTGTTAGGCTTGTTTAACACGGTCAACAGAGTCGAGGCAAGGCGAGTTCTCAACAACCCATTAGCCTAATTCCTACTGAAATTCTAAGAGTTTAAGGGAAAGAGCTTCTTCAAAGGAGTTCATGAGTATGGGTCAAAGATAGAAACCTACAACTACAAGCGGATCGCCACAATATACACTCCTGCGCCCTTGATAGAAAAATGGTTACCTGCCATTTACTCTTAAGAAAGCTAAATTCCAAAAATTTGACTGTACAATTGATCTCACCCTTGATTGTTCGCACTTCACCCCTTACTATGAAAGCTCTTCCACTATCGATTGCTAGGCATTTAGTAGAAATTAGGCAGATGAAGTCCTATATATGGGTAGTAAAAGATTGGATAAAGATTAGACTTGTGGACATGGACACCACTGTAGGGCTACCCTACCTAATGTATGTCAAATATTTTGAATAATCATGTGATATATATGTATCTCAGCTCCCATTTTTTGGCCAAACCAATACCATTCAGATGAACACCATTGAACTTTAATCCCCCTCATATCTATTATAGCAATCAACCTCAATTTTCCACCCATTAACTGCTCGGGCACGGCAGTAACCCACGACATCCTGCAGCCCAATTTGGACCGAGGACATTCAACCTGTTAGCCATACGCTAACTAGATAGATTTGGAGAAATTTTTTTTTTTCGTGACTACATTGGAGACTCAATCTCACAAACTCCCATTGACACACCCATGTCCCAATCAGCTCATCTCCAGCTTGGGACAACTTCCAAACAGACCCAAAACTTGATAGATCATCATCTCTTACAAACTAACTACAAAAAGGTTAAAACTTAGAACTCATGATTAGTTCCTACACATCCAAAGGGACTATAATTGCCTACATATGAGACTCATCTCACAAACCTCCATTTACACACTCATGTCCCAACCAGCTGATTTATAGCTGGGGGACAACTATGTAGAAGTTTTTATGTCCCCAAAAAAAAAAATTCTACAAAAAAAAAAAAAAGAAACTATGTAGAAGTTTTCTTAAATTCTTCTTGGAAACCACATTACTCAGAGAAGAAATACCTTGCTTGTGTTTGGGAAAAAAAGATGAGATAAAAGAGGGGTAGAAAACTATCTCCACTTATATTCAACCAGTAGACACAACTTCTCCAATTACTTTCTTCACTTGTTGTCTCCACATCCAAATAGTCCCAAAATTTGTTCCACCATCATCTATCACAAACTAACTACAAATTTGTTAAAACCCATAATCAGTTTACTTACATCCAAAGGGACCATAAACTCCTTAGTCCATCACCATTCACCTCTTACCTTATACCCAGGGGATGTATAAATTTCCTAAAACCCACAACTATCTAATCATGGGAAAACAATAAATCTTTAAAAAAAAATTTACATTGGACAGACAGATGGAGAGTATTGTAATAATAAATGAAACCCATTAACCATTCTTCCAAGCAAAAGCAATAAAACAACTCAATCAGAAGAGAGAAAAAGGCAGAAGTGGGTCATTTTCTACACTTTGGAAGAAACAAAATAGTGTGTGTACATGTTATATATCTTCGTTTGAAATGAAAACATTTATCGTCAGCAAAACTAATCAATTCTCCCACTATATATCATGTTCACAGAAACATTATTCTGATTCACACATATTGGCAACTGAATAAAATGAGATAAAAATATAGAGGAAAAGGACGGAAATGGGGTAGTTGCTTGTGAAATTAGAAGAATAGAATAAAATAGGAAAGATAACAGTGGATAATACCAAAGTGGGCGATGCATGCCTTCCTTCTGGAAAACACCTGTTCCCACCAATCCCCCTTAACCAACCAACATCAACCTGTGAAAAGATGGTGCAGACGAATTGCATTTGCCCACGAAATCCATAAATATCCTCTCTCCTCTCTCCTCTCTCCTCTCTCCTCTCTCAATCTCTCCGGTGCCTTTGGATTCCACTCCCTAACAAATGTCGTCCTCTTTCAATCTTACATTTGGAGAATGGTACACCTCGGGCTTACTAAAAACTTTATACTCATCGTTATTATTAATGTTACTAGCAAAACCCAGTGCATAACCACGAAACCACCAAATGTATAGACTGATATAAATTATTTTTAATAAATTTATTAATTAGTAAACTTGTGGGTCCTTTTTTTTTGTTGCTAATTTGATCTTTATATTTTTTCCCAAATGTTTTATTCTTTAAGTGAGGGATGAATTGATTAAGAAAGATCAAATGATCATAGACCTAACAAATTGACGTAATATATTTAAGTGGGACCAAGATAAATGGGGTCCATCATCTCTATTCTAACTGTTCATAAAATCATATGAAGCGGGCTGAGACCCATTAATTGATTGATAAAGATCAAATGATTAAATAATCATAGACCTCTCAAATTAACCAAACCTAACCTATTTAAGTGGGACCCCTAAGATGAATGAGGTCCACCATCTATATTCTAACCGTCCATAAAATAATATTATGCGGGATGGGATCCATAAATTGATTTAAAAAGATTAAAGGATCAAGTGATGGTAGACCTAACAAATTGACCTAATATATTTAAGTGGGACCCAGATGAATGGGGTCCACCATTTTTATTCTAACCGTCCATAAAATCAAATGATGCCGGCTGAGACCTATTAATTGATTGATAAAGATCAAATGATCATAGACATCTCAAATTGACCAAACCTAATTTATTTAAGTGGGACCCAAACATGAATGGGGTCCACCATCTATATTCTAACCGTCCATAAAATCATATGATGCGGGCTTAGACACATGAATAGTTTGATAAAGATCAAATGATAATAGACCTCACAAATTGACCAAACCTAACCTATTTAAGTGGAACCCCCCAAATGAATGGGGTCCACCATCTCTATTCTAACCGTCCATAAAACCATATTATGGGGGATGAGACCCATGAATTGATTAAGAAAGATCAAATGATCAAATCATGATCGTAGACCTAACAAATTGACCAAATATTTTTAAGTGGGACCCAGACGAATGGGGTCCACCATCTTTATTCTAACCGTCCATAAAATCAAATGATGCGGGCCGGGACCCATGAAATGATTGATAAAGAGCAAATGATCAAATGATCATAGACCTATCAAATTGACCAAACCTAACCTATTTAAGTGGGACCCCCAAGATGAATGGGGTCCACCATCTATATTCTAACCATCCATGAAATATTATGATGCGGGATGGACCCATGAATTGCTTGATAAAGATCAAATGATCATAGACCTCACAAATTGACCAAACCTAACCTATTTAAGTGGAACCCCCAGATGAATGAGGTTCACCATCTCTATTCTAACCGTCCATAAAATCATATTACGCAGGATGGGACCCATGAATTGATTTAAAAATATCAAAGGATCAAATGATCGTAGACCTAACAAATTGACCAAATATTTTTAAGTGGGACCCAGATGAATGGGGTAAGGCACATGAATTACTTGATAAAGATCAAAGGATCAAATGATTATAGACCTCACAAATTGACCAAACATAACCTATTTAAGTGGAACTCCTCAGATGAATGGGGTCCACCATCTCTATTCTAACCGTCCATAAAATCATATTATGCGGGATAAGACCCATGAATTGATTAAGAAAGATCAAATGATCAAATGATCGTAGACCTAAAAAACTAACCAAATATTTTTAAGTGGGACCCAGAAGAATGGGGTCCACCATCTTTATTCTAACTGTCCATAAAATCAAATGATGCGAGCCGGGGACCCATGAATTGATTGACAAAGAGCAAATGATCAAATGATCATAGACCTCTCAAATTGACCAAACCTAACCTATTTAAGTGGGACCCCCAAGATGAATGGGGTCCACCATCTATATTCTAACCATCCATGAAACAATATGATGCGGGATGGACCCATGAATTGCTTGATAAAGATCAAATGATCAAATGATCATAGACATCACAAATTGACCAAACATAGCATATTTAAGTGGGACCCCCAAGATGAATGGGGTCCACCATCTCTATTCTAACCGTCTATAAAACCATATTATGCGGGATGGAACCCATGAATTGATTTAAAAAGATCAAAGGATCAAATGATCGTAGACCTAACAAATTGAGCAAATATTTTTAAGTGGGACCCAGATAAATGTGGTCTACCATCTTTATTCTAACTGTCCATAAAATCAAATGATGCGGGCCGGGACTTATGAATTGATTAATAAAGATCAAATGATCAAATGATCATAGAACTCTCAAATTGACCAAACCTAACCTATTTAAGTGGGACCCCCAAGATGAATGGGGTCCACCATCTATATTCTAACCGTCCATGAATCAATATGATGCGGGCTGGGACCCATGAATTCCTTGATAAAGATCAAAGGATTAAATGATCATAGACCTCACAAATTGACCAAACCTAACCTATTTAAGTGGAACCCCCCAGATGAATGTGGTCCACCATCTTTATTCTAACCGTCCATAAAACCATATTATGTGGGATAGGACCCATGAATTGATTTAAGAAGATCAAAGGATCAAATGATCGTAGACCTAACAAATTGATCAAATATGTTTAAGTGAGACCCAGATGAATGGGGTTCACCATGTCTATTCTAACCGTCCATAAAATCATATGATGCGGGCTGTGACCCATGAATTGACTGATAATGATCAAATGATCATAGACCTCATAAATTGACCAAACTTAATTTATTTAAGTTGGACCCCAAAGATGAATGGAGTCCACCATCTATATTCTATCCGTTCATAAAACCATATGATGTGGGCTGGGACCCATGAATTGCCTGATAAATTAAGGTCAAATGATCAAATGATCATAGACCTCACAAATTGACCAAACCTAACCTATTTAAGTGGAACCCCCCAAATGAATGGGGTCCACCATCTCTATTCTAACCGTCTATAAAATCATATTATGCGGGATGGGACCCATGAATTGATTAAGAAAGATCAAATGATCAGAGACCTAACAAATTGACCAAATATTTTTAAGTGGAACCCAGAAGAATGGGGTCCACCATCTTTATTCTAACCGTGCATAAAATCAAATGATGCAGGTCGAGACCCATGAATTAATTGATATAAATGTAGCACATCTGGTGTGTTGGCTTATTTAGGGATCTCATAGAGAGATTTTAGGCTTTTGAGTAGAAGATGATTCTTCATGAAGAGATTTTAGGTCTTTTGAGTGTGTAATAGATATAGAGATTTTAGGGATAAGGGCGACTCCGGAAATGGCATCTGGGTCCCACTTAAAAATATTTGGTCAATTTGTTAGTTCTACGATAATTTGATCCTTTGATATTTTTAAATCAATTCATGGATCCCATCCCACATAATATGGTTTTATGGACAGTTAGAATAGAGATGGTGGACCCCATTCATCTGGGGGGTTCCACTAAAATAGGTTAGGTTTGGTCAATTTGTGAGGTCTATGATCATTTGATCTTTATCAAGCAATTCATGGGTCCATCTTGCGTCATATTGTTTCATGGATGGTGAAAATATAGACGGTGGACCTCATTCATCTTGGGGGTCCCACTTAAATAGGTTAGGTTTGGTCAATTTGAGAGGTCTATGATAATTTGATCATTTGCTCTTTATCAATCAATTCATGGGTCCCGGCCAGCATCATTTGATTTTATGGACGGTTAGAATAAAGATGGTGGATCCCATTCATCTGGGTCCCACTTAAAAATATTTGGTCAATTTGTTAGGTCTACGATCATGATTTGATCATTTGATCTTTCTTAATCAATTCATGGGTCTCATCCCGCATAATATGGTTTTATGAACGGTTAGAATAGAGATGGTGGACCCCATTCATTTTGGGGGTTCCACTTAAATAGGTTCGGTTTGGTCAATTTGTGAGGTCTATGATCATTTGATCATTTGATCTTTATCAAACAATTCATGTGTCTCAGCCCGCATCATATGATTTTATGGACTGTTAGAATATAGATGGTGGACCCCATTCATCTTTGGGTCCCATTTAAATAGATTAGGTTTGGTCAATTTGAGAGGTCTATGATCATTTGATCTTTACCAATCAATTAATGGGTCCTGGCCGGCATCATTTGATTTTATGGACGGTTAGAATAAAAATGGTGGACCCCATTCATCTGGGTCCCACTTAAATATATTAGGTCAATTTGTTAGGTCTACGATCATTTGATCCTTTGATTTTTTTAAATCAATTCATGGGTCGCATCCCGCATAATATGGTTTTATGGACGGTTAGAATATAGATGGTGGACCTCATTCATCTTAGGGGTCCTACTTAAATAGGTTAGGTTTGGTCAATTTGAGAGGTCTATGATCATTTGATCTTTATCAATCAATTAATGGGTCCCAGCCTGCATCATATGATTTTATGAACGACAGTTAGAATAGAGATGATGGACCCATTTATCTTGGTCCCACTTAAATATATTAGGTCAATTTGTTAGGTATTATCATTTGATCTTTCTTAATCAATTCATACCTCACCTAAAGAATAAAATATTTGGAAAAAAAACATAAATATCAAATTAGCAACAAAAAAAGGACTCACAAGTTTATTAATTAATAAATTTATTAAAAATAATTTATATTAGTCTGTGCATTTGGTGATTTCGTGGTTATCCACGGGGTTTTGCTAGTAAACATCAGTATACATGTTTACTTTAACTCCGCCTCTCCTAGAGAGAGATAAATCAACACCCTCTAATGACAATTTTGATTATATAACTTTTATTATATTAAAATTATATATTTTTCAAATAATCAACCATATTTCACGTCTTAACAAATAATTTATTTGTAAAATGCTCTAATTCCAAAAGATTTATTTTAAATATAACTAATGATCAACTCTACTTCAAGTAGATGGGGGCTTCAAAAGGATGTTGGGTTTGTGACCTCCAAAGGGACGCTTAATTTTGTTGAACCGTGGTGAGCCTCGGCCACAGATTGATTGATCCAAGAGGATATCTAGAAGAGCACATATTGGGGTGCCGTGGAAGTGTATCCAACCAGTCTTTCTCTATCCTTTTGAATTAACGAGTTTGGTTTCAGTGGCCGAGCAGTGCAGGCCTGGCATCTGTCCCCTGCACCTTCACACGCTTTCTCTCCCATCTGCACTATCTCTCTTTAGTCTTTACTTTCCTCACCTTTTCCATTTTTCTTCTCTCTCTGTATGTTTCTCTCTCTGTATGTTGTTTTCTGCATTGTAATCTCTGTGAAATGCTTGTTACCAAGGGCAGATGGGCCTCATAAATATAAATCCGCCATCAAGTCATCAACACTGTATAGTAATAACTATATCTGTTTTCACCCACATAAGACAAACTGGCCAAAACAATAGTGCAACTACCAACCAGCGCTTGTTTGGGAGGATAGAATCAAATTGCCATAAGTAGACGCCATTTATTATATTGGTCCCCACTAGATAATGAGTTGTTTTTGGATTAGCCTGATGGCTGACCAATTTAAGTTCAAAGATATTATTTAAATTGCCTATTCTTTGGATCTGAGTCTAGATTTTCTTATATTGTTCTACACTTCATTTTCTATTGAAGTGAAATTTAACTTAAAACTCATAAATAAAATAATCTTAGCCTTTCAATTAGTAACGTGCAAATAAAGTTTTAATACCCAACTCTAATGAAGTTGCATCACATAATGAGATAGAGGTTTTGGATGTTATCGATATTGATTTTGATTTTGGCTATGACCATTACTGATTTTCCTTATGTTTGTTTAAAAATGTGAAATATATTGAAACTCAATTGTCACCACCTTCATATTTTGTGTTATTTTTTATATTTGCATATAGAACACTATAAGATGTTTTTTTTTATGACGTGGGTATCGCTAAGGTTTTTGACCCAACAAGACTAATCTCTGAGAAGTGCCCTTTAAACCTGCACAAACATACGTTGGGTAAGTTGGAGAAGGCTTTGAACTCAAGAAATGAAAAGCAAACCCATTCTTTACATCACTACACCAACTCCAAGGTGGGTCCTGCAGAATGAATTAAGAAAAGCAATACCAATATTTTACTTATAAAGGATTCAGCTGTGATACAAAACTAATCCATGTTTCCATGCTTGCAAATACAAATCTATGAGAAGGAGAAAAAAAAGGCCCTACTTGATCATGCTCGAGAGGAAATGGGAGCTTCTCCCATGTGAAAACCCCCCCCCCCCCCCCACCCCCCCGGGCAGTGCCAAATCTGTGGTAAGCATCTTTAATTCAAAGATGAGACTTTGCTCGTGTGGACGGTAGGATTGAAAATCTCAAACTTGAATATTGTGTGGACTCCTATAGGAGAACTTTTTATATAGGTGGACCATGACTATATATATGTTCGCAGATCCAGATTGTTGATCGATGGGTCCCATCTTTGTGGGCCATACAATCATAAAATACAATTCTATATCCCAATGGACCATAAATTAACTTATGGGATGACAACAATGGACTAGAAAAATCAAAGAACAAAGAGTAACATCTGCAGCCCAATTGGAGGCACCCTTATCCACTATGCAGTCCATTTTATGATTTACTGTCCACATGAAATAAACCATGCATGGACCCCATCTCACACAGCAGAAAACCAATGTGTATTTAACAACACTTTTGTTCGGATATATTTGGATTTGGATGGAAGATTAGTCCTGGTATCTTTACCACAGCAGAGCAGAGACAGCCGAATTCTATCCAATTAAAAGTTGGTCTGGTCCAAATATTATTCTAAAGTCCAGATCCAACAAGCAAGCCTGAAATAATGTGGTCCGCATTGTAGTTTACTTGTGCGCCGTGTGACGACAAAAGTCTTGGGTAGACCATAACCAAAGTCCAGGGCGGTGCGGTGCGATCTGATCCCGGTTTTCCAACTTACGCGGATATGGATATATGTCACTTTGATGACAATGATAAAGAATAAAAAATTCCATCCCCAAAGCACTGGTGCTCCTGATTAGGTGAGTCACATGCAAAAACACCTAGCATGATCGAGCTTAGATCATAAAATAGGAACCTGAGTGATAGTCATCGATTTTGGATTTGGTGGCCATCTATAGATCAATTTACACTCATCTTAAATGGTAAAAAAATTATCCATAGTTGATCAAATTGTTTGGATGATGATTCGAGGCTGAACCTCTTTCACCTTACATTAGGGTTGAACAAAATCGGACCGCAGACTAGATCGGATCGGACCGGACCGGACCAGATTCGTGGTTTTAGTGGTCCAAATCCAGTCCAGTCCGGACCGGATTTGGAAAACCGATTATATCCGGTCCGGTCCGGTCCAGACATTTTTGGATTCGATTGGGACTGGACTTAACCTGGTTTATTATTATAAATAATAAGTATTTTTTTATATTTTTTTAATATAAAAAATACTTATTTTTAAATGGAAAACACTACTGTTTGATTCTCTTCAACCCAAAGTGGGTTGTGGCATCAGCATATATCTTGAAATCTTAGAAAAATCGACATGAAAAAAAAGCTTAGAAAAAGAAAATGAAACTTGTCTGGACCACTTATAAGTGGTCCAATCGGACCGTCCGTCCTAAAATCCGGTCCTTCATTTTATGTCGGACAGGAAATCTGATCCGAAAATCGGACCGAAAACCCGATTGTGCTGCCCTAACTCACACAGCTAGATATAGTGGGGGTGGGGGTGGGGGTGGGGGTGGGAATGGAATCCCCCAGTTGGCCGGTTCCATCTCTTGGTGGAGCTCCAGGTGGGCCCTAAAAAAATGGTCCTCGCACATTAAGAAAGATAGAGGTAAATTGAGAGATTTTTACTGTAGAAAGGTAGGAGTAGGTTCAGGGTTGTAAACGGGTCGGTTTCGGTCTGAGTCCATAGTTGACTCGAAATCAGAACCGTTAAAGAGAAGGTGGAACTGTTTCGGGACCGGTTTCTTGGTCCCGGAACTGGAACCAAAACCATATATGAGTCAAGTCTGGATCCGTATCTAGGTCTAGGTAGAGAATTATATTAAAAAAAAATATAATTTTTTAAAAAATTTAAAAAAATTAAGATAATACGTTGCACCTCAAGCCCACGGATCCAAAACCACGATGGAACCGACCCAATCCATTTATAATCCATTTAATTATCGGAAGGAAATAAAAACTCAGATCTGATTTTTAACATGTTGAAATCTTTCGCAGGTAGGAATCTGAAGTGGGAGGAGCACCTCAGCAATTGGTCTTTCCCCACCCGATTTGATGTGACCCGTCAACGGCTGCTTTTGGCTGTCGTTGCAGAAAGCATGCCACGTGGCGGGCCAACTTGTCCTCCAATCAAAACGTTCCTTCCACGTGCGGTCTAGCCAGCTTGGACAACCCGAAGTCAGTTCTTCCTTCTTGGCAGTGGCAGCACAAGCCACGCCAAAAAGCCTGCACCGCCAACTTATCGCCAGGAGCACACATCTAATCTAATCTACCCCGTCCCCTCAACGTATGTGTTATTTTGTACCTTCAATCAGGACCGTAGAAGCTGGGCCCCGCTGTCAAATCAATTCGCAACATACATTTGGATAGATATACTATATATATGACCCGACGCCTACCTGAACCTGACTCAGGAATTCTGGGTTGCCCCTTTTATTCCTGGATGTATTTTTTGGGCATGACTGAATGAGTTAGATTTTGAGTTGAACTCACCTGTAACCCACTAATTTAGAACTGTTTTTCCCCCTTAATTTTTAACTCAGCCAAGGAGCTTGTGAAAGGCTTTTTGTAGGCATTCTGAGATCGGACATGATAGCTAAGTGAGAAGTGGAGTACTCAACCAATTGGGTAATCCTAAATTATCCACTAATTCAACCTCAACCTTATTAGTTTCATAGTCATCTGTGTCCAATTCATTAATAAAGTAAGTTTTCAAACTAATTGATTAGTGGGTCAAGCATGTTGAATTTATACATGTTATTCATAGTTCTCAATCCGACTAAAATAGACAATCTAATTCTAATGCATATGAGACTTTGTCACCCTTGCTAGCTCTAGGTGGAAGGAAAGTTTTCCACATTGTTTGTATGCCATACATATCACATGCCCCACTAGATCATGGATAAAGTCAGGGGCGGAAACAGGTCACATCAAAATCTAATATGCGAAGCCGTTAGCAAATAATATTGCGGATGCTTTGACTAAGTTAGGGGTGGTTAGAGAGCTAAACTTTATTCAATCCTATGTATTTTTCTCTTTGGTCTTTAATATAAGCTATCTTACCTCTTAAGGTAAGAAAAAGATAACTTCAAAGCCTAATGATATTTTACTATAACTTTTTGTACTGATAAAAATTAAATGATTGTCAAATTGAACCAGTGTAAGTGTGAACAGGATTAAATGCGGACCTAGTGGACCCATGGAACAGGATTACTGCACATGCAAACCACTCGTGGGAGAGAATTTATCCAACGTGGGTTGGGTGGATGGAGGGCGGATGAGTCCATATTCTCCTACTACAAAACTCTACCTATAAAATAAACATTACGTTCTGGTGATATGTATTTACTTCTCATTTATTGGCTATATAGCATACAGACGTGCAGGCCTCATTTCAGCCCTTTAGAGAAAAAAAATGTGAGGTCACTTTCATGATAACGGTGGGAATGTGGTGTGGTCCATGGCGTCTTAATTTTATGGCTCTTGGCCTGTTTCAACTCACTGTGCCAACAAAAGAAAAGAGGCAAATTCTCAAAAATGAAAAGAGCATCTTCTTTGCTTGCACTCAATTGACTTTTCATGTTTTTACATAGTGATAACCCAATCTTACTTTTTTCACACAAGTCTACCCCTCTTTAGATGGGCACTGATACTAATTTGACACTAATCATGTCATAGAAAAATTTACGAAATATATAACCATAAAAAATGTGTATGTCTGAAGTTAAAAAGTAGGATCATTTGATGGAATGAATATCATTTGTCAAAGACTAATTTTGACACAATCAACATCCAAATCTATCAACCTTCTAATTTCTTGGATTATAATGTATACAGGTGGCCCTCAAAGAGGTGGATGGCCAGTATATATTTAATCCATAGACATATATAAGAAGAAGATGAGGGGCCACCACATAAATAATCAGAGATCAATTACGTATATTCTAACGTTGATTGTAAGTGACTTTGGATAATATGAGTTCCTCTGAGTAATATCTTAAAACAATGAGAGGGAAAGAGAACACCACCATTCAACTAACAAAAAGTCTATTGGACGTACTTTTTTGTATGAATCTTGGACAAATCCCTATTTATCCTTTGAATATAAGTGATATTCAAGAGGTAATATAGGAGTTTGTCCAATATTCATGTCAAAAAGTATGTCCATGTAGCATTACTCTTCAACTAAATCTGTAGAGCATGGTGTTTATCGTGCTAAATATAACGTACAACTCGTGTACATGTATGGACCTAATCCGGACTGTCCAAATGTGGTTTATGGGTTAGATCAGCTTGACATGGACGGTTGTAGGATTAGCATGAACTTGGACGATTGGATAGAGGTGAATGGATGAGCACTAGCTATCTGTGCAAATTCTAAAACTTTACGTGACTCATGATCCACTCAGTTAACAAAAAGATTCTAAATAAAGTGCATGTGCGGATTGCCCTTCCGCCGAATATGTCATTCAAGTAGGGCCCACCTCCCAGAGATGCCCAACAAATGGTGGGGCCCACCTTCCATAGGTTTAGACCACTATGCAATGCACCCAGGAGCACAAATGCAGGATGATCCACTTGTGGCAGATAATGAATAATAGGCGTCAGTTTAATCATTAATATGGGCTATGCCTATATTTCCTCCTCCACCGTCCACTAGGGAGCCCAGCCAATCATCAAAGGGCTACAATTATTTGTCAGGGACCTTTCCTTCCAGTGGCCATTTACTCCTCCATAGTGGGTCCCACCATGTGGAAGATCTGAGCCTACCAGATCACAGGGGATCCCGGGGGTCTTTAATCTTTAGAAAATATGACCTACAAAATTTTCAAAACCCAACCCCCCCCCCCCCCCCCCCCCCGCGAAGAATTCATGGCGGCTTCTTAAAAGGAAGAATTCTTAGGTCCACCCCTATATAGGATGCGATATTTGTAGGTAATTTACCCTTTAAAGGAAATAGTGGCTTCCACTTTAACTTCTTCTACTCTTTTTTTATTTTTATTTTTATTTTCGTTCTTATTATGATGTTATTTTGAATCACTAGAATGCCAATGTCATGAGTCATAATTGAACAAAAACAAAATGTGGTTCGAGCAGGGTCTAGAAAGGGATAGAAGAGGGTCAGGGTTTGTTAATCTGCTTGGTTGTGAGTGACAAGTTGCAGCCAATGGAGAGGAGAGGAAGGTAATCGTTTGGCTTCTGTGATGTAAGGGCTTGCCTACAATAGAGTGTGACTGCTCAACCACGTCTGGAGAAAGATTATGTATTTCATTTCATCTCTTCTTAAATTTGCCAAAAAAGTAGTTGTAATGTTAGTTGTAACAATTACCCTCTTTTGACAGGAAGGTGGTTTCTTTTTTTCTTTAGAATTTAGATTATTTCAAATCTGATTTATTTAGATTTTATTTGGGCAGTTATTAAATTGAAATTCCTGGTTGAAAGCTATGGAGAATTCCAATTGTTTGTGACATCTTCTCTTTCTGAATTCTCTAAATTATTATTTAGGCAAAGATGATTTGAAAATATTTTCTTCAAGGTTTTGGTTGTCAAACATGATTTTTTTTTTTTTTTTTTTTTTTGTGCAGCCAGGTGAGGACTATCTCTCCTTATTACTCGAGTAAGGAGCTATTCTCTGTCAAACATAATCTTAATGTGTATGGTGACAATGCCACTGTTAAATCATTTATTCATAAATTACAAAGAGAACTGTAACTGTTAAATCATTTATTCATATGAAGAGAGTTTAACTTGTTGGACTTTTCGGATAATTTAAAGTTAGGGTTACATGAACTCTATTTTTTTTTTTAATCCAAGTCAATTATATTAGACACCCCTGGTGGATATACCACTACTTACCTTTAAAAAAAACCCTCAAAGTAATATCTACAGTTAGATAGATCAATATGTGAAAAGTGAGACTATATAAAATTAGCCAAATGCATGATAGGGTAGGGCCTGTGATATATATAATTTAGATCAAGCCAAATATGAGGGCCCATTGGGTCAAACTAACTCGTCCGTCCATCATTTATGAAGTCGACATGAACTCATGGATGGGAGTGCTGCGTGTTTGCAGTAAAATCTTGCCTATACATTTATAAAGTACTCTTTATTTTGACCGTAAAAAGTCATTGGGTTAATAATAATTTCAAGCAGTGGCGGCTCCAGGAATTCGAGTCAGTGGGGTCAACAAAAGATTTATTTTCTACAAATCGAATAAATATGTTTTTTTCCTTTATCAACATTTGTAACGCCCCAATTCCGGATACCGAAAAGATCGTCAAAGTACCGAAATTGGCGCGCTACTTCCCGGAAAATCCGAGAACTTCCAAGATCGTAGGTCCGCAGTGAGGTCCAATTTAAAACTTTTTGAACAATAATGTAACAATAGTTATTATCGCGGAAGCGTATTATAAGCGGAAGCCATACAGAGATAGCGGAAGCATAAGGTATCATTGTATATATGTCAAATGTAGAAGGGCTGAAGTCCAGCCTAGATGTATAGTGATAACAAATCAAAGTTTAATTACATATTTTTCATTACTACCCAACTCACAACAAATGTCTCTCAAAACCCTAAATAAAAGAACGCTCAAACCCCTGCAGCTGGTGTCGGCTCTCCACCTTCCGGCTCGACCTCATGGTCGGCCGGCCCCCATCCGTAGTCGCCTACTACGGGCACCTCAACGAGTGCGAACGCATCGCCCTCGAACTCGGGGTCAAGACCTAAGCACCAAGAGTGGGTCAGATCTAAAGATCTGGCAAGTCACAATATGCAGATAATATAGAATGTATGCATCAAAATGAGTAGAGACATGTATAAAGTTAAGAGAATAACAAAGGTACATATGCTATGCAGTCGTGCAAGATAACCATGTAGAATCATAATAAACATAACAGTAATAAACCTACACAATATGGCACATCCACATAAGCTGGTCACCGCGGGATATTATGCCGCGGCCCTCCCATACTGAACACAGTCGCGGTAGGGATCCTAAGCTAATGCTAGGGATTACTAACCCTGCAAAATATCATCAACATCATCCACAACGACCGGAACCGGCATCACACCGTCCGTCCCAACAGTGCTCATCATGATGGCCACACAACAAATCTCAATAGCTCCTACCAGTGATGATCAGTCCAACTGGCTGAGCTTAAATCAACTCAGTGAATGTCTATGCCAACTCGGAAACAATAAAGGTCTGTGTCTGTCTAGGCTTTACCTTGCGTGAACAAGGTCCTAACAAAAGTCCCTAAGAGGTCCAAGTACTCAATATAAACTGTGGATCATAGTCCAAGTCCAATTCCATCATTGGATCCATACCAAGGCCCACCAAATACATGGCCTGATCTATAACAGTCCATATGAGATACAAGTCCATATTCAATGACATATGATCCTTTTACAACCTTAATGGGTCACAAGCCCATACAATCTAACCTCTCCATTTTAGGGTAATTCACATCCAACTTAGGCCATAAAAAGAGCCCGCCTAGCCACAGACACGGGTCAATGATCCACCCAATCAGATTACCGGTCACCACTAAGTATTCCTAGGTTTAGGTCCTCCATTTTCCATTTAATTAACAGGTATGAGCAATAATAAGGACAACAGAGTGATAGTCATAATGTGAGGGAGATGAATCTCCAAGTACACGAATCATAGGGAGATAGCAACAGTCCAACCTAGGTAAATGGTCCACTTTCGGATACAGGTCCATCTCAGGTAATTCGATCTTTAAGTGAAACCATAGATGCTAAGGAATATTGTGTTTGGTGCTTAGAAGTTGTGTGCATCATTTGGTAACGTATAAAGGTCGAATCATCTTAGATTACATAACCTGGACTTTAGTTAGTGGACCCCACGAGTCAAGGTTGAGCCGTACCATTGACTCGTGGGTGGCACAGTGATGGAAGTCTATTTGAATGGTCAATGGGCCCTACATATGATTGCAACAATAGAAATTAGAATCTGGGGATCGTCACTGTACAGTGTGCTCAACCGACCTCCTGGCCTGGGCGGTCAGCTCGGCACACTGAGACCAGAGAAGGAAAAACACCCTACAGGCAAAGCCTGCTTGTCCAGGACTTCCTGTGAGTTCGGCTAACTCCCTGGCCTGGGTAGTTGGCCGTGCACACTAAGAATCCTGGCTCAAGGGAATGTCCCAGGTTCTAGTCTCCTTTGTTGAAATCCCGCCTTTTTGGAAATCCATCTCGGAGTTCGGCTAAGCAATGGAGCTCAATTGACTACTTAGTTCGGCCACCCAACTCAGCTCGGCAAAGGCCTAGCTCAGTTCGGCCACCCAACTAAGTTCAGAAAAATGCATTGAGTTCGGCTAGGCATTGAGGTTGGTCAAGCTCTTGGCTTGGTTAAGCACTGAGTTCGGCTAAGCTCGAAGTCCGGTCTGGCACAGAACCCGGTCTGGCGCTGAGCCCAGTAAAACACTGAGTTCGGCCGTAACACTGAACCCGGCTTTGAGCACTGAGCTCGGCCTAGACACTTAGCTTGGCTAAACGCGAACCTCATCCTAATCATTATGCTCGGCAGAACTCTGAGTTCGGCTAGCGTGGAATCCAGCATCGCTGAGTTCGGCTAGTACTGAGCTCGGCAGTTGCTGAGCTGCGATAACGCTGAGCTCGGCAACCGCTGGGCTCTGCATGTACTGAGTTCGGCAGCTGCTGAGCTGCACTAATGCTGAGCTCGGCAACCGCTGGGCTCTGCAAATGCTGAGCTCGGCCATCGCTGGACTCTGCCCATCTCTCCTATCAGTGTTGTGTTCTGTTACAGAACCCAGTTCTGCGACAGGACACAACTTCTCTTCATTAAGCACAGGAATGGTGGTCCACCTCTGATCAGAATCCAGATCAAGTAGCACCCTATGGTCGCACAGGCCCCCTCACATAGACGTAGGGTCCTGATCTACCAAGGGTGGTCCTACTTCGATTCCGATCACAACACAACGAGGTGGGTTCTCGTCATTCCACCTCCGGAAACTCATTCCCGTGACCCAATTCTTCCGGGATTCTCCATAGACCATTACAGAAACAAATTAAATCATTCCTACATCATCCATCCATCATCAACCGGCCATTGATCATCCAAATGAAGTAATCCCATCCATCAATGGCCAAAGGAACCAAACAAACATGCTCAAGGATCGATCTAAACATATATATTACAAATTGGAATTCTACTGCAAATCAAAGGAAGGAACATGCAATCTAGACTACCAGCACAGTGCACTTGCCTTGATCGATTGAAGGTAGAAGGAAAAGAAAGAAAACCACAGGGAAACCAAAAGGCAGGGCCTCGGCAGTTGCTCCTATGGTGCAGGTTGGTCTCGGCTGGCCTTCTGTCGAGGATTTCTGGGGCGAGGGGAGAAGAAGAGAGAGATCGGAGGAGAGATGATGGTTCGTTGGAGGGAATTGGGGAAGAAGAAGAAGAGAGAAGAGATTGAAACTTGAGAGAGGAAAAAGGAGATGAACAGTAGTTGTTAGGGCAGGGGGAGGGTTTTGTTTATATAGGTTGGGTTTTTGGGTTAGGGACAGAATTGCCCTTGGGGTTAGAATAGGATTAGGGTTAGGGTAGAGGGTATTTGGGTCTTTAGGTGACCTTCTAGAAGATTCCTTGGTGCAAACCCCCTATGGTAAAAACAAAACTCTAGCTAGGGCCTCTAACAAACTAACTAACTCTAAGAATAATAAAAGACCCCCTGTTGACTCTAATAATTACACCACTAGACTAACCCTAGGAAAATACATAACTACCCTCACTAAGCCCCATAAATAATATAATTAAAATACTTAGGCTAATAAATAGTATTCAAATTCACATTGAGGGCCCACCAGGGGTGGGGTCTCACAACATTTGTCATCTACTTTCGATAATTCGATAAATATAATATAAAATTATCAAATAATCTATTTCCGACAATTTGACAAAGATAACATTGAATTCTCAAAAAGAAAAAAAAAGAAAAACATAAATTTAAATACATTGTTACCAATAGTTCTTAATTCAAAAAGAAAATCCAAATACATAAACTCCTACAGCTGTCCTCGACGGGTTTCATGTGTTGAAATCATTTCATAATAGCTTCATTATCAACACTACAAAACACATCATTTTCAATATATGTGACCAAACAGTCATTCATTCATTGATCTCCCATTCGGTTACAAAAGTTGGGCCCATTAACATAGGCATTGAGTGGGGTCAAAATCTTCCATAAGTCAAATTCATTAAAGAGTTTTTTTTTTTAATAACTTTTCAAATGTCAGTGGGGTCAATTGACCCCACTGACATGCATGTAGCGCTGCCCATGATCTCAAGGGGTAGCTCAGTTGGCCTGCGACCATGGTTTGCACCCGAAGGTTGTAGGTTTGAAACTGCACTACTACATTGGGGTTAGAGGGGAGTTTATCCGGCTTCCTCTTGTTCCGGTCCGGAGAGATTAGTTCTGCCCAAAGGATTGAGAATCCTCCGATAGCAAAAAAAAAAAAAAAAAAGTTAATAAAATCCTTCATTGGTTAAAAAAAGTCATTGGATTAGATTGGTCTTGTTGTGGATTAAAACAAGCTGTCATTACTTTAACCATAAAAGGTATTTCTTTTGTCCTCAAGATGTAGCTCAGGTAAGACTTAAGAGAGACATGGCTGTATGAACGAGCCTAATAGAGGTAGGGACTTCACAAGCTATAAGCGATCGGATAAGAAAGAGCTAGCCCCTATTCAATAGGGAAGAAAGACCACACCCTCATCTTGTGATCCTGCCGGGGGGAGATCTATTGCGGGGACTAGCCTACTCACGCTAATAAGCTGGAAAGAAATGGATAGAAGTGCCGTGTTTTGGAGCATGTATTCTCTCTCCCGATCTGGAATTCTAGACTGACCTTGATAAACCAAAGCTGACAACCTTGCGGACTGTCCCTACTGGATTCATTCCTCTTTCCTGTCCTCAAACCAGCACTAGCACACTGGCCCCTATTGAGTAAGGAAAGCGCTTACACGACTATACAGAGAGTATAAGTTTGAGTCCCAAGGTAGCAAAATAATAAAAAATAAAAAAGTTCTCTTTTATCTTGTAACTACTGGATGATAAGCTATGGATTTATGATCAACCACACTAGTTCTTTGTTATTAGAAAGTGATTTGAGTTTATTTTATTAAGTTTTCTCAGCAAAACATTTCTGTTAAAACCTTGAGATGTTAATAGATGCCGCATAAATATTTTTTTGTTGGTTTGAATAAATCTATTTCATTAAAAAAAAAAAAAAAACTCTCAACGCATATGTTCAGGTATCTTGTGGCATGAGAGTAAAAAGCACTTTGTATTGCCTTATATTGGTGTAGATTCTATGTTTAATCAGAAAAAAAAAATGCCTTTGAACCATTTAAAAAAATGCCTTTGAAGATTTATCTGACTCATTTGGTGTTATTTTAACATTGAAAGACAAAATAAAAGCCTTCATGTAAGCCGCATGAAAGGTTTTCACAACTACAAGGAGAGCAATGCAACCAGATCATTGCTTGATATTTGTAGAGATTCAGCTATTTCATTTAGAGCACTTTCATATGCAGCATGTAATTCCAAAAATCCCATTGGGCAACATCCTATAGATTCCATTGCATCTTCCTAAATTCATTTCATGAGATTTGTAGAAATCAGCAGACAATTTTATTTTTTTTTATCTTCCTAAATTCCTAATTTCACAGAAATACTACTTATGTTAGTGCTCAATTATCTCTCAAAAGTGATATCTTCACTGCTAAATTAAAACAATAGAGAAGGTGTAAATAACTTGTTAATCTAAAAAAATAAAAAAAATAGGGATGATGTAACTAACTTGCTAATATTTCCGGTATTAACTTAATGGTAAACATCATTTTCACAAAAGTAACGTGGGTATAAGTATAGGCATGAGACAAAGTAACAAAATAACAATGAAAAGTTCATGTGGATACAACTTTGTGGTGAGTCTGAACCATATTTTAACAATTGCTGTCCAGTGGTTAGGATTCCTATCCAGTGTTCAACCACTGGGGTCCTCTATCTTGTATGTGCAATCGGCCTTCTCCTTTACATGTACAAGTAGTCTTCTCCTTGAGTGTGTTGGGGTTAACTTCTACATTACCCACCATGGCCGGTAAACAGATAACCATAACAATGGCACACATAATGGTTCAAGTACTCCAATCATGCTTAAGGGATAAGTCATTTGTTTTTCTTCCTTAGTATTAAACCTATCAAAAAGGAAAAGAATGGGGAGGGTCTAGTTACTTTTGGTACAATTAGACTTTTGGTTAAGGGAGACTATAAAAACAATATAAAAGGGAATAGAGGGCTGCGCTCCCATAGCTCCTAATAGGTTTCGAATTCTGGTGGGAACCCTTTACTTCCTATGTCATGGCCATTGGGCCAACCGAGCAAAAAGAGAAAAAAAAAATACAGCATCCTTTTGATGTTGCGGGAAAATAGAGAGGCCCTTTTGTAAAAAAAAAAAAAAAAAAAATCAAAATCAAAATTTAAACCCACTCAATCTGACATCCAATTGAAAGTTGCTTGTAGGCTAATTCTCAACAATAGTGGTGCTGCAGTGGTGGATCCAACATTGAAATACTCCAAATCCCAATGCAGAACCCACATGGCTGTGCTCGTTCTCATGTGAGTGTTGCCAAGGATATTTGATAATGTTCGAGTCATGCTTTGACTCGCAGTCAAACTTGATTTAATAGTCAAGCCCATCTCAAGCCAACCTTGCTTAGTTGGGATTTTTTTGTAATTAAGACTAAGCTCTAGCTTAGGCTAGAGTACTAGCAAGCCTGGTAGAACATAGCTAAACCTGGCCTGCCTGAGATTAAGTGGGAGTTTGGTAAAATGCAAATGGGTCAGAGCCAACTCTTGACGAGTCCTGGCTCTGGCTGGGCTTGGTTTTGCCGTGGTTGTTTCTCAGCCAGACTGAGTGGTTGATTTATTAATGATAATCAGCTTGATCTGGGTCATATTTCAGTCTAGCTGACAGTCAAACAGGCTCAGCCAAGACCAGTGGATGGTTGACCACTGGCCCAGCCAGGTGACAGAAAAGCAGGTCTAGCCAGATAATTAACGATTGGCCAATCCAAAATGGGACCACTCAAATTAGCAGTCAGGTCCATGTCTAGAGATTGAAAGATCACAACAACCCAACATCTGGTAGTCTCTGGTTTTTACTCAAGGTGGCAGAAGTGGTCCCTTGAGCAATTATAGGATGCTGCTTGACGAAATCATATAGTTTGTTGGGCATATAGTTCAGTAGTCCAGCCTGGTGATATGATAATGGAAACCCCTCCAGAATGTGAAAGGCCGAAGAATGGACGGCTAGGATCTTTCTATCGAGCAAGGATTATGGGACATCCTCAGCAAAGGATGAGAAACAGAATAGAAATAAGTTATCATTTTCATTGAAATCTTAATATACTGATAACATACAAATACTAACAACAAAAGCAGACCAGAAGAGAGAGAGAAGAGGAAAGAAACCACATTGCATAGAAAAAAAATAAACTACTTAGAGGTTTTGTAGAAGCTTCAAGGTCTCGTCAATGTGTTTCTCCGGTTGGAACTGATTGTTGTAGATGAGTTGGACAACACCATTCCTGTCAAGAACATAAGTCTGCCTCCCAGGCAATGTTCCAAACAGATCAGCAGGGACTCCCCAGTCTTTCCTGATCTTGTTTCCTTCATCACTCAATAAGGTGAATGGCAGCCGGTATTTCTTTGAAAATGCCTGTGTCCAACCATACAATAACCAATTGATATGGCATGATTATTACAAAACAAGGACAACGCTCTCTTCAAAACAACCAACATTTGCTGCATTTTTGCATTCACTCAGAGAGTGGTGTCCATTTAACAGAGCAAAAATCTATCATCGCACTGAAGAAAGTCTGTTGTGAAAGATTTTGGAACACGACCCATTCATTTATTACGTGGCACACCATATGATGGGTCTGCTTTTACCTTCTACGTATGTTCAAACCAAAAGTATCCCAACACTGTGTGCTATGACCTTTAATTTCATTGGTGACAAGGAACAATTTGAAAATCAACTTTGTGACATTCTGAATTCTTGGCCATAGAATTGTTTGTAAAACTAAATGTTCTAGTCTTTGTATAAATTCAACCTTGTAGGAAAGGATGATCCTTGATGAGCCGGTGAGTAATGTTGCTGATAGGCAGATTTTTCAGAGTAAAAGAAGGATTAAAGTTGTTGCTTATTGTTACCTTGTGAGAGGAAGGATCATCACCACTAATCCCAACGACTTCAGCCCCAGCTTTCTTAAACTTCTCATAAGAATCCCTGAAAGCACAAGCCTGGATGCGCATGAAAATAAAATGGATTACAACTCAAATTACTAATTATATTACAACACCCCTCTGTTTCTCTCTCTCTAAATTTCATTCCTCTATTTCATTAACAATTGTTGAAAAAATGTGTTTTCCATGGACCATTGGACATCTTCTTTACTTCTGGGCCTGAATTTGGAGGTCCAACTAGCCCCTCTAGATTAAGACTCTCCAAAGGGTCCACAAAAGCCATTAAATGGTCGAAGACTGGTATCTGGAATACACTAGACTGGTATCTGGAATACACTAAACAAGAATGCCATTATGAATCACTAGTCTTGACCCAATCATCTAGCATGTCTTAAATTTTAGAACGAGCACCAGTTCACTGGGTCTAATGTGCCTTCTCTCCAGCCTGAAGCATGTTGGAACAAACCCAACAAGCCTTCATGCTAGCTTGGGCCGCACCAAGCCCCACAGTTTTTTGGGTCTGCCTAGCCTATTGATAGCCTTATTTGAAGCTTGGACACTGACAATTGCTCTGCTCAAGTTTTCCATCAGAATGGACTTCAAAAAAGGAGCACCAGTTTGAAGCAAGCAACCCACTGATGGTTCACAGCAGAAAAAGAGAATATAGAAAACAAAAGAGAGATTTCTGTTGACTTCTCGCTTTTGTTTCTTGCACTAGACATTTTGTTATGGTTAACACAGTCTGTACATAGTCTCATCTTTAGTTAGAATGGTCTTCCAATGCCCTTTTTTTTCTTCTTTTGAATGGTTATGGTCTTCTGATACTTAAATTAATTGTTTCCTTCCTCAAAAACAGTATGTTAGTTTTTTTGGGGGCTAATTTACATCTAATAAACTAACCCATCATACAGTTTACATAAGACAACATCATTTCATAAATTATGGAAAATAAATCAATATTTAACAATACTATTGACAACAACAACAATTTTCCAAAGCATACACACACAACAAAAATGATGGTAGAGAAATTATCTGGTGTATCTGAATACATTTATCATCTTCATTTTTATTTATTAATTTTTTTTAAAAATTTTTGGGTTTGGGCCCACCCTTCAAGCAGGATAACTCTTTCCCCATTGATAGATGCGGGGCCGTCGTGACACTTTTATCTGAGTAATTCTCACCATTGGACTAAACCATGCCAGAAGACGTGATTCATCTCCCAAGAAGTGAACCGCTCTCTTGGTGTGGCTCAATCCAAGGTTGAATGTCATTCCAATGAAAGTGAATTTGGGAACATAATTTATCAATGGATAAGGTTAGGATACAACTGTTTTTCCTTCATGAAAGTTGGACTCAGCAGCCCAACTTTTCAGAAATTTTAAAGAGATACAGCGATCAAGTATAAAAAAAATAATGATAATGTATCAAAATCTTATTAGATATAGGATACACTAAAAGACCACAAAAAAGGTACATTCCAGATTCAAATTTCTTATGGTCATGTTGATGAGTATCTTAGCTGATATGTTTAGCGGAGACGGTTGTTTAATATTGATAAATGTTTCTGACTGCAAAACATGAGGACAATCCTAACTACAAAACTTGAATTAGAAACAAGACAAATAAATACAGGGGAGAGATATTGGATTCCAAAGGCTACTTCTAGTTGCAGGTCTACATAATAAGTTTCCAATCATATACCAAATTCTTTTAAATGTCATCCCACCAATACAAGCAAATAGCTACAAGATAGTTTAAAATTCACATATCCAACCACCTCAATCATCGCTCATCATTATCAAAGACTCATCCCATCTAATTGGCTTTTGTTTGTGAGTTTTGCACATGGATTTAGAAATGAAGATTCACATTTCTTTTTCTCAACACTTCTATTTAATTTTTTTCTTTCAGGAAAGGGATGAAATAAGCTGAGTTAGCAGTTCATAACTGATATATCGGCTGATATAGAATGGTTTCTGTCTTAGTGATGCAAGATCTTATTTGGTGTTTCAAAACTGTGATTTTGCTTCTCCACTCATCTAGCCACCTTAATCAACTTGCTAACATATATATCCTTTGAGAATTTCACTTATTGATTCTATGTCGATTTATAACAAAAACAAAAGCATCAAAACCTACACCGGAGAGCAACCGACTACACATACAACCTCGCGACATAGATTGGCCAAAGAGAATCAACAGCTAATTTGGACAGCACTTTGTACAGTTGAGCCTGACCTTTCAGGGAACCAGACTGTCCATTTAGTGGGTTCCACCATAGTGAGTAATGGTGCAAAAACTGTCCCAGAAAAATCAACAATCTAAGCCATGAAATAAGTGGAGAAATCTTAAAGGAAAAAAAGAGGCAGAAGTCATTCTCCTATTCTTGATGGGCGCCACCAGATGAAAAAATCTGATCTCTGAAAGAAGGGTCCCACCTGTATGAAATGCTTAGTCTGACTGCAAAGCCCCTAATGAGAGCTCATGACTTGGCAAAAGCTCTTAATTAGATCATGCTCACAATTCACAAATCAAATCAAAATCAAGTTTATGAAAGAAACTGGAACTACAACATTCTCAAGTGTGGATTAGTTGTCAGATTTTGAAAAAAAGGATCACAACTAATCACTAGTGGTCAATTACTAATTAATAACTTCTGATAGTATCTCGATAAATACTGATACCACCACCCAAAGGGTATGCATTCCACAAATAATAGTTCTAAGTACATATCAACCTCATTTGTAACACACTACACATTATACATAAGCAACAGCAACAGCAGCATCAACCATCAACAATAACAACAATAGCAAACAACAAATCATCAGAACATTGATTCTTAATTCTTTGGATTTTTTTTTTTCTTTTCACATAGTGGGTTGTGGAAATTCACCTGCTTCGTGCAACCCGGAGTCTCATCTGCTGGGTAGAAATAAACCACCACAGGTTTGCCTTTGAACTTGGCGAGACTCACGTTCCTTCCATCCTGATCCTTCAATGTAAATGAAGGTGGGACGCCACCTTTCGACACCTACAAGTGTTCATTCATATCAGTCTCTTAATTACTATTTAACAGAAAAGACGACTCCATAAACCACCACCAATACCTGAACAACCATCATGTTCCACTAACCCTTGCTCTGAAATTGAGTTTCAGCAGTCATATTTTTATTGGAAGAATACAAACAAAATTCTCAGTTCTTTGCACTAAAACCATACAAATAAACAAACACATAAATAACCATAGCATATGATGGTACATGAAGTCAACTTTTCTCCAATGAAAAGACCACATTTTCCACTGAGAAACATAGCTATGGAAGTTGAATTTTACTCAAGTTAGTGAAACATTGAAGGATTCAGACAACAAGATATCACTTGGTATAAAAGATAATATAATTAACAAGAAAAAAAACCAAAAAAACAAAGAATAAGGCATTATATCTAGCTATGAACTGAAATTCACATGTATTTAACATACCTTGGCAACAATGAGGGTCTTCAGTGGATGACAAGCAGCAGGAGATGGAGAGGAATGGGAGATGGTGGAGAGCTTCAGACCATAGATTTGGGAATGTGATGAGTTTGAGAGAATTGGGAGGAACTGGGAAGATGGGGTTTTGAAATTTGGTGTAGGGAGTAAGGGGATTGAATGTTTAGGGAGAGAAATTGAAGCCATGAAGAAGCAAATGGATGGATATGAGACAGTGGGTTGTGAGTTTGGGAGATATGGAAAGCTATCTTTCCTTCAGATGATTTTGAGGGAACCTGACTGGTTCATGTGACATGGATGAGATCGGGATAGATTTGATTTGGCGTGGTCGTTTGGTGATCACAGCTTTGATTTCCCTCCCTATTTGTACGGTCAAGATCATCATGTACACACAACGGGCGGGTTATAATGTTCCATGTGTGTCTTCTACAACATAAAAACAGCATAACATACGGTAGGGCCCGGGGGCGGCTGACAACTCATCAGGGGGCCACCTTCGTATAATACTACTTGCTAGTGGTAAGGAGCGTTGCTTTTTACCTGCCCACCCTAGTAAGTCACCTTTTTCTACTTGTGTGGACTCCTTTCTCATTTATATGGGCTTTTTTTCACATTTATGGGCTTTCTTTCCACTTGAGTGGGCTTCGTTCTCGTGTGTATATGGGCTCTTTTTTTTATCCCAACCCCCTTAGATGGGTGGGAAAAAAAATTAA
Organism: Litsea cubeba; assembly: GCA_012931725.1. NCBI lineage: Eukaryota > Viridiplantae > Streptophyta > Magnoliopsida > Laurales > Lauraceae > Litsea > Litsea cubeba. The sequence continues at coordinate 95,526,871 of CM022947.1, forward strand.
TCTTATGGTAGCATAACTCTTTTTGGAGTGAAATTTTGCTCGACATTGATTGAGCTCAGCGATTTAAATATATGAAAATAGACTAGTGTTCGTAGATAGGTACATAAAAATGGCATGCCATAGTGGGGGACCCTAATTTCAGTGCGAGTGCCACCAATAACCCAAATAATGAATGAGATTGGTTTTGGATTGAATCCATTCTTCATAGCCAACTTGAGCCTCTATTACCTATCAACCCAATCTGACTTGTGACCGAAGGGTTCAGATTGACCATCTAACTTTCCAGTTACATTTTGTAATTCAGTGATGTTTGGTTCAACACTGGTGTCAACCAAATGCCACTGTTTCACTAACTTTTTCTTTGGTACCTCAGCTAAAGGGGCTGGGTCCTCGCAAAGACCTTGGGTGAAGGATGTAGACCTTAGGTGAGGTTAGGGATCCCTCGGATGATGATGGGGATGAGGTGAAGAGCCCTCAGGTGAGGAAAGGTAACATGACTACGAGCCAAACCCCATACAGTCAAGTGAGAACCAACACATATTACCAAATTCCACCCTTTCAATATTATATTTTATTAATCAATGAAATTCTCTTCTTTACTTCTGCTTCTCTATTTTTTTTATAGTGTCATGTCAGAGTATCTCTATCTACAATGTTTCTCCTTTCTTTTTTTTTTTTTTTTTTCAAAATAAGCATGTAGGAGAGTTTTTGAGGTCTTTTGGACCTTTGGCCTACTAAATACAACTAGGCTTTGTCATAATGTCATTTAAGGGGAAAAAAACACCCAAATCTGATGAATATTGTATACTCCATTCAATTGTCTAATTTTAGAGGATAAAATGAAAGGTTAAATGGAAGCTTATCTGCTAAAGCTTCACTTATATCATAGTGCTCTGTCTGGGATTTATTAGAATCTTCAAATAAATGTGGCAGTGGCTGTGAAGGATCTGCAACCCGAATCCTCTTTAGGGAGGATCTGTTGAGCCTAATGTCAGATCTTATAATTTAGGCACTTAAAGAAGAATCAATTCAATGAAAATGTTTCCATTTATTTGATATAAGGCTACCGAAATAGAAATTTATTTTTACAATATATTCCATTAAATCCTACAACATTCAAGACTTCATCATCATATCCAAAAATCTATAAGGTGCCTGATTGACCCATGAAACAAAACAGCACACTCCCTATCTGCAGTAAGTAGGGCCATTCTCATGTATGTGCTCGCAATGACTGAGCCTCGACCCGCCTGTCTTCAGGCTCAAGCTCAATTAGATTTTGCAGATCTGGGCCAAAGCTAAGCAGACCCTAGATCATGGATCCAAGCCCTTCCTTAAATAAACAGGAGAAGTTCAAGCCCACCAGTTTGACCCAAATCAAGAGTTGGTTTCACATCTATAGAATTTCGGATTAGTGTGGCCCACTTAGGAGTGGACGCTGAAACACCAAGCTGCCATCATATTTTCGGATTGTGGTCATGGTCATTATCAAAGCTTTATTCCAACTATATTAAAGTCCGCTACATGGATTCTTATTCTCCATTTCAATTTATCTCGAGTCAAATCCCAAGATAAATTGAAATGTTTTTAGATTGTCGAAACAAACAAATAAATAAGTCAATAAATTATGGGCCTTTTAGATCAAACGTTAAGATAATATTGTAGGTTGAATTTTCTTCTCTCTCCAACAATAAATAAGAGTCTTTTGTATTCGGCCAATTGGCACCAAATGAGACTTCCAATGTGCTAAAAACAACAATCCTATGTAAGTGTGAGACATGACATGTGAAACAAAAGTTTATATTAGTAAAGTAATGAGAGTGTAGACCGGAGAAGAAAGAGAAGAGCCAAAGTCAATTGAGTAAAGTTTATATTAGTAAAGTAATGAGAGTGTAGACTGGAGAAGAAAGAGAAGAGTCAAAGTCAATTGAGTGCATTGGCTTCCATTTCTGCTCTAACCATGGCAGCATAGAGGCCATTGTTGAGATGTGAGGCCATGAGGGTCTCATGGGTCCCAAACTCTGCGACCGAGCCATCTTTGACGACTGCGATTCGATCTGCCTCTCTGATTGTGGCCAGACGGTGGGCCACTGTGATTGTGGTGGCACCCCTCTTGGACAGCCTGCGTAGAGCGTCTTGGACGTGCTTCTCTGATTCCAAGTCCAAGGCACTGCTTGCCTCGTCCAGCAGAACCACTCGAGATTTTTTCAGAATGGCCCTTGCTATTGCTATCCTTTGCTTTTGGCCCCCTGATAGTTGGACCCCACTTTCGCCCGCCTGCACCATTCGCGTCGCGCCACTTGGCATGAGCTCAAATTTATAAGGACTTAAAAATGGACAGAGAGAAATTTTTTAAATGATATACATGATTGTCACAACACATGAGCTTGTATTGTCTCTCTTGACTTTCTCAAATTCTTTGTTTGATAAATAAAATTTCAAAGAAAAGATAAAGTAAAAAAAAAAAGGCCAAAATATAAATATTGTTCCACACATTCTAAAACTTCAAATGTGTTTTGAAGATTCTGTAAAAGCAAGAATTCTTCAAGATTTTGATATCTAATTGACTTTTGAACATTAGTTTGCAAGAGTAAAGACAAGGGGATTGAGAAAAAAAAAATCTCAATATTAATGTGAGAAATTTATCTAATTGATGAAAAACCAGCCTTCGGTCTCCCACACACGCTTCTCATGAGTGAATTGTGTGGAGCTCCACCATGGGTCCATCTATTGAATGTCATTCTTTCAAATTTTATTTTAATAGAAATTGGCATCACCTTAAAATTGAGCATATAATTGATAACATGATTAGTACAACCTTATGCATCATTAATTATATGCATTAATTGAATTATCACTAATCAAATGCTTAATCTTATGATAGATCAACTCCTTTTGAAGTAAAAACTGACCCGTATGTCACAGGAGGGGATGACATTTTTTTTAATAGTTTGGATTATGATCGATAGGTGGGGCCCCATGATCTAGTTTCACACATTCCACTCACGGGAAGCATGTCAAAGGTGTGGTTATGTGTAGATTGAAACCGATGTGGTTATCTATAAGATTTATGAGATGAAAAGAAGATTATAAACAAACTTCATACCTGCGTTTCATACCCCTGTGGTAAGCTGCTGATGAACTTGTGAATGTAGGCCTCCTTAGCAGCTTCTTCAATCTCTCCCCACGAAGCCTTTAGATTCCCAAATGCAATGTTCTCTCTTATACTTCCTGCAAATAGAGCCGGCTCCTGCCCCACCAAAGCACACTGCCTTCTCAGCCACTTCACATCAATCTCCTTCAAATCCACCCCACCCATCAACACCCTCCCTCTAACCGGATCATAAAACCTCTGCACCAACCACACCACAGTCGACTTCCCACACCCACTCCCTCCAACCAAAGCCACCACACTCCCCCCCTTCACCTTCAACGAAAAATCCTTCAAAACCACCACATCAGGCCTCGAAGGGTACACAAAATCAACCCTCTTCAACTCAATTTCCACAGGTCTCGACACCTCCACCTTCTTCTTCCTCCTTTTCTCTTTCTCCCCATCTCCTCCAATTTCCGGCTTCCTTTTTATGATCCCAAGTACACCAGGAATGGCCACCGGAGCATTTGACGTGTCCGGCGCTAGCCCCGCCAGCTGACCCACAGAGAAAGAGCTCAATACAAGTATCAGAAAAATCTTGTAGACCGCTCCAAATTTTGCATGGCCGTGCTTTACAAGGTAGGCGCCAAACCAGAGAGTTAGAGTGTAAGCCCCATACATGGCTCCTTGAGAGAACCCAAGTGTTAGTCCCAAAATCTGCGACCGCCTCATCGATTTCTTCTTTGGCTCAGATAAGGCGCGATCGAATGAACTGACTATCTGATCCTGGGCTGAGAATGTCGTAACAGTTCGGATGTTTGAGATTGCACCAGCAGCGATGTTGCTTGCTCGAGCGTAGGCGCTGTTGTCAAGCTTTGGGCCGATGTTTATGATCAAGCTGAGGTAGCTGGCGCCGAGAGTGAACGGCGTGAGGGCGGCAGCCAGCAGCGTTAGCCTCCAATTTAGGACGAAACTGACGGTAAGCCCGACGGCAGCAGAGCTCAGGCCCATGAGCAGAACGGAGATCCGGTCACCGAGGACGGACCGGAAGCTGACGCAGTCAATGGAGAGCTTGGAGACTAGTACCCCAGTTGAATTCTCATCGATATCAAACCAACCAGGCTCTTGTTTGAGGATGGATTGGAAGAGGAGAGACCTGACTCGCTTGGTGAGCTTCGTGCCGGCCCAACCACAGAAGCCCTGTTGGCCGATCATGGAGATTACGCAACCGAAGCCCAACCCAACTAGACCCAGGGCGAGGTACCCCACATCTCTTTTCATCCTGAAAGTGTCGTCATCGAAATAGATTTGCAGAGCTTGGCCGAGAAGGAGAGGGAAGATGGAGAGAACCGCTCCTGCATGGATCCCCAACAGAAGGCCCAATAACAGCATCAAAAGCTCGGGTCTTTGCAGTTTCATCACCTCCGAAAGATGAAAGTTGTTGTCTTTCTTCTTCTTCTCCTTCTCTCTTTGTTCTTCTTCTTCTTTGTTTTCTTCTGCCTCTTGTTCTTGTTGCATGGATTTGAGGTAGAGAGAGTGTTTGTTTTGACTGTAGTTATTGGCTTGCATGGATTTTACGTAGGCAGACTCATCGTTGTTGTTGTTGTTGTTGTTATTGTTGTGATTGTTGTTGTGATGGGAGGTGGGGATGTTTTCGGAGGCGAGTTTTAGGAGGTGAGCGTAATGGCCGGCGCGGTCGAGGAGCTGGTGATGGGAGCCGGACTCGAGGATGGAGCCGCGGTCGAGGACGACGATGGTGTGGGCGTTTCGAACGGTGGAGAGGCGGTGGGCGATGATGAGGGTGGTGCGAGAGGAGGAGATGTGGTCGATGGCTTGCTGGACCTGGGCCTCAGAGTCTGGGTCCAGTGCGCTGGTGGCCTCATCCAAGAGGAGGATCTGTGGACTCTTAATCATGGCTCGGGCAAGGGCGATCCGCTGCTTCTGCCCACCTGATAGTTTGGTCCCGCGATCCCCCACCTGTCATCAGTGGCCACATTAAATCCTGACGGTTCATTCCACTTCTAAACCCATCGGCCTTATCGCCTGTATGGGCCCACACTAGGGGTGGGAAGGTTGGGGATGGAAAGATCTGAATGATCCCTATACATAAACTTTCAGGCTCATCAGATCATTCTAACCCCTACTCCTTGCCCACAAGCTAGTTACGGTTTTATAAAAGATGATGATGATGATGATGATGATGATGATGATGATGATGATGATGATGATCTAATGGTCTAATCCGAATACATTGATATAAAAATATATGATCAATGACAATAAGAGGGGTTGGCTATGTGTGTTCCATTCGAATCAGTGATCAATCGGGCTCCACTATGAGATGTGCACCAGACCATTCAGCTCTAAGTCCGAGTTAGACAAAACAAATCACATATTCAATGGATCCAAATGCTTTAATGAATGATGATAAAACCACTAATGATATTTTTTTATTTAAAATATATGGACCAAATTTGGGGAGTCTTATTCTTTTTTAACTTGATGATCAGTAATGAGATCGATGAACCATCTGGGTCAAAGTACAGAATTATTACATAGCATGTATGTATTTTCTAACTAACCTGAGTATCATAGCCATTAGGGAGGTTGGATATGAAGGTGTGGGCATTGGCTGCCATGCAAGCTGCAATAGCCTCTTTTTTAGTAGCCCTGTCTTTACCCATCAAAATGTTCTCCAGGATAGAAGTAGCAAAGAGAACCGGCTCCTGGCCCACCATCCCAATCTGATTCCTCAGCCATTTCACTTGAAGTGTCCTTATATCATGCCCATCCAAGCAAATCGAACCTATCCAAAACAAATCATAAATTAGAAAGAAAGAAAAAACATATAAGGACACAATAAGATGGGTTGGTAGAGCCTAGAAACAATCCATATATATAGTTTTTTTTTTTTTACCTTTGGTTGGGTCATAGAACCTCTCAATGAGAGCAAAGACTGTAGATTTCCCACCTCCACTGGCCCCCACCAATGCAAGGGTCTTTTTAGGGGGGACAACCAGATTGAGTTTGTTGAGGATTTGGGTCTCTGGACGTGATGGGTAGGCGAAGCTTACACCTTTGAAATCGATCCTCCCTCTCACTGTTGAGAACACCCTCCCATTCCTCTCATCATATGAATCGATCTCTGGGACCCTCTCAATGATCTCAAACACCCTGCTTGCCGCTACGGTCCCTTGCGAGAATTGTGCAAAGTAGGAAAGTGACAGTGCCAGGCCCCTACAAAAATATGCATAGCAAATCACACCCCAATTTTTCGTTTCATTTCATTCATCACCTTTTTATATGCGCTTTAGAATACATAGAAATTGAATACATAGAGTGATCATTAAAAGGGAAGGTCAAAAGTAAACTTTAAACAATGGGCATCAAATATAAAGGTTCATTTTTTTTTAAATTTTTTTTTTTTTTGATAACCCCGCCGACCCTCCTTCGGAGAATCATTGGTACCTACCAATGATTCTCCGAAGGAGGGTCAGCGGATTCCTATGTTATCAAAAAAAAAATATATATTAATGTTCATTTTTGGAAATCCCACTTTCATCTTTATTTTTAACCACCAACCTATGTATTCAATTTTTATATATTCTAAAGGAAGGAAGCAAGCAAGCAAACAAACATACAGGCCCATATTCTTATATATATATATATATATATATATATATCAGTTACCAAACACACAACATTTTCAAACCAAAGTCCAAACAAATACCTGCCGCCTACATTGACACCAAAGAAGCATGCAATGGCTTCACCTCCAGTGATTTCTCCCCTAGCAACCAATATGGATCCATACCAGAATGCCAGAGCCCAAGTGGAATATGTGACCAAGTAAATGACTCCCATTCCTGCACCCTTTGCAAAACCTAGCTTTGCACCAAATGGCACTGATCTTTCCAATAAGTCAGCGTATTTGGCGATCAGATGGTCTTCAGCCACAAAAGAAAACACAGTTCTAATTGCGCCAATCGCTTGCTCTGCTACATTGCCAGCTTTTCTATAAGAGGCCTTTCAATTCATAGAAACAAGGACCCATTTGAGTTGAACGTGATCAAAGACAGATAGATTATAATAGGCATTGACATTTGACACTACCCCATCTTTAAATTGAATCAAGCATGATAGATTTTCATTATGTTTATATATGACCCAGTGCAAATGCAATGCATTTAAATGTGGGGACCATTATCATCAGTAGGTCCCACAGGCAACTAATTTGACTATCATCATCATTTCAGAATGCAGCCCAAGTTTTTAGTAGTTATTTTTCATTTGGTGACATTTTTGAAGGATTTTCACAATTAATAGATAGAAGGAAGTAATCTATAAGTAATTAAGTCCACCTGAGTGGCTAATGGAAAAGGGTGAGGGAGTCAAGATTTCTGTTTTCAATTTTTTGTTATCATTTACGAAATGTTTGTTAATTGGGCCTGAAATGCTTTTGCCTTATTTTAATGATTATTTTGGCTTTTTAACAATTATGATTATTACACTTGCAATGAAGTCTATAACATTTTTTTGGTAGAAGTCTGTAATTTAATATGACCTGTTTTAGCTTGAAAATCACTACTAGCTAGACATTGTTAATTAGTGAAAGAATAATAATATAACTCTTTTTGAGCCAATTTAAAAGAGTTATGAATTCAGCATTCTGGTATGCTCATGGCCATTGCAAAAGGTGGTCAATTTTTTTAACTATTTCAAAATATTTATTAAATTTTTTTTCTTAATTTCTATGACCCTAAAAAGGCATCATTGAAGGCTTTACTGTGTCTTTTTTCTTCATTTTTATGAATATTTCAACTTTTAGCAATTATGATGAAGAAACTTGCAGTTAAGTTAATAATTTATTGTGATCATTTTTAACCTAAAAACAGCAAGTAGGCACAAATAAAGATGTAACAGGATACTTGGTATAAACCAACTCAATCAAATCTCAAAATAGTAAAAAACTGGTATTCTGGAACAACGAAGTTTTTATGGCCAACTAGAATGAATTTGCAAATGAATCAATCTTTTTAATTTACTTTTTTTTTTATGTATTTACGATTTTCAAATATATTTAGATAATTTTTTTAATTTCTTTTTACTCAAATTGACGCGATGCCTTTGGATCATTTTCAAGGGTATTTCAATTTTTAGATAATCATGTTAAACAGTTTTCATTCCAATTGGTCCAACCTTTCAGACCTGTCTTAATGAAAATCTTGACTACTTTATATAGAAATGTGAGGATTTGTATATCTAACAACAACCAATTGAAAAATGGTCTTAACACTTATTTTAATCACTTGATTAGATGCATGCAAACGTAAATTACCTGTTCTTTGGACGTTAATCCGACGTAGACAGCCTTATAAGCGATCCCACAAAACATTGTCAATGGCGTCACAGAGAGCACTACAAAAGCCACCTTCCATGACCTCCGAAACCCTACTATGTACCCACTGATGAATGTAAACACATGGTGGACGAAATGAGCCATCTGCACCCATGACACACATTTTTTTAAAAATCAGATTAGATGCCCCAGAAAATACACATGAAGATGGCAGTTTCTTCTTCTAAAAATCATAGACTTTGCACTTCAATAAAAGCCAAAGTTTGTATTTTAAATGCTCTCAAGTTCTTATATTTAATGAGCCGGCTTAGCATAAGATTTCCCATTAAAAGTTGTAACAGTACAAAAGAATAATCAGCCGGCTTGATCTTTAGTAAAAAGTACTAGCTAGTTCAGAATTGTAAAAAAAAATAAAAAAAAACTGATTCCTTTCGCTTATGTTACATACATGAGACATACACTACACCAAAAATGGAAAATTGGAATGGATTACCGTTCCTAATCCGTGTGTTCCTAATCCGTTCATCCGTTCCAATTTCCTGTTTTTGGAACGGATTAATGGATTAGGAACGGTTTAGGAACGGATGAACGGATTAGAAACACACGAATTAGGAACGGTAATCTGTTTCAATTTCCCGTTTTTGGTATAGTGATACATAGCTGAACATTACTAACTAATGTTCCATTTACTAAAGTATGATTTGAAGAATATATAAGTAAATATACTAATAGAAAGATTGGTTAGGCAGAAGCAGAAGAAAAGAAGTTAACCTTCTCTCCCATAACTTCTTGGATCTGAGCAACATCACTAGAAATTCCATGCATGATGTCGCCGGTGCTGGCCATCGTGTCGAAAAAACCAATGTCTTGCCGCAAAACCGCTCGAAGATACTCGGTTCGGATCCTTTGTGCTGACCTTTCTCCCACCATTCTCCAACAAGTGATCTCTGCAAATGACAATCAATGGATTGCAGTTAGTGGCACAAATTCTAATTAGCAACTTTTAACTTAATCATGAGCTTAGGTGCATGGTGTTGGCGCCTGTTGGATACCATTGCACAAATCATGAGCCTTAATAACGATTGATCAATGTTTTTAGCCGAAAGGCCAAGAAAGGTATAACTATTGATCAATGTACATGGAGATGGATCTAAACCATTTAATCAATGGGCCACCTCTTAGATTACAGAAATTTTGGAACTTGGCCTAATCCATTAATGCTGGTGTGCATGGAAATGACATGCAATTAAGTAGATAAGTTTTGTGCCCTTCCTCACCCATGTATGCTCCAATCACGACTATAGCTGTGAGCGCAACCATGTATAGGCATATCTGAAAATCCCAACAAATTAGAATCATAAGATCTATAATTAAAGAAGTTAAGCAGATGGAAATTGGATTTAGTTGAGATTAAGTACAAAAATAAAAATTAAACAGACCTGCTGAACATGGTCCATCATCTGATTTTTGTCAACGCCGTTAGAAATTTTGTTAACAAAATTCCCAAAGAGGTAAGAATACCAAGGAAGAGATCCACCATTTATCAGAGCTCCAATACACCCAAGGAACACAAGGACCATGTCCAAGTTTGTAGAATATTTGAATAAACCAGACAACCCAATTGACTTTGGAGGCTCCAAATTATCCTCATCATCTCCATCATCATACATAGAATCCCCATCACCATCATCATCACCATACATAGAATTCCCACCAACTCCAACACCCTGATGGCTCACATATTGCCTTGCTTCGTCACCTTGTTGATGACTTCCATGAGTCCCATGGGTATGTTTATTGATCCTTATATCATCATCATCATCCTCATCGTAAGCTTTGTGCCTTGCATGATGTCCATGAGCACCATGATCATTGGCATGATCTTGCGACAACGGAGTTCGATCCGGTCTTGCACTATGATGATGACGACGATGATCGGAGTAACGATCGTGGCCCTTCTCTAACATGTGGAGCTGCCGCTCCGATGCAACTGGATCATCATCATCATCATCATCATCAACAACCTTGGCGAGGGTAGTGGGAGCACCGTTGGATTTGGGGCTACCCCTGAAAATTCCTGGAAGCCCACGTGACATGTGACCCATGTCACGTGAGGAGCTATTATAATATTTTTTATGAACATTTTCTCCTGCAACGTAGCTCTGAAGCTCAAGTTTGCTGACTGTTGATGAGCCAACTTGGGATAATTCATAGTGTGGATTGGTGAAGCTCCGGTGCCCGCCGGACGTGTGGGAGAGATAGTAGTCGTTGGCGGACCGGAAGACTCGACGGCCATTGACGGGGGTGGTCACGGCCCAGGGGCTGAGTGCAGAGCCAAGACCACGGCCATCACGCCAGCCAGTTGGCTCAAATTGCCAAGAGATCTCACCTTGCCAAGAGACGTCTCGGTCGGCGGAGAAAGGGGTGGTGGGGGACGGGTGGTGGAGCCTTCGAGGACCAGGAGTCTGGAGGTGAGATGCAGTTGAAGTAAAAGAAAATGATGGGTAGTGGGAGCTTACAGGGCTTGGGGGGCGGCGAAGGCGACGCCGACGCCTGCGAGACTGGTGATCGGAGGAAGAGTATCCAACATCAAATGAAAAATCCTCCATGGTTGGGATGTATGGGACGGAGAAGAGAAGAAGAAAAAGGAGAAACAAGGGTGAAAGAATCAATATGTGATGCACAAAACCAAAGCAAACTTTGGAAATGTTGGTGATGAGAGGGCTTTACATGGCTTCCGAAATAACATTGCCACTTCCGCCAATGTTTAAATGTATGAAAACCATGATGAAATGACAGTAATACCCTTCTATTTGTGTGTGTTGTGTGTGTTTTTCTCCCTTTCATCGTAATCAACTTTTAGAACAAGAGGTGGTGGCGTTGCATTGGGATAATTTGGAGGGTAAAAATGTATGGAAGTTTTTTTTTTTTCCTAAAAAGTCAACATGAAATCATGAATATGGAGATTCAAATCTTAATATTGTTCCATATGCACAGAATCTAGAAATTATAGGATCATTATGCAGCTGATTCATTTGCACTCTATCCGAGGATTTGGACCGGGAATCAACTACACAAACACTCGCGTAAAAGAGTATATACAGCATTAATCATATTTTCCTGGCTTCTTTAGTAACTTCACTAGTAAAGTAAAGAAAGGTGAACAGTCAAATTAAGAAACAAGAAAAAACAAAAATGGTCAAATAAAAAAAAGATTACCAGTGATGAGAATGTAACTTCTTAACTTCAAAAAAAAAGAAAAAAGAAGATGGCTTCTTGTTATTTATGAAATGAAAAGGTGACTTTTTTTACTTTGCTTTGGTAAAAAGTAGATGTGTTTTTTTGAAATATGGTACTTTTTTATTTGAACTCTTCTTTTTTTTTTTTTTTTTTTTATTGTCTCTTGAAATGATTATTCACCTCACTTCACCTCACTTCACTAGTAAAGTGAATTTAATAAATAGTCGAACATCTTTATTTTTCCCACGTCCAAGTTCTACGCCTATGCTTGAGGTTTGTTTTTGGTACATTAATACATGTGGGATAACCGAATCTACCCACCCAGGGATGGATCCCTAGGTGATAAGTTCCAAGCTTACGCTTAACAACAGACATGTGAAAACTAGTAAAAGCTGGACTTGACGCAATTGAGAGGATGGATCAACACAGAAGGGCCGATGTTTTTAAAGAAGAGACAAGAGACCCCTTCCAAATAAGGGTGCCAGAGCAGAGTGTCTCTAATGGGATGTTTTCTTGTTGAGATACATCTCTTTAGGCATTTGTTTGTTTTTATGCTCGTCAATTTCTATGTTTACAACCCCTCCTAGTTAGGAAGTTCCAAAAAAAAAAAACCCTCCAGAGTGTTTTATCACTTATTAGCATATGAAAGAGTAGTTAGTAGCGGCATAAACAAACATTTCAGTGTGCAAGCTGTGGTGAATCCAATTGTCACACACTCGCAGGTTCATGGGAGGGGGCCACTGAGCATATGAAAGAGTCAAACTCAGCCGTATATGGGAAGGAAGATGCTGAAACAACATTATGATCTGATCTTGTGTATGCATGACCTTGGGGATTCAGTCCAACATAAAACAACTGACCCACAAACATGTAATGGTAGTGTCAAATCCATCAATCCAATGGAGCCCAGTGATGATGCCCAGTTATACCTGTGTTTGCATGTACAATGGATCCGTAGACAATCAAGTGAAATCCAATCCACAGGGATAGTTTCATCTATAAACAGCATCTAAGTGATAATGTCCTACATTAATGATTCCTTTATAGAATTACTACCTTTATCACTTTTTTTAAACAAAAAGTGATAAAGGTAGTAATTCTATAAAGGAATCATTACTGTAGGGCATTAGAGGAGGTGCACATAAGATCAGGCTCTTGGATATGTCCGTCATCTGGGCTAAAGTAAAGGGTTATTTAGTGTCTTGAGGTCACAAGTAAAAATGCTAAATGAAAAAAAGCAACTCTCCTACAACTTTACAACTTATAATTTTTATCCATTTAGTGTCATGAAAAGCGTTTTTTTTTTTTTTTTGAGAGGTGGGGCGGGGGGGTGTCTTTTTTGGTAAAAAGAAGAGGCTTTTTGTCATTTAGTACTTCAATTATCCACTTCCTCTTCTTTTCTTTTCTCTTTTAATTTGATCCTTCACTATACAAGTAATTTTACCAAACAGTAAAATCGATTTTCGACTTTATGAGAAAGACATCTAAAGAGATATCTGGCAAAACTAGGTGAGATAGAAATATAGAAAACAACACGAATCAAAAGGCATACATTTTTATCACAAACATGAAGACATTTTACATCCCAGAGTACTATAATTGGAGATTCCATTGTTTTCAGTATAGAAGCACATACATCAATGGGCCATATGCCAACAAATTTCTTCAAATAAAAAAGAATCAAAAGACATGTATTGCCAAAAAATAGTAAAATAAACTCTTGCTATTTCTAATTCCAGCCAACGCTCGGATTTCCTACAACAATATATATTCAGAGTACAAATGGGAGGAAAAGAAAAGAATGACGCTCCCCAAAGATTGCAATCCTTTCGCACCAATTGCTTGTTTCCTTTAATACAGTCTACATATAGAACAACAAAGGAAAACTGCTCACTCACATGGAGAAATGAACAAAGCACATAGTACATTATAACATGAACCAATACATATTAGATACCTTCTGGAAGATTGGGTGTATTTTATCTACTTCTACCAAAACCACTGTAGGTATTTATACTGGTATGATTTTGCCAAACGCCAAAAGATCAGGCTCTTTGATTTGTCTGTCATCTGGGCTTGGACTCACTTCCCTTGCTCCGGAATGAAGAGAGTGAGAAGAACGAGCGGGGTGCTGAAATTTTAAACATGAAAGGAAATATCAAATTCAGTATTAGTGTAAGCAATACTGCACATCTGTGAGTGGATATTTCATGATCATCAAACCCAAGGATATGCACAATGTCTACAGGCCTTGAGAGTTTGGTGATCATAGAATATGCCTTGAAAATCTGCCAGGGTAAAAATTTAAGCTGCTCAATCAATTTTCAGCAATTATCAAAACATGAGAAGAATCTCGAAATGAAAATGATAGTGGAAAATTGGAAAGTACTGGATGTCATAGATTTTACGTTTTTAAATGGGTTGCTTGTGGGGGCAGTCTGTTAATTATGGAACCCATCAAATTAACAGTTGGGTGAATCAAATGAATGAAGACACTACACATCCAAGAGTAGAGGGTCAATATCATCCACCTTGAAAGGGATGAAAATGGAACTACATACGAGACAATTGGTCCTTATTATTTATTCAAAACTCACAATCTTCCAATTGAGATAAAGCAATAGCAAGCCAACCAGGTAGCATTTCCAACTTTCCATCAGTTTGCCTCTTTTGGCCACCTATCAATCATGGAGGGTTCACTTCCTGAAAACTTTCACAACCAATCTCTAAAACATCCAAGCATTGGTCTTTCCAAATAACCCAAGAGAAGGGAAAATGGTATGCTATACATGATACACCCGTTGGCCTCAAAAAGGATCCTCAAATCAACTTTCCAGAAAGCTCGCTACATCCTAATGCAGAACAAATCAGACATGAAGAGATTTGTAGAGAAATTACACAGTAGTCTAGCCACACACAAACTGAAAGAGAGGCGATAGGTTCAGTTGCCTCTCCACACAATGCACCTGTTAGCTATCTGATACACTCCTGTTATGAGGTCAAACCTTGTAGGATTTTATGAGTCTAGTCCGCCCAAAGTAAGACTTTCTACACCAGGAGCAACAGGGCAGGCCATCCAAAGTCTAACAAATCTTGCTTTAAATACGTTTAATCAAACCCACCAGCACTTCAAGCTTTCACGCTTCCATTATATCTCCCCTGGACTCAGAAGTTATACACTACCCATACTCTTTCAGAGCAATACTAATCATTATTTCTACTATCCTTCAGTAAAATGCTACTAGTAATTTACTAATATACTTAGGGATGTAAACTGGTAAGGTTCAGATCGGGTTAAGGGTTGAACCAGACCTGGCCCAACTATGATTAAAAGTATATACCTGGACCCATGCTGACACCACACCTGACTAAAATGCCAATTTTGAAGGTGGGAGCTGAAATTGAAACCACAAGATAGTGTTCACAAAATAGTAGTCAATTTGGGTTTGGTTTAGTCAGGTGACCAAACTGAACACTGGAAATTTTTGGTCCAGGTCTCAATCCTCTAGATTTCAACTTGTTTAGCCAAACAGACCGAACTGACCAAATGCATGCCGGCCAAACAAAGATAGCACAGCAAAAAAAAAAAAAAAATTAATTAAATTAAATAAAAAGGCTTTTGGCATTGATTTTAATACTAGTTTGCCTTAATTTAATGCTGCGATTATGTGGATCAGTGTATTTTATGTTATTTTTGGCTATAACACTGATCATTAGAGATGAAAGCTAAGAATGGATCTCACAATTTCACTAGTCACAACACATATGGGTTTTAGATAATTCATTTTAACATTTAGAAACAAAATCATTGTTGATTTAGTAGTAGTATGTATATATATATAGATATATAACGTATATGTTAATTTAACTTTTTTAGTTTTTTTTTAATATTTTTCTAATATATATTTTTAATTTAACTTCAGAAAGAGCTCTGAAATGAAACACCGAAACATCAAACTGGCTGAAATGTTTCAGTATGGAGTAAAACTGAAACAGGACACCCAAAACAAAATCAACAGCCATGGTTCACAAGCCTCTACCATCCATGCCACAATTTTTTTGTATTCATAGAAGACAAAACTAGTATTAATATAATATAATATTTAATATATAACTTGAGCAATTGGATATTCAGGTCAGGACCCTACTGGACCCTATTATCTCTTGGGTCAAGAAGAGGGACTCATCAATTCTTCATCATCATCATCATCAAAGCTTGTCCGAGACATGTTGGGGCCTATAGCTGGATTTTTGAGGTTGGAACCTTCAGGTAATCGGAGGTCCCTTGACCTCCCAAACTGTACTAACAAAAAATGTAGCAATTATGACTGTCATCAACAAATCTAGAACCCCAGGTATAATACTAAAATTGAGTATTGAAAATTGATCATAGTCAAAGAAAG
This sequence comes from Litsea cubeba, assembly GCA_012931725.1. Taxonomy (NCBI): domain Eukaryota; kingdom Viridiplantae; phylum Streptophyta; class Magnoliopsida; order Laurales; family Lauraceae; genus Litsea; species Litsea cubeba. The sequence continues at coordinate 95,542,967 of CM022947.1, forward strand.
AACAATCGAAGCAGCACCCTTCTTTAAAAAGATAAGGAATGCTATGATCCGTCTCATCCAAAAGCAGGACTAACGGCATCCAACAGAGCGAGCAAATCAGACAACATTTTGCAAAACTACTGGAATATTTGGAAACAGTGTAAACTGTCCACCGAAAACTGTAAATGAATACATCTGCTTCTTTGAAATTTTAAAATTTACCTTTCAAAGAGCTTCCTGAAATATGATCTTCCCTCAATTTGAAATTCACAGGAGGAACTGGAATAGAGCTACGCAGGGATTGAACTGCAACAAATGGGAGGCATTTGGCTTATGAGCTTAACTACAACTGAAGTCAAAAAATCAATAAATTAAGAATTTGAGCACAACAATAGATGTCTATGACCATAGCCTCCAAAAGTGATGAGAACATGAGTGGGGTCTACATGGGATAAACTTTGAACCCACCTTGCGAGGAACAAAAGAAGGGAACTAGCGCAAGTCTCCTCTCGTCGGTTCTTTAAAAGTTAGGAGATGAGGGGATTTCAGTTACCTATTTCAAAACTTTTAAGCTATCACTTGCCTTTTAAAGAGCGTGAGTTTGACAAGTTATTTAATTTTCATTTAAAAGACAGGATGGCAGAGATTAGATTTTTATTTCCAACAGATGGGATTAGTATTAGCTCTTTATGGCATTAAGAGAACAATAAAAGCACATGTAGACCATTTAGCCATAGCATTTTTTGGAATTAAATTAAATAAATCAATTTTTATCGCTTCATTTTGCGTGAAAGCCCTTCATTTGATCCTTTGTGAAACTGGGTGTGAGATCCATCCCTTTGGCATAGATTCAAAGGCAGGTTAGGCTGAATCTTCAGACTTAATTTCATTATCCTCTCTTCCTTTCCATTGCTGCTGTGGTATTTTAGTCTGCTGCAATTAGAAGAAGCCATGCTGTCGCCTTGGGACACTTCTGGATTCCATAACATCTGGATGGTACAGATTTTATGAAACTTTATCAGGTTGGTACAACGATCGGGTTTGGATTAATAAATCATAACACTGCTGATAATCATTTGTTAATTACAAAACTAGCCATCAGCAACCCTAAAGAAGTATTTAAAAAAATCAAATTAGCAACTGTTTGAATGCAAAGATCTGGTCCATTGCGTTGGATTATACGGAATGTTGATATCATGTTAATTTAAATACTATCGATTAACTGCTGGTTGAATGATTGGTTGAGCCTAAAAGTCTAGTTGCTTCAATCTTATGATTATTTTTATTTGATTTGCATCAATATGTATCAGAAGTAAGTTCGCTCCAGGGATGATTTTGACAGACAGAGAAATAATAATATAAAAAACCTAAATTAGCCACACAAGAACAGGTGCATGAACTCACAAACAGCATGTATGAGACATGGTTAGATGTGCAAGATCTCGTACATTCTATTCAAAATCTTAGCGCCAAGATGGAACAAATTGATAGCTGGCTGAAAATGGAAGAGGAACCAGAAAGATCATAGGGGGTACAAAGCACTACATACAATCAGGGCCCACAAAGAGGTTATCATGATCAATGGTTTGATTATATGATCAGGAGAGGGAGGGACTTTGATCATCGCAGGGACATTGGTTAAGGAGACAATTATTGTAGATTTGATGGTTGTGCGTGACGGGATTTTGAAAAAAGATGTCTATGATTAGTGAAGGGACCTAGATCATGATGGACCAAGATATTCAGACCATGGGTGCCCCGGTCACACACTACATTTGTTGGGTTGAGACTCTGATTTTGGAATCAAAATGGAAATTCCTCAATTCCATGGTTGGGAACAATGACTAATTTCTTGATTGGCGCGGTTGGCTAAGAACATTCATGAATAAAGAGATTCTAGTTCAGAAGACGGTGAAGCTAGGAGCTCCTAGAATAATGGGTTATGCATTGGTTTGGTCGACTGAATTTATGATGGAAAAGACAAAATTGAGTCATGAGATAAAAATGAGTAAGAAAAAAAAAGCTTCCAGTGGAATTTATAATGGCGGGTCATGACTTATGACCAAGAGTTGTATCAGCGACATCAACATCTTCGATAGGGTAATAGTACTAATAGATCTATGGGTAACTACATTGTGGAACTCTTTATGCCTGTGTAGCACTCCCAAAGAACGAATCTAAAGAAAGTATCTTGGTATCTATGCGGATTGACTCGAAATTGCAGAACGAGTTTCCACATAAAGATATTCAGATTGTCCAATGCTTATGATTTTGCCCATAAGGCAGAAGATGTTGTTAGGTATCAATTAGGAAAGAAGAGCAGTCTACCAAAGGATGTGGGCACTGGTTCATGCAAATTTACCAGAGAATTCTAATACGTCCAAGCCTCACCATCATCAGGGAAACGGGCTACTGATTTTTTTTAGTGGCACATGGATAAAAATTTGCAATAGAATAATAAAATTTGTTATCAATGCAAAGGAACAGGTCACATGGCTTATAAATGTCCATTATGACAACAAACAAATTTAATGCTTGTAGTTGATGAACGAGATCAAGAGATTAATTAGATAAGTCAAAGGTGAGGAAGATAGTGAAGAAAAGGTAAAAGAATTGGACGACGAATCAAGAGGCATATGTGTCAACCAACCTAATTGAAAAGGTTAAGGTGCAAGGTGACATCAAGGGGACTCTTACTAATTTATAAGGTTCTTATGTCGGCTCCCCTGGATGTAGATGACCACAAATGGAAGAAGCACAGTATATTTCGAACTATGTGTGTCATCAATGGGAAATTGTGCTCCATCATCGAATCAGGTTGCCCTCACAACTTCAAGTTCAAAAAGGCCATAGCAAAGATAAGAGTTAAAGTGCACCGACATATCATATACAATAGATCAAAATTGAGACTCAGGTCAATATCACTCACAGATGCCTGGTTTCCTATACTATCAGAGACAAGCATAAAAACCAAAGTGTGGTGTGGCGTGTCTACCATGGATGCCACCCATGTACTGCTCGAACAGCCATGGATCTATGATAGATATGTGACTTACCAAAGAAAGGCAAATACTTAATCCTTTGAGAAGGAAAACATAGAGATCATTTTGTGTCTATTGAAGAGATTGCATGGTGAAAGATGGCCAAAACCCATTCCTTCACAGTGTTTACTCAAAAGATTAAAGAGGAGCATTGAAATTCGAGGACAGGTTTCTTTCCAAACCGGGCGGGGAGAATGATGAGAACATGAATACATTCCACATGGGATCCACTTGAAACCCATCTTGCAAGTAACCTAAAAATGAGAACTTCCCACTACAAACCATCTTACAGCCTCCACTTTTCAGTTCCCTAAAAGTTGGGAGGTAAGGGGATTTCAGTTACCAATTTTAAAAAATTTATCTATCACCTGCCTTCTAGAGAGTCCTAGTTAGTTAAGTTAATTTTCATTTAAGGGGCAGGAGGCTGAGACCAGCCTTTTATTTTCAATGAACAAGAATAGAATTACATCTTTATGTCACTATTGCAACCTTGAGATAGTGGTTCGAGTCAAGTAACCAATAAAAAGAAATAATTAGGCCTTCATGGCATTAAGAGTACAACAACATCCATGTAGGCCAATCGGCCATAGCAGTTTCTTGGAGTTACTTCAATAAATCATTTTGTATAGCCTCTTTCTGTGTGAAAGCCCCTTCATTCATTTCATGTGAGACCCGTCCCCCTTGGCATAGATTCAAAGGCAGGCAGGCATGAGGCTAGACCCCCAACTTAATCTCATTATCCTTTCTTCCGCTTCATCCTGATGATTTGCGGTGCTTTTGGATTCCATTACATCTCTCGATGGTACAAATTTTCAGAAACTTAGGTTATACAGCGAGCTGAACATTTGGGTTAATATGTCATACAACTGCTGATTAATTATTCATTAATTCATTTAATTGCAAAATCAGCCGGCATCCCTGAAGTAGGAAAAAAATCAAATTAGAAACTGTTTGAATGCAAAGATCTAGTTCATAACGTTGGATTATTACAGTGTTGATGTCATGTTAATTTCAATTTTGCCTGTTGGTGGGTAGTCGAATGATTGGTTGAGCCTAACGGCCTAGTTGCTCCAATCTTACAATTTTTTTTATTTTAATTGCATCAAAAAGTATGGTAAAAATTCTACTGCAAAGATAATCAAATGAAGGTAGTAATACATTTCTAAAAGAGTACTTCTTGGATATTTCAATTGTATAAGAAGTATGCGTTCTATTCAAATGTTACAGAGCACTTCTACTTCTCTTGATGAATTTGCAGTTCTTTTTATTATTATCCTTATTAAAAAAAGGATAATTCATAGCTAAATAGAAACAAAAACAAGAAACAACTTAGACACGAAGAAAGCAAGAAAAAAAATCCAAAAAAAAAAAAAAAAATGAAAACAGGAACCCCAAGACCATTACAATCATAAGCACTCCTATCCTGAACGATCCCTGCCAGGGAGAAAATCGTCCTGTATGGCATGTTGGCCCTAACTCCGCCTATGTTGGGGTATCCTTGACATAGCCAGTCCCAAGCCCGGACAAAGGAGGAGGGTTGTGCGTTAGGTAGCCGACAGCCAGCACAATACTCAGTCGGATTTTTTATGGATTTGAGACCTAATGAAATTTCGTTGGGGCGTCCCGTACTTAGCGACGCGCTGTATGGTCCTGGTACAGTGATAAGTGAGCAAGGACCGCTGCATCGGCGCCCGGGTGCAGTGCTAAATAGGCAAGGGTCCTCACACTTTATTGGACGAGTGTGGGGGGGTAAGGAAGCTAGTCCAAAATAGAAGGCTGAGATTGGGCACTTGGAACATTGGGAGCCTAACTGGGAAACTTATGGAAGTAGTGGATACAATGGAAAGGAGACGAATCGCAATTGCTTGCTTGCAAGAGACAAGATGGGTGGGACACAAAGCAAAAGAGATTGAGAGGACTGGGTATAAGTTATGGTATACGGGACTTAATAGATCGAGGAATGGGGTCGGCATAGTGGTAAACAAGGACTTAAAGGAAGATGTAGTGAATGTAAAGCGCTATGGAGATAGGATTATTGCAATTAAGTTAGTATTAGGAGAAGAGATAGTGAGCGTAATTAGTGCTTATGCCCCCCAGGTGGGCTTAGGAGATGGACATAAGGAGAAGTTTTGGGAAGACTTGGAAGGAGTGCTACTAGAGATACCCCAAGGAGAGATGGTCTTCATAGGAGGTGATTTGAACGGTCATGTAGGACGTGACATAGATGGATACATAGGAGTACACGGGGGACATGGGTACGGTAATAGAAATGAAGAAGGGAAGGATATCTTGGAGTTTTCAGTGGCTTATGATCTCATGGTAACTAACACATTTTTTAGAAAGAGAGAGGAACATTTGGTGACTTATAAGAGTGGCTCATCGAGGACACAAATTGACTTCTTCTTAACTAGGAAAAGAGATCGTTTAGCTTGTAAAGATTGTAAGGTTATACCGGGGGAGAGCTTGACTTCCCAACATAGGTTGTTGATCATAGATATGCAGTTACAGAGGTGGACTAGAAAAAAGAAGTTGTATAGATGCTCAAGGACTAAATGGTGGAACCTGAAAGTTGATAAACAACTAGCTTTAAGGGAAATAGTACTAGAGGAAGACGTTTGGGCGACAGATGAGAGTGCAAATAATATGTGGGATAAGGTAGCAGAGTGTATTCGGAGGGTAGGGAAAGAAGTCTTAGGAGAATCTAAAGGGGGTGCTCCGGTACAGAAAGAGGCATGGTGGTGGAGCGAAGCCGTCCAAGACAAGATAAGAGTTAAAAGAGAGTGCTTTAAAACTTGGCAAAAGGATCGAAATGAAGCGAACTTGGAGAGGTATAAAGAAGCAAAACGAGAAACCAAAAGGGCAGTTAGTGAGGCCAAGGCAAAGGCATTTGAGGAGCTATATAGGCGACTTGACACTAAGGAAGGCGAAAGAGAGATATTCAAGCTTGCTAAAACTAGAGATCGGCGGACCAAGGACTTAAACCAAGTTAAATACATTAAGGATGAGGATGAAAAGGTATTAGTAAAGGAGGAGGAGATAAAGGAGCGTTGGAAGAGCTACTTCTACAAGTTATTTAACGAAAGCAGTAGTAGTGACATACAATTGGGGCAGCTTACCATTTCTAGAGAAGAAGCGAATCATATGTTCTATAGGAGAATCAGTAGGGAAGAAGTTAAAGAAGTATTGAAAAGAATGAAGAATGGGAAAGCGGTTGGGCCAGATGGTATCCCTATTGAGGTCTGGAGGTGCTTGGGGGAGGATGGTATTAGTTGGTTGACAAAGCTTTTTAATGTAGTGCTAAAGAGCAAGAAGATGCCTAATGCATGGAGGAAAAGTATTCTTATACCCATATACAAGAACAAAGGAGATATTCAGAACTGTGCGAACTACCGCGGGATTAAATTGATGAGCCATACGATGAAATTATGGGAGAGAGTTATTGAGAGAAGACTAAGAAGAACAACAAATATTTCAGAGAATCAATTTGGTTTCATGCCTGGGAGATCAACCATGGAGGCTATCTTTCTCCTGAGGAGGTTAATGGAACAGTATAGAGAAGGTAAGAGAGATTTACATATGGTGTTCATTGACTTGGAGAAGGCCTATGACCGGGTTCCTAGGGAGATTCTTTGGAAAGTTCTGGAAAAGAAAAGAGTTTGTGTCGCTTATATTGAGGCGATAAAGGATATGTATGATAGAGTCGTGACATCTATAAGGACGACTGGCGGCGAAACTAAGGAGTTTCCTATCACGATTGGTCTACACCAAGGCTCAGCGTTAAGCCCGTACTTGTTTGCCCTAGTTATGGATGAGATTGCAAGACATATCCAGGATGAGGTGCCGTGGTGTATGCTATTTGCAGATGACATTGTTTTAGTGGATGAGACGAGAGAAGGAGTGAATGCTAAACTTGAATTGTGGCGGAAAACATTAGAGACAAAAGGGTTTAGGCTAAGTCGATGCAAAACGGAATATATGGAATGCAAGTTTAGTCAAAGTAGGACACCTGGTAACATAGAAGTAAGTTTGGGCACACAAAAGATAGTAGAAAAAGAAAACTTTAGGTACCTTGGATCTATGGTGCAACAGGATGGAGGGATTGATACTGATGTAAGTCACAGGATTCAAGCCGGGTGGACCAAATGGAGGAGTACTTCGGGGGTCTTGTGTGATCGGAAAATCCCCCTCAAAGTTAAAGGAAAGTATTATAAGGTGGCGGTACGGCCAGCGTTGTTATATGGATCAGAGTGTTGGGCAGTAAAGCATAATCATGTCAAGAAGATGGAAGTTGCGGAGATGAGAATGCTAAGATGGATGTGCGGGATTACAAGGAGAGATAGGATTCGGAATGAGGAGATTAGAGGCATAGTAGGAATAGTACCGATTGGAGATAAAATGAGAGAAAATCGACTGAGATGGTTCAGCCATGTTAGAAGGCGTCCAACAGAGGCACCTGTTAAAAGGTGTGAAAACATGGAGTTTGCCAAGAGTAGGAGAGGGAGAGGGAGACCCAAGAAAAGTTGGAAAGAAACTATTAAACATGATCTTGCCTACATGGATCTAACGGAGGACATGGCCCTAAACAGATTTGATTGGCGTCGTCAAATCCATATAGCCGACCCCACCTAGTGGGAAAAGGCTTGGTTTGGTTTGGTTTGGTTATGGCATGTTGGCCCTGCTGCTGTTTGAAGGTGTCCCACTGCTGCTAGAGTTCCCTGATTATACACCATTCCTGGATCCAGGAGTGTTTATGTAGTTGCTCAAGCATCTGTACACTGAGCTCCTTTATTTTAACTTCCATTGTTTACTATGTGCTTGGACTGCTTGAATTTGATAGTGGCCACTGAATGAGGTCTTTTCTAATGTTTCGATGTCCATGTTCCAGTCCAGATGAAAGATATCTTTTAGGCACTCTTGGAGAAAGATCTCCTCTTGAACCTGATTGAGCATATCTCTTTTAAGTGTCTTCCAGTTCTCTGTGGAACCAGAGCTGGTCCTGACAGTACTGTGTATAGGTAGTGCATGTGATGAAACTCTTCTGGAAGTACAGCTATCCTTTTGGACCTCGTTGAATAAGTGGTCTGAATCCAATCTTGTGCATTGGTCAGATTGGATGAAGATAGGAGCAAAAGTGAAGAGAAAGCTTTGGATTAAGCTCTTAGTGGGCTGGTCAGTGGTACCATGTACTTTGGTTTCACTTGTTGCCTAGTCTACTGTGGCCTCCACTAAACCCCCAGCTAGATCCGTTCCAGAGTGAACTGTAGTGGATAAAGGCCCTTGATGCATAACTTCAAGGGTGATCGAGCATGAGCCTGTGTCAAATAAATCCTATTATCATCACTGCATGATCCTAGAAATCTTCTACTAAAGCCAACACCTGTCAGCCAGCTGGCATTGAGCATTTAATGCACTGTATTTTTTTTTTCCTGTTTAGTTAAGGACAATATTGCCAGCTGAGCACAAGATTTGCCAGCTAATCTCATTTGGTTGGGTCGAACCTGACAACCTCCTTACCTGGTTTAGCTTCCTTTTTGGAATCTGTCCCGATCTCTGCCAACCCATCTTCCTTGTCATTCTCCTTCAAGGGTGAATCCCTTGCTCTGCTCTGAAAACGACTGTGCCTTCAGCTTTCCATACCTGATCCTCTTCCCATAGGGACCTCAACAATACACTTCTTTACCATAACGATGCATCTCATCCAACCATCAGTCTAACCAAATGCCATCCTCTATTCCAATAAAGCACCACTATCCAACCAGATGGTTTGATCTCCTCTAATTGTAAAGGAGAGAGTTGATACACCCGTGAATCAGATGGACCCAACCCCACCAGCTTCTCTTTTTAGAATTCCACTCAACATGGTGTAGTATCTTCTTACAGAGTAGGCATGATGACAAACACATCTTCACCTTGCTGCAGTTAACGCATTTCCCTGGAAGGCTTTCAAAGATAAACTTCTGAAACTTACAGCCTTTCAGAAGCTGGTACATAACTAACGCCCTCTTAATAATCCCTACTAAAATCAACTTCCCATCAGAATTCTAGCAAATAAAGCTGTTTTACCCTACTTCAATTGGGAGCTAGTAACAACACCCAACCGAAGTACTAATGGTTCCACAATCAGGCATAGGAAGCCTTCACACCAATACTCAAAGGTCAATCCGTTCCCGACAGCAGGATCCAAATTGGAAACAAGGCAATGTACACCAACAACAGATGAAAATTCATGACCTCGCCTGTAATCGCTAATTGTTGTCCTGTCACCATTCAAGTGGAGCCTATCCTTGCTTTCACCATCTCTCCTTTCACTCCAAATATAAACAACAAATTATTTCAGGGTTCTAGGATTTCTAGAGAGCCTTGGAGACGCCATGTTGCCAATAGATGCTGCTGCATGATCCTCAGCGGCACTTTCATTTCACGGATATGTCCTATCAGGGATAAGGCCTTGTTCTCCCTGGTTTTAGCTAATTGTTCCTCATCAAATACTATCATTGGTAGTTGAAGATCCATTACTTTTGCTTCTAATGCCCAATGGAAAGCACTTTAGTGCCGCTGTCACTATCAGTCTAGGAAGTAACATGTTTTTTAAAGTTTTTATATGATCAAATTCTTCGCAGAACCTATCATCCCGGATACGGCATTTGACATGTGGTACCCATACCGATACGGATCTGGGTACAGGATACGGAAAGATACAGTGTAAAATTTCAGGATACAGCTTTCTTGTATTTTATGGGGAAAAAAAATGAAACAGGATGAAGAAGAAATCCTACCCTACCCCCTTTCATGCGACCAGGAGAAAGAAGAAGAAGAAGAAGGAGAAGGAAAGGTAGACTGACCAGTGTGCAACTGTTGCTGCTCAACTGCTACTGCCGACGGGATCTGCTGCGGCTGCTGCTCGAATGTTACTGCCCAACCAGATCTGCAGCTGCCCAACCAGATCTGCTGCTGGAACTTCACTGCTACCAGGTACTGCTGCTACTCCTTCCTCATCTTCTTCTTCTGTATTTCGTTCTCCTTTTTTTCTTCTTCTCTCTCCATCGGCTCCTTCCTTACTCGAGGTTTCCTTGTCGACAATAAAAGAGGGAAATGTCCCTTAAAAGGCCAGCCTTTTTACATTCAGCCCCCATAAGTTTCGTATCAAGACCTCATACTCAAATACCAATACACTTTACATCAGTTTATTGACAATGAAAGGGTGACTGCAAAAGTCAAACCCACTATTACCATTTATTTATATTTTTGGTACTGGATTGGAAGATGACCTTTCTTGTCATGTCATTCAATGTCCTTCCTTCCTTTAAATTATATTTCCCTCTCCTTGAAAAGCTGAAACTTATTTCCCACCCTCCATTTTAAGTTTAATGGCTGGAAGTTCATATTGGCCCACTTCAGAATGAGATTTTCAGGGACCCACTTCTATTAGTTAATTAGGCATGTATGATGTATCATATATTACTATCACATGATATCCGTACCCGTATCCATGTCATATCTCTGTGTCCGTATCGTATTTTAAGTGATACCGCACCCGTATCCATGTCCTAAATATTTTAAGTTGTTGTGTCGAATCCCCGTTCCCCATGCCCGTGTCCGTATCCTTGTCTGTATTTGGGCATCATAGTGCAGAACTTATTTGTTTGTAAACTATTGAAATAATATACCCTTTTCTAAATGTTGAAACACTGTATCTTTGTTACTATTTATAGGTAATTGAAAACCTGTATTTCAAAGAAATGATAATACAAAAAATGGTACAAGCGAAAGGAGATACGAAAACAAAGAGCACGGTATAACAGAACTAGACCCTACCCTAACAAGAAAGAAAAAACAACAGAAGAACAAAACTAGGAACTAGAAATCCACCCCCTGTTTAGCTAACAAGTATGCCACTTCATTAGCTGATCTATTAATGTGCCTCCACCCGTATACCGAAACCAGAAACTAGATTTCGTTAAGCTGAAAATGGAATTTCCAAGGACCCCCATTCCCACATATAACTCAAGAAATTGCATTAGCCAAAACACTTACACAATCAAGAAGAATGAAAAGAGGGTCAGTCTGATCTTTAGGGCCTCTAAAATCGCCATTATCTCAGCTTCATTTGAGTCTCACACCAATCGATTTAGAAAAGGAGAGCAATTCTTGCCCTTCGTCAAGAATAACTTTCAATATTATACCTTTTCAATCTTATCATTTAAACTAAGTGCATCAAGTCCTTCATAAATCATATATCTAACATTAAAGCACATGTCTAAATAAGAATGTAAAAAGACAGTCTGTGTTAAGCAAAGTAAAAGTACAATCTGCATTAAGGGATGTAGCTCACAGTGTCACAATCTAAACAAGCGAAAACAACCACAGAGAAGTTTGTTACCCAAAAAAAAGAAGGAAGCATTTAATAGGATTGTATCGCCAATCAAATTAGTCGAACAGCAACTGAAAGGAAATACCGAGCATGATATATCATAAATCCTAAAAAAATGTGGCTCGATATAGCCCATGGAGATTGCAACCAACTCGGATTTAACACGTCCAAGGTCAGGAACAGAGGAATAGTTTTGAAAAAAATTTGTGATGTATGCCCAAGAGTTAGGTCTTGCGTGGAAGTGCCAAAGCACAATAATGGTGCCGAAGCACGCGTCTGTAAACACTTCAACAAGTCTTTGCAGAGACGATAACGAAGACGCACCTTAATGAGAAAACCGAATTCTATTAATCAATATAAATAGGAAAACATAACTTAGGGACTAAGAAACCTAACTAAACTAGGAAACTAAATAATATTGGAAACCTAATCCTAATTACAATTCTTTAAATAAAACTAGAAACTAATGACTATAATTAGTGAATAAAAAATCCTAAATCTACTTGGGCCCTACACATGTGGCCTAAGGTCGACCTGCATCAAATTGCCAATAGAATATTTGATTGCAAGGTTTCTTATTGCTCATGTGGTGAAAAAGAATTCACCTATAGACATGGTCTAGTCTGTAGAACAGGCATAAATCTGAGGTAGATGTTTCAATCTTAGCTTTGCATGAATAATAAAAAGTACTATAACTAGTAAAGCGTCTGTTAAAGCTAGAAAACATCAAATAAATGAAAAAAAAGAACAAGAGAAATTCGTGTTCTTAAAGTCAATCAGTTATGTGGGCTTGCTCGCACGACCCAAGTAGCCCAATGCTGCCAGAATATGCAGATATTGGATCCTCCATAGATCCACACATATTAAGCAAACATTTACTTGCCTCGTTTTTATCAAGACTGAATATATTCATGGGAAAGAGCAGCGATACGATCCACTGTAATATCGTCCACATGTCCTCCCTGGATTGGAGAGAACTCAACCCCGAGTCTGCATCATCATTGTCGCCATGACCATTCGCTACCTTCTAAGGCGTGAGATCAGCTGAATTGGACAGTCCAATGTCTTCATGAAATCAACATTGATCGACTTCCAGAGAGATTAGGAAAGTATAGTTTGGCAGAGTATAGAATTTCTATTAAAGAAAAGAAAATTATAGTTTGACCCTATTGATTTCCAATTACATCTTGATTTGGCCTTGTCATTGGGCTTTATTTGATTCATTGCCAATTATTCTCGTAAGTTCTAGCTTATGTAATTAACTTTCTTTTTTTAAGCTGGAATTTACTTTCCACTTAATACAATTATTCTTTACCCACCAAAATTAACTTTCCACTTCGAAAACAACAACAACAACAACAACAATAGTAAAAAACAGACATGCTCCAAAAGAATAGATCCCTACATCGCTAAAACAATCCTAATATATTATTGTTGAAGAGTGTTTAAATGATGACAACAGCAGGAATGCCTTATAGGGACCATGGCTGAAACTCCATGGCCCATGTAGGACATTGACACATGTGCAACAAAGCAAGTTTTTGGAGATTTTCATTTACCCAGTTCCCATAACCAGAATCAGAAAACAAAGAAGGTACCTTGGTCATTGAAGATCTCGCCTTCATTGAAACCATCAAAAGAAGGATGATATTGTGAGAGTCCCATTCTTGTTTTTCTTAAATCTTCTGATAACCGGTTTGTTGAATCACGGCCATCTTCATTGTCATCATCTCCTTCAGAAGTAGTTGAGGCTGAAACCCAGTCTGTTATGAGACTCTCTGATCCCTTACTCTTCCTCCCGAATTTCAATAATCGCTTGAACCCTTTTGTAACATCCTTACGTGAATGCTGGGAAGTGTTAGAAACAAGGATAGGCTTTTGAGTACTGCCCCATTTCTTTCGCATGCGAGCTGCGTCAGCCTCCATCATCTGTGCCATTGAGTGGGAGTTCCACGAAGTTGGACTCCCTATAGGAGAATCTGCGGAGACATCAACATCTGATGCATCATGTGAATAAGAAAATGTATTGTACATACGGGAGTTCCATGACGCAGGACTTTCACCAGGAGAGTCTTGCACAGTTCCTAAAGAAGTATTGAATCTGGAAGACACAGAAACAACTGCAGCAGCTGTGTTATCATCCACTTGAGAAAGTGATTGTAAGACTTCGCCATTTTCTGACCCGAGATCATATTTTTTTGATTCTTGGCTCAAACTTAGTTTCTCATTGTCTAATTCGACGGGAAAACCTCCCATCTTAAAATTTTCTTCAGCAGACACTCTTTCAAATTCTTCTTCCCCTTTGCTTTTACTCGTGTCAGGAGAATCTTCAGGATGATCTGCCAACTCTTCAGACTCTTCTCCATTTTTCAAGTTATCAGAAACCAAGGAAGATTTTAGCTTAGCTATACCAGCTCCAGAGCCAGGACCAATACCATTACCCTTCCTAAGGAAGGGCTTCAACTCTCCATTCTTCAAGATTTTATTGTAGAGGCTCTGTTCAGTTTGCTCTTTGGAAAATCTCAATGGTGCCAAGACAGAGGAATCAGAGTTGAGAGGTGAAGGATCCTCCAACTCACAAGGACTTGCAGTGCTTTTTCTCATGGACTGAGACCGCCGTGGCTTCTCTTCCTTGACAAGGGATATATCTTCACTGGTACTCCTGCTGCGTATGTAGTTCCTGACCTGTGACCGAGTCACTGTCTTACTAATTCCTGTTGAAGGTTTTGTATTTTCCTTCCTTAAGTCAGAGAGGTTTGGGACTGAATTTGTGAGAGGATTTTCTGGTCGCCGCCTACCAGAACCAGAGTCGTTAGCTTTGACAGACGATCTTGGAACGGGTGCTACTGTGGTTCGAGAAGTGGAGGAAAAGCCTTTATTGGACAAAGGTTTCTTAGATTGCATGCTTCTTAAAGAACCATCACCTGAAAGAGTCTCATTGAATGTAGCATCTTGTCCATAATGAGTCTCCTCAGAGAATGTTGGTAAGTCCTCTTCCTCATCACTCTGGAAAGGCTCTTCTAGTTGATGCTGAAATGCAAACCTTGACAAGGTAAGTTACCAATAACATATTAAGAGACATTAATTATCGACCATAAATAGTGAAAACAAGTACACAAAAAGTTCACAAAACACTTAAATCAAGGTTGAAATGAAGGATACCTGTTCCCTGTTTTTCATAGAGGAATGAGAACTGAATGACCTCAGCCTCTCTGCACGTCGTCGAACATAAAGACCTGAATCCTGTCTATCTGCAGATACTGAAAACTTTGCCTCCATCTCAGCCTTACTACGTTCTAGGCAATCATGCATTTCCTTCATTTTGGCTTCCTTCTGAGCTCTTTTTGATACCCACTCTTCCTTCAGCTTTGCATCTCTTTTTTGCATGTACCTTTCATAAAATTTCCCTCTGATATCCTCTGATGGCCCAAAATTGGACGGCTGCTTTGAAGAATTTGCTTGACTGTGTACCATCTTCATAAGCGAAGAAACATCAAGTTCCAACGCACTACTAAAATTTCCTGACAGTTCCCTCACCTCATTCTCTTGGAATAATTGAGTAGAACTAGCCTTCCCTAGTTTCTTCTCAACAGCACTAAAATGCTGCTCCACCTGCGCATCAACCATCTTGCTTCTCCGTGTAGAGGCCATCTGAGCTCCAGGAACCCTATGCTTGTGGGCAGCAAAAAGCTTTTCCAACTCATTGGCCTTCACTTGCAGCTCATCATTTAATTCTTGATTTCCCTTTGATTGCCTAACCTTTTGAATTGGCTCAAAGATGTTGATTGAAGGTTGATCAGTAGTATCTAGAGTTTGAGAAGCTTTTCTTCCCATCAAAGAGGGCTCTTCATTTCCAGATAGAAATGTGTTTTGATCCTGCTTAACCTGAAACCTCTTGTTCTGCTCAGAAGCAGAGCTTTGCCTGTGTAGTTTCATTCCTTGAACACCCGAATCTCTCTCTCTTGATTCTTCTAATTTGGCAGAGACAGAAGCCCCATGTTGTGCTTGAGAAGCCATTGCCTCTTTCTTCCCCACTTCCTTTGCTTTCCCCGGAAATGCTCTCCACTGTGAAAGAGAAATTGATGGACCACTCTTTCCCACTTCTGCTCCGCCTGCAAAACTCCTGTACTGAGTCTGAGAAGTCGTTGGGTCCTTTGCAATGTCTTCAGCCTTGCCAGGAAAAGCTTTCGCCTGAAACTGAGAACCCATTGAGTCTTTTGACTTCAAAAAATCTTCCTCTGTTTTGCTTGGATGAGTACCAGATTGCTGCCATGAAGCTGGTTGGCCTTTTAATCCAACATCCTCTTCTCTTCTCGGAGTAGCTCTCAATGATATTTGAGGTGCATCGTGATTTCTTTCATCTGCTCTGCTTGAGAGGGCTTTGAAAGGGCCCTGAGAAGACGCCGAAACTTTCGAATTAACATTCTCTACACTTCCTGAAGGAGTGTTAGACTCTGTGTGGAAAGTTGCTTGATTGATGTATCCAGGATGCTCTGTCCTGGTTAAAACTGCTCCAGACTGGGTCCAAGAAGATCCTTGATCTTTCATTCTAACATGTTCTGCTCCACTGAGCAAAGTCCTATTCTGGCCCTGAGCAGCCACTGCATCATTCAAACCAACATCTTCTGTCATGCCAGAGATAGATCCTTTCAAGAGGATATCAGAAACGTTTTGGTCCTTTGCCCTACCACAGTCTCCTTTGACAGGAAAAATCCCAGTCCGAGAAGTTGCTTGCTCTTGCAGTCCAGCATCATCTGCTGAGCTGCCTGAAATAGCCCTGAACTGAGCAGTCTGCAAAGAATCTAATTCCTCCTTTGAACCCAACCGTGACTGAGATATTGTGGTATCTTTCAAAATGTTGACATCTTTGTGTGTTTGAGAGTTCAGTGAAGAAGTCGGTGTCATCATGTCATCGCAGTGGTCATTCTCTTTCCTCTCACCACTTATCTCAACACTCATTTCACTTGCTCCACTCCATCGTCGCAACACTGCCTTCTCAACAACAGAGCTTGCAGCTGATGATGATGAAATGTCTGATGACAGTCTTCGAAGATCAGGTACCTTCCCACTGGCAATAGTCTTACTAACACCGCTACCACTTCCAGACTGCTCCTTCTGCTTATTCTCAAACATGTTGATGCGGTCCTGCACACTCAGACGCCGAGCTGGCTGCTGAGTAGACAGAGGCGGTGACACGTCCATTGCCTTTTCTGTATCCTTGTTGGAAGCCACGTCACTTTCTCTCTCCTCATCACACTCGCTGCTGGGTTCCCTCAAGGAACGACAAGCAGGGAAGCTGGCAGAAGTGGAGAGCTTGGGTTGAGAGATGGCAGGCTTGGATAGGTCAGAGACATGACTTGTGTCTTGTTCTTGGTTGTACTGGTAAGAATGTTGCCGGTGTTGTTGAGGCTCAATAGATTTGAGGGAAAGCACTTCTTCAGTTGTGTCATCAATGGACATGTCTGAGCCAAAAGAGGACCGAATGGCAGGGTCATCGATGCCCTTCAAAGAATTTACCAGCTCAGGCTGACGCTGGCAGAGAGATATAAAGTTGCTACAGGCATCCCTGGTCAAAAAAAAGAGGAAAAGGAAAATGGATAAGAATAACTAAAAAAGAATTAAATAAATAAATTAAGATAATAGAATTATCATTGGAGAAAGTTCATCTGTTACCATCCATTGTACCCTTTATTCTCTATTATGCATCACCTAGACTTCTATGTTAGTTTTCCTAAAGCAGAAATTGTATCAACTCATCCAAATTGTGGTCCTCAAATCAGATTACTGTAATTAACATGTAATGCTTTAACTATTTAACTATTTAGTATGTACACATCTTTGTTATATATTAATATATGTCATGATGTTCTAGAGATGAAAACTACGCCGTTGACAGGCCCGTGCTAGGCCAGGAAACTGTGGCCCATGGCCCAGCCCCACACAGCCCGGAGCTGAGCACGGCTACGCCCAGGCACGGCCCAATTAGGCCTGCCAGCGTAGGCCCTCCCAACAAAGCCATGTTAACTCTTCAGGATTTATTTCTCTTTGGAAGATGAAGAATTTATGTGTGCCTATTAAATAAGAATGGAAAATGAGTTAGGTTAGCAGTAGACTGATGATCTAGGTTAGCACTAGAATGATGATCTATCTGGATCGAAATGCATTTCTTGGGATGGTAAATGCGTTAGGTTAGCAGTAGAATGATGATCTATTTGGGTTTAAATGCATTTCTTGGGATGGTCCATCATTCAATCCATGTTTGACATCATCCATCCCATGATTAAACGTTACAGGCTCATATCGATGGGACCATATTTGAACAAATGTTCCCCATTATTGGTTCAATGGTCAATCCAATTTTCAAAATGTTAAAGCTACGGTCAAATTTATATGTTTTTTCAGCAAAAGAAATAATAATAAATAATCAATTGTAAGCATCTATGTTAACACGGCGGGCCGACCCAACATTGCCCGTGGGTTTGCCCGGCCCGACACAACTGGGAACCATGCCTCAGGGTCATGCTGGGCCGACCCCCAACCAACTTGAGCCTGGTAAAAATTGGGCCGACACAAACCAATTTTTATCTTTATTAGATGCTCGTCTTCTTGATATTATTGTAGGATAGACTTATTTGTCATTGTCAGGGGCAGACCCATGTTACCAAGACCTGGGGTGACCACCCCAGATCAAAAAGGGAAATTGTAAAAGAATTGAATGGGGCCCTAGCCCATGCCCCATGTATGAACAAGCTTTCGCCCCACATGTCAAAACCTTCACTGTTTTTTATTTATTTTAAAGAGCGTGGGTGAAAAACGTGGGAAAAAAAAAACTTTTGTATGTGAAAATTTCTTCTTTCAACCTCTACAGTCACAAGTTTACGATCTCGTCAATGCCAATAAAGCTTCTCCTCGTTGTAGGTCTTGTGGTTAGTCTCTCTCTCATGGTTGCACCAAACACTTTCCACAACAAAGTTCTCGCAATCACCCCTCTGGTCCCACAACGAGTCAGCTCCGTCAGAACCACATCCCCATTGACCTTCCCTATCTTAAGTATTTCTTCTTAGATTTGATGGGATGGATGCCTGGAATTTCTTCGAAAAATTGAAACATAACAGGGGAGTGACAAGAGAAACCCTAGTCAAACCTTGGTTCTCTCTCCATGACCAAATCTAGTATAGTCCTAATCACTCTATATCTAAATCCGAACCCGTAATCTCTATATCCTACTTCAAATCCCAAATCCCCCAAATCCTAATCCAAACCCTAAGCCCTAAATCACAAAATCCTAAATGGAAACCCTAAGCTCTAATTCTCCAAATTCCCTTGATTCATAAGCCCTGATTCCCAAATACCCTAAATCCAAATTAAAAGCATCGAAACTCGAAACCCAAACCCCTAAATTGCTAAGTCGATTAAGCATTGAAATCCGATTGATTAATTTCTTATATATTTGTCTGCACAATTTTCTGCTTAGTGGAGCATTTGCTTGCGTTTTAATTTGGTTTTGATTTGTTGTTTGTTTTTTTCAGTCTTTTTTGCCTCTTTTCCATAAAGCACCTTGTAGGTTGTCTGCGTGAGTGAGCTCTTTGGAGCTTTAGCATTTTTCTTATAAAGTAAAGCAGGTAAGCAGGTAGCAACAAAAGTATAGAAAAGAATTTGGGGGGTGGGGGGGAAGGTGAAGAACTATTAGGAGATAGCATTATAACTGCTTATTTCTTCTTCTTCTTCTTTTGGATTTTTTTCTTGGACTATAATACCACGTCTATCTCCAATAACTGTTGTGCATCTAGTTGAGTTCCACATGAGTTGGACATTTTCTAAAGAAAAACGTGCAGATGCTATTACTACATAGAAAAAATCCTTTATTAAAAAATATAATCAAAATAGCACAATAGCTAAAACCTCAATCCACTGGGTTTGGTCTAGGTGATGAAATGTTTCATTTAAAAATAAATTGTAGAAATAAGGGGCATGCAAGCTCTTTTCCATAAAGCACCCTTGTGGTTTGTCTATGTAAGTGAGTTTTTTGGAGGCTGAAGCTTTAGGGCCTGTTTCTTTACTAGAATTCCTAGAATTCACGTTTGGAGGTTGTCTGGGAATTCCAAATGCCACTGAATTCTGTCATTTCTGAATTCTACGTTTCATTTTCATTTGAATTATTGCCTGAGAATTTCTGAATTTTATAGAACTCATGTTTTATTGCTATATAAATTTTAAAATGGAATTACACATTTTATGCATTGTAATACATGGGACCCACCTTTTGTGGTTGTGAACTTGGGGCCGAACTGTAAGAATTATAATGTGGACCCACCTCAGGTATATGGTACATGGGCCCATCTTTTGAAAACAAAAGTGTGGGACCCAATTTTAGAAATTTAAACATGGAACCATCTTGATAGGAAATGCATGGGCCCAATTTTTATAATTGTGAATATAGGGCCCACTTTATTGTTGGTAGGAGGGTTCACAGTTGGGTGCCGGAGTTCCAACCAAACTTCTTGGAGCTCCAGAATTTTGAAATGCTCTTGGAGGGGTTAGCATTTTGGAATTCCACTTTTTTGGCATTTGAAAATTCTGGCTGCCTTGAATACCGGGAATCCCATCAAAAGAACATTGAATTTCTGACATGAATTCTTGAATCCACAGATAGCCTGAATTCATGTCAGAAATGCTTGTAAAGAAACAGGCCCTTAATAATTATCTTGTAAAGGATACTAAATAGCAAAAAAATTATAGAAATTGAGCTTTAATGCAATACATTTTCTCTTTTGCTATTGTTGATTTGATAAAAGTTTAGTAAAGTTAGCAAAAATTTAGCCCCACCTAAATGAAAATCCTAGGTCCGCCACCGGTCATTGTATTTATACTACTATGAATGAGAAATGACAATGACAGTGGTGGTGGTGGTGGTGGTGGTGGCAATGATAAAGTGATGTTGGTGGTGGTGGTGGTGCCCCACCTCATTAAATCATCAAGGAAAGCTTAACTCCAATAAGAGTTTGTTTCCACCATCAAATTGACCACATGTAAAGCATGTGATTTAAATCTTTTCTTATTTTAACCATGTGTTTTAGACACGATGAATCTTATAGTGGGGAATAAGACTAAAGAGAGTGAAATTTTCCTCAATAGTAGAATGTGTAAAAGTGAATCTGAGTAATTGGATTTCAAAGGCAGGCCTATTAATGGATTTAAAGTGATAAATTCGCACAAACAATGTGTTTATGTGAGTGATTAATCTGACAAGACCTAATCTAATAAAAAAAAAACTTCAAAATGTGTGTTATTCTTAAACTCTTTTTATCAACATAAATTATAACCTACAACAAACTCCGCCAGTTGTTACATCTGCCACTCCTAAGCCCGGATGAGGGTTGCGTCAAGTAGGTTGACAACTTATGAAAAACTTTTGTCACAATCCCAACATGAATTCCGAGGTAAGAAGCAGAATTTATATAGCTGAACCTTACATAGTTGGGCAAAGGCTTTGATGATGATAATATTATACTCTACAACTGCCAAACGACTCAGTATACAAATGTGTTGCAATCTTTAGAGCCTTTTGTTCGTAGGGATTTTGAGAATTACCGTTTGGGAGAATTACAAATTTTCCCACGCTCTAGCCCAGCAAGTTTCCCAAATGCTGAAGTAGAACCCAACATTCAGGGGTTGTGCAGAGTACAAAAACCAGCCCCCTAAGATGTTCATTCAGGTTGATAAAAATTTATGAATATATTTGTGTTGGGCAAGACAACTCCATTAAGATTTAATAATATGGCTTTCCAGTTGGTAACCAGGTGTGAGTCTCCATCCTAACGATGTGGTTACCATCCAGGTGAAAATATAGCCTATCTTTTATATCAGTTGAAAATTTAGATGTTCATGCTGGTATCTTCCCTTCTACAACAGTAATTTAGATGAGTGAAACGTAAGGGTCTTTGGAAGCTGTATCCCTTCACCAATCCCAATCTACTGGAATTGCGACTGGGGCTCAATACTCCTTTTTCAATGTAAAGCTTTTGAGCAAAGATTTGTATTAACTTCTTACTTCAGGCGATGAGCACCAAATCGGTCTGCAAAGAGTAGCAGTTCTGAGACGTTATCAGGGTTGAAACCTGCAGCCGATGCTCGAGCACATGCTGCACATAGGTCTTGCTTAACTGCAACAAGCCGCACATCTATAGCCCGCAAAAGCTCTTTCCTGAGTAGTCAAGTCAAAAGAATCATAAAAATAAATGTGAATTACCTAGTGAAGTTGAGAAATGTTAATAGATAATTTCAATCATACTATCGTTGTGTTTGACATGGTAGACAAGAAAGGGTGGTTCAAGGCAGAGTCTACCACCTATTATATTCTGAGAGAAATAGGGTAAAGCCGTCTTTAACATTGGCATCAAGGACACAGCAATTTCTAATTCAGAATAATGAAAAATCATCATGGTTAAAGAGAAGCTTCCATTTAGCTACTATGATAATTTGGTCTTTTCTTTTCTTTTCATCACTTTCCTTTGTTCGTTTCTCTCGTTATTGTTTGAATGGTGATAATTTGATCAATTTGAAATCCTAACCCCAAACCCAGGCCCAAGCAAACCCCCTCACCATCCCTCCCTCCCTCAAAACCCCCAAACCCCAACCCTTTCAAGATGAGATGAAAGAGAGAGCAAGAGCTCAATTGAAACCATAAAAAGTTAAAAAGTTAAAAGGCTACAAAATTCTGCAGCCAAAATAATATGACTCAATCTGATCAACTAAGCTTTGAAATGACTGATTACAAATTTCGAGTTTTTAACCTTGTTGCAAACATGGACTGAGGTAAATAAAACACATGCAGTAAAATAAGCAACTAATATTTAAGGATAATTATATATACTTTATAGTATGTGGTCAACCCATGTATTACAAACCGAACAACATCCAGAGGTTTAAAGAGGAAAAACGTACTTGGTTACATCAGCTGCTGCTGCAGCTCCTGTCTCATTTTCCCCTGGATCAAATGGAAGATAAACAACAGTTTCAATTCACTAAGGAAGTCACCCGCTAAACAAGTTAAAAGATTAAAAGTTAAACAAAGAAAGAAGATGCGCATTGGGCAGTCAAGGCCGATGCCTTTTCTTCCTTTTTTTTCCTTTTGGGTGCGCACTTGTGGCAGTGAGTTCAACAAATACATGAAGGATGAGCACTGAACTGTAAGAGGTGATTTTTCTTTTCGTAGACAAGAAAAGGATAGGTTTTTTTTTTTTATAATGGTAACTTGTACAATGACAGTTAAAACTAGAAAAACAGAAAAATAAGAAAGAATGGATATAGAAAACATAACAAGCATCGTCATTTCTGTGCAAATATTAACAAATAAGGGAAAAACAGAAAATATTTGAGTACGGCCAGTCCAACATTCCAACCAACAGTGTCAGAAGATGTCATATTTAAACAATTGAGTTTGTGGCATTAATCAACGATCCAGATTATTGATCAAAAAGTTGAAATCATATCTCAAATCCATGCTTGGAAATTGCGGTTGCAGTAGACATCATGGCCAGCCCTGAAAAGTGAAAACCAATACATCACGACGACCTGTCATAATTTGCAGCCATCGTGGCATGGATTTTCATTTGTCTCCAAAAAAAATCTGAAAAATCATCCAAAAGATCCAAAACATCGGAAAATGCTAGAATCTATTTTCTTCATTAGGGAATATTATAAAGTAATTTATTGGTCCCCTCGGTCCCTCAAAATTTTCGTGGTTCCATCACATATATTGACATGGACCATTGAGTGGAATAAATCACTTCAACAATCTGAACTTTTAGACCATAGGCCCCACTTCTACAATCAGTTAATCACGACAGTGACAACTCAAGTTGATATAAGTTTTGTGCTCCCTATAAGACCTGACAATCAGATAGGCATTGGCATACATGGAGGTGTATGATTAAGCACAGTGGTCCAGAACCATGCGTTGTTAACACAGGCCCATTATAATATAAGTTGGCCCATACATGACCCATCTGCAAAAGCCCATTGTATTAGACTTGTACAACAATACATACCATAATAGGAGATTTGTGGATTGATACTAGTGAAACTTGTACAGCAATACATACTATAACAGTAGATTTGATAGATTGTAATTGTAGCCCAAATTGGGCATTTCTGATCTATAAAATACAAAGGTGAATCCTCAAGGAGATCATCGAATTCCATTCAGTCTTTGTTATTATTCTTCTTGCTTATTCGTGACATGGTATCAGAGCCAACCTTGATGCAATAGAGAGATTAAGTGACATCTAATCTCTCGTTTAAAGTTCTCAAGGAGAGTTTCTCTTCTGTCGACTGTTTTGAACAAGACACGACGACGGGCTGTGAAGATCAACAAGGGGCCATCATCAACAAATCAGATCTGATCAGAAGGACACTACAGTCCTAGTCGCCTAATATTCTGGGGTTTTTTGGCTATTTTTTCAGAATTTTTGAAGAATCAGAGGTAGGCCTTTTGATCACTGTTTCGGTTTACCAGTTTCTGCAATATAATTTCATCAAATCCGTCCATCTTTGAGCATAAGTATCCGATTGCTGCAATCTCTACTGTGTTGACTCGAGATTTTTGTGGAGTATCTATCTGATCACCCTGATCTGGTAGATTGAATCGTCAGTGGGCCCCACCTACTATTTTATGCAGAAAATCTTGGTCGCCTGGACCAAATTTGTGTGCATTTTTTTACAGATCTGAGATCTGTTGTGATCTGTTGATTTCTGGGCTGTTCTTGGTTCTCTGGTGCTGCTGTCTCCTTTAATCAGCACTTTCTACACTTAATCTGAGTTGTTTTTTGTTGCTGTCTGGTTACTGCTCACTTTTACTGCCATCTATCTGTTACTATTGTCCTCTGTGGATTGAAAATGGACAAGAATGAAATGCAATTGATCAAATTCAATGGGAAAAACTATTCTGCTTGGGCCTATCAATTTGAGTTATATCTGAAAGACAAAAAATTATGGGGCCACATTTCTGGTTCTCTGCAAAAGCCAACAGGAAATGAAAAATTGGAAGATTGGGAAACCAAAGAAGCACAAATTATGAGCTGGATGTTGGGCGCAGTGGAACCCCAATTTTTTCTACATCTTAAACCCTATAAAATTGCTCAAGATATGTGGGGCTATCTGAAACGCATATATCACCAAGAGAATTCAGCCCGTCGGTTCCGATTAGAACATGAAATTGCTCAATATTCTCAAGGACAGATGACTGTCCAGGAGTATTTCTCCAGCTTCTTTGTCCTTTGGACTGAATACACGGATATTACCTATGCCACTATCACAGGAGACACTCTATCTGGGGTTCAGGAAGTTCATAAAATAACTCAGCGAGATCAATTCTTAATGAAACTTCGGTCTGAATTTGAAAACGTTCGATCCAATCTTATGAGTCGACATCCATCTCCCTCTTTGGATACTTGTCTCAATGAAGTGCTCCACGAAGAACAAAGGATAATCACTCAGCATCAACTATCCCAACAATCATCCACTGGTCCGGCTGAAGTTGCTTATGTGGCAAAAGGGAAACCCCCCAGATGCGACAATTCTACCCAGGACTTGAGCAAGATTCAATGCTTCACTTGTAAGGAGTATGGACATTACTCTTCTCAGTGCATAAGAAAAGTTTGTAACTACTGTAAAGTTAGTGGGCATATTATTTCTGAATACAGGAAACGTCCAGAAAATCGGAATTCGCGTGCCTATTCTGCCGTTGCTTCTTCAGATTCTCACTCTGTGGCATATGCTTCTCCGGCTTCATCCATGTCTTCACAGCCATTCGCACCCAGCCCTCCTATCAACCCAGAAATGATTCAACAAATGATTCTCCAAGCATTCTCCACCTTGGGCATCTTAGGTAAAACCTTCTCATCTCCTTCAAAGTGGTATTTTGATTCTGGAGCATCTAATCATATGGCTTCTACTTCCAGTCTCATGTCTAATATTCAACCATATGATGGGAAACTCCAAGTTCAAACTGCTAATGGGGGACATTTACCTATCACTGCCATAGGGGATATTCCACACAAATTACCTTTGAATCATGTTTTTCTTTCCCCTGGCCTATCTACAAATTTGTTATCTGTTGGACAACTCGTAGATAATCATTGTAATATGTCATTTTCTTCTTCTGGTTGTGTTGTACAAGATCAGGGGACGGGATAGGTGATCGCGAAGGGGCCTAAGTGTGGCCAGTTGTTTCCACTTAGTCTGCCTATACAACCTAGGGATGAATTTACTTCAGCTTTTTCATGTGTTCTTTCAAATAACGTGCATCTGTGGCACAAAAAATTAGGACATCCTAATTCGAACATATTGTTATCTTTGAAAATTTCTGGTTTGATTAATAAAATGAAATTTTCTAATTATGATGTCAATATTGATTGTTCTGCAAATTAGGAAAAAGTAAATCTCTTCCATTTTCTATGCATACCTCTATTTCAGAAAAATGTTTTGATTTGATCCATAGTGATGTTTGGGGTATAACACCAATTATTTCTCATTCTCACTATAAATACTTTGTCACATTCATCGATGATCATAGCAGATTTACTTGGGTTTATTTTTTAAGGGCTAAATCGTAGGTGTTTGAGGTTTTTAAAACATTCCTTGCCTATGTTGAAACACAATTCTCCACCTGCATCAAGATTCTCCGATCTGATTCAGGTGGTGAATATGTGTCAAACAGATTTCAAAAATTTCTCCAACATAAGGGGATTATCTCACAACGAACCTGTCATCATACTCCACAGCAAAATGGCATTGCTGAACGGAAGAATCGCCATTTACTTGACATGGTTCGTTGCTTGCTACTTGAATTCTCTGTTCCCCCTAGATTCTGGCCGGAAGCTCTCTCTACTTCTGCTCATCTGATTAATCGACTTCCGTCTTCCAAACTTCAAAATCAGTCCCCATATTTCTGTCTCTTTAACTCTCATCCTACATATACACATCTTCGTCCTTTCGGATGTGTTTGTTTTGTTCATCTTCCTCCTTCTGAGAGAACGAAATTGTCTGCGCAAGCCACCAGATGTGCTTTTCTTGGTTACACAACTCATCAAAAAGGATTTGTTTGTTATGACCCATCTGCAAAAAGAATTCGTATTTCTTGAAATGTTGTGTTTTTCGAAAATTTATATTTTTTTTCTTCTCATACCACTGATTCCTCCACTTCCATCACCATGACTATATTACCACCTTTTTCATCTGATACTTCTTCTTCTATTGAAAGGTTCAAACCTGGAATTGTATATCGGCGACGAACGGAACCACTCACTGCTACGATACAACCCCTTCAAGAGACACCTGATCCGGCACCTGATCCAACTCCCCTAGCCACTACACCAGAGCTAGCTATGATGCCCACTCTTCGATGCACCACACGTGTCTCTCGACCTCCTGATAGATAGGGGTATTCTCATTCATCTTTTCTTGCCACTCTAGCGTCTGTTAACATTCCCACTACCTATTCTCAAGCTGTGAAACATGAATGTTGACGGAAAGCTATGTCTGAGGAATTAGAAGCTCTACAGACTAATCATACATGGGATGTGGTTACCTGCCCACCTACAACTTGACCTATTGGGTGTAAATGGGTTTATTCGGTCAAACTGAAATCTGATGGCTCGCTAGACCGATACAAGGCTCGCTTGGTCGCTCTTGGTAATCGCCAAGAATATGGCATCGACTATAATGAAACATTTGCTCCAGTTGCAAAGATGACTACTGTTCGGATGATCATTGCCATTGCAGCATCTCAAGCTTGGGTCATTCTTCAGTTAGATGTAAAGAATGCCTTTCTCCATGGCGATCTTAAAGAAGAGGTTTATATGCGCCTTCCTAACGGGTATTCCTCTTCCAATAGTTCAGATGTGGCTAAACTCAAGCGTTCACTCTATGGCCTTAAACAGGCTCCTCGCGCTTGGTTTGAAAATTTTCGGGACGCCTTGCTCATGTTAGACTTCCAGCAAAGTCCGTATGATCCATCGCTGTTTTTACATAAGTCTCCAAGCGGTATCACTATTCTTCTTGTTTATGTTGATGACATCATTATTACTGGAACTGATTCCGCAACGATATCTAAGCTTCAATCCTCATTGCATCAGTCATTCCATATGAAAGACTTGGGTCCCTTAACCTACTTCTTAGGTCTGGAAGTTCATCAAACAGAAAAAGGAATAATCTTGCACCAACACAAATATGCTCTAGACCTCATTGAACTAGCAGGACTTCAGCAATCAACTCCAGTTGATACTCCTCTTGAAGTGAATTTGAAGCTCTCAAAGGATAGTGGGGATCTTCTTCCCGATGCCACGCTCTATCGGCAATTGGTTGGTAGATTGATCTACTTAACTCATACCCGCCCCGACATTTCCCTTGCCGTTAACCTGGTCAGCCAGTATATGACCCAACCAAGGCATCTTCATTTGACGGCTGTCCGACGAATTATTCGTTACCTTCTTGGTACGACTACTCGTGGTCTATTTTTTCCTGCAGGCTCCCCGCTCAATCTCATTGCTTTCT
This sequence comes from Litsea cubeba, assembly GCA_012931725.1. Classification (NCBI taxonomy): domain Eukaryota; kingdom Viridiplantae; phylum Streptophyta; class Magnoliopsida; order Laurales; family Lauraceae; genus Litsea; species Litsea cubeba. The sequence continues at coordinate 95,570,912 of CM022947.1, forward strand.
CCGATGCTGATTGGGCGGGTTGTACTGACACCCGTCGGTCCACCACTGAGTGGTGTATGTATCTTGGCGATGCGTTGATATCCTGGAAATGTAAGAAACAAGATAAGGTTTCAAGATCTTCCACCGAAGCCGAATATCGCTCCATGTCTGCTGCCTGTTCTGAAATACTTTGGATTTGTGGGCTACTCTCCGATCTCGGTTTTCCACAAAGCTCACCTATACCTCTCCATGCTGACAACACTAGTGCGATTCGCATTGCAGAAAATTCAGTTTTTCATGAACGGACCAAGCACATAGAAGTTGACTGTCACTTCATTCGTGATGAATATCTACGGGACGTCATTTCCCTACCATTTATTTCCTCTAGCCTCCAGATTGCGGACATCTTCACGAAGGGACTTCCTCGCCCACATCATCAATTCTTATCCAGCAAATTGATGCTTACTGATTCCACCGCATCAATTTGAGGGGGGGGTGTTAACACAGGCCCATTATAATATAAGTTGGCCCATACATGACCCATCTGCAAAAGCCCATTGTATTAGACTTGTACAACAATACATACCATAATAGGAGATTTGTGGATTGATACTAGTGAAACTTGTACAGCAATACATACTATAACAGTAGATTTGATAGATTGTAATTGTAGCCCAAATTGGGCATTTCTGATCTATAAAATACAATGGTGAATCCTCAAAGAGATCATCAAATTCCATTCAGTCTTTGTTATTACTCTTCTTGCTTATACGTGACATGCGTAAGGAACCTAATAAGTTAGAAAACCCAAACAATCCAAGATTGCAGAGTTTTCACCATTCCAGGGACTGTTTGAGTAACAGTCAGTAAAAAGGGGCAGTTCCTCACTGTTTTCGGTTTTCGATTAGTGGGTTCAAATGGGCCCAAACTCACTTGGATCCAAGACCCCTGGGTCATCCAGGGGGCACTATCAGTTGGCAGGAGCCTCAAGCAGGATAGGTGGGACACATGGCCCCCATGGACAGAAATGTCCAAACGTCTCAGCCAATTCGATTTGGTTGTTTGATTTGATTTTCTTGCCATTTTGCTAGCCACCTGACTAGATCCAAATCCAATTAGTATCCACTAGATTAGAAATAACAGAAAGAGTGATTAGATTAGGGGATTCAGTCAAATTTCTAACGAATTCCATGAAATCTCAATAAATGTGCTAGTCACAGAGCATAAGGCGGGCCACGGGTCGACAGTGAGCTATCGAATAGAATTCTGAGATTTTTCTAATCCTCTTTTGTTTCTTCGAACACTAATTGCTTCTTCCCTATTGTTCCATTCAATTTACCATAGTGTTATTCATATTGGTATGAGGTGTTAAAGTGCTAGTGGAGGGGATCGTCCACTGCAACCATTGTCTGTCACAAATCAATCAGTGTACTGCTGTTCGAACAATATTTGACGGTTTGATACTGTCATTGGGTTTCTTTCAAGTGGGCCTCCACGAAGTCAAAATCCTCAACAACTCACAGTTCATTATCAGAGGTGATTTGGCTTGTGTGATCAATGCGATCAATTGGGCGCCCCCGAGTTGTAGGGCCACATGGCAGTTAGTGGAAGTGCTGAGGTTGAGGACTTGCCTTAGAAGTGCATGCTTCGTTTTTCGTGACTTGCTCTAAAAAAACCGATGCCAATGTCTTGGGTAAGCAAGGTGTTAGGAGAAAGAATGATAGTTCACCTCCACAGTGATACGGTCTTATCTTGCCCCTTGGGCTTTTGTTTGTTTGTTTTAAGGGGTAGGAGGGGCCAGCTGTCCGAATTTTACAAGGTTCCTGCCCCCCTTCTTGTCAATTACTGTACAGTTATTCGCTCTTAATAAAATTGTTACCATTCAATGGAGAAAAAAAGGAAAAAAACTGTTGAGCATTACAATCCCCATCACTATTTAGTGCTTTGTCATTTGCCATTTTCCAATTAAAAAACGTGAAAAATAAAATTGCTTTTTTTTTTTTTTTTGCACAGAACCAAACAGATCATACTTTTCCAACACAAGTAAAAAAATCTGTAAAAATACTAAAGCATCTAAATATTTTTTTGAAAAATTACATTAACTTCATGTAACCTGCGATTTTAAATTTCAATTTACATTTAACCATATTCACCAATCACCATCAGCTAGTTAGGGACACCAAACAATGCTTGTTAGGTGGCGTGAGTGTGTGAGCTCAAGTCCTACCCAAAAAAAAAAACAACATTTTACATGAGGGTTATATACATCTTTTTTCTTATTATTATGTAAGATATAAATGCCTTACAAGGATTCAGTAGACTTGGGCTCACGAAGCAAGTCAAGTTGTGTGTTGACCAGAAGGGCCAACTAGGTTTCAACCAATAATTGTCGAAACTGAGTTCAAACCAACTATGCAACATAGTATGCGACAAGGTTAAGTCATCTTGGCCAGATTCGTAATCTACCCACTGAGTCGGAAAACTATGGCGTAAATAACAGCTACAAAAAACCATAACAAGAGGAATATGAAATGTACCAAGCATACCAGAATGCTGATCTCGGACCGCTCCCTGTATTAAAATGACATTCAGTTTCAGTGTATACAAAAAGGAATTGCAGCCACCAACATTTAATGCAACATCCAAGCAACTGACCATAATGGGGGCTAATACCTGTGCATAAATTCTCCGTGCAACTTCCAATTGAGACATCTCTGCATCAAATGAATTCACCAGTTCCAACACCTCCGGCGTACTAACAAACCGAACAAACCTGAAGAAGAAAAGAAGTATTCATTTGAAGGAGCTGAATTACATTTGATCAGGTAGATGTGGGTCAAGAAACAAAAATAATTGCATTTCATGATAAAGCTGAAGAACTTGTATGGAAAAGTATTAGCTAATGGGAGGGAAAAAAAACACTATGGCAACAAGAAAATCCACCCATGAGTGAAATGCCAAGATACTAGAGTCAACATCACTTAAACAAGTCTCTCTCTATGGTTTCAATGTAAGATTCAAATGAAAAAAAAAAAAAAAAATGAGGGAACCGATTGCCTAACCTTTCAAGAGTTCCTTTGGTGAACCATTTGCCCACATCTTTTTGTTTCCCAACTTCTAGCTTAATTGACTGAACTGCTTGAGCAAACTGTTCTTCTGCAACCTTTAGATTTGACACAAATGGCTTCACCAACCCTGAAGCAAGTATCTCAGTTTTTCCTTCTCCCGACACAAATAACTCACATCTGAAAAAGTGAAAAAAAAAAATTTTAAATCCAGAAACAGATGGCAAATGCTATCATAAAACCACAGCCAAGTAACCTTCTCACCGTGAACGCTTTGGTGACAACTGGAATATAGCATAATCAAGAGCTGAATCAGACTTCATTTTCAGATGATAGAAACAAACCAAGCTCCTTATCTCCAACCCTATAACTTCTCAGCAGTTTAATGTTAAAGTGATCAAAATCTGCAGAAAGCCCACAATTCAAAACTCTCAAGGAGAAAGAAATATGCACAGTTTTAGTGGCTTGAGAGAAGATTCACTAAACTTCCTACTTCATGAGGCAAACTTCTGAACAATCATACCAAGAAGGTCGCTTTCGCATGAATATTGAATCTATATTTATAGCATCAACAAATATAACCCTAAATTCTAAGGTACGGAATCAGGAGTGAAAACCACCTACCTAAAGGTTCCCATCAAAATCAGAGGAGATCTAACAAAAAAAAAAAAAAAAACACCAAATGCCGATTCTCACAAAACAAACCTGATTTTTTTCCGCTACAAGCGCATCAAAACCAAACTGCTCGTCAAAACTGAACAAACTCATCCAAAACTCAGCATTTGCAGATCCTTCTCAAACCATTCCAGAGGAAAGAAAAAGCTCCTTCTTTCTGCCTCCCCAACATTCATCCACACCTAATCAAACAAAATTCCCAAAAAATCAGCAATCACACCTCAACAAGAAGACATAATGCATAAGAGAAATCATCGCAACTCACAAAAGGCTCCAGTACCAATCGCATCAAAACCTGGAAATATCTTCCAAACATCACCAGATTCAACAAAATCACGCAACTGAAGTCCCGGCCGGCGGACAATGAGAGCGCATCCAAGCTCCCCTACGACTCACCATCGAACGAAAGCCTCAATACCCTACCAATTCCGCAACGAAAATCAGCGTCGATGATTCAAAGTAGATGTGAGATTTAAGGAGAGAATGTGAGATTCGTACAGTTGCAATCCTTACCTGGTGCTTCTGTCGAGATCGATCCGACAATCGATCTTCAATCTGTTAGTTTGTTTCTTATAATTTACAGCTGCTACTTCTTCTTGTTCTTCTTCGTTTTGGTATTGGAAAAACCCTAGAGAGAGACGAAGGTAGTCGTTGCTTTACTCTTTCTCTCTCTCTGACCCTTTTGTCTTTCTCTCTTCTCTTTCTCTCAGATTTTACAGCAGAGACACAGAAAGAGAGAGAGAGAGAGGGACGAGGTAGCGAGTGTTTTGTTTGTTCAACTTCAGATAGATTACATTTTGTGGAAAAGGAATTGGAGGAAATGGGCACGGGGTTGGTGGAATTAACGAACGAGGCAGCGATAGCTGAATATATCATACTCGTTTGGGCTTTAGATTGTTTTAGCCGCGAGTCCGGCACTTTACTTTACTTTTAAAATAAAGTGGAGTGAAGTAAAGTGAAGTGAAGTGAAGTGAAAAGTAAAAAAAATTTTAAAGTAGGATTCGAGTTTTAAAAAAAATTTTAAAGTAGGACAAAATAACACATATTTTAAAATGGGACTTAAGTTTTTCAATGTTCTTTCAAAATAGGACATCAGTCCAAAAGCCCCTGCCGTCCGGCAACTTATCCTTTTATTTAAAGAAAATTCCAAGAATGCCCTTCCAATTTGTATGTGTGAAGATGACCGAGCAGGCATGCCTCCCACACTGGAGACCACCTTCACCACCCTTCTTCATCATCTTCATCGAGCCCTCACCTAAGAGTTCTCCAAACCAAACACCAACACCCAACACCTTCTCTATCTTCAACTCACATCCAAACTCATAGGACCCATCCATTCACTCATCATCACCAGAATGTTGCAACGGATACCATCACCGACCCACTACCATCTTCTGTCTATCCTCTTCATAATCTTAACCAACCAAAAGCAAGAACCGAGCCCATCATCATCTGTCATCCATCCAACCACGCATTTGAAGACACACCAACCTAATCCATTCACATCACCCATACTACTACAGATCATAAACACCGGCCCACCTTCCTATTCATCTTTCTTGAAATACCAAACAACACACTAACATCAACCATCTCTCTATCTCCCATCCAAACTCTGCCCCACCTTTTTCCATCACATCACCACTCCCAAGCACTCAAATTGGACTCACTTCATACCAGCCACACAATCTAAATTTTGAAACAGAACCTGCCCATCTTCTCATCACTTCAGCACACTTGCTAAACTTAAGCCCCACCAACTGAACCTTCTCTCCCGGGCGTCACCTTTACCCTATAAGCAACCACCAACCGAACACCTTCCTACTCTGTTCAAATCTTTCAACACATGTTTTTTTATCTTTTAGTGAGTAGTTGTTGTTGTTTTTTGATTTTTTATTAAAAAAATTGGAAAGACTATGAATAAAATATAAGTGACTTTTTGACATTACTCTATTTGATTTTACAAGTAGAAATACCAAACTAGCCCTTATTAAGTTTTTGGTTTGTTTCAAATAAGTACATAAGTTTTAAAATATTTTAAATTTATTTTTTTAGTAAGTTTCAATTAAGGGTGTCTGAGCATTTAATGGTATTTTTTCACGACTTTTTCATCAATCTTTTTAAATTACTCTTCAATGAAGGTCATGAAATTATTCCAACAGCCACTACATGCAGCAAATCGCTCTGAATATGTTAGTTATCCTTGATCACCATGAGGATATCAATAAAGAAAAGAAAGAAAATGTGGGTTTTATTTCAATGAAGGGTAATTAAGATAGTTTAAAAGTTCCGAGGGATAAATCCTCCCGAATATAGATTTAAATAGACGAATGTCCTTAATTGAATTTTTTTTTTTTTTTTTTAAACTTGAGGATTGATTTGGAAATTTCTAAATTTTGTGTTCTTTTTTTAAAATAAGATAAAAATTTAAGACCTTATTTAAAAATTCTCCTAATTTTAATGACCATCTTAGCCACCCACGGTAGCAGAGTAGTGAAGTCATGTTTGAATGAAATCCAACCCCCTTTTTTTTGTCATTAGACCGTTAATCTGAATGTATGGTGTAAGCTAGTGATTTGAAGATTAATAAAGAGTCCGAATCAATCCTAGTGTGAGTCGAGCACATCTAATGAAAATCTGAGCCGCTAATAAGAGATTTCTCTAAATAATTTACTCAAGTGGCATGGTTCCACCTTAAAATTTACTATGTGATATGATTAATAACATTATTAATATAATATTTTATATTATTAATAATGTACTTAATCTTTAGGTGGGACCGACTCCTCAAGGAATAAAATTGAGGGCATGTCCCATGCATGGGGGAGGGCAAATCATTTTTTGCAGGGGCGTGCTGTGCAGTTTACTCCTTCCACTCTGGAGTTTGTAAATGGTCATATGCTGCCTTATCATTGGGGGCTAACCTTTTTTCTGTTCACACAAGGTCATTTTGATGGGAATTAAAGACCAAATTTTACCCTGACTAGAAGAATGTGCACCAATGGATAGATCATGAGTGAAATGTGATACTAGCTCGAGTAATTAGCTCTTATTTATAGGGGTAGTCCAGTTAAATTTGATCTTGGATATGATCAATTTAACAATGTATATTAGAGACGGTAATGGATCGGGTTTAAGCAGGGACGCACCTCGACCCGCTCCTATCAAGGTCGGGTTTGGTAGTTTGTTGGTAGGGTTTCGATCGGGTATGTATTTCATACACTAACTCGAGTCGGGTTTGGAGTGGATTTAGGTTTTGGGTGTATCTAACTAGCCTCGCGTCGGTAGGAGAGAGATTTGAGCCATTACTTAGAGACAAGGAGGCATATGAGCTAGTTGAATCAAACCAACATGAGCTCGCCATGTTAAATTAAGGATTAGTTTGAGTATGTGCTAGACCACAACACAAGATCATTTTTGCTTGTCCTTTTTTCTCTTTTACACCATCCAACACTAGCATTTTTCATGGATAAAACTTTAGCAAATTAAAAAAAGAGAGTTTTGCAATTAACCAAGTCTTCTTAACTAAAACTTCAGCCAAACAATGAGTTATGGCCAAATCCATTGCCCTACACACACTGAGAGTGAAGTAAGTGGCCAAGATGAGTGTGTGCCATCAAACAATGGATGTTCTTAGACTATTTATTTAGTAGAAATATCATCCATATAATTTTTTTTTAATGACTATTCATTTCTATTTCAAAGCATGAGCATAATGCCTATTAAAGTGTTTCTGAAACTGTAAGCAGGGTTGTACCATGAAGTCAACAAAGCAATTGCTTGAAGTCCCAAAACTACAAGGCCCAAAAAAAAGCCCCATAATAGCAGCTGACCATCTTTTAAAATTTCAAAAAAATAAATTTGCCAACTGTCATCCCTTTTGTTTCTCTCTAAACTATAAGACCACATAATAACTCTCTCTTGATAAAATACGTCCATTATGTGGCCTTAAAGTGTCATTTGTGACATATTATATTTTCAAATCTGCCCGTTATATTTCTATTGCTAGGAGTCCTAGCAATCCATCTGTACCAAATAATCAAATAATCAAATATCAACCATACATTCATTCATGAATTTGCTTCACAAACGTTTCTCATTATTTTTGTGCATCCTATTTCAATAGGGGCTCATTCAGATTTGATCCATGATGTGGTTGTAATAGATCGATAACTTAGGATTTCAACCATAATAATAGATATTAAATTTTAAGATAAACAATGGGCCCCGCCGGAATTTATTCACTTGCCCACAGTGCATATGAGCACCGTGTATCTGGAACATCCAATACGTGGGGCACACCTGAAGTCCGTCTTAGATGGTCCTGACTCATGGTGCATATGCGTAGATGAAAATGCTTCGAGCCCCACCAGTGGTAGACTCAAGATTTTTTGTTTTGGGGGCGGGGGGCACCCAAAATTCCCATGTGAGTTTTGGGGATGGACCAAAAATTTTCATATGGGTTTTGAAGGTGGACTTAAAGGTAGGTTAGCAAAACTTGAATATAAAAACTTAATTAGTAGTTTTACATCACAAAAAAATAAAAAAAATAAATTTTAAATAAGATATTTATAATAATAATAAAACATAGAAAAAGCCTAATTTAGGATTCTCGCTTTACTAGGGGTGTATGCGGATCGGATTAATGCGGATTAGGCCAAAACCGTCATCAATCCATTCCCTACGGATTGATGGTTTTGGAATCCATCACCAATCCGTGGATGTTAAAAACCGATCCTGACCTCCGGATCGGATCGGTTTAATACGTTCAATCCGTTGAATTTAATGTTAAAAAAAATAATTGAAGATCGTACTCTCAAGGCTAGGGTGAAATTTGGTATAGGATTTCATTTGTTATACTTATATATAAAAGTGAATTACATTTTGACCCCTGAAGTTTTTTCTTCTTTTATATTTAGACCTCTTAACTTATATTTAGACCCCTCAAGTCTCTTTTTTTTTCTCTTTAATGTCAACGGATCGGATCGGATTGAATCCGCGGATTGAGAGTGAAATCCATCACCGATCCGTTTGTAACGGATTACAAGATTTTTAATCCGTTACCAATTCGTTTACCTTTGGTTCGGTTAGAAATCCGTTGATAGGATCGGATTGGATCGGTTTTATGAATCGACGGATTTTTTATACACCCCTATACTTTAGGCCTCAAATTGTCTCGAGTCGGCCCTAACTGTAGGGCCCTGCCAACAAACAACATTGTGATCATCATTTGAGATTTATCCCATCCCTTTCGGTCCTTTATTATGTCATACTTTCGGTTAACTATAGGTCCATAAAGTCTCTTCTCTACATTATCTAAGGTTTTTAATCCTATCTAACTTTTGCTAATTCTTTAAGCAGTAAATTTTTTATTCAAGGTCTTAAATGTCTTTCTTTTCCCTTTTCACCTACTAGCAGCCTACGTACTGCTCATAAATCCAACTGGAGAGCCCACCTAAATGTCTGCACAGCGTGGGACTGTATAAAATCCTTAATTTCATACATCATAGCACAAAATACATAATGAGATATGAATACATTTTAAACAGGTGGTGAATATGGATTGGCTGAAACAGTGTTTCCTTGTTTCAATAAAACCATATTACACGAAGATTTCATCACAAACTTGGATGGCTACAAATGTCAATGGTGCCAGCTAGAGAGAGAGAGAGGGCCGCCATCCATTTTTTTTTCTTTGTTTCTCTTTTCTTTGGAGATATAATTATTTTTGCTGGTTTGGATTGTGGGGTATTGTACTATTTTTAGGCTTGACCCTGAAGAAACATCATGCCTTTCTCAAAACGCCAGGCAAAATGCAGGCGTAGTTTTCTTAATATGAAAATCCGGAGATTGTTTCAGACAGTGTAAATGCATGTCCAGAATCTATATATGTTGGGACTTTCACATGCAGAAGATTGAAATGGGAAACCATAACATAGATCAAAGACCAATGTTTGCCTGCCCTTTTCTTATAGACCGATCGTTGTCGTGTTGATTTTGAACTGTCTGTAGGCCACAGATCATGGTAAAGAGATTTATCTGCACTGATAATGTCAAAGGGATGGGACTGCAAGGTGTAATTCCTTTTATGAGAAGAAGACAATAAAACAAGGAAAGAAAAAGTCTCATATTCAACAACTAGAGTATGAGATAACAGCTCTCAGACATCTTGCCTGTTAAGCATTGTTCAATCATTTTACATGACCTCTTTTGTCAGACTGATCAGAAGACTTCACTGCTTTATTGCTCCATGAAACAGATGGGTATTTAAGTAACAAGTATGTTAGCGTGAAGCATGAGCATCATTCAAAGAGGAAAAAAAAAAAAACACTAGTGTGAAGAAGGCCTGGCTTGTTGGAGAAAAAGAGATGATATCCGCATATATCAGAAGCTCTAGTACTTTCCGGGCCATGTAAAATCTAAGGTGATGGATGGTTTCAAGGCATCTTGCGTGTTTATTTCCAACCTTCAATGACCAATTGAAATCAATTTACCAGTAGTCAGGCTAATGACAAAGACCCCTTAGAAGTTGGTGTGGCCAGCAGTGTGTTTTTCAATATATTAGCCCATCCGTCTAGGAAATCTGTTAGTGCCATGGTAAAAATTTCAGGTGTCATGTTTGAGAACTTAGATTTGAGGCCTGCAAGCAACCAGTCTGGACCCTCCCATGGAGAGATTGGTCAGCATATGGTTGGAGGGGCATGTTTATGGGTTTATTGTAGCTTTGCCAAAACTTGTTTGCAGCAGATGGTTAGAGAGGGGGTGTGGTTATGGGTTTATTGTAGCTTTGTCAAGACTTGTTTTAGGCTGTGGCTGGGGTCTAGTTATGTTCTTGCTCGATGTACCCTGTTTCTATAAGACGCCAAATGTTGCTCATATTGCAGGTTTTTCTCTGCATAATAAAATTTAAAAAGATATATATGTAACTCATGCCATTATTAAAAGTTAATAAAAGGACCTATTCTGCCAGGAAACCTGCAACATCTCTCCCATTTTAGCAAAAAAAAAAAAAGAGTTTTTTTTTTATACCCTCCTCAGGTTTTTAGGATTTGTAAATAGGCCCCCATAGTTCTAGTTTTTGTATAGAGGCCCTTTTATTTCATGTTAATTCCTTTTGGGTCCCCAAAATCAATAGCCTTCCAACCACCATTAGTTTTTTGAGTGAAATAAAATTTGTGCCTATCTCTTTATCTTTATATGCATAATGTTAAAAGCTTGAACTTATTTTTTTCTAAAGCTTGCAACAGTAGCAATAACAGTTACATTTAATGGGAGAGAATAACTCTACATAAATCCTTTTTTATCAATACAATGTCCATTTCATTAAATCCAAATCGATCATAATAACAATCAACACATGTACTTATAATTGATCTATTCCATGGACAACCCACTGGTGGATCAAAAAAAGTCTCAAAATACACGACGAGCTTCATATGCATGAGAGAACTATTAAGAGAGAGACCGTTAGGACAAGAGATAAAATAATGGTATTTTTTTGAAATTATAACTATAACATACTCATTTTTGTTAAATGGATGTAAGGGTAAATTGTTATTTACTTATTTTTATCAAAATTCAACACAAACGTCATGGCAGTTGCCCATTCTCGTTAAGAATACTAATTTTGGAGACATGGAAGGTATTAAAATAAAAAAGCAAGGGCTTATTTACAAATACAAAAACCATAGGAGCCTATTTGCAAATCATATAAACCTTAAGGGGTATATACAAAAACCTCAAAATAAAACTTATATTAAACGTTTCTAAATTATCCTAGTACAAAACTCTTTCCCCAACTAAGTTGGTTTAACTAAGATAAGGATCAACTCAATTTGAACAGGTCAAATCTAACACACACTGGTCATAGTATGTATGCCAGCATGATTCTTTCTTCAGAGAAGACAGGAAACAGACATCACTTACTGTTTGCCTAAAAAACCAGTCAAATATATTGTCACCATCTCTGATTTCTATCAATGCTTGATTTCCTATAACCAACCATACAGTACAAATGCAAGGAAAAGAAAAGAATGAAAATCTCAATCATTTTTGCACCAATTGGCCATTCCGTTTGATACATTCTACAGACAGATTGAACATTAACAGGGACACAGGAGAATCTAAATCACAAGAAGAAATGGATAAAGCACATGGTACACTATAACCAATACATATTGCATAACTTCTGGAAGCTTGGGTATATTTTATCCGCTTCTACCAAATCCACCATAGCTATTTATAATGGTATGTTCTTGCCAGATGCCAAACAATCAGGCTCTGGGATGTGTGCCAGTCACCTGGGCTTGGATTCGCTTCCCTTGCTCCGGAATGATGAGAGTGAGAAGAATGAGCGAGGAGCTGAAATTTTAAACACGGGAGAACTTATCAAATTCAGGAGTAGGGTAAGCAATATTGTGCACTTGAGAGTGGAAATTCTATGATCATCAACCAGAGGATAATATGCAAGCACCCCCAGACTTTCAAAGTTAGGTGATCATAGAATATGCCTCAAAATCTGATGGGGCAAAACAAACCACTCAAGCATGACCTGCAAATTAGCCAGTAAAGACACATACGACGACATTACATGATAAAATCTCAACATAAAATTGATTAAGAAAAAATACGGTTATGCAAAGATTTTCTGAACTGGACTCTTTGGGGGGCATAGGATAGTAGACATCTAGAGTCGAGGTTTAGAAATTCAGAATGCCCTCCTTTGAAAGCGATGCTAAAAAGAATGCATAAAGAATCAACTCAATGGAGACAAGATGTGCATCATTCTCATTTCTGAAAACCTCACAACCTTCCTATTGACATAAAACCAAAGCAAACATACTAGGGGTATTTCCAATTGCCTCATCAGTTCACCTCTTTCGACACCCCAGGCTATTTCCAGTTGTCTCATCGTTCACCTCTTTGGACACCCCCTTACAAGTTACAACTGTCAATCAATCTTGGGGGTCCATTTCCTGGGTATCTTTCATAACCAAACCCACCACATTACGAGAACAAGGATCCTCCCCCACTAACTTGGCTAATAAACCCTTCATCCTCAAGGGCACATTTGTGTAGCACGATGATTCCATGCTCCACAAATCTCCTTTTCGTGCAGGTAAGGAATCTGACTCCCCACCTCCACCATTGAAGTTCTATCTCCTCTTCATCCAGAAAAAGTAGTTCAAGAAAAGAGTGCTTTTTCCATTCCAGAATTAGTCATTTCATACTTTGGAAAATCAAGCCACAGGAAAATCAGAGCCCTTTTCCACTCCATTGCGCAATCTTTGTGTAACACAAGCACGCCCAAAACATCTGAGCATTTCTTGCTCTTTGGCTCCAAGGAGGAGCTGCAAGACAAACTTCCCACAAAGCTAGCCACATCTCAAGATAGAACCCATCACATGTGAAGAGATAAGTCAGAAAATAATCCACACTGACCTAGCAAAAAATAAAAACAACTAAAAGATAATCAGCTTAGTTGCCTCTCTACACATGAAGCAAGAGTTTGCTGCTAAATGCACTCTGCTTATAAGGTCCAAGAATGATGTTCACCCAGGGTCACCATTCAAACAAAGTCCAACAAATCTCTCCCTTGAAGGAACATAGACTTGATCAAGCCCAGGAACATAGCATGCTTGCTATCCCTCTTCCATAAGATTTCCCCTGAACTCTTAGGCTTTTATACTATCTTGTAACCATCAATACCTTTCAGAGAAATCCTTCGTCATTATTTCTGACCATCCTTCCTTAAGTCGTATGCTATTACAAGTTATCATTGTTATCGGAATCCTACGATTCTTGCAATGAATCATAGGATTCCAGGTGACTCTTTAAGATTCAAGTGTAAATCTTATGATTCAATACTTTTTCATCAAATCTTATGATTCAAGTGATTCAACTGAGTTAGAATAGCCATAATAAGCCAAAAGTTTAATATTAGTAATCTTTTACTTTTTTCAATCTTTTCCCCCTTTTTCGTGTTTCTATTTTTAAAAAGTTATCCAAAAGGTTAATATTAGTAATCTTTTACTTTTTTTTTCTTTTGCTCTTCCCCGGCTTTTAGCGATTCTATTTTTAAAAAATTATTTAGTGGTTAACAAACCTCTTATTAAGATTGTTTGTGAGTCTAACCATTTAAAAAAAAATCTCAATTTAGGAGGTTTTAGAGATGAATAAGGATCAAGCATTCAACTAAAACATCTGACTGTATATACGGGTTCTTGTCCTATATTCTTTTCTCTTTTTTTCCCATCATGAAGACCTTTTTAACTTCAAAAGAGATCCTAACATGTAAGATTGATGATTTAGATTTTTTTTTATTTAAAGGAGAAAATGAAGAACTATTGCAACCTCTTTATTTTTCCTAGTAACATTGATTTTTAAACATATTTAACTATTTACACATGATTTCCGATATATTAATATATGGTTATGATGTCTTTCAAATTATTGTCAAAGACTTCTTTGTCATTGTATTTATGTTGCTATAGATGAAAAATGGATGAATTATGAATAACTATTTATTTTTTATTTTTTTAGAAAAAAAAATCCTACAAGTCGTGATATGATTCGATTCATCCCCTTGAATGGTTTCCAGTATGATTTCGATTTTCAAAACAACGCAAGCTATTACTACATAGATAAAAGAAAAACAGTAACTGATGCCCATGTATAAATACTAAAATTAAGCATTTATCATAGTCAAACAAATAGCAGCCAAAGCCGCAACCTCTTTATAAAAGAGTGAGATTTTGAGGAATACTAAGCCTATTTCATCTAAAACAAAGAAAAGAAAGCATGGTTGGCTGCATCTGTTAGAGCGGGTAGATCAACTTAACAGTAGCCCAAACTGCTAAAATATTTGGCCAATTATTTACATTGTCTACTGAAAAACTGAAAATCACAGGAATGCTTGGCTAACAATTGAAATTGACTACTGGAAAACTGTAAATGATTATACCAACTTCTTTCAACTGTTAGAAACGTTACATGAATAGGAAAAGGCCAATATTATAATTTACCTTTCAAAGAGCTTCCTGATATATGATCTTCCCTCAATTTAAAATTCACAGGAGGTGTAGGAATCGAGCGACGCAGGGATTGAACTACAACAAATTGAATGCAATCAGCTTAGGTGCTTAACTATAAAAAATGGAGTCAACAAATCTCAACAACGTTTTGGAAATTGAATGCAATAATAGATGTCTGAATCAAGAGCCATAAATATGATAAGATCAATAGCAAAGATCAAGTAATGAAGGTGGTCATACATTTCCTAAAATAAGTTCTGTTGGATATTTGGTTTCAATACAAATTAACATGTTACAATGAAAAACTTTAGTAGTTTGTTATAAACAATGTTTGTGTCCAATTCAACAGGCTTCAGCGCACTTCTGCGAGCCTTCCACGCATGTTGGCTTTTGTACAACTAATAATGTGTGTTTCATGTCATGAAAAAGTCCGAGTGTGGTCTCTCTTTTATTGGTGTTCCCCTCTTAGCAAGGGTCCAGTCAGCAAAAGTCCTATTAGTTAGGTCCTGGGACTTGGGAGTTGGGAGGCAATATGTTGAGTCATCACAGTCCTGGTAATCAGAGCCGAGAATCATAAGTTGTTACAATTTTGTGATGTTGAAAGACCTATTAGGATCTACAGTAGGGCCCAGCAGGCCGACCAAGCCTGAACCAGGGCCAACAAGTTCAGCAAGACCAGTTGCAGGATTGCAGGATCAACTAAGACCCACAGGTCCAGACAAATTTTAGACATGCCCGAGACAGCATCCAGAGAGTTAGTGATTAGTTTTACTTTGTTTTTAAGTATCTTATTGGTATTAGAAATTAGAAATTTATTAGATTGGAAGTCTCATCAAGTATGAATAGGAGTTTAGTGTATTTTAATCACATTAGTTGCAACTCGAGGTTGCAGGTTGAGTCATGTTACCAAAAAAATGAAAAAAAGTTTATACAAGAAAGGGTAGAATTCAACCTGTTCTACATATTTCTCAGTTCCAGTTTTTCAATATAAAATTATTGAATGTTCAGTTTGTTTCAAGGTTTTCCTAGTGCTTCATCACCCTCACTCTGAATTTGATTGAGGGTTTTCTGACTCCAGTTTCAGCCATAATTAACTGAGTTGGGTTCTGTTTTTCCTGGTTTAATTGGGAAACACCATCCCCTTCCTTGCTGCTCAACAGAGACTTCTGAATAACAGTGTCACTCCTCATATTGTTTGAAAACTGAAGATTGCTGCTGTTCATCCCTTCAAAGTGCTGCTCTACTCAATTGGTGTCGTCATAGTACAGATTTCTTGACTTGTTCAGTCACATCCCACAACCCAAGCTCCTGCAGTACTATTTTACAATATTTTTGGGTGAGTTTTGTCTAAGATACCTTCTGATTGTGGTACAGATCAGGGTGCTTGGGATCAGTCCTCCTTCAGCAACAACATTTCTGTTTGAAACCCTTTTTTCCTTGAGTTTCTACGTTAAACTTTGGTGGGGACTATCTTCCCTTTGGTACATAGCTAAAGGTGGGCGTGAGTTATACATCTTGCACTGACATTAATAACATCTTCACCCTCTTCCTGTCTTCTCCTGCTACTATTATTTTACCTCTGTGATGATAAAGGTTGCACTGATTACTAACATCACAGATGATATGCATATATTTTAAAAATAGCCCCAAACTAAAGTACATCTCAGGTAATTAAATTCTAAAGAACCGCTAACCTATGATGCCCAGATACAACATGGATATAGCAGGGACACACCACGCATATGGCATGGACACAGATTTTACACATAAAAAGCTAAGTATTAGATATGATACGACATGATATGGTGCTTATTTTGAAGTATCTGGGCATCCGTCATATCTGCGAACTGTGATGATTTCCAACTTCCAGGTAGCAGCCTTGCAATTGCCCTTTAGGTTGCATGTCCAATATATAATACATGTGATGAACAGCCATAGGCAAAGTTAAGTCATTTGTCATGTGAGCCATTGATCCAATTGTCACCCCCTTAAAACGCAACCATATCTGTAAATCTGTAATAGAGTCGGTACGATACATTTCTACAACTGATGGAATTCAGGCGGTTTATGTTTGGACCTTGGTTAAGGTAGAACAGCACTGATTAACCTGAAAATAGTTCAGCCCAGCCAGACTGAATTAAATTGGCTTGATCCAAGGTTTTTTTATGATCTGTCAATAGTTTGCAAAGGGTAGAATCGCAATTCACTAAAACAATAAATATAATTTAGGCCCATTTTTTCTTATATTATGTCGTTTTGACCTTGTTGGACTTTATCTAAATCATTGCCTTCAAATTCTTTCAGGTTTTAGGCTGATAACATTCCTTTCATAACAAAAGTAATTGGTACCCATCTTAATTGAAATACAAAGATCTGAGGTTTACTTCACTGGAAAAAAAAAAAGGAAACAACACCCAAAATAAAGGCCATGCTACAAAAGCATAAATCAAACTTAATAGATTAGTGATCCCCATTTTGCTTAAACGATCCAAATATATCAATTGTTAAATTATATTGGTGTCAACATAATAGCACATCTATGGTCAGTATGCCAGAAATGTCAACTCCATGTAAGATGTTGACACATGCTGGGAAAACAAACAAAAGTTTTTGAAGAATTTAATACATCCAGTACTCAAACCCAGATTAACCTATTAATTAGAAAATGAATAAGGTACCTTGTTCGTTGGCAATCTCACCCTCACTGAAACCATCATAAGAATGATATTGTGAGATGCCCATTCTCGTTTTTCTTGAGTTTTCTAAGGACCGGTTCGTCAGATCACGACCATCTTCAATGTCATCATCTCCTTCAGAAGTAGTTGAGGCTGAAGCCCAATCCGTTATGAGACTCTCCGCTCCCTTACTCTTCCTCCCAAATTTCAATAACCGCTTGAACCCTTTTGTAACATCCTTGCGTGATTGATGGGAAGTGTTAGCAACAATTATTGGTTTTTGAGCACTTCCCCATTTCTTTCGCATCCGAGCCGCATCAGCCTCCATCTGGGTCATCGAATGGGAGTTCCATGAAGATGGACTGTCTGCAGGAGAATCTATAGAGGCATCAACATCTGATGCATCATGTGTATAAGAAAACGCATTGTACATGTGTGAGTTCCATGATGCAGGGCTTTCTCCAGGAGAGTCCTGAATGGTTCCTACAAATGAATCAAATTTGGAAGACATGGCAACAACTGCAGCAGCCGAGTTATCATCCACTTGAGAAAGTGATCTTAGGACCTCATCATTTTCTGACCCAGGATCATATTTTTCTGATTCTTGGCTCAACCTTTGGTTCTCATTGCCTGATTCAGTAGGAAAATCTCCCATTTTAAACACTTCGTCACCTGACCTTCTTTCAAATTCTTCTTCATCTTCCCCTCTAACCATGTTGGAAGAATCTTCAGGCTGATTCACCAACTCATCAGACTCTTCTCCATTTTTCAGGTTATAAGAAGACGTAGAAGCTTTTAGCTTAGGTATACCAGCTCCAGTGCCAAGACCAATTCCATTGCCCTCCCTAAGGGAGTTCTTCAACTCTCCATTCTTTGGGATATTATTTCCAAGACTCCGCTCGGTTTGCTCTTTGAAAAATCTACCAGAGTTAGGAGGTGAAGAATCCTCTAACTCGTTGGGACTTTCTGAGCCTTTTCTCATGGACTGAGATCGACATGGGTTCTCTTCTTTGACCAGGGGTATATCTTCACTGGTGCTTTTGCTGCGTACGTAGTTCTTGATCTGTAATCGAGTCACTGTCTTACTACTTCCTGATGAAGGTTTTGTGTTTTCCTTCTTGAAGTCAGAGAGATTAGGGACTGAATGGGTAAGAGGATTTTCTAATCTCCGCCTTCCAGAAACAGAGTTGTTAGCTTTGACAAATGATCTTGGAATTGATGCAACTGTAGTTCGAGGAGTGGAGGAAAGGCTTTTATTGGACAAAAGTTTCTTAGATTGTATGTTTCTTATAGAACTATCACCTAAGAAAGTCTCATTGAAAGGTACATCCTGTCCAAAATGAGTATCCTCAGGAAGCGTTGGTAGATCTTCCCCGTCAGTCTGGAAAGGCTCTTCTAGTTGCTGCCGAAACGCAAACCTTGACAAGGTGAGTTACAAATAATCATATAAGAGACATAAATTTACCGAACATGAATAGAAAAAAGCAAGTACGCCAATTAGTTCGACAAAAGAAGACTTAAACCAAGGATACCTGTTCTTTGTTTTTCATAGCAGCATGGACATTGAAAGACCTCAACCTCTCTGCACGTCGACGAGCATTAAGACCTGAATCTGTTTTATCTGCAGACATTGAAAACTTGGACTTCATCTCGGCTTTACTACGTTCTAGGTTATCGTGCATTGCCTTCATCTTGGCTTCCTTCTGAGCCTTTTTTGAGTCCGACTCTTCCCTCAGCTTTGCATCTCTTTTTTGCATATACCTCTTATAAAATTTCCCTCTGATATCCTCTGGTGGACCAAAACTGGACAACTGCTTCAAAGAATTACCATTGTATTGATTATCTACCATCTTCTGATGTGAAGGAACATCAAATCCCAACACATTATTAGAATTTTCGGATGGACCCTTCACCTGTTTTTTGGACGGTAATTGGGTAGAATTGAACTCTCCCAGTTTCCTGTTTACAACAGTAGTATGCTGCTCTACTTGCACATCAGCCATTTTGCTTCTCCATGCAGAAGCCGTCTGATCTCCAGGAACTCTAAGCTTGTGCGCAGCAAAAAGCTTTTCTAACTCATTGGCCTTCACTTGCAACTCATCGTTTAATTCTTGATTTCCCTTTGACTGCCTTACCTTCTGAGTTGGCTCAACAATGTTGATTGAAGCCAGATCAATTGTCTCTGGAGTTTCAGTAGATTTTCTTTCCATCAAAGAGGCTTCTCCATTTCCAGATAGAAATGCACTTTGATCCTGCTTAAGCTGAAATTTCTTGTTTTGCCCTGGAGCAGAAATTTGTCTCTGCAGTTTCATTCCTTGAAGACCTGCAACTCTTTCGCCTGATTCTTCTAATTTTGTAGGAAAAGATGCTCCAAGTTGTGGTTGAGAAGAGAGAAATCCCATCTTCCCTACTTCCTCTGTTATGCCTGCAAATGATCTCCATTGTGACTGAGAACTTGATTGATCACGCTTTCCCACTTCCTCTGCTCTGCCAGACAATCTCTTGTACTGGGTCTGAGAAGCCATTGGGTCCTTTCCAATATCTTCAACCTCGACAGGAAATGTCTTTAACTGAAACTGAGAACCCATTGTATCTTTTGACTTTGATCTAACTTCCAATGCTTTGCTCGGATAAGTACCAACTGGAGGTAGTGAAGCCGATTGATCTTTCAATCCAACATCCTCGAGTTTTCTTGGTATAGCTTTAACCGATATTTGAGGTGCATCATTTCTCAATCCAACATCCTCTGCTTTGCTCGATAGGGCTCTGAAAGGGATGTGAGAAGACGCTGAATCTTCCAAATCAACATTCTCTACACTTCTTGAAAGAGTGCTGGACTGTGTGTGAAAAGCCGCTTGACCAATTGATCTAATATGCTCTGCTCTGCTCAAAGACACTCCAAGATGGGTCTGAGAAGATCCTTGATCTTTCGGCTCTACATGTTCTGCTCCACGGAGAGAATGCCTAAACTGGGTATGCTCAGCCACTCGATCTTTCAAACTGACATCCTCAGTCTTGCCAGAGAAAGACCTAAACTGAATATCAGAAATCTTTTGATCCTTCACCTCCACTTCATCTGCTCTGCTGGAAAAAGATCTAGACCTGGGCTGAGAAGTTGCTTGCTCCTGCAACTCAACAGAATATGCTGCTCTACCCATAGTAGGAGCTCTGAACTGAGCAATCTGGAGAGCATCTAAATCCTCCTTCGAACCCAAACTCAACTGAGATGTCGCATCTTTCAAACTATCGACATCCTTGTTGGTCTGAGAGTTTAATGAAGAACATGGTGTCGTTGTGCTCTCACGATGATCATTCTCTTTCGTCTCACCACTCAACTCAATACTCATGTCACTAGCTCCGCTCCATCGCCGAAACACTGCCTTCTCAACTACAGAAGACTCTGGAGCTGATGATGACGAAACATCAGATGACAGTCTCCGGAGCTCGGCTACCTTCCCACCAACAACAGTCTTGCCAAGCGTGCTACCACTCCCAGATTGCTCCTTCTGCTTATTCTCAAACATATTGATGCGATCCTGCACACTGAGACGGCGAGCTGGCTGCTGAGTGGACAGTGGCAATGATGGGTCCATTCTCTTTTCTGTATCCTTTTTGGCATTCCCCTCACTCTGTCTCCCCTCATCGCAGTCACTGTTGGGTTCAGTCAAAGTATGTTGTACAGGAAAGCTTTTAGAAATGGAGAGCTTGGGTTGAGAGATGGCAGGCTTGGAGGAGTCAGAAACATGGCGTGTGCCTTGTTCTTGTCTACTCTGGTAGGAATGTTGGGGCCGCTGGAGGGTCCCAATGGGTTTCAGAGAAGACATTTCTTCAGTTGGGTCATCAACAGACATGTCTGAATCAGAAGAAGACTGAACAGCTCGGTCGTCGATGCCCTTCCAAGGACTTATCAGTTCAGGTTGGCGCTGACAGAGAGATATAAACTTGTTACAGGCTTCGCTGGAGAAAAAGGAAAAGAAGGCAACTGAATAAGTGTAACTAAAAATGAATCAAATAAATAAATTAATATAATAGAGTTGTCATCGAAGAAAATCTAGATATTACTAGCCATTGCAATATGATTCATCACCTAGACTTCTATTTTAGTTTTCTCAAAAACAGACCTTCATGGCAACTCATCCAAATGGTAGCCCCATTGCCGATCAGCATAATTTTGCAGGTTGCATATTAGCCGACCCCAAATTGATGGGACAAGGATAAGTAGGTGATGATGATGATTACTAAGCAAACATTGAATGTCCAAATAGTAGGCTCAAACTTACATATAACCTAAAAATAACACTAAAAAAGAATCACAACCATGGTTTTCAAACTCGGCTGAAACCAAGTCATACAGCCCACATATGTAAAGTTTTGGCCATCAGCATTAAGGATTTTATATGACTTTAGTCTGAAATGTAAAATGCGTGGCACCATGGTTCTAAAACACTGTATCAGCCAAAGCTTAAACTTTATATCTTGACCAAGTGATATCTTCATTTATTTTGTATCAATCTCTAAAATAAATTTACTGCTACAACTTGTGAAAGAAAAATTAATGCAAATACTTTTTACTTCAAAATTTAATTTCAGCCCTTATCAAACGAAAAAAAAAGAACATAGCTCTTAGTCAAACAAAATTGTTTTACACCTTGTACTTAGACCTGTTTGTTTACATATGTAGAGGAGTAAAGGTGAGGTGGATGGCAAATCATAGAAAAGGTAAAGGTAAGGTATTTTTAAGTAAAAATAGAGGTGTGGTAAAATCCTTGTTTGGATAGTATGAGGTAAAGGATGGGTAGGAGAGAGTGTAGATTAAAAGGCATTTTTTGTCATAAAGTTTACTACGCCGCACTTTATCACACTTTCTTGTGGTCAAAAGAAAAGAGGCTCGTGGAGAAGTAAAGGTAAGTGGTGTCACATCATCATAAGTTTACTTTCCCTCCCCGCTTTTCTCACCCAAACATGGTTAAGTTAAAAAAATGTCGCATCACACTCTACCTTTACTACTACTTATGCTAAACAAATAGGCGACCCCACCTTTAAGAAAATGTGTCTTTTATTAAAAAAAAGTTGTATGAGAATATAACACTTTTTATACCAAAAATATAATTAAAGACCCTCTAAATGGAATGCAATAAGAGAAATGCTGATTGCATACTTCTATTGGTAGTTTTTGTCCATTCAAACCAATTATATCGATTTCTTTTAGCAAATATCTTTATCTTTGGAGAGTATGGGATTACACATTGATGATAATGCATACCTCACAGATTGGATAGAAGGCCAAAGGTAATCCTCACCTACAAACAAGTCCGGTGCACTCTATGATCCCCACTTTCAGCAGCCAAAGGGACCATTGTCCACACAAACGATAAATGGTTCATGGTAATAAACCACCGCACTGAGATTTTCAATTCATTTTGATCAAAATTGATGAAAATAATTGAATTGACCAAATCAACTCAAACAAATATAACTTCCCAGTTGGCCATTATGGTGTAAGTTCTCATCCAAATGAAAATGGTTACATTCAAGATGAAAATATGGCCTAATTTTTTATGATTTGATCAAAAATTCAGATTTTCATGTTCGTTCATTCCCTTCTGCTGATAGAATCCTTTAGGTAAGCAAAATTGAGGACATTGCGGCCAAATCCATTTGCTAATCAATTGGTATTGAGGCCAACGAAGACTTTCAGTTCAGGTAACCCATGTCAGCATCCATGACTCAATAGTCAATACCACTTATTTCAGCCAAGGCTCTTTGAAAAAAGATTGTTATTAACTTCTTACTTGAGGCGATGGGCACCAAATCGATCTGCAAAGAGTAGCAGTTCTGAGACATTATCAAGGGTGAACCCCGCAGCTGATGCTCGAGCACATGCCGCAGTTAGATCTTGCTTAACTGCAACGAGCCGCACATCTATAGCCCGCAAAAGCTCTTTCCTGAAAATTCAATTCAAAAGGTCACAAAAGAAAATTGTGAATTACTCAGAAAACTTGAGAAAAGTTAATAGATATATTGAGTCACACTGCTTGTTGTGTTTGACATATTAAACTGAAGAGGATAATTCAAGGCAGGATGGCTATATTCTGAGAGAGAAACACAAAACTTTTTAACATTGTATCAAGATTAAAGAATTTACCAAATTGACTGAATTCAGTCATGAAGCTTCAACTAAGAACTACAATAATTTGGACTTTTCTTTTCTTCTCTTCCTTGTCAATGGTGATATTTTGGTTTTAAAACCATAACCATAACCAACCCCTACCCCCTTTTTCTCTAGATGTGTGCGAGAGAGAGAGAGAGAGAGAGGAGGGGGTGGGGTTTGGGGGGGAGAGCTGAAACTTTGAGAACTAAAAAAATAAAATAAAATCAAGCTGCGCAATTGAGCTTTGAAATTATTCGGGCAGTCAGATTACATTAAGTTTCAAGTTTTTAAACCTTGTTGCAACCATGTATGAGGTAAACAGAACAGCAGACTAAGCAAAATAAGCAGCTGGTGTTTAAGCGTAATAAGGGTAATTCCATAAATATAACCATGTCCATAATCTATATATTTTTCAGCTTGTATTCAATCCATGCATTACAAGCTGAGTAAACATCAGGGACGGGTACAATAGCTTACTTGGTTACATCAGCAGCTGTCTCATTTTCACCTGGATCAAATGCCAGATAAACAAAAGTTTCAGTTCACAGAAGTCCCTAAAGCAAGAGTTAAGGACTAAGATTAAAACCCATAAAAAATTGTGCGCTGGACAGTCAAGCCTGATGAACTATTTTACTTCTTTTCTTTTGGTAGATAGGGCAGTTAGTTTTGACAAATACACTAAGGATGGGCATTGAACTGTATAAGGTAAATTTTCTTCATAGGCAAGAAAAAGATGGTAAAAACTAAAAACAAGAAAAATAAGATAGCAGTGGTTTAGAAATAAATAATGGATAAATATTAATAACACTTTTTTTACACAATAAGGTGCGTCAACATGTATATGTAAGTAATTCTTAAGAAATAATGGGAAACCAGAATATATTTGAATATGGTCAGACCAACATTCCAATCCAATCGAAGATATCACATTTAAGCAACACTCGTGTTCATAGCATTTATTAAAGATATAGATCACATAGCTAGTAATTGTCTTTTCACTGTCTTAATCTGATAAATGCTACCTTGAATATCTTTACTCAGTGTTTTATTACAAACTGTATTATTAGCATATGTCATTGTTTCAAAGTATTGGGGTGGGGGAGGGTCTCCTAGTAGATTCCCTAGGCATATCAAGCTATCAAGTTAATTTGAAAGCTGGGGATGAGTCTAGTGTCTAGGAGGTGGTTTTTAGTAGAGGGGTTGGTTTCAAATATGGGAAAGGGAGTACAGCCCGTTTCTAAACTGACGATTAGATGGGGCTGAGTCCTTATTCTTGTTGTTACCTAGGGTTCAATGTGGTGCCAACAAAGAGTCATCTATTAAAAATTGCTATGTGGTAGAGACTAGAGAGGGTGTTGTTTTGAGAAGTGGCTTTGAGGGGACTGCTTATTGAGTCTGTTTTCTAATGCTTTCTTATGCAGGGAGGAGGATAATGTTTGCATTTGGATACCATACATTTTGGGTATAGTTTCCACAAAGCTCTTTTCTCAGGGGGCGAAAGATGTGCCAGCTGTCAGGCACGCATGTTCGCTAGTTTGGAAAGGTTTGGCTTGCCCTAAGGTGGAGTTTTTTTGTTGGCTTATTGTGGCCTATAAGGTGTCAACGGCAGATCAGATAATCTTAGAAGGGTTATGATGTCAGAAGCTATTTCAGATTTGTCAGGCTTGGTGAATTGGTTGATCATCGTTTTCTGCAATGTGATTTCTCCTATCAGGTTTAGTATCGTTTTCTAGCAAAGTGTGGTATTTTATGGTGCCTTCCAAAGTCTTTGTCGTGGCTATTTAAATCATGAAATTTCACCCCTTTCTTTGGGTGTGGTGCCATCATTTGGCATCTTATCCCTTGGATTGTTCTTTGGTCGGTGTGGAAAGAGAAAAATGACAAGATCTTTAAAGGAGCTTGAGCTTCATTATCCATGGATGATCCTATGCCTATTATGATTTCAAGAATTACCAAGTGGGCCTCGTCGAGAAGCATATTCGACAGTATTCGAGTAGATTGAATGTTGCATAATTTGTGTGTGTGTGTGTGTGTGTGTGTGTGTGTGTGTGTGTGTGTGTGGGGGGGGGGGGGGGGGGGGGGGGGGGGGGTGGACTTTAATTAGTGGGCCTTTCAAGGTGAGGAGCGATGTTCATTGTCTCCTTGTAGAGATCAGTTCAAGTTTAATGTGGGTGCTGCCGCAACACATAAGCCAAGTCTGGCAGGGATTGGTTGGTGGGTCCTCCGCAATAGTAGGGAGTCATTTTGGCAATATGATCTAAGCATGTGGCCATTTTGGATGCCAACGAGGCGGAAATTTTGGCCATTCAAGAGGCACTCCATATCTTTGTTTCTCATTTTCATGCAAGCTTGATTGTGGAAAGTGATTCAGCAAATGTGGTCCTTTGGGTTTCTTCCCCATTAGTTTCCCCTTGGAAGTTTCAGTTTTATATTGATGAAGATAAATCCATGTCTTCTAAATTTAAAGTGATTTTAAGCATGCCGGGTGGTCAGCTAATGCTTTTGCAAACTCCTTAGCTAAACAAGGAGTCAACAAATCGGTGCTTTGGTATAATGCTTTTATACCATTGCTTATTTTGTTGTTGGTCTTGGTATTTTGTAATTGCGTTCTACCTTTTTAATGAAATCTTTGGTTACCATTCAAAAAGAGAAACAATCATGTTGGCTACCAGAAGTAGAAGAAAGAGAGATGGTACACATGCTGGAATAAAACAAGTTAACTTATGACCAAAAAGGTTAAGATACAGAAAGGTCTTGAAGCAAGAGGATCAACCTAAGTAGAAGATTCATGCAAGCATATTTTAAAATATGGGAATAATTCTCTTTGGATGCTCTAACTAGTAAGCGGCAATGTCAATGTCAGTAGAAGGGATCTACAAAAATGCTAACAAGAATAAAGATAGCATAACTACTGAGATATGTAGTATATATAACATATATGCACTTCGGACACTGACTTATTCTTCCAACTTTTATCAGCAAAACAAAATGTATAGTGTGTCAATTTCTATATCATAGATGGTTGAGAAATTGGCCCTATCTACTTAATACACTCCATCTCAGGTCATTGTTTTCGAGCATCAAGGTGTCCTCAATGTGCAGCAACAAAACGTGTGTATGGTCCTGCTTGCCAACTCATTTTTCAAGGCTTAATGATTTTTTCCCCAGCTAGGCCTGTACTACAAAAGCTTTCACCAAACCTGCACCAAGTGCAGTGCTTGAGTTCAAAAAGTTAAAACTCTTCTTTTAGGAAGATTCTTGTCATGCCCCTTTTGTGAAGTACAGGCCCTAGCAATATTTAGTGTCCTGCCCTTTTAACAATTTAAAAAGTGTGAAAAGAAACTGATTTTTTTACAAGGAACCAATCAGTCCAAATAAATGCATAAATTATTTAAAATCGTAACAAGAGAAAAGATCCATTGTACCGGGCATACCAGGAAGCTGATCTCCCGCCGCACCCTGTATTAGCGTGATACCCACTTTTAGTGTATGCTAAAAAAAAGTCACAGCTACCTACATTTATTACAACATCCAAGCAACTTGGTGTAATGGGGGATAATACCTGCAAATAAATTCTACGAGCAGCTTCTAATTGAGACATCTCTGCATCCAATGTATTGACCAGCTCTAACACTTCCGGTGTACTCACAAACCGAACAAATCTGGCGAAAAAAGAGTATTAATTTGAATGTTCTGAAACTACATTTAAATGTGGGTCAAGAAACAGAGGTAATTGCATTTCACAGCAAAGCCCTGCAGAACTTGTGACATGAAAAAAAGGTTAAGAGAAGCATTAAAAACCAGGTTAAGAAAAGCATTAAAAACTGCGGCAACGAGAAAACTGTGGCAATTTCTACCCATGAGTGAGAAGCCAAGATGAAGGTGATGCAATTTCTTTCTTTCTTTTCTTTATTTCTTTTTCTAAAGGCAACATATGGTTTCAGTAGCAAATCCAGATAAAAGGAAAATGTGATAGAAATGTTTGCCTAACCTTTCAAGAGTTCCTTTGGTGAACCATTTGCCCACATCCTTCCCTTTCTGGGCTTCTAACTTAATTGACTGGACTGCTCGAGCAACCTGTTCTTCTGCAACCTTTAGATGGGACACAAAAGGCTTCACCAACCCTGAAGCAAGTTTCTCAGTTTTTCCTCCTCCCGACACGAATAACTCACATCTGAGAAAAAGAAATACAAAATAAAAACAAGAAACGGATGGCTAAGGCTGCCACAAAACCACTGTCAAAAAACCATCTCACCGAGAACGCTTTGGTGATAACTGGAATATGGCATAATCAATAGCTGAATCGGACTTCATCTTCAGATAATGGAAACCACCCAAGCTCTTATCTCTAACCCAGGAATGGTCAAAATCTGCAAAAAGCCAATAATTCAAACTCTCAAAAGAGAAAGAAAAAATATAGTTCTATCTGCTTGAGTTACCCACAAACCCTCCAACTTCATAATGAAAATTTTGAACAATCACCAACAAAGTGAATTTTTCAAAATGTTGATTCAGGACATGTCTAATTTAGCTGATGCCAAAGGACATGACCACACATGGCCCAAATTTCATACAATTAACATACTATTTTGGGTTTCCTTATTTAAGAAAACCTAGATTCTAAGTGTTGTCAACGCCTAACTTAACATAAGTTTCCTAATAAGGTTAGAAAGAATTCCAAATAGATTTGGTAACCTTCATCGATTAGGGAGTTTCATGGCATTATTATAAATATGGTCCACGTGTCCCTCATAGCCTTCTCAACACAGGAGACCCCAAAGTTGGTGCTACGGTATACAATCATGATTTTTTATCATGCGACCTTTTCTCTTCTGGAGATGATTCCATACCATCTCTCTATCTCTGCATTTGAATTGGATGAAAATATCCTAGCGGTATTACAAAATGAAAAGAAATCTCCATAGAGAGAGTTTATAATTCGAAAGATGACTACTGTTATTAGTCGATAGTTGATATCCTCTAGCATCTCTTCGCTTGCTTTCTAAGGCCTCCATTTGGTTAAGTAAGAAAATGAAGGGAGTCAGCATTGGTCCTTCACAGTTTACTGCTATGGAGTTAAAAGGGATTAATTATATGATTGGATCATGTGCTATTTTATTTCTTGCATAGTTCAGTTGGCATTCTGGTGGGCTTACTTTTTCCTGGTGCCCGGGATGTGGGCTTTGTTTTCTTGCATAGGATCCATCATGATGTTATGATTGTCATACTTTAGGGCTTTTTCCTTTTTTCAATAAAACTTATACTTACCTTTCAAAAAAAAAAAAAAAAACTCATAAAATAGGAAGCCATTATCAATGCTGTAAGGGGGAGGCGTCTAGAAGAAGATCACAATATCCGATCCGATCAAGTTCAAAGCATGCATGCAAGTATTCCTAAACTATTCTATAATTAGGTTTTACACTATTAATAACTCTAGGATCCAGCCATGATGAATTGATGGCTTTAAGACTAAAAAACATGGAAAAACTTACACTTGAATATCATGAAACAAATATACCTATTTTCACCAGCATTTCCATTAAAGAGATATCCGGGGGATGGTGTTCAAGATTATGAGATCAAAGTTCATGAATTACACTTTTTTCTGTTTTCAATACCAGAGGAGATACAGAGTTAAACGAAATTACAATTTGCCAAAAAAAAAAAAAAAATGCAAGACTTCTAAACCATACCTAAGATAACCATAATTCCAAGTAGTCTAAGATACATGGGCATTAAAAAAGGTCAAAAACCTGAAAGACCTAACTTTCAGAGAGAGAGCGCGCAAAATGCATCAAAATTGAAGACGATCTACCAAAATTTCACCAAATTCAAATTCTCACAAAACCAAACCTGGTTTTTTCCGCTACGAATGCACCAAAACCGAACTGCTCCCAGGAGCCGCACAAGATCATTCAAAAATACCAGCAATCACAGATCCTTCTCGAACCAGATTATAGCTCCTCCTCACAGTTTCTCCAACACTCTTCAAGACCCAATCAAAAAAGATCCCACGATCAGAAACCACACATCAAAAACACATAATGCATAAAAACAGAAACTTTCGGCACCAATTGCATCAAAACCTACAAATTATTTATCTCCCAAACATCACCAAGATTCATCAAAAAAAAAAAATGGCGCAATTGATTGTTTCCTCCAAGTCCCATCCGTGATTTCCACGAAAACTCGCTTGCAATGATTCATCAAAATCCAAACTCCTCTAAAACTCGTAAATCGAACGCCTCAATACCCTAGCGGATTCTGTAAGGAAAATCAGAGTCGATTATTGGAAGTAGATTTGAGATTTCAGGAGACAATGTGAGATTTATGCAGTTGCAATCCTTACCTGGTGCCGTCGAGATCGGTCGGCCAATGGATCTTAAATTTCTCGGTTTTGTATATCAGTTTTCGGACTCGGTGCTTGTTGTTGAGTTTGTGATGAATTTAGCAAAACCCTTGGGAGAGTGGAGAGTCGATGGTTGTTGCTTTACTCTTCCTTCCTAAGGCCCCTTTTTCTCTCTCTCTCTCTCTCTCTCTTCCTGGCTTTATTTCTCTCTCTAGATATATATATAGATTTGATTACAGTGAGGGGACAGAGATAGTCGGGGGGACCGGGAGAGAGAGAGGATCGGTTTTTTAGACAGACTTACAAAAGGAGAGGAGGAAATGGGCAGGGTGCTGGTGGAAATAACTATCAGGGTTCAAATTTGATTTTTTTATTTTTATTTTGTTAATGACGATTTTGTCCGAACACTTTTGGGGGGTACGGAAATTTTATGATCAGAAATGTCACCTGATGTCTTGGAGCATTGATAGTTTTAAATTTTCAAATTTCTTGGTCCTTTTTATAGTATTACTTTTGGGGCCTCCCCTCCTCTCATGTGCGTGGGGCCCACCGAGGGATGGGAATGGGGGCGTGAAAGATCTCCCTCCGATCTATTTGTGTCGGGGGTGACAAAGGCTCGGATGATTATGATCGTTTTAACTTACTCCTTGATTAATGGCTGATAAGTTTTTAAAAATCGATGGTATGGTGGATCTAATGGTAATGGCAGACTTCAGAACTGTGATTATAAGGGTCCTTGTTGTGTGTGGTAGGCCAAGAGTGGACCCCACATGTGTGATCGGACAAGAATACTGAGTTAAGGAGAGGCCCTACCAGTATTTTTAGGGCTAGTTTGGTATTTCTACTTGTAAAGTCAAATAAAGTAATGTCAAAAAGTCACTTATATTTTATTCATACTCTCTCCAACTTTTTCAACAAAAGGTCAAAAAACAACCATAATTACTCACTAAAAGACAAAAAAACTCCATTTCTCATACAAAAAGTCAATAATATTCTATCCCCAAAAACTAAAAACAAAATACCGTCATAATTCACTACATTTTTTATTCATACTTTTTATTTCACTTCACTCCACTTTATTTTAAAAATAAAGTGCCAAAGGGGTGCCTTTTCATGGATGCAAACATTACATCTACATGTGTCATATATGCAGTGTTACACATATAAACACATAATCATACATGTTGTGATCAA
Source organism: Litsea cubeba (assembly GCA_012931725.1). NCBI lineage: Eukaryota > Viridiplantae > Streptophyta > Magnoliopsida > Laurales > Lauraceae > Litsea > Litsea cubeba. The sequence continues at coordinate 95,602,033 of CM022947.1, forward strand.
CATTTTCGCATGAGGAACTAAGTATCCAATGCTCTTAGATTTATTTGAGTTTTCTTAATTGTTTTTCACAAATCTCTGAAAATCTATAAAGAAGTAAGATATGAAATTTGACATCTTAATGTTTACCATTAATAAAATGGGCCCATAGAAGTCTAGAAAATTAGATGATTAAGTTGGGACTTTCCATGGATTACTCAAAGTCTATGAAGATTTAAGACAATCAACTCCGAAATCTTGTGGTTAATCAGTTCAATAAACAAAGGAAATGAATACCCAACCGACATCTTAACAATTCAAGTCTTAGGAAAGTCAAGATCTTATCTACAATACAATCTTATATGTTTCACCCCTCACCTTGTGTCATTCATACCTCACTTATTTAATCATCTTTCGGTGGAGGTGATTCGATCACGAATTCCTATATATTTAATGAGGAATTTTCAAATAAGATCTTAAGTTTTTGTTTTATTTCAAAAAAAGGCACAAGTTTCAAAACTTTTCAACTCAGGGCCCAAGTTTTTCGATAACCTTTCAATCAAGGGCAATCGATCATTTAAAGTTATTATTCGGTGACTTTTTCCCTCAACTTTTTTAAAATCCCTAAATTGCCCTTCATTGAAAAAAAAAACCCTTCAGTCTTGTCATATTCTCATCCGTTCTTTCACTAGCGTCCTCAAAGTGATCGATGACAACCAATGTCCCTACAGCGATCAACAATATATAGTGGCTATCGGAAATATGTCATGGCTTTAAAATGAATGGCAGTTTATATATTTTAAAAACTTGGGGAAAAGAGTCGCCAAAAAATACCTTTAATTAGTCAGATATCATTAATTGAAAACTTACTAGAAAACTTAGGCTCTAATTTGAGAAGTTTTGAAACTTATATTATTTTTTGAAATAAGATAAGAGCTTAAAGCCTTATTTCAAAAAAAAACTCATATTTAATTCCTATGAATACTAATACAAACATACAAGCACTTTTTTCTTGGTAAAGTAGACAAGCCCTTGGCCTTTTGGATTCTTCAAATTGTAACAATCTGAATGCTATATTGAGTTTTGATGCTCACTCTTTGTAGATGTACCAAATGGTTATGAGGTCAAGCCATTTATGTTGTGCAAGGGAATGTGGATAGCGTAATTGAATTTGTAATATGGACATGTGTGGCCATGGTTGGAAAGATTTAAGAGTTGATTCTTGACTCTCCCGAATCATCTCATTTCGACGAAGAACCGAGTCAAAAATAGGGGTGACTCGGACAAGTAATCTCATTTTAATAAGTTGTTTGCATTTCGAGCCATTTAATTGGCAGATCTAATTTTAAACAATTAAAACTTACTTATTATAATATATTAAGCCAGAAGGTCTTGGATCTAATTTTGACCGTCAGTTATAATTTTAACTGACAGTTAACCCTCTTTATTAAAATATTTTACATCCTCTCCATATAACTTCCCACTCATATCCTTATCTCATCAAACCACCCACTACTCTCCACTTTAACTCCACTTCTTCCTTTTTAAAGTTTCTTGCTCTACCCCATCTCTTCTACTCCCTTTTCTATCCAGTTTTCTTATTTTGATTTATGCAGTTTACTTAATGGATGGAAAGAGGTACTCCATACAACCTTTTTAATGTAAGAATTTATAATTTATAATGCAACTGTGTTGAGCAAAGGTGGTTGTGCTGATAAGTAATTATGCATGAGGTTTGGAATCTGTGATTTAAAAATGATGACTGAAATGTAATTTGAAACTTAAATTTGATCTTTACATTCGATATTTGGACTTACAAATTATGTAATATGCAATATTTTTTCTTTCATTATATTTATTATTGTACTTTCCTACATGTATAAACTTATTAATTTGAATTGATTATAATGAATGCATATAAACAAACATATTTTTAATTTTTTATAAATAATGGATTCGTTTTTAAAGACTTCTAAAAGTATTATAAAAAAATTACAACTCTTCAGAGTTTCCACGTTGACTCTATATAGCTATTTGAGTCATTTTCTTTATTTTTTATTTTTACATTGGATGAGTCGAATCCAAGTTACGAGTTTTACAACCTTGTATATGGCATCACTATGGGGTTGTGAGTACTTTCTATTGTGAGAATGAGTTTGCATGGAGAACGATTATATGTTGAGAATTAGTTCTGTTGAACTTCTTTGACAACTTTCTGCTAGAACTACTCCCATCAAACATTTATCTTGAATAAATACATCATTCTTTCTCGTTTTCATGTAAGAAACAGTTGTGTTGCAAATTAGTCCCATTCATTATTCTATTATAATAAAAGATGATTATTCGTTGTTCCCTAAATTTCATCTCCACATTCTTTTTAGCAAAATAATCTCTGAGAAAATTTTGAGCAAGTGAGCCAAACACCTGCCTAAATTTTTCATTATGTAGCAATAAAGAAATGTTTCCACAAAATAATGCCAAACGGGCATGTTTGTTTCGCACGAGAGGACTTAGGAGTAGCTGTCAAATCATGTATAAAATTAAAGATGAGGGGTAGAGTAAAAAGCAGATAAAATAAGAAAATTGATATTGACACTCATTTGTTTTATGGAGGCACTCTAATTCAAGCCAATTTCATTCTCACCAGTTACATTGAAAAGGAGTGCCTCCATAAAAAAAAAAAAAAAGAAGTGCCAATATCAATTTCTTAAAATTTTACTTCTCCCCAATTTATTCAGTTGTATAAAATATTTTCAGATAGAAGTTAATTCCACAGTAAGATTAATCATTTAATAGTATGATTAATATTTTATAGGGATAAATGCAGATTACCTACATGTACTTTGCCAGGATTTCAGACAACCCCCCTGTAGTTTGGTTTTTTTTACTAAACCTACCTGAAGTTTAAATGACAATGCAAATACAGACGTCCGTGACGGAAAAGAATGAATGACGAAATTACCCCTCTATATATAACTCTTTTGTTGCACTTTTCCATCGTTTTCGCTCTTTTTCGGATTTTCTTCGAAGAAGTAGCGATTTTGGGAGAAAGCAACCACAACGGCTAGGGTTAAGCGATCACTGCCTGCAAGAAGCGATCAACAGCGTTTTTCCTCTTGAAAATCCATCAACAAGGTGGATCTATTTCACGCTGTGGTTAGGGTTGTTCAAAGACGCAGCGATTTTGGGAGAAACCGCAGCCAGGTTAGGGTTCTTCAAAGACCTCCTTCAAGAAGCGATCAACCCCTATTTCAGACTTTGTTCAGATTAAGAAGTGGTCAATCAGAATCCATCAAGAAGGTTTAACGATTTCAGAGGTATGTACTTATATCAAACCCTTAATAATGTGTGATGCCGAGGGTTTTGGGTTAGGGTTTTGATTAAAAAGATCTCTATGGGTTGACATCTCTACGTGCATGGATTGTAAAGTTGTATTTTTTTCATTATGTCTTCTTTTGTCTCATTTTAGTGAATGGGGATGAGGAAATTTCGTTGTCTGTGATAGTGATGTGTGAAAACGGTCCCCTCTTGTGCTATCTATTTCAAATGTTTTTTGTTTTTTTTTTTGTTTGTTTGTTTTTTATGAATGTTGGTGGAAGATGATCCCCACCTGTCTGCACTATGTCGAGTGCTTTTGCCTTTCACACATGGAGGGGACCACAGTGACAAAAAAATTCCGTTCTTATATTCTGTGTATGGATTTGTCTTCTTTTACATGCAAATGTCGTTTGAAGTGACCAAGTGGTCAATTTTCTTTCTTATTGTATATGGATTTGCCTCCTTTTACATGCAGATGTCGTTTGAAGAAGTGACAGTACGTTTCCATCATGGTGGTTATTTCACACAGCCACCAAATATTGTATACCTTGGGGGTGTGCTAGATGAGATCACTAACTTTGATATTGATAAAGTATCATTTTTTGAGTTTAGGGATTATATGATGGAATTAGGGTACCCAGATAACAGTATGATGTATTTTAAGGTGCCAGACTTGGGTTTTGATGATGGTATGAGGCGAATTGAATCAGATAAGGATGTATTTCTCCTGTTGGAACATTATAAAGGCAGTGAGGTGTTGACCATTTATGTAGAGAGGGGACATGAACCTTTGATGGTAGTGTCACCTAAGGGGAAGGTCTTGATGCAGAATGTTGACAACAAAGGTGTCTTGAAGAAGTTACCTGCAGTAGAAGTTGGGTCAAGTAGTAGAAAAATCAACTCTGAGGAGGACTATGCTGCTGATATTGAGGATGTGTCTGCTTTTAATGAAGGCAGTGATGATGACCAAGATGATGATGACAGTGAGGTTGAGCCTCCGGAGTTGTATGAGGATGTTGAGAAGGCTGATGATGAGGATACCTTCAGAGCACCTCCTGAGAAAGAATCATAACCTCATGAAGCTGAGTATATGCAAGGAGAACAAACCCAAAACCAGCAAGAAACACAAACCCAAAACTAGCAAGGAGAACAAACCCAAAACCAGCAAGTACCAGTTGATGAGAACTGGTTTACAGATGATGAGGGAGGGGATAAGCTTCATTCTTTGTGTAGCTCATCTGATGAGAACAACAGGGCGGAATGGCCTGAATTTAATGAGTTGACTGATATGGAGAATCCACAACTCAAGTTGGGCATGATATTTGCGAGTCCACAGGTATTCAGACAAGCACTTGTTGAGTGGTCTGTAAAGCAGGGCTATAACATTAAATATCTGAAAAATGAGAACAAGAGAATCACAGCTGTATGTAAATATGATTGTGGATTTAGGATTCATGCATCACCCATGCAGGGTGAGAGGATAATTCAAATTAAGTCTTTCAAACCCAAACATACATGTGGTATGAAATTCAAAAGTCACCTGGTCACTTCAAGTTATATAGCTAATAAATACCAGCAGAGAATGAGTGATGATCCGAAATGGTCAATCCCCGCAATGCAAAAAGAGCCGAGAAGAGATTTGAAGGTTGATTTATCTAAGGAGAAGTTGTACAGAGCAAAGAGGAAGGCAGCATATAACATATCTGGAGATATTAGACTGCAATACACTAGATTGAGGGACTATTGTGTCAATGTCCAGAAGCACAATCCGAAGACAAGTTTATTTGTGGTGACACAAAGACCTCAAATGGATAGAATTTCATATTTTCAGCGATTGTATGTCTGTTATGTGGCACAAAAGGTCGGGTTTGTGAGTGGATGTAGACCCATAACTGGTCTAGATGGGTGCTTCCTCAAATGCATTTATGGTGGACAAGTACTGGCTGCAATAGGTAGAGATGGGAATGAGAATATGTTTCCAATTGCAATGGCTGTTGTAGAGGCTGAAAATATGGACTCATAGACTTGGTTTTTGAAATCACTAATTGATGACATCGGAGATGGGGGTGACATGGGTTGGACTTTTATGTCTGATAGACAGAAAGGACTTGATGCAGCATTTGAGATAGTTGTTCCGACTGTTGAAATTAGACACTGCCTAAAGCATATGTGTAAGGTCTGCGACCTTAATGGGTTAGTTGGCCCAAAACCTGGCCCGTTGACCCGTTTAATTGTTATTATTTTATTTAATTATATTTTAGATATTTAAGTGGGTTTAGATCATGAGCGAGTTTCTTTTAGCATTAGAATAGTGTCTGCGAAATTTCGTTTGATTCCGAGTTCGTTTGATCACAACAGGGGGGTAGTTTGCAATTTAGGGAAAATTGGGTGTTTTTCCGAAATATTTCGAACGGCGTGATTTTTGGGTTCGTTGGAAAGGTCTCGTCGTTCTGATGATTTTTGTCTCTTGACGCGTCGCGATCCGACGATCAGAAACCCTTCAAGTGGTCCATCCTTCACCGGACCCACTAAATGGGCAAATTAGTCCTTTTCTCTATTTTTCTTCTTCTTAAACGAGTTGCCCTAATCTTCTTCTCTTTTCTCTGCAACCAACGAAGAACAACCGTAGCCATCTTCTTCTTCTTCCTTTCTCAAGCCAGATCTCAGCCCTAGGAAACTCTATTCGGAGATCCGATCCGCTAGGATTCATCCTTACGATCTCCTCTTGCTTCCGGTATCAACCTGGTAAGGTTTCCAGTAACTTCATCTTTTTCTCTTATCTTCCTTTTGGTTAGATTTAGGTTGGATCTTAATTCTTTTCCTTCCTATCTTCTCCTTTGCGTTCTAGGTTGTATTTGTTCGGGTTAGATTGTGACTTTGAGGGTATAAAAGCTTCTCCTCGAATTCCACCCAATTCCAATCTTCTTCTTGGTTGAGGCAAGTAGATCTACAATTCATATATATATGCATGTATGTTTGTTTTCCATTGATTGGCTATGTTTTCTGTAGATTTCCCTTTTAATTCCAAGCCTGTTGTAATTTTAATTGAAAATTATATGTTAGGTTAGATTTTGAAAAATGGATGATAATAGGTTGTTTTAGAATTTCTTAATGGAATGGAATGGATTGTTGGGGAGAGCAGGAGACTCTATTTTATGCAGGTTATAGCCTTTGAAAAGGCTTAGAAATGGAGGAGAATGAATGGGGACGAAACAGTTTCAGAAATGGCCCGAAACTGTGCAAATTCTGTGATTTCGATCAGCCGAAATTAGGTTTTCGGTCAGCCGAAACCCCATTTCGGTCAGAAAACCCGAGAGCATGTTTTACAGTGATTTTGCACAAAATTTCGGTCAGAATTTCGGTCAGAATTTCAGTTAGCCGAAATTGCATGAGGGTCAGCCGAATTATCATTTTGGAATGACCATAACTTTTAATCCGCCCGTTGGAATTCTACGTATAATATACCGTTGGAAAGCCCTTGAAACATAGAATCCAATGGTTCTAGTTTCATCACAATCAGAGGTCGGGAAGTGATGTAAATACTTGGATTATTAACACAGCTCATGTTTTATTGGAAATGAGACCTGTAACCTAGGATTTGGGACTTTGATGCGGGAAACCACTAACCTACTATCACATGACCATAAATGAGATTGAAATCGAATCACGTGGCTTGGTGTGAATTCGATGGGTTGTCTAGGTATTCGTGTATTATACGTAGTGTAACCGAATGCACATGGAGTTGAAATTAATGATGCTCAACATGATTGCACACCAAGGAATTATCCTAAAAGCATCATTGATCCAATTTCCACATGTATTTTGTTAGAATACGTGGGATACAGGGATGACACCACTTACTTATGATTGGATTGTAAATTCCCCTTGACTTTGACTTGTATCCGTTGATTATGTTCCTTGTACACTCTCTTGACATAAAACACGTAATTAATTATGAAACATAAATTCTTATAGAATTTAGGACTTGGACTTGACTTAGAGTGTACCATAGGAACCCGTGTCTTGTATTGATGAACATGACTGGCTAGTAATGGAAGGGGATTATCACGTGGCTTGCTTGACTTGTATTATTTTGGAGAAGATAATCCCTAGAATATTGTCTTGTACATGAAACTAGCCAGACTTGCTTGTCTTGTCTGTTCTTGAGTCAAAGCCACTTTATTATTGTTTGCATATCATGGCCATCTGCAGTTTGGGATTTAATGACGAATCGGTTACTCCGGTTGTCGGGGTGGGCAGTCGGTGTAGGACGGCGTCCATGGAGTTGAATAGCTGGGAGCGGGCTAGGACCGTGCTGCTATTCCCAGGACAGGGAGCTAGGATCCCACTGGAGCCGGACTATGGTATCAGTAGTGTAAGACCCCGACCCGAGAGACCTCGTTTAGAATTGATTAAGCTGTGTTTTAGCTTTAAGTGTGTTTAGTGGTTTTTGAATTAGTTTGGGATTAGAATAGCTTTGGGGAATTTGGAGAGCCTTTTTACTTGTGGGACCCTTTGGGGGTTCTTGTTACGAATTGTGTGAGATTGGGGGTTTACCGATGATTTCCAAAAATCGTGTTTTTAACCTCGTTGGACTTATCCTGCTAATCCTTACAACTTTCATGTTGACATCGTTTCCATTCGAGGACCCTAAACCTGACTTTTCGCAATTGAGGGCAAAATGGTCTTTTTACCCAAAATCTGGACACCGATTTCAATGTCACCAAAATGTGCAAAATATATACATTTTGGAAACTAGAAATTTTGCCGATCAACTTTGTCTTCTTCGTCGAATTTCTTTGAAGCCCCGAAAACCATGTTTTGAGCCCGAGAAGTCTTTTAAGTTGTGGGCCCCATCCTCACTTACTATATATAGAAAGCTTCTTCTTCTTTTTTCCATTTCTGGCAAAAACCCTAGAGGAGAAGAGAAATCCCAACCCTAAGGGTTTTCCCTTACCCTTTTTCTTGCTTCTTCATCTTCAATCCCCCACTAAACTAGTGCTAATAGAAAATTAGATGCTACAATCTTCTTTCTCATCTCAAGGGCTTCATCTTGACACCATTTTTTAAGAAAACCGCCCACTCCAAGACTTCCTTTGGACAACACCTTGCTTTTTGAAGAACTTCCTTGTAAGTAATCTTCCTAAAAGTTTTGATCGGACGCCAAGTGTAGGGTGCGATTGTAGTAATAAAACTGGTGAGATCAGGTCGATCCACAGGGAGCAATGTAAACTAAGGTTCCTTCTCAACTTGTACCTGCCCTAAATTAAAAAATCTAAATCTAGCCTAAAAACTAAAAAAATTACAACCATCATTCTTAGTTTCCAAAAATTACATTAATTACAATCCAATGAAAAGAAAACTTCCTAAATCTAAAAATCCTAAACTAAAAACTAAAATTGCTACAAAAGAACAAACAAGTTAGAACATCAAGAATATAAAAAAAAAATACCAAAATTAAAAATAAGAAACTACACTAGAAACAAAAGAAACCTAAGTTAGAAAGTTAATAATGCAATGCATTCCATGCTATCTAGTTCCAAACATAAACTTTGCAAAAATAAACATAAAATTGAATTGATCATAAAAATAAAGACAATAAATAAAAGTTCAAGAATTTAAATGTGTTGTAAAAACAAGAATTTAAATGTGTGGTTTTAACATAAATTTAAATGTGTGGATGAACATAAATTTAAATGTGTGGAAATGTATTCTTCTCTTTCAAAATTCTTTTCTAAGCGGGGTCATAATTTGAATCATGCTCTTAGGGCCTTTGGGTCGTCAATCCAAATACCAACAAGAAAAGAAACATAAAACAAGCACCAATCACCCAAGGATAAGAAAGAAAATTGAAAAGAGAAAGCAACACTTTTACTAATATGCAAAGTCTTACATAAGATAAAAGAAATAAACCAAGACAATTACATACTAGGATGAGAAGTCTCTTCTAGATGAAAAATCCAAGGGTGTAGTGTGATTTCCGGGTCAAAACTCCTTGAGGACTCCAATGGAGAGAAAGAGAAAGGAAGAAGATTGAGTGTATTAGTAATTCTAGAGAGAGCTGGTCTATCTTCCCATTCGAGGAGAGGGATGCTTATGCCTTCAATTTATAGATTTTTGCTCCCTTTCTTTCCTTCTTTGTTCCAAGCTTGTAGCATGCAATCTTGTTTGTATGGCAAGTCCTTTCCTTAGCCAACAAGTCTTCAAAGAAATAGCAAGGTGAGTGAGAGATTCTTGGTGCTTTCAAAGTGCAAAATTGCAATCCCGAGTAGAAATTACAGCACCAACTTCCAGAGGCCATATCATCCTCATTTTAGCTCCGATTGACACAATCTTGGAATCTAAAATATCTACTCGAAAAGAGCTTTCCAACGGTATATGAATTGCACCAATCCGACGGTTGGATTAAGAGTTATGATCATTTTAATCTTGCTGCCCCTGAAAAATCCAAGAATACTTGTGCACTTATGGAATGCTAGTTGTGCAATGGGGTGTGTGGGACCCATGTGGACGTCCAAAGGGATCTTGGGATCTTTCTTTCCTTGTTTCTTGACTCTCCTTCCATCTTTAGTTTGCTTCCAAGCTTCTTTGATTGACTAGTCAACTCTTCTAGCACACTTTCCTTTCTTAAATTTCTTTCTTGATTTTTGAGTTTTCAAACTTAGTAAGAATCAGATCTTACCAAATCTGAAGTTTCCTTTCTTGATCTTGAGATCACAAATCTAGCTTTCATTGTTGACTTTTCAAACTCTCCAAAAATACCAAGATATGTGGGTCCACTATGAAAGATGTCCTACCCTTGATCTCTCTCAAATTTCACCAATGTGGGTCCCATTCTTGATTTCTCCTACACAAATTAAAACAAATGGATTCAAGAATAATTCTATGTAAGGAATTTAAATGGACGATGCATGGGACCCTACTTGATGCACCCAAAATAACCGACTTTTCAAAAATAAATCTCCAAAAACGACAGGTTTCATGAATTTATGCAAAAAGTGCGATTTTTTAGCAAATTACGTATGAATGCACTACAATGGACCCTAAATGCATAAAAACATGATTTGGCACTAAATAAAGCTCTTTAATATTAATAAACCTTTAAATTGGTCCAAAATATGTATGAAAATGTGCGCTTTTGAGGACTCATCACACCCCCCAACTAGCATTTTGCTAGTCCCTAGCAAAAACTGCGAAAAGCATGAGGCTTTCATCCTTACTTAATCTAAAACTAATTTAACAAAACTAACTAAAAATGAATGCAACGCCACTTTCGCTGGCACTCTCGACTGCATTTAGCGTATGCAGTAAGTCGTTAAACCCCTAGGTTCCCCCTAGTGGACGAGTTGTGTCTCGTGAGGGTTTGCAGTGAATTTACCCACAAAATTTTATTTTTTTCTTTTTCTTTTTTTAATATCAATAAAGAATCCTAGTAGAAACCTAACAAAAACAAAGGATCTTTTTCAAAAGAAGATTTACAAACACCCGATATTCTTGATTATCGAAATTTTCAAAGCAAAGGCAAATTTGAAACTCGGTTCACAAATCCCATCTTTTGGTCCGAGATTCTCGAATTCATGCTAAATTGATCGTGTACGGTGAAATAGTGTGTATATGTAAAAACACATAAGCTTCAAATGATCCGCCATGATTCCCATAAAAACGATTTTCAATCCAAAATTCTGGGTCACTTAACCTTAGCAAAGAAAAACAATGTTCCTCTCAAGGCAACCATGACGGCTTTCGCACTAATGTTTTTTTTTTTTTTAACACACACATGTGACTGTGCAATGCCTAGGTCGCTTAAGCTTTCTAATTAACCCATGTAACGAGCTTTAGGCCAATGACTCCCAAAACAGATGTCTTTAGGGCACTGGGTATGTAAATACCCCTACGGGCTTACTGGCTCGGGTTAAAAAGGCTATAAACCCAAACTAGTCACACAACTTTTTATTCTTTTCAAGACTAAACACTTTTTTTTTTTACTGTCCCCAACAATAGGCAGCCCTTTTCATGTGCCCGAATTAATTCACTAGCTCTGTGGCCAACAAAACTAGATGAACCAGGAAACTGTGAAACTAAGGGTCAGTTGTCCATCATATTTTCAATCCAATCGTCAAAGAAAAACGGAAATCATGGCTTGGCATTCAAAAACTTTGAAAACATATACAGACTGTGTGAAAGTGAGGGATCAAAATTCAGTACTTTCCAAAAATCCTTTCCATAAACAAAATAGTAAATCATTGATCTCTTTTGTTTTGCCCAAAGCATCAAAAATTCCAAAGTTCAAGGTATCTTTGTTTCATAAAATTTCTCTCGAAACTTTTCCTTTTATTTTATTTCAAAACCTAAAAATCAAGAACAAATTGTGTAAAACTATTGTCTAAAGATGGACAAGTGTGCTTGTTCCCACCCCCCAACCTAGCATGAACATCATCCTCGATGTTATGCATGCGGTGCAAAAAGTAAATATAACATGAGGAAAGTAAATGACAAGAGGTTAAAGGGGAAAAAAGTCACCTGAAGATGTAGCTTTTTCGATCTCTGTCCATGGTGAGACAAAACAAAGAAAACAAAAGGGAAAGAAGCTACTCTACTAACAGAAAAGAAAAATCTACAATAAAAAGAAAGAAAAATCCTACACTACTTGATCCGAAACTATGAATCCACCCGGATCCCAGATGAAATTTTCCTCCACACAATTCACAAGAAGCACAAAAAGAGATGTTACCTTGGAAACGTTAAGCACATTGAACATAAGGACCGCATGATATGTGTTATAACTGTGTGTAAATAGGACCACCATGAAAAATGAATCCTCCTCCCTTAAAAATGGGTCTTTGAATGGAAGGAGAGGAGGACGCAATGAACAATTGAGTGGCCCCATTTCCTCCCATGCCACAAATTCTTTTGAATTAACTTCCACAATGTCCTTAGGCACGGGCGTGTCAGACTCGAAGGTCTGACTGGGTCCAATCTCCTTTAATTCCAAAAGTTTCCCTGAATTACATTGAGGGCCAAGAAATGTGAGTGCAATTCTCTAAGGGTCAGATCATCAGATTTCATGAAGAACTCAGTACATGATTCCAAGGATTCCACATTGTCCGAATCAGAAATCTGAAAAATGGGGTCATCCTCCCAATAGAAATTTTGCATTTGGGGCTCATTGGGCACATTTGCGGTTCCGTTAATCATGGGAAAATCAATTTCTAGGAAATCCGCAATGCGAAAATCATCAGAAGAATTAGATCCAAAGTAAGGATCAACATAGAAGGGCACGGTATCTTCTTCGAAGGGGTCCACATTCTCCTAGGATTCCTGTTATTGTTTCTACAAATTAATCTCGCTTTATGCCTAGCTTCATATTCTCGTATTCATATGATTTTATACTTGTCATTACTCTACACTTGATACATGTCGTGTTTATTATATTTTGTATATCTATTGCTCAACATGTCGTTGACTTTTTTCCTTGATGTGCAGACACATCAGGTGAGTTCTTCTACGAGGAGCAGGCAGGTGAGGAGATCCCAGAGGATCTCCAACCAGCAGAGGAGGCACAAGAGTGGCGTGCCGATGACGTAGAGTAGCGTCATCATATCCTGGCACGAGAGAGAGATAAACTTGGTTTCATTAGATTATCTTTCATTCATTATTTCTCTCGTCGAACCTTATATTACATTGACTCTGTTTTTTTGATTGGCCATGTTTAGTGGGTTGGCCATTGTAATAAATTACTTAACTTTTTAGTTCTGTTTCTCTTTATTGCAACCTTTAATTTAATGAGATTATTATCCATTGCTTGAGATTCTATATGTCTAGAATTGTTTGGACTCTATTTGTATTGTACCACATGAGGTTTGAGGTTTGAAATATTAAATCCTCACCGCGGACTACGATCCGTGGGCCCAAAGGACAAAATTTTTTAATTAGTCCTAAAATTCACTCTCCGGATCCGGTTATTTCTTTAATCGGGTTCGGGGGACGTGACAATATGTATGATAATTTCAAAAAACTTTTCAAAGGCAAATTATTAAAAGATGCTATGTAGGCTGCAGCATCATGTGGTTCACCAAGAGAATTTGATAGTCACATGCAGAGGATATTAGAGATGGACCAGGCTGCATATAATTGGTTGATGGCTGCCAATCCAAACAGATGGGCCAGGTCTCATTTTTCCACAAGGGCTAAATGTGATGCACTAACAAACAACCTTAGTGAGTCTTTTAACAGTTACATACTTGATGCAAGAGAGAAACCAATAGTTAGTATGCCTGAGTGTATAAGGAGAAAGCTGATGAACAGAACTCAAGTAAAGTTTAGAGGAATGAGCAAATATGATGGAATAATCTGTCCGAGAATATTGGAGAAGTTGGAAAAGAAAAAGAATGACAACAGACACTGTTTTGTCAACTGGTCTGGAAGAGGGGAGTTTGAGGTTGACTGTTTTTCGAAAATAGTTGTTGTTAATATTGAGACAAGAACATGTTTATGCAGAATGTGGGATTTGACAGGGATACCTTGTAAGCATGCTATTGCATGCATATACATGAATCAAGAGAAGCCTGAAGATTACATTCATGCATGCTACAGCAAAAAGGTATATTTGAGGGCATATAACAATATAATACACCCAGTATTTGGAATGCATGATTGGGTTGAAAGTGGAATGGAAGCAGTTGGTCCTCCTTTGTATAGAAGACCTGCAGGTAGGCCAAGGAAGTTGAGGAGGAGGGAAGCAAATGAGTTATCCAATTCCAGTAGGATTTCTAGAATGAATAGAACAATGACTTGTGCTAGATGTTTAAAAACAGGCCATAATGCCAGATCTTACAAGGGACCAGTGCACCCCAATTCAAGACTTTTTAGTTCTGCATCACAGCCTTAGTCAAGTTCTAAGCCAGCTTCCCAGGCTCAGCCAACTTCCCAACCTCAGCCAGCTTCTCAGTCAGCTTCACAGTCAGCTTCTCAACCCATGACAGCTTCTCATTTCATGCCAACACACAAGGTATTGTGAGTATATTTTTGTCACCCTTTTTTATTTTTTAGTCATAACTAGAGTATATACATGCTTTCAGGACATTTGATTTTTTTTTATTTCTAACTAAATCTTCTATCACCAAGAAATACCATTGATAGAGGGCGGATTGGAGCAGGAAAATAGAACAAGACTTGTTGATGACTGGATGATTGGATGACTGGATGTTGTGTCACTGATGACTTGATGATTTTATTTCCCATTTGGATGATGATGTTTTGATGTTTTTAGTACTAACTGGATGATTATGTTTTGGGTTTCTTTGTTACTTTTTGGATGAGAATGCATGTTTCCAGTTTTTTTTGGATAATTGAATGATGATGATGTTCCCAGCAACTAATTATTCATTGTATTCCTCTCCAGTTTTTTTTTCTTTTTGTCAGTGTTTTGCTTTTTGCAGGTTAATTGAAGTTCATAAAAAAGTAGTCATTGCAAAACAAACACCTCCAACCAACCCATTTGATATTCAATTTCCAACTTATACATATGTTCATTCATGGTAATTCCATGTCATCTACAGGAGTCCAAGATATCAGTAGATAACAAATGAAAAACACAAATACAATTCCAGCCCATATCCCCCGCAGCAAACGTAGGAAACATCTTTCCTTTCTACAGGTCGACTTCAGTTCCCTCTCCAACAGATCAATCCTATCCAGTAGCTTCGGCACAAGCTCTATTTCTCCATCAACCCATTCAAAAAATCCACATGCTGGCTGGATCTGAGAACACATTGAAAAAAATAGGAATAAGAATACCATGGTTGACCAGACATTAAAAAGATCAAACAGAATGATCAAAGCATTACCCCATATAGTGCACAGCCAAGAAACCTCCTCCCATTGTTTCGCTATGTTCTGGAAGTTCTCAAGGCAGCCCTATGCCCGCAGTGACAGAAACGACTTTCACCATCAAATGGAGAGGAAGTTCCATGAGAAAACTGGTTATGTGAGTTTGAAGAAGACGACATTTGATATGGCTGGAGAAAATGGAGATGTTCAGCTGCTTCCCTCTTGGTGGTTGACGAAAATGAAGACCTGCTTCTGCTTCTCTTCTCTTCTGCTGAAGAGAAATCAAATCTTTGGGCTATCCATTTTTTATAGGTGGGTTCAGGGGCAAAAATGTCTTATTTTAAAGCCATTTACAAGAGCCAGTTGCCGCCAGTATGCCAGATAAGGCATTTATACATATACGCCGTTAATACTTATAGAAACCACCACTTTTGCATGTTAATTATAAGTTCAGGTAGGTTTAGTAAAAAAAAACAAACTACAAGGGGGTTGTCTGAAAGCCTGGCAAAGTACAGGTAGGTAATCTGCATTTAACCCTATTTTATATGCAAAAGTTCATGTTAGCATAATTTTAATCAAACAATCAATCTTATGGTGGGACCAACTTTCCTTAGGTAAAATATTAAGGTATACCAGACCTTGAAGTATTTATATTAGTAAATTCGAATTTTCAATAAGTGAGCCGCAATTTAAGACTTCCTTTTCTGTCAAAAGAAGATTTGACCTTGTGCCAATGTTATCGCATATTCGCATGGGCAATGACATGCCAACAGGTGTTTTTTTTTTTTTAATCAGTGAACTAGCTTTCTTACATCTTTATCGAACTACTATAACCTATGATGGGGTAGAACCTTTCAGCTGAGCCCAAAAATGGCAAGCCCATCCATGTTATAAATGAGCCAATACTCATTTAGGGCCTATATTTAAAATGGAATGATCGAATTGAATGTTACAAATGGTATCATCTCAAAGTAGGCAAATATAAATAAGCTACTACTGTGGCTTGAGTGCTAAGGATGTTTAAATGGGCATTTCTATAGAAATTGAGTACTGGATAATGAATAAAAGAGAGTAATCTAAAATGAATGTGACTGAGATGTGCATGCTAAGATGCATGGGGTAAATAGAATTATCTCAATACATGAGAGGAAATTTATGAGTAGCTTAAATAACATCAAGAAAGAATCCCACAGATTGCCAAAAGCACAAACAAGAAAAAAAGCAGGCAAAAGAAAATTGAAACTAGATGGTTGATCAAAGAAAAATTAAGGAAAAAAATAATGCATACACTACAATTGTTTTACTTCTAAATTAAAACACATAAGAAGCGAATGTGAAAGAAACAAAGAATACAAGAATATTGTGTATAGGGTCAACCTGATCTGCACAAAATATGCAATATGGCCTAAAACGATTCTGATCTAATGGATTCACAAAATTGAGAGAGAGAAATGCATTTTATTCAAACCAAACCAAACCAAATCAAGTCTTTTCCCACTAGGTGGGGTCGGCTATATGGATTTGACGACGTCAGTCAAATCTGTTTAGGGCCATGTCCTCCGTTAGATCCATGTAGGCAATGTCATGTTTAATAGTTTCTTAATTTTATTCAAATTAAAAAAAATGTAATGGTTTTTGTGTATGAGGCCATATTATGAACTAGTTATTATGGGTCCTAGCAAAGTTGATGCCCATACATTCATAACAATAATGGTGCTCAAAAAGCTACTACATTAAAGTGTGTGGCCACTTTAATTAGTTTCATATTGAGAGTTTAGATGGATCAGAGCCAGAAAGGTCAAACCATGTTCAAACCGATTTTAAGTGCGGGTCAGGATTTCTTTAACTCATGAGTCATGACCAACCCATATACAATGAGGTCAAATACAGGTAAGATGAGCGGGTCGAATGCAAGTCCGGCTATAAAATTTGGAAATTGATATTGACACTCCTTTTTATTTTATAGAAGCACTCATTTTCAAGGTAACTGGTGAGAAGGAAATTGGGTTGAATTAGAGTGTCTCCAATAAAAAAAAGGAGTGCCAATATCAATTTCCTAAAATTTAGTCAACTTTATTGCAGCACTATGTACTATGATAACTGTTTATTCACCTCCTTGACTAGGTATGTGACGCACCCAGGGTCTTCGATGGGTCATTAAAGGCTCATAGGAAGGAGGATGAAAAGGCCCAATGATAGATTCTGGCGCGCAAAACATGGCTCCTATCAAAAGTAAAGTTCAATTGGTGATTAATTTATTGGTGAGTGAAACTAAGGCTTTAGGGTGTGCTTAGAGAGGTAGTCCATTTGTTTGGCTATATTGTTTAGTTTGAATGGTTCATATTTGTTGATGATTATACAAGATACATGGGTTTATCTTGCGAAAGAAATTAGATGTATTTTAAAAATGTAATGAGTTTAAGAAGAGCACTGAATGTGTGCTCGAAAAGGAGATTAGACGTAGTAATTTAAGGACTGATTATGGGGGAGAGTGCAGTTCAAATGAATTCTCTCCATTTTGTTTTGAACATGGCATATTAAAAGAGAACTCAATTTTGCTTACATGCTACAACAAAATCGAACGATAGAGAGAGAGATTAGGTACATAGTAAAGATCTATGATGCCCAGACACGGCATAGATACGGCACGGATATGCCATGGACATGACAGGGACGCGGATTTTACACATAAAAAGTGAAGTATCGGATGCAATACGTCACGATATGTTATCCAGTTTGAAGTATCCGTGCATCATAGGTAAAGATATGTAGAAGTTGGTCCATTTGAAGAATTACCCATTACTATATTAAGCTAAAGGGTTTTTGAGGTGATTTTCACCATGACGTATGATTTTGACTAACTCCTCACTTCTAATATGTAATCACTCTCCACTTCCAACATGTTTGTGCCAAGCACGGGTTTGTGCTAGTGGCCTAATGGGCGGAAGGTACGGCGTTGCAGTAGTATGTGTGTAAATTGGGGGCCTCTTAGTCTGATTAGCTTTAAGTCTCCTTTTGAGCTAAATTTTTGGAGAGAAGTCCAGCGAGAAGAATGTTAAAGTTTTTATTCTATTCACTATATTGATGCATTGGACCGAAAGAACCAAGTTGGAAACAGTGGCAAAGAAATTCAATTTCATTGGCTACGATGAAAGAAATAAATGTTGAAACTGTATCATCCCCAAACCAATGACTTCCTAGTTTCTAGGGATGTTGTCTTTGGTGAAGTTCTTTTACCATGGCAAGAACAGTGCTGCCATTGGGAGTATTAGTGATAATATCCGTGTTCATGTTAATTCGGAAAAGGTGTGAACTTACTGGAGGCACTAAATTTAACTGAGGTGTTGGTGGACTCTACCTCTTTGCCAGTGGAGGAGCAAGATGAAAGGGGGAATGATGTTACTTGTGATGGACAACATGGGCAGTAAGATGAAAATTATGTTGTTGAAGGGGAGTGTGTACTAACTCGTAGAAGGTCTACAGGACATATTGTTAAACCAATTGAGTGTAGAGATTGAAATTTGGTGAACATAGTGTCACGATTCGAGCCCGAGATAAAAATTTAAATCGAGTTAATCCCGAGTCGCGACCATACTTACTCCCGTGAAATTTACTCAGAAACTTCACAAGGGATATCAAATTACTCATTATGCGGAATATAAATAAAACACATTATTATTACAATCCTTTACTTTCACCCAACGAGTCATTCGAAAGAAACTGTATTCGTCGTTTCCACTGGTACCGTGACCTCTGAAGGACCGGCAATGGCAGTTGTGCCTGTAATGCCATCAATAACACTGTGAATTCACAATTCAACAATGTATAAATAGTCCTACGATTTCATATGCTAATCATATTTTCAATGTGTCTAATTAATCATTAAACTTAAACAAATTAAATAGTATTAATTTCAATGACAGTAACTATATTTACAATTTACAAATCAATTACAATTACAATTACTAATCAATGAGAGTCTTTATAAGTTGGCAAACTACCATAGCATTTCCAATTCAAATTATATCTCCCTAAAAAGGAAGAATTACCTCTATTGGCACAGGACTGAAGAGCGCATCATTCACGACTCAGGCCTCAAGGACTTATCCAATAAGTAGAGTATACTCAGTGTCTTGATCGGAGACCACTGGCATCACCACGGAGTTCCGGAACACTCCCAAATAATCTGCTGCAGCAGACAGAAATCACTATGTAGTGCCAGACTCAATGTATAATACAATTCATTTCATTTAATTTTCGTTTAATTATAACTGAACGGATACAAATCAATAAATAATCCTTTCAGGATTCTTTTCAATATACAAATCAATAATTACCCTAATTGGGCCTGATTTATCATATAATGTCACTTAAGACAATAAAGAACATACCCTTAACAATTCAAATTTAATTAAACAATACCATCCAATTGAGTGTAATCATCGGTTATTTAATGTACTTTTGTTATTTTCGATGAACATCACAGTTATATGTAATTTGTACATTCAAGTCCCTTAATAATCACCTATGGGGTATAAATAATATGAACAGCCTTGATTACATCAATAGGCTCTTATCCTTAAATTTCAGAAACTAACTCTTGAAAAATCATCATGTCGGTTAGTTGTTCGGTCACCTTTCGGTTGACCGAACTGTACAAAGTCGGTTAACCGAACTCAGGTCGGTTACTCTCGGTTCATGAACCAGAGAGCTTCATTTACTCTGGAATTAATACCATAACCTCGGTTGACCGACACCCTTTGTCGGCTGACCGACCGAACAAGGTTCGGTCAGCTCTCAGTTCGAAAAGCAGAGACGCATTTTTTCCTCATATATAACGTCGGTCAGCTTGTCGGTTAACTCTCGGTTAACCGACACTTGTCGGTTCAGTATTCGGTCAGGTCTCGGTTTGAACATCAGAGACACGTTTTCTCCATTTTTACACTATTGGTCAGGTCGTCGGTCAGCTTGTCGGCTAACCGATACTGCCCAGAATTTTCTACAGAATTCATCTCACAATTCTGTTTTCTCCATTTCATCTCCAACCTATACAAAATACTTGGAACCTCCCTTTCCCTTCTCAAATAGCATTTATACAAGAAGAATAATACTTCTATTCCATTTCAAATCAAATCAATTTCTATCAATCATAAAATGGGTTCAACACCCTATCTCTTCTAAATAGAGTTAAAACCATATTCATTAACATGTGAAACATAGAGGTCTATTTATACTTGCCTTTCCTTGATGTTAGTACCAAAACCCCTTTGTTATCTTGAGGTTTGAGATGTAATTCACCCAAACAAAACCTTGCTACTCACCAAGAGAAATTCACAGTTTCTCTTAACTCCAACTCTAAAACCACTTGAAGAAGATGATGAATGAAATTCTGAACTTCCTTGGCTTAAGCCTCACTAGTGTAGCTCGTCTCCAAGAACGAACAAAGAAGAAGAAACGAAGAGGAGGAAGAGCTGAAGCTGCTGCTGGCAAAGGATCCTTGAATCCCTCTCATCTCTCCAGCTCCTGTCTTCACTTAAGCCTCATCATAATGCAATTTTACACTTAAACCCACTTTCTCATCTTATTTTCATTTTTAGTCAAATTACAACTCACTTGATTCATCTTAAATCAAATGTAATTAAGTGTATTATGAAAATTAATATACTCATTGAGATACACACGTTGGTACCATCTTTCACCAAATTCGACGAAATACGTTTAAATTCGTATTTACGTAAAACTCCTCCATTTCACTAATTAGAGTGTAAATCTCAACTTAATCAACATAATAACTTCAAAATTAATTCATTAGGCTTAATTCAGTATTCCAAGACTAATTGTATCATTTCAATCATTAATCACCAATTAATTTGACTAATCATGCTTAATCCACATTAATCTCGATTAATTAGAGTTAAGCTTGATTAACTTAGGACGAGGTGTAACACATAGTCTCTTGCTTTCTCACTGGTCCGGCCAATGACAATGAATCATCTTGTTTTGGTGAAGCAAGAGCTACGTAGAATTAGGGTCTTGCCATGGGTGAGGAATTTGGAAATGAAGGCATTCATGCAATGTGAAGCTCTAAAACATGAATATTTGTGCCATGATCCTAGGGATATTACACCGGCTACATGTCTACTAGACAAAGCATAAGGTGGATGAAAGTACTTAAATATTCAAAGCCATTCTCCAAAGGATCATTCAAGCTTTTAAGGATGACACTTGAGTTCATTTCTAGAAAGTTACTTTAGGGGGGAGTGTTGAATTAAAATAGTTTTCTTGTGGTAAAGTAGCTATGGATGAGTGCATTAGTAATTATACTGGTTATGTAAAGTACGAAGTTAGTTGTGTATATGAATTTAGTGTTAGGTTTATGGGTTTGGTTTTTGGCTCGTTTTGTAGGCCCAATGCATTTGTATTAGGGTTGAGGGGTAATTTGGTATTTGTCTAAAACTATATATTATCTCTTCTAGTTGTAACCCTAATGTGTGGAAAAACTAAGAAGAAGAAGAGTTTTGTCCGTGGACATAGGTGTGAAATCACCGAACCACGTAAATCTGTGTTCTCTTCTGTGTGGCTTGTTTTGTTTGCTTGTTGATCGCACGCTTCCGCACACACGATCACAACAAATTGGTATCAGAGCTAGGTTGTGGTAGGAAATCGACGGCAAGATCTGAAATTCAGAGTGGGCCACGACTGTTGATCAGAGAAGATCAAGAAGACTCTGTTTGCAGGGGACACGTTGCAGGAGGAACCAGAGGAAACAAAGGTGTAGGAATCGCCCAGATCAAGTTTATTCTTTGACTACTGTGGGTACAAAAGACAACTCGTTTTGTCTTTAGTGCCATTAGAGGAGTAGTGCTTGCTCTTGCAGAACCCAAAGTGGGTTTATTTGTTTTGATTCAAAGGCACAAAGTATCTGGGTTGCATCGCTGCACATTGTCGCGCAGACCGGAGAAGACCCCACAAGCTGTCTCTGCACAAGCCAGCCGTCGTCACGCCTCTCTCACCGGAGAGAAGCAACAACGCTGCCAGTTGCTGTTCTGCGTGCAGAACATAATCGAAGAAGACTCTGCCGCCCGTCGCCATCTTCAGGCTGGGTTTTGTGATTTGAAGCCACTGCCGCCCATTGCCATCTTTGCTGGAACTTGACCGGAGAAGGACTGCTGGTCACTGCCCATCGCTGCCATCATCGGCGGTTCTTCGTCGTCATCGAGGAAGAGAGACGACAGAGTCTCGATCGGTTCTAGTTTCAGAACCAGAACCAAAAGGAGTAAAAGACCAGGTCAGTTCCAGGTTTAGTTGAACCTGACCCACTTCGAAGAGGCCCAGTCCAGCAGCTGCTGACGTCATCTGTACGGTCAAGACATATTTGACCAATTAGACGGCCAGAATTGATTTGTGATTTCGGGAGCCATCCGGACTCGGAATTGAGCGCCGTTTTTTTTTGTTAGATTCGTATCGACGAGATCTATGATCTGAACGAAGTGGATTGATAGTTTGGAAGACAGAAAAAAATGGCAAGCTCATCATCATCGGCAAAGACCACTATCTCGAATGCAAAATTTGAAGTCGAGAAGTTTGATGGTACCAATAACTTTGGTATGTGGCAATGTGAGGTTAGAGATGTTCTAAGCCAACAAGAGTTGGAAATTATTCTAGAGGATAAACCCTCAGATATGGAAGATAAGGAAAGGCAGAAGATCAATCGTCAGGCATGTAGCACCATCAGATTATGTCTCGCAAAGGATCAGAAATACTCAGTGATGAGAGAAACTTCTGCAAAAGAGTTGTGGCAGAAATTGGAGGAAAAGTACATGACCAAGAGCTTGGAGAATCGGATCTATTTGAAGAATAAACTTTTCCGCTTCGAGTATCGTCAAGGTATTTCTATGACTGAACATCTCGATGATTTTAATAAGATTATTGCTGATTTGATGAACATTGATGTGAAAGTTGATGATGATGATAAGGCATTACTTCTTCTGAATTCGCTTCCCGATAGTTATGATCATTTTACTCACACTTTGATCAACGGGAAGACTGAGGTTAAATATGATGTTATGTCTGCTGCTTTGATGAATAATGAATATCGAAAGAAGGACAAACTGGCCCACAGGGATTCATCATCTGATGCATTGACAGTAAGAGGCAGATCAAATGATAGGACATCTAGTAGTAAATCTTGTTCTAAATCGAGAAGAAAATCAAAACCACCTGCAAAAGATGAATGTGCCTTTTGTCACAAAAAGGGGCATTGGAAGAAAGATTGTCCAAAGTTGAAAAACAAGGACAAAGATAAATCTGATGCAAACATTGGACATGATGGAGATGATGATTCTGAATTTAATTTGACTATTTTTTCATTGGTATGCCATTCTGACGAATGGATTTTAGACTCGGGTTGTACCTATCATATGTGTTCCAACATGGAATGGTTTTTCAGCTTTCAAGAGTTGGATGGTGGAACAGTTTTGATGGGCAATGATGGTGCCTGCAAAACAAAAGGGATAGGAAAAATTCGTTTGAAGATGCATGATGGAGCAGTTAGAGTTTTGACAGATGTTCGGTATGTACCGGATTTGAAGAAGAATCTTATTTCATTGGGTACTTTAGACTCCAAAGACTTCAAGATTACCATGGAAGGTGGAGTTCTAAAAGTTATTTATGGTGCACTTGTGTTGATGAAGGGTGTCCGAAGAGGTAATCTGTATTTCTTGCAAGGGAGTACAGTTGTAGGTGGAGCAGCAACAGTATCTGATAGCTCGAATGAGACTGTTACAGACACTACCAGATTGTGGCACATGCGTCTAGGGCATGCTGGGGAGAGAGCATTGCAGGGTTTGGTTAAGCAAGGCTTGTTGCAAGGTGCAAAGACCTGCAAGTTTGGATTTTGTGAACATTGTGTTTTTGGCAAGCAGACAAGAGTGAAGTTTGGCACCGTGATCCATCGCACTCAAGGGACACCAGACTATGTTCATTCGGATGTATGGGGTCCTACCAAGGTGGCATCTTTGGGAGGTATGCACTACTTTGTTACATTCGTTGATGACTTCTCCAGAAGAGTATGGGTGTACATCATGAAGCACAAGGATGAAGTCTTGAATGTGTTTTTGAAGTGGAAGAAAATGATTGAAATACAGACTGGCAGAAAGATCAAAAGGCTTAGGTCAGATAACGGTGGAGAGTACAAGTCTGATCCGTTCTTAAAAGTATGTTAGGATGAGGGGATTGTGAGGCATTTCACAGTCAGTGGGACTCCACAACAGAATGGGGTGGCAGAACGCATGAACCGCACTTTATTGGAGAAAGTTTGGTGTATGTTGTCTAATTCTAGATTAGGCAAAGCGTTTTGGGGTGAGGCAGTTGCTTATGCATGTCATCTCCTCAGTAGGTTGCCTTCTGCTGCGATCGAGGGTAAAACACCCATTGAGGCATGGTTTGGAAAACTCGCTACTGATAATGATAAATTGCATATATTTAGTTGTCCTGCATATTTCCATGTCACATAGAGTAAGTTGAATCCAAGGGCCAAGAAAGCTATATTCTTGGATTTCAGCAGTGGTGTGAAAGGATATCGGCTATGGTGTCCCAATTCAAAGAAACTTGTTCTGAGCAGGGATGTGACTTTTGATGAAGCTGCTATGTGTAAACAGAACAAGCAAAATGGATCTCAGGAGGAGAGCAAGGCCAATGGTAAATCGAAGCAGGTGGAGTTTGATGTCATCCCAGTTGAGTTAGATGGTGATGATACATATGAGGAGGAGACTCCAGCTCAAGAGCCTCTGCAAGAGCAAGAAGAAGAAGATTCTATCGCAGCCAGTAGACCAAAAAAGAATATTCGAAAACCTCAACGGTTCACGGACATGGTGGCATATGTACTTCCAATGGTTGAAGAATGTGTTCCTACTACCTACAAAGAAGCAAAGAGGCATTCAGAAAGTGTAGAGTGACATAATGCAATGGATGAGGAAATGAAATCTCTTCATAAAAAATGACACATGGGAGCTGGTACAGTTACCTAAGGGGAAAAAAATAATTGGGTGCAAATGAGTCTACACCATGAAGGAAGGATCTCCAGGAAAAGACAGTATCAGGTACAAGGCTAGATTGATGGCTAAAGGCTACGCACAGAAGGAAGGCATTGACTACAATGAGGTATTCTCTCCTGTCGTGAAGCATTCTTCGATTCGTATTCTGTTAGCCTTGGTTGCACAATTTGATCTTGAGTTAGTGCAACTCGATGTTAAAACTGCATTTTTGTATGGTGATTTGAATAAGGAGATCTACATGACCCAGCCAGATGGGTATAAGGCTGCTGGTAAAGAACATTTGGCTTGTAAATTGAAAAAATCGTTGTATGGTTTGAAACAATCTCCGAGACAGTGGTACAAACGATTTGACAAGTTTATGATTGGGCAGAAGTACACACGGAGTTCTTTTGATTATTGTGTCTACTATCGCGAACTACGGAATGGAGCATTCATTTATTTGCTCTTATATGTCGATGATATGCTTATAGCTTCTAAGAGCAAGGTGGAGATTACAAAATTGAAAACTCAGATGAGTAATGAATTTGAAATGAAGGATTTGGGGGAAGCCAAGAAGATACTTGGTATGGAAATTCAGAGAGACAGGGTGCAAGGCAAGGTTTGTCTATCACAGAAACAGTATTTGAAGAAGATACTACAACGTTTTGGTATGGATGCAAAAACAAAACCTGTAAGTACACCTCTTGCCTCTCACTTCATGCTTAGCACTGCTATGTCTCTTAGCACAGATGATGAGCGTCAGTACATGGCTCGGGTTCCTTATCAGAGTGCTGTTGGTAGTTTGATGTATGCGATGGTGTGTACTAGGCCTGACATTTCACAGACTGTCAGTATAGTAAGCAGATATATGCATGATCCAGGAAAATGGCACTGGCAAGCGGTGAAATGGATCCTACGGTATATTCTGGGTAACGTGGATGTTGGTTTGTTGTTTCAGCGGGATGATAGTATTAGTCAGCATGTGGTTGGATATGTGGATTTCGATTACGCTGGTGATTTGGATAAGCGCCGGTCTACTACAGGTTATGTGTTCACTCTTGCAAGGGGACCGGTGAGTTGGAGGTCAACGTTACAGTCTACAGTTGCTTTGTCGACTACTGAGGCAGAGTACATGGTGGTGACAGAGGCCATTTGGCTTCAAGGTTTGCTTGATGACATGGAGATCTTTCAGGAGCACATAGATGTCCATTGTGATAGTCAGAGTGCAATTTGTTTGGCAAAGGATCAGGTTCATCATTCACGTACGAAACACATTGACGTACGGTATCATTTTGTGCGGGAGATTGTTGATGAGGGAGGTATACTTCTTAAGAAGATCGCGACTGCTGATAACCCCGCAGATATGCTGACTAAGGTTGTGACTGGGGTCAAGTTTAAGCATTGCTTAGACTTGATCAACATCCTGCGAATTTGAGCACTTTCACGTGCATGGCGCCTACGGGCGCATTTGGAGTCGTGTGATTGCATGCCAAGGTGGAAAATATTGTGACCTGCAAATTCTCGCCAAGGTGGAGATTTGTTAGGTTTATGGGTTTGGTTTTTGGCTCGTTTTGTAGGCCCAATGCATTTGTATTAGGGTTAAGGGGTAATCTGGTATTTGTCTAAAACTATATATTACCTCTTTTAGTTGTAACCCTAATGTGTGGAAAAACTAAGAAGAAGAAGAGCTTTGTCCATGGACGTAGGTGTGAAATCACCGAACCACGTAAATCTGTATTCTCTTCGGTGTGGTTTGTTTTGTTTGCTTGTTGATCGCACGCTTCCGCACACATGATCACAACATTTAGAAGTTAGTTTCATGATTGAATTTGAAATATGAATGGTTGTAGTTATTCTCTACAATTATTGTATTCGTGTGTATGAATATAATATTTGACACAATCAAGTTAAAGCATTTTCATTGAAACTTCATACATGCAAGTTCTGTTTTGTTCTTCTTCATTTATATACTTTGGTTTGAGTCTTGTGCCAATTTGAACGGGTTTAATTAATTGAGAAGCGAGTTTTTCTGGGATTGGATTTCTTGTTCTCTTTTCTCCTTTTCTTCTACATGTATTTCTTTCATTATTCTTGGGTTTGATTTGGAAAATTTTGTTTGAAAAGCTTGATATACTTAAATTAGACCTTGCAACCTATAATTTTGGGTCTACAATGACTAATCTAGTTTCAGAACTCTTAATTCAGACCCATCTGGGCCATCCCTGTGACTTATATGCTTTCTGAACACTAGTCCAGACAAAGTGTTCTTCAACTTTTTCTATGACAAGTACAAGTATTATCTTACTATAGTATTGCTTATGCCTAGGATAATTTCAGCTTCTTGAAGTGCAGAACCAAATCCATAGAGTAAGAAGCTCAAAGATAAAGTGCATGATAAGAACAGAAAATCAACAGTTAAAAAAAAAGGAGATAAAGTGGATGATATGAAAGTTTCTTCTGAAGTTACTGTTGAACTTATGGCCACTTGAGTTTTTTTTTCTTCACATAAGGAAAAAAACCAATGTTTCTGATTTTTGAATTGTTACGGAATCTTGTGAGACCAGGTTTTTCTGAATTGAACCGGAAAATTGAAATCGATGAGCAGGATGGATTACCCACAGTGAAATTCCTTCACAAAAGAAATGATGACATACTGGACCTTAATGGCAAGTTATGGTACAAGTTGTTGATATACATTGTTATGCCATTCACTAATAACTCGAGCTTTTGGTGTTTTTTATTATTAGTATCACGACCCGAGCCCGAAATAAAAATTTAAATCGAGTTAATTCCGGTGTCGTGACCATATTTACTCCCATGAAATTTACTCATAAACTTCACAAAGGATATCAAACTATACATTATGCGGAATATAAATAAAACTTTGTTTACATTAAACATTATCTTACAATTCTCATACCATAATTACATTATTTCGTTCTCATTCAACTCGTCCTTCTGGAGAATCTTTATTAGTTGTTTCCATTGGTACTATGACCTCTGAAGGACCGACAATATCAGCTGTGCCTGTAATGCCATCAGTAACACTATGAATTCACAATTCAGCAATGTATAAATAGATATATAATTTTACATGCCAATCATATGTTCCATATGTCGAATTAATCATTAAACTTAAACAAATGAACATGAACAATACTAATGACATTAACATTATGAGTCTTTATTAAACTTTGGCAACTGCCATAGTATTTCTTTTCACATCGATCACATCTTCCTAAACAAAAGGAAGGAATCGCACTTTCATACAAAAGGAATTACATATCGCATCTTCCTAAACAAAAAGGAAAGAATCACTTATCGCACCTCCCTAACAAAAGGAGGAATCGCATCTTTCATAAATATAAAGAAATGAATCATATCGCATCTTCCTTACGGAAGGAATCATATCGCATCTTCCATACGGAAGGAATCGTATCATTAAGGAGTGCCATACTCAATAGTAAACAATTAACAAATCAAATCATACCATTCAATTCAATATATATGTCATTTAAGACAATAAAGGAAACATCCTTAACAATTCAAATTCAATCACTTAACTTAAACAATACCATCCAATTGAGTGTAATCATCGGTTACTTAATGTACTTGTGTTATTCTCGATGAACATCACAGTTATATATATCATTTGTACATTAAAGTTCCCTTAATTAACACCTATGGAGGTATAAACAATGTAAATAACCTTAATTAGTTCAACAGGCTCTTAATTCATAATTTCAGAATTAATTCTGAAAAATTACTAACTGTCGGTCAGCTCGTCGGTTAACCCTCAGTTAACCGACACTTGTCGGTTCAGTTGTCGGTTAGGTCTTGGTCCGAAAACTAGAGACATAATTTTTCCTCCATTTTGCACAGTCGGTTAGGTCGTCGGTTCACGCATCAGTTGACCGATGCATGCTTATCGGCTAACCGACATGTGTCGGTCAGGGTCTCGGTTTAAAAATCAGAGACACGTTTCCCCTCATTTTACAGTGTCGGTTAAGTCTCGGTCAGCTTGTCGGCTGACCGACAATGTCCAGAATTTCTGCAGAATTCTTTTCAGAATTCTATTCTTCTCTCATTCACTCACAATCTGTACACACCTTATGGAACCTCCTGTTCCCATCCTTAGACATCATTATAAACCAAATAACACTTCTATTCCATTATCTAATCAATTCCATTCATTCAAATCAAATCAATTTCTATCATAAAAATGGTTCAACATTCTATCTCTTATAAAACAGAGAAGAAACCATATTCATTAACATATAAACCATAGAGATCTATTTATACTTGCCTTTCACTTGATTGTAGCACAAACCCTTTTGTTAGCTTGGGCTTAAAGATCAAGAAATCCAAGGAAGAAGATGATGAACAGTACTTTTCTCAAAACCCACTTGTACAGTTCTTTCTCCAAACTCACATAAAATCAAGAAGGAGAAGAAACAAATGAAGAAGGAATAAGAAGAGAGGACCGGCTGTAGCAGCTGCTGGCATGCTCTCCCTGCATCCCTCTCACGTTTCCAGCTCATGGTTTCACTTAAGCCTCATCATAATGCATTTTTGCATTTACACCCACTTCCTTTTACATATTTCCAATTCAAGTCAAACTAAAATCCACTTAAGTCATCTTAGTATCTTTCATTTCAATTCATTAGACATTAGACATTAAACATTAATCATTCTTCCAAGAGTAATTCAACTCATTATAACCATTAATCACACTTAAATTGACTAATCATGCTTAATGTCACATTAATCTTGTGTAATTAGAGTTAATCAAGATTAACTCGGGATGTGGTGTCACAATTAGCATGGTCCGTCTTGGATCTGCGAGGTCTACTTGTTGTGGTAAACAATTGGATCGATATATCCCCCCTGTAAATTGTGGCTGGACAGATTATACTCAAGTTTAATTATTTTGGTAACATTTCTCACTTGGTTTTCTGATGACTCGTCCCATACTCTGTGTTCTTATAAAACCTTTTGATCAGGTTTGCTGCTTACCAAAACAAGCAGGATGGACTTCATGCTCCATTTGCATTTTATCTTCCTTCATGGGAACACCTTTTCTTGACATTTTTGGAAAATAACTGTTGTTATGGGGAATTTATGAGGAGAGCTGGTCACTTCACCTATGGGTTGTGGCCCCCAGAAGTGCAATGCAAACATCATTTATATAGCCAGTGATCTGGATTCTGGATGTGATGATCTCCTATTGTAAAGCTGAAGAGGGGTCAGAAGATAATGGAGGGGGTGTTTTTGAAATTGTCAAGCTTATAATACTTGCCATTTCATTGATTTTATTAGTTCATCTCAATTCCTTGTTTCCTAACTGAAGTTGTATCTGTTCATCTTAGAAGGGTCATTCTGGGTTATGCTTGGGTAATCTTGAGTCTTGAGTTTGTAGATGCATGGCCTTTAATCAGGTTGCTGAGACTACTAAGCTGAAGTGGACTCAATTCAGAATGGATCATGCTCAAAACTAATTCAAATTGAAAGACACTAGCTAGTTACATTGGTACAATTGTGGCTTAAGCCTCAAGAGGTTACCATGTATATTCCTGGTCAGTGGATTATATATATATATGTTTTGTTGGATCATTTATAGGGGTGGCCCACATGGCCATAACTTCTTATTATAAGAAACGATTCTCTCCCTCTAATATTCCATTTATGGTCAATAAGAGGTATTTACATGTTTCCATTAAATGCTAACTTAAAGGGACAATTAAAGATTATTTCTCTTCTTGATGGAAGGAGAGAATCAGGGCCTATAAAAGGCAACCCGGGTAACTCTCTTGACTACCGTAGTTTTCTCTGCAACCATCACTTACCGGAGAAGAAAAGACAAAGCACAAGAGAGTTGTGATTCCCCATTGAAGACCGACCTTCTGTTGGATCAAACTTTCAAGATGGCACATTCAGGTACCATCTTACTTCTCTATTGGTTTAGATTAAATGTTTATAGTATTATTATATTAATTCCAGAGAGGGTTTAAAAACCCAAAGATTTATTTTCTAACATTTGGTATCAGAGCCTTTGGTTTCAATCCAATGATCTATTATTGTTTTATCGGGGCTTACTGGATTCGTCCAGAATAAAAAACTCAAATACCCAGAGGAAAGAAAATTTTGGGTATTTGATAAAGGGTATTCGATCTATTGGATAATGATAGCCTCAGAAATGAGGATTATAGTGCCCAACCCAATCTGGAAGAGATGGGTAGAAAAGATTTATTATCTGTCATTTAAATTATTTTTTATTTAAGAATTACAACAGAGGTTTTCATCTCATGTTTGGTTACTGTTATTATTTTTGGGCATGCCAGTAGCATGATAATCATAGCATGAGAGTATGTCAGAAAAGTTACTGAGATGATATAATTGAGTGGCTGGGCCAGGCCAGCAGGTCGGGTCAACCTGACCTTACTGGCCCGGCCTGGCTGCCCAAGCTGGATTGTTTATGGGCTGGGTCAGGTTCTGGTTTGGGCCAGTTGTGGTTTGGCCTGACCCGTTAAGGGCCCACTAAGCCCATTTCAGTTTTGGAAAAAAAAATTTCAGTTGAACCCACTTGTTAGACGGTACATATTTATACAATCAATTGACCAAAATAAGCTTTAAAAGTGACCCAAATCAAAGTTTAGAATTTGACCCTAAACTATGAAATTGTATATTAATAGTATGATTGATGTTTTTGATTATTCAAATGACATTTTTTACCATCAAATCATTCTATCAGACATTAATAGGGTCTAATTGAATTCTGAAATTTTTTATTGGGCATTGATTGGTCAAGATCAAATTAGATTGATCATTAAAGTTTGATTCTAATTATTCTTATATTTTGTTTATTCAATCCAATCATAGCCGTTAAATTGATAGTATTGGCCATAAATAACATTCTGAATTCATTGATCAATTTCAGAATTGAACAAATTGGTCAATAATAAACGGTCCAGATCTTATTTTGATCATAAAAGACACATCTGAACATGGATCGACGATCCGTTTTCTTCAGTGTATTGATGGCATTGAGATCTATCACTTGTACAGATCTGATGGACTGATTAATCACTCTATATATTAGAGCATATTTTATTTTTAACATTATGTTTAATTTTTTTTATATATACTTCCGCTGCAAATTTTACTTATTTAGCAAAAATCAAAGTTCTATTTTATTGTTAATATTAAGATATGCTCACTATGGTTTAATATTTAGAGTTACTTATTTCTTGGATTTGATAGATGTATGATTATGATGAATCAATTAAAGATATTAGGCATTGATCAATGATCAATTAATTATAATTTTGACCATTGATCTATGAAATGATGCCTAACCAACTTAAATGTGATATAATAAAGTTATTCGAAAATTATATAATGGTGCATATGAACCAATATTTTGATTGATTGGTTCATCACACTTAATGACCGAATGAACTAACTTCATCACTTAATTGTTGTTATCAATTTAAAGAATTTAACAATTTCTTAACATGGTAGCCGCCAAAGCGACCCAATTATAGATAATTGTTTAATTTTCTAAATTGAGTTAAGGATATGACAACACTTAAAATTTCAATTTTATTTAGGAAATGGTTCAATCAAGCCCAAAGGTACGATTGTCCATAATTTAAAATTGGAATATGACATGGTTAATAAATGTATTATACTTGTATTTGATTTATACCCAAAGGAATATATTCAATACAATCACATCACATATTATAAACATGGTCATATTAATTAAAGAAAAAGTAATATATTTACATATTGTTTTTCCAACCCAAAGGTAGTTTTCCAATGATGTACATATCACTTTTTAAATTTAAGTATATTGCGTAGAAAAATTCAAAGCATCACATAACTTATTGTTATTTATTTATTTTTCTTCAGTTACAAATTCCATGGCATCACTTTCGACTTTAGGGAATATACCCATGCTAGATGGATCAAACTTTATTGAATGGCTGGACATGTTATTGTTAGCTATTACTTACTTGGACCTTGATATGGCTTTGGATGAGCCTAAGCCAACAATGCCCACAGATGCGAGCTCAGTTGATGAAATGACTACCTATAATAAATGGATTAAGGCTAATAAGGTTGTGATAAGAATTATTACAAACTCAATTTCGAGGACCATTAGAGGTTCCATGGAAGCAAAAGAAAATGCAAAGGACTTACTAGAAGCTATAAAGGCTCAGTTTCAAATAACTGATAAAGCTCTAGGTGCATCCTTGATTAGCCGTCTTACAAGTATAAAATATAATGGAACATTGGGAGTAAGAGAGCACATATTTACAATGACAAATATCGCTTCTAAATTAAAGGAAGTTGATATGACCGTGTCTGAAAAATATTTGGTGCAATTCATTTTCAATTCTCTTCCTCCCGAGTTTGGCCCATTTAAAGTGGCTTACAACCAGAGTTCAACTCTGTGGTCATTGAATGAGTTGATCGCAAAAGCTGATCAAGAAGAAAGGAGGCTTAAGGCTGAGGGACAACTAATTGTTAATTTTGTCTCTTATAACAAGTCCAAAGGAAAAGGAAAAGGCAAAAAGAAAGCCAATGTTCAGGATGCAAAGCCCAACATGAAAGAGAAAGGTGCACAAAAGAAATGTTTTTTCTGTAGAAAGACTGGACATTTTAAGAAAGATTGCCTAAAGCGTAAAAGCTGATTTGAAAAGAGAGGTAAAAATCTATCTTTTGTATGTCAAGAAACCAACTTAGCTAATATCCCATCAAATTCTCGGTGGGTCGACTCTGGAGCAACCATTCATGTATCTGGTTGTGTGCAGGGATTCCTTTCAAGGCGGACTCCAAATGATAGCGAGAAAACCATTACGATGGGGAATAAAAAGGAATCAATAGTCGAAGCCGTAGGCACTTATAGACTGGTGCTTGGCACTGGTCATGTCCTGGATTTAGATAATA
The DNA here is from genome assembly GCA_012931725.1 of Litsea cubeba. NCBI lineage: Eukaryota > Viridiplantae > Streptophyta > Magnoliopsida > Laurales > Lauraceae > Litsea > Litsea cubeba. The sequence goes on from CM022947.1 coordinate 95,636,145, forward strand.
CTTTCTTGGTTCCTGATATTTCTAGAAATTTGATTTCAGTTTCCAGACTTGATTGTAATAAGTTTAATTTCAACTTTGGACATGGTATTATGCATATTTTTAGCAATAATATTTTGATTGGAAATGGTTTTTATAGATTAAAGCTAGATTCTATATATGAACAAACTTTACACACACCTCACATTAATTGTGGAATGTACATAGGCATAAAAAGAGGGCCACTAAATGAGAACTCATCAAGGCTATGGCACAAAAGATTAGGGCAAATCTCTAAACAGAGAATAAAAAGATTGGTGACTGATGGTTTATTGCCCAATCTTGATTTCACCGATTATGGTGTTTGTATTGACTGTATAAAAGGAAAACAAATCAATACAAACAAGAAAAGTGCCACAAGGAGTTTTGCACCCTTAGAAATTATTCATACAGATATTTGTGGTAAAATTCATGTTCCATGTTTTACGGGAGAGGAATACTTTATCACCTTTATAGATGATTTTTCACGATTTGGTTATGTCTATTTGATTAAAGAAAAATCTGATGCTTTGAAAGTTTTCAAAATATTCAAAGCAGAAGTAGAAAAGCAATTAGACAAGAAAATTAAAGTAGTGAGATCTGATAGAGGTGGTGAGTATTATGGAAGATATACTGAATCGGGTCGTAACCCGGGCCCGTTTGCTAGATTCCTAGAAATGGAAGGTATTGTAGCACAGTATACAATGCCGGGCACACCTCAACAAAATGATGTAGCCGAAAGAAGGAATAAAACGTTAATGGATATGGTACGGAGTATGGTTAGTAACACCAACTTACCCGATTCAATGTGGGGAGAGGCACTAAAGATGGCAATGTATGTATTGAATCGCGTTCCTACGAAAGCAGTTCCCAAAACTCCTTTCGAGTTGTGGACTGGTAGGAAGCCCAGCTTAAATCATTTTCGAATATGGGGTTGTCCATCTGAAGTGAGAATTTTTAACCCACAAGAAAGAAAATTAGACCCTAAAACAATCAGTGGATATTTCATTGGTTATCCAGATAAGTCTAAAGGGTATAGGTTTTACTGTCCGACCCATACAACTAGGATTGTTGAATCTGGAAATGCCAAATTTTTAGAGGATCATGAGAAAAGTGGGAGTGATCATAATAGAATTGTGACTTACAATGAAATAAGGGAGCCACAAGAGTCGTTTATTGAACAAAGTGGAGTTGTTGTCCCACTTGATAATCATTATCAAGAGGAACAACAACCACACAATTTTCAAAATCCGATCATTGAGACACTCCCTGCACAAAATAATGATCCACTTCAAAATACACAACAAAGCATCAATGAACCCGATCCGGAAATGTTAAGAAGGTCAACTCGAATGAGAAAACCTGCTATTCCGGATGACTATGTAGTGTATTTGGAGGAATCTGATATTGGTATTAAAGAAGATCCTAAGACGTTTAAGGAAGTCATTAAAAATGAGAATTCCGATAAATGGTTAGATGCCATGAATGATGAGTTAGAATCAATGGCCACAAATGAAGTTTGGGATATCGTTGAACTACCCAAGGGTTCTAAGGCCGTTGGCTGTAAATGGGTCTTTAAGACCAAAAGGGATTCCAAAAGGAAAGTTGAACGGTTCAAGGCCCGACTCGTGGCCAAAGGTTTTACTCAGAGAGAAGGTATAGAATATCATGAAACCTACTCTCCAGTGTCTAAAAAGGACTCATTTAGAATTGTTATGGCAATTGTAGCTCACTTCAACTTAGAGCTACATCAAATGGACGTCAAAACAGCGTTCTTAAATGGAGATCTAGAAGAAGAAGTGTATATGGAACAACCTGAAGGTTTCGTGAAAGAGAATGAAAATAAACTAGTTTGTAAATTAAAGAAATCGATATATGGTCTTAAACAGGCTTCCAGACAATGGTATTTAAAGTTCAATCGCATTATTACATCTTTTGGTTTTACTGAAAATACTGTTGATCATTGTATATATCTCAAGGTTAGTGGGAGCCGATTTATGATTTAGTCCTATATGTCGATGACATTTTATTGGCTAGTAATGATCTTGGAATGATTTACGAAACTAAGGAATATCTTAAGAACAATTTTGATATGGAAGATATGGGTGAAGCGACCTTTGTAATAGGAATCGAGATTTATCGATATAGACCTCGAGGATTACTTGGGTTATCACAGGAAGCATATATTAGAAATGTACTTAAGAGATTTCGTATGGAAGGGTGTAAGGCACAAAATGTACCTATGACAAAAGGTGACAAGTTTAGTAAAGAACAATGTCCAAGAAATGAAATTGAAAGGCAACAGATGGAAACTTGTCCTTATGTGGCTACAATCGGATGTTTAATGTATGCACAAACATGCACCTGACCCGATATCAGTTTTGCAGTTGGCATGCTTAGTAGATATCAAAGTGATCCGGGAATGGCACATTGGGTAGGAGTTAAGAAAGTTTTGCGATACCTTAGTGGCACAAGAAATCACATGCTCTCTTATAGAAGGTCCGATCACTTGGAAGTGATCGGTTATTCGGATGCTGATTTCGCTGGTTGCCTCGATACAAGAAAGTCGACTTCAGGATACATCTTCCTGTTAGCTGGCGGGGCAGTTTCATGGAGAAGTGCAAAACAAACTTTAGTGACTCCATCCACATTTGATGCTGAATACGTGGCAAGCTTTGAAGCCACAGGTCATGCTCTATGGATGCGTGATTTTATCTCAGGATTACGTGTTATGAACACCATTTCTGAGCCCTTGAAGATTTATGGTGATAATGATGCTGCAAGAAGATTTGCTCAGAATGACAAGGTTTCCAGCAAATCAAAATTTCTGGAAGTAAAATACCTTGTACTAAAAGAAAAGGTACGAGATCAGTTAGTGTCTATCGTTGGGATCCCAACAAGCCTCATGGTAGCAGATCCTTTAACAAAGGCATTGGCGTCAAAGGACTATAAAGAGCATGTTAGAAATATGGGCCTGATTGAACTGCCTTGTTGAAGATATGTAAAGACACTGTCATATTTATAACTGAAATAAGATTTCGTATTTTCTTACTTTATTGAAATTATTGTCACATGTGATTGAAGTGTATAAAGTGAGAAAATTAAAGAAAAATGACATTATTGTACCCAATAAAATAGGATTGCCATGATAATCATCCTATTTCACCCTTATTTAGGATTATGTTAAGTAATAATGCTAATGTTGTAATTATGGAAGGAAACACGCCGTTAAAGGCATGTAACCGCCATAGTTCATGTTATCAGATTTACTTAGTCATAAATTAAAGACTTAGCATGAAAGCTTTGATGGCAAGTATTTTTTTTTTAAAAGGTGATCACCGGTCAAGGTCGTTTTTCGAAATTAGTTTTTCCGAAATTTTTATTTATTTTATTTTTTGTGGTCATATGGACCAAGTGGGAGAATGTTGGATCATTTATAGGGGTGGCCCACATGGCCACAACTCCTTATTATAAGAAACGGTTCTCTCCCTCTAATATTCCATTTATGGTCAATAAGAGGTATTTACATGTTTCCATTAAATGCTAACTTAAAGGGACAATTAAAGATTATTTCTCTTCTTGATGGAAGGAGAGAATCAGGGCCTATAAAAGGCAACCCGGGTAACTCTCTTGACTACCGTAGTTTTTCTCTGCAACCATCACTTACCGGAGAAGAAAAGACAAAGCACAAGAGAGTTGTGATTCTCCATTGAAGACCAACCTTCTGTTGGATCAGACTTTCAAGATGGCACATTCAGGTACCATCTTACTTCTCTATTGGTTTAGATTAAATGTTTATAGTATTATTGGATTGATTCCAGAGAGGGTTTAAAAACCCAAAGATTTATTTTCTAACATGTTTTTCTTCTGTTCTTTGATCATCGATTTGTCTATTCTCTTTGCAATTGCATGTCGGTAGCGTTTGGACCAATCTTAGATCTGAGGCACTATCCGGGAAGCACTTAAAGATGTCAGCAACAAGCAAGCTGTGAAAAATGCCTCTTCGCTTGGTATTCTACTGGTGGTTTCAAAGCCTGTCAACAAACTCTATTCTCTCTTATCTTCTCTTATTATTTCAGCAGGCACGCAAGTATCAATAAATAATCTATTAAATTTCTGCTATCAGAGTGGGGCCGGTGATGATCTTGCAATCAAGCTAGGCATGGTCTTATCCTTCATTCTTTCGCAATAATCATCGTGAATTTTCATTTATTTCAATAAAATCAAACATCTTCTTTCGTCCATCCAAACATCCAAGCCTTTCAATCTCGCCATATTCATCAAATTTTATGATCAAAACTTTTAGAAGATATTGAGAAAGATTAAAGTCAAGCCCAACTAATGTCCATATCTGAAATCAATAGTCCGGTCATCCAGATCCAACATGGGATGGATTATGTCGAACCCTAGTATAAAGTAGAAACCTTGAATCTAGGGTTGGAAACGGGACGATTCCGGGTCAAAACCATACTATACCTAGACCCACACCCGCTTTTAAATAATGGTTCCAGTTTCGAACCCGATTCCAACTTGAAACCTGTTTTGTTGGTTCCGGACCTCGTTTCGATGGGAGGACTCGGATTCTGTTTCGAAACTGAGTCCAACTAAAGGACTAGAATCTAATTCTAAAATTGATTCTAACTTCTTTTCATTTTTTAATTTAATTCTTTTTCTTAAAATAAGGATATCATTCAAATTATAACGGTGCATCAAATCTACTACCTTTAGGATTAAATATAAAAATATATAATAAAAGTTGATTTTGAGCTATAGTTTTCAACATTAAAAGATTTTTATATATTGGGTTATACGTCAATGAGTCGGAAACCTATATAGTCCCAAAATCGAATCCATTTATCAATTGGAACCTAAGTTAAGTTTTAAACCCACATTCATTTATGAATCGGAATCTAAATGTTTTTTCAAATCTGATATTTTTTTATAACTCAAAATATTTAATAGGAGAATCAGATTTACATTGGCATTCTTAGTCCAAGTAATAACCCTTTATTTTTACTATGAGTTATGACCAGTGGTGGCCGAGGACCTGTCCTTAAAATGAAATAATCAATCACTATGGCTGCAAACTCATCAAATTGGTCTTTCATTCTCTGACTCTGAAGGACTAGAGTGAGATTTAAACCCTAAAAAAAGGTTTCGTAGCACTGCTCCCTCTTAACTTCTGTAACTGTTACATATAAATCGGTGAGGTGAATGAGAAGGGATAGTGTTGAAAGCGCCAAATCTGCACGAACACGGTAAGATTGAGAGAATCTTGGGGGGTGGGTTCGAGACGATGGAAAGATTCACGCAAGGGCTTCGTTCTCTAGCGCAAGAGTCGAGCAGAAACGCTAGCACTTCTTTCAGCGGCTCTGATTTATCTTCCGATCACGCCCAAGTAGTCGTTCGAAGAGCTAATCGGTACTCTCTCTCTCTCTCTCTCTCTCTCGATAAACTGCTTTGGTTTTGTTTCTGTTCTCTTTGGAAGTATAGGTAAAAGAAAATCAAAAGGAATGTTGTTTGGAGACACCCCTCAATTTGCAAACATGAATCCAATCGTTTTCTTCATTTCTAATTCCAATTGCCGTGGATGGTTGGTTTTCTTCATTTCTAATCCTAGTCGCGAACTTGGTCGTTAGCGAATTGTGGGGTTCTTGTGGGTGTAACATTTTGTAGGTTGTTTTGTGTTTTTGAATTAAGAATATGTAGTAGAAGATGAAAAATAAAAAAACAACAGCAACAGCAACAGCAACAAAATTATCAGAACAACAAGTGTGAAACAAAGAAAGGGTGAAATAATGTAGAGAGGAAAACAAAAGGGTGAAATGATGGTGAGCCTCTTTAACTAATGGTGATGGCATCAAGTGGAAAATCCTGGGGTTACCCTTTTTTCTTTTTGATTGGTTTCCTTATCTATCATTATGAGGGGATGCTGTAAGGTGTTCTAAATGGAGCTTAAGGTGAATGTGGATTGCTTGATTCCAATCGATGGTGCTTTGTTTTATAGAGATGCTCATTTCGTCTGGAATTTGAGAACAAAGGGGGCTTGTGGAGCTGTCCGGGGCTGTCTGTCGAGCATTTTGTGCTTCTGGGCCTTCCCAGCATTGGTTGGCTCAGAGCATTATTTTAGACTCTGCATTGCTTTAGCTTTCCCAAAGGGCAAGTTTTTTCCCCCTAAATCATGGTGGTAACCAAACATTAAAAAAAAAAAAAAAGAGTCAATTATGTGTGTAAGTTGTAACCAATATGCATTCATTTGTTGGAGATGATTCTTGTATTCTTTATTACAGCTTCAATGAGTTTTAAAGTGATGGGGGAAAAAGTCTTAAGGGTCAATAGGATGTGTAGCAAAAAGTAGAGAAAATTGTCCACATTCAAATGCGTACAACAGAAATTTATCTCTACTTGTGTTGTCAACCTTCACTCCTTATCGAAACCAACCCCTTAGTGCATGGATCTTTCGATAGCTTCATTCCTGATTTTTTTTCTTTGCTGATGGTGCTTGGGGTTGGAGAAGGGGTGCTCCAGATTCAAATTGTTCAATCTCTAGGGTCGCTAATCTAAAGGTCTATCCAAGATTTCAAGTTATGGGATTAAATTTGGGAGTTAAACTTTCAAGGAAAAACTCTTTTCTTTCTTCAGTAGCCACTTTTTCACTCGTTGTTCAGTGGGGGTGCATTTCTAGTTCAAGTTGTTCAATCTCTGTGAGTCTATTCTAATGGTCTATCAGAGGAATTAAGGGATTAACTTTGTGAGTTTAGCTTCCAAGAATTTTTTTTTCTTTTTTCTAGGTCCACTTGTTTAACTCTTCATTTATTGATTCTTTGATTACTATCAGTCTCAATTAAGCTATGGGAAGCCATCTATCCACCAACACTCTTAAACATCTTCATGCCTTTGTGCCTTGATATCCCCTTCTAGAATGCTTCCTAATTTTCACTTAGTGAATTTTTTTTTTACACAACACACCGATTCTCCAGTTTGGGTTAGGAAGCAATCTGTGATTCCTTGTTTTAGATTTTTTTTACTACACTAGTGAGCATGTACAGTGACCCGCCTTCGCATGATAAGACATGATGATGATTCATGATAGTGAGTGTGATGTATAGGGGACTACAGGGTAGGTGCCAGTGAAACATCATCCAGTAACATTGTGATCTAACAATAAACATTTGCAATGGCTGAAATAAGTTGAGCCTAGGTCACAAGGCAGTCTTGGAGGCTTTTGTGAAACTTTGCACACCACCCATTCATATGAATCAGTTTCATACACAAACATGTATATAGGTTATGTCCTGCTAAGAGGTACCTGAGTACCTTTCACTGCTTGTGTGAGATGTAAATATCTAACTACCCTGTGGGACCACTTGAGTGCATTCCAATGATGGGAGGATTGTTTGTTGAAAGGTTTCTTTGTGGATATGATTTTGCCCAAAATTTATCTCTCAGATCATTAGAACGGGTGATCTAAGGGCCTTAAAGTTTAAAGGTTTCTTAAGTTACATTTTTGTGAAACTCAATCCAACAATGAGTATTTTCCATATTACTGCAAATTAGTGTGAGTCCAATTCTTGTGGGGTTGTTGTTTTGGTTAGTGTGTGAGGGGGTTGGATTGATAATGGGGGTTCCTGTGTGGTGTAACTTTGCATGCCACCCAATCATATTTCTCAATATATATATATATATTTATGTGTGTGTCTGTTTGTATATACTTACTAGTTACTATGTGTAGTTGTATACACACATATAAATGGAAGTTTTGTTATGAGAGCTGTCCTCACATTCATCCCAATTTGACACTCATCCAAATATTATTCACTATTGGATTGAAACCTAGTTTTTTCATATGTTCCTGTTGTTGATCTCTGATGACTCAAGATCCATATTATTAATGATTTGATTTTGTTGATCTTTCGGGCATCCATAATCCATGTATACACTTTCCCATCCCTAGCTGATGCAGTCCTAGAGTTAGGATGCAAGTGCTAGGGCACAATTAGGGTTCCCAGGGAACAATCACACGAGGAAGAAACAGTCTTCAACGATAAATCTTCTATTAATTCAATTCTCTCTATCTGAGATTACCAATCTCTACAATGTCATATTTATAAGAAAAGAAACTTAAGGGCTAAGAAAACAATCTAAACCAAACTAGGAAACCAAATAATAATTAGAAACTAATCCTAATTATACTCTTACTAAAATAAGACCAATTAAAATTAGAATTTCATGGGTCCCACATGTGGCCCACGAGTCTTGTTGCAATGATATGGTATTGCTGCTGCATCATTCTCCCCAGGTTGGAAAAGAGTTCGACCTCGAACTCGGCTCTTCTTCTTGATGTTACTTCTGTAGATAGTGTGCACGTGAAGTGCATCCTTGGTGAGACGAAAACTTGACCCTTGCTTCGGTGGCATCGGCTTCATAGGACGGAGTGTGACTTTCTTGGTACCATGCATGAATGTGTATGTGTTGTCGTGCATGCTATTAGTTCCATTCTTGTCATACATCCACGGACGACCCAATAAGATATCACAACTATCCATGGGTACCACATTACACCAAACGGTATCTGTATAATCTGTACCAATGGAAAAGGTAACTGGACATGCATATCGGACTTGCACTTCATCACCTGTCATTAACCATCTAGCAAAATAAGGACGATGATGCTTCCGAACTTTCAGCTGTAAGCGATCCACAAAAGCTTGGGATATAATATTCTGACAACTGCCTCCATCAATGACTACAGTGCATTCCTGACCATTGACCGTACCTTTGGAGCGGAAAATATTTTCTCGCAACCACTTCGTCGCAGTAGTTGATGGAGCATCGGTGATGACCATGAGAGATTCACCTTCAACTGCATTGTAAATCTCTAATTCTTATGTTTCAGCTGCAACCTCTTTTTCTTTAGGATCATCTGGGACATCATTCTCATCACTTTCATTCTCAATGAAGTGGATGCGTTTGGGACATTCCCTTGCACGATGCCCTTGTTGGTGACAATTAAAGCAGGTGATCCTATTTTGACCTTCGGGTTTGGTGAATGCTTTCTCCGATGAATCACTCGGTTTAGAAGCTGCAAGTGAAGAATTCTTCTGGATAACCCATTTAGAGGCATTAAGTTTTCTGGCTTGATGATGTGCAATTCCTTCAGCTTTGATAGCATGCTGAACAATTTCATCAACATTCTCAAAATGCTTGAATGTAAGGATATCTTGTATATCAAGTGTCAGCCCATTAAAGTATCTGTCAACTAAGACATCCTCATCTTCATTCAAACCACAACGAGCTTGCATGGTCATAAACTCCTCAGAATACTCAACAACTGTCTTAGATCCTTGTTTCAAGTATTGAAAACGTGAACGCAGATCTTTGGAGTAATTGACAGGCAAGAATTTTTGCTTTAACAAATTTTTCATCTCAGTCCACGTGTCAACAGGGTCAATTTGCTGGTATCTTCTCTTCTTTTGCAACTCGGCCCACCATATTGCAGCATAATTGCGAAATCGAGTTGCCACCAGTGTAATCTTATGAGCATCCGTCATTGGTTTATGTGCAAAAATATTTTCAACACACACTAACCAATCCAAGAATTCATCTGGGTTCAATTTCCCATCATATTCGGGAATCACAAGTTTAATACCCAAATCACGATCAACGTTGACTACATGTGGATCTCGTTGATTTCGATGAGGTCCTCCATCATCGCGATAATTATCATCATGCCGATTAGTTTCCAAATTGGTTAATCGGGTTTCAATCCTCTCCTGAGTCGCCATCGTTGCAGATAATTGATTAACAGTTACCGATAATTGCGCAACGGTTCCCCTCAAATCATCATCATTGTGAGAGGAAGACTCCGCGTCAATCAGTTTCTTAGGAGGCATTTTTCTGTAATGCAAATTGAAAATTTCTGACTAACCTGATGTGTAGATCTGACTTCCAAGATCACGTTGGTGAAAACGGATCGAAAATCGGACGGCGGATGGCTGTGATAGTGTGGAAACAAGATCCAACGGTTGATCGTGGTCAAATTTGCCGTTGCTCAGGTGTGCTGATGTCTGCCCTCTGCCTGAATGATTTTTTTTTTTTTTTATAAACTGCTGGGATCTGGAAAAGAGGTTGGGCCCTGCTGGAAACAAGTCGGGTCGGGGCAAACCCAAACTAAGAAGAGGCCCACGAAACAAGATCCGCACGTGGCCCGTGGGTACTTCGTTGCCTAGGTCGTCGTGTCAAGGGAGAAGATTAAAAAACAAGCCCTTTTCGTTTCTGCTTTGCCAAATTGGGCGATCTGCTGAGATGCTGCCGCTGCTTGGTTGTGGTGACTGCGATGACGAGGACGACGACTGCAACGGTGTGACGCAGATGGTTCGCTTCCGGCAACGGTGGTAGCAGCGTCGTCGGTGCACGGTACACCACGTTTCCCTTCTTCCTTTCCTTCTTCTATCTCCTTTCTTTTCTATTTGCTGCTGGCGAGCTCGATGAAGGCAGTGGGGTGATGGAAAAAGGTGGAGGACTATAGTGCTGGTTCGGATCGTGGCTGGGAGGGGCTTACGGTGGGAGAGTCTGGATTCGGGAAGGGGCTAGAAAAAAGGGTTCGGGGAAGAGGTTCTGTGTGTGTTCAGCTCAGGGAGATAGAGATGGGTTGGTGTTGGATTGGTGAGATGGGTTTAGGGTTTTAATTTTGGTGGTCTGGGGATTCTGTGTGTTCAGACGGAAGGGAAGATGAACGATGAAAGCGGTCTGCAGGTGGGTTCGGCCAAGGGGATTGGTTTGGCTGTGGAATGATGAATGGGGTTCAGATTGTGAATAACAGTGGGATTGTCCGACAGTTGGGAGACGATATGTATGTGAGGGTCTGACGGGGATGAGAAAAAGGTCTGACGGGAACGGGGATGGGTTTTCTGAGTGGGGATATGGGTAACACGCCAACGATCGGGGATCGTTGGGCTCTGATACCAATTGATGCAGTCCTAGAGTTAGGATGCAAGTGCTAGGGCACAATTAGGGTTCCCAGGGAACAATCACACGAGGAAGAAACAGTCTTCAACGATAAATCTTCTATTAATTCAATTCTCTCTATCTGAGATTACCAATCTCTACAATGTCATATTTATAAGAAAAGAAACTTAAGGGCTAAGAAAACAATCTAAACCAAACTAGGAAACCAAATAATAATTAGAAACTAATCCTAATTATACTCTTACTAAAATAAGACCAATTAAAATTAGAATTTCATGGGTCCCACATGTGGCCCACGAGTCTTGTTGCAATGATATGGTATTGCTGCTGCATCACTAGCACTCTCCATGCTTGGCATGCATTTGGGTGGGCCTCATAAAAATGGTTCTCATATAGGAAGGTGAGAAATGTTCTCATCTGAACAAAGCTCTGCATACATATGTACACAGCAAGGTGATTATATATGGGCAGTTGCGTCTCAAAGTTCTCTTCACCATGGGTAGATGGACTAAGCAAATGTTAGACATGTGGGCCGGTGGACTGAGCAAACTTTAGACATGTGGTTCTCTGCTTTAGCCCCCTATAAAATTAAAGAGGATTGTGGTTATCCCATCTACTAAGAATCAACACCATTGGACACCCAAGAATTAAAACCATTGGACATTGCTAGCCTTTTGGTCCATGGCTTTGAAATCATCTCCATTTCAACTGTTCATTTTAAAGCCTTGCATTAGATGGGTAACAATATCCATTCAATCTGAATTTGGGCAGATTAGAAATCTAAAACTCCTTAAATTTCTTGGGGCTAATGGCCCCATTGACATGGCCACCTGTCCCCTCTCCTATTGCTGGTTTTGCTTATATACATGTAATGGATTGTAATGCATGTTTCATCATTGCAATTGACTTGTTGTGAGCACATTCAGAAAAAAAAGGGTTCTGTTGCGAGCCTATGTTACAAATACACAAACGTGGGTCATCATGTCTTCAGGGAAGAAGCTGAGCAGCTGGGAAATCACGACGATGAAACTATTGATCAATTCAAAATAGGGATTAGTGGAGTTTATAAATGATATAACTTCTACAATTCAGCAACAGGACATGGTGGTTTTCTTGGATGTTGTGTTCATGGTGGAGAGAAGTCCTTGGTTCAAGGATGCTTAATGGACTCCCTATTTTACGTGGATATTCAAAGTACCAGGCCCAAAAAATCTGGATATGGACCCTTTTTTGGGTTCAATTGATAGTTGGCTTCATGCTTGGTTCAATGTTTGTTAATAATTGGGTCACGGTCCAGGTGTGTCCAGGCTCAAGTATAATAATAACAATAATAAAAAATTGTAGTATATAAAGACTAAGGCCATTAAAGTTTGAGGCACCTGAACACTTCAAATGTGTTTATATCTTCACCTACTAACTTTTTTGCAGGTTGTGACGTGCAAACCTCCTTGTGGAACCTGCTCATAATTTAATCCAACTTGCTCACACTACCTCCCGTAAATCGATACTCACCTTATAGTGACACTCTTTTGAATGTTATGATTCAATAAAAGTATCCCATGTTCTCACCGTAAGTTTTTAGGCCTTGAAATCCATGTCTATGATGATCTGATTGGGTAGTTCTTTGGGGCAAACCTAAGCCACATGTACACCTTTTCATCTGCCTTACTCCTCTATTGGCATGCATCTAGGTAGGCCCCACAAGATATATAGCATATAACAAAATGAGAACTGGTTTATAGGTTAAATTCCTTAACACACAGTTGTCTAGAATGACCCAGCTTGTGGGGCCCATGCGGGTCCCTTATGATGAATCTTAGCTCTTCACGCTCACTGTCCCACCCACCCCACATGAAATGGTACCAGACCTAATTTGATGAACACATCTAATTTTTGCTTCCTTTTTGGATTGATTATGCAAAAGCTGTGAAAACCTGGACTTTACCGTTAAACATTAGGGCCTTAATGTAGATGATCCCACGGTCCTCATTTTTATACACACACCTAGGTCAGACAGAGACCTTTCCATCCCCTTGCCCTAATTGGTATTCATCCCAGTGGATCCAACACAAGGGACTACTTTTTGCACCAGGAATGGGCCAACCTATGATTCAAACCCTCACAAACACCCACCATTATGAATTGGCAGTTTGGCACTTGATCCGATTCGACGCTGATGAGACAATTATCCATTTCTGAATCTTAAAAAAGAAAAGAAAAGAACAGAAAAGCCTGCACTGGTTGTATAGGGGGAGATCATTCACTGAAGGGGGTTGCATGTCACAAGGGGTCTTGGCAAGGGACCTCACAGAGGTGGCACTCAGTTGGTGATGTTATTTAATAGTTCAATAGGCACGCCCATGAGAGAGGGAGAGAGGTTGTACAGTATTGACATTATGTTTTGTACAGTCACAGTTTTAGGCTTTAGCATTTTGCTAGATCTGGACGGTTTAGATTGCGTCCGACTTTGCCGAAGAGGACATGGATGTAGTAGTAAGGATAAATATAAAGAAGTTAAAAACCTATTGGAGGATTTGGCTTAGGGTAGATTCGAATGGAGAAACAAAATTCATAGCTGACCCCAACATAGTTGGGACAAAGATTTGATGATGATGATGATTTTGGAGACATAAAAAAATGTGGCTTAACTGTGTTGTATAGCAGAATAAGGACTGCACTTTATACTATTTGCTGCCAAAGATTCAAAAAATGAGACTCGGTTGCCAAATTACATCTCACTTCATCTTTAGGAATTTTAAGTGCATCTTCTATCCTATATCCTTTTGATGATTGTGTCCAAACTTTCCAATTTCATCTGGTTGAAGAATAATTAATGAGAGATCTAGAATGAAGATGAAGAGGGTTTCTGGTAACTATTCTACTAGTGAAGTAATTTCTTATATGTTCGATAATATTTTCCCTTTCTCTATGCACTTTTCCTTCTAGTTTCACTCTAAGTCCTCCTTGTCTTGTTGAAGTTTGAAACAATCATCATCAAGTGGACTTCTGAGTTGGATTGAATTTTCAAGATTTTGAATTATGGATCTAGGAATCATGAGACTTGGAAGTGGAAGTGACGCCAAGAGTGTTGGCAATTGCGTGTTAGGTGGTGACTCTATCTTATAGCATGGTGGCCAGAATGACACATGCAACTAAAATAACGCCCATGAGTCCCATCCATGCCAATCACATGCATGTAGAAGATGGTGAAAGTAGATGCTCATTATTTGGTTCTTTTCGCTTATTTCAAAATTAAAGCAAATGTTAAGAATTCAAAGAATCACATTTCCTGTTGTACATGCCTCGATGCAAACTACAAATTCAGTGGTTAATGTCTTTTTGGGTTGTACATCTCTTGCAGGCAAGTTGTTTCTCTATGGACGTGTTCTAAGGTTTGTGCCATCAGCTTTGTTGTAGGCGTCTTTGTGGGCTTCACGTTAAAGCGACGTTGCAAGCGTTGGGTCACCAAATTGCTCAAGCGATTGAAGGATGATTGAAACTTGTGATCTAAGTTGAATTTTGTCGTATGTTGCCATTATCATTATGGTAGACAAGTAAATCCTTGTAACCTTTTCTTTCTCATCATGCTTACTCCTACCAACCCAACAGAGGCCTTCCCCCAAGATCAGATTTGCCCAACTTTCCAGATGTCAATTTGTTTGTGGGCTGGTGGAATCCCCATAACTGTAGTTAGTTGCTTTTTTCTGGTATTGTGTTAGGGTGAGTGCCCAGATTTCTTTACCATGTGATAATGACTAGCTTTTGCAGGTAATGATTCTTTTTTTAAGTGAAAATGAAACTTCCACTGCCTCTTGCTTTTTTTTTTTGAGGCACACATCACATGGGAAGTGGATGGGCCGACCTTGGATTCTGAGTGAAGAAAACATGAACAATGTTAACTGGCCATGATAGTAGTTTGCAAGGACCACTTTTTGATAGGCCATCGAAAACAGCCTCTCAGTTTTAATTTGATGTTCTGCACTGCAATCTATAACGTGGATTGACATCCCAACCATTAGATCATTTGCATCCAGATGGGGCTGGGTACTTTTGATGATTGAACATGATATGGATTGAGTTATCTAGCACAAAGACAATTGAATTTTGTGTAATCTGTTGTTGACAGACATTCAGCTGTGGGGGCGGAGATTAAACTACTGCCCACAGACTTACTCCATTTAATTTGGACATTGGGCAATATTGGATTTTGTCACAATGATTTTACATGATATGGAGCCATTAAACTTTGATGGGTTCAATCAAGGACTATGATCATTTGGTCATACTGATATTGAAGACACTCCTAATCTATGTCCTAACCCATTCATCCCCTACCCTTGTTTTTGTTATGAATATAGTTGGGCCTTGCAAGAAGTGACAAATGTATCTTCATTTGATTTGTTACGTTAGGACTATTGATCACCAGTGACTGAGTTGATGAATTATTTTTAAAAAGCTATTTATTTGAAAATCTTGAATATTTTAATTAAACCTAAAATATAAATAATAAGACAATGGTGCACTGTCAAGAGAACACACTTGCACTGAAAACACTCAAATCTATGAAAGTGATGCCTCCAACTATGAGCCAACACAATTTATTGTTTTTAGTGCTTAAAGGACAATTATAATGCTTAATCTTAAGAGTTGAAAATGACACAAAATCTATGTTTGGATGCGGAGAAAAGTGAGGAGAAAAGCTTTTCTCCAGAGGGGCCTCTTTTTCGGTGGTTTGGATTTGTTGTTTAAGAGGAGAAAGGTAATTTTCTGGTTAACTAGTTTATGCAAAAAGTAAGAAAAATAATAAGCTCCTTTGGTAACTTGACTAGTAAAGTCAAGTAAAGTTAAGTCATCCTAAACATCACATCAAAAGCACTTTTTCTCAAAACTCCCTCCAACTTTTCTAACAAAAAGTCAAAAAGTAACTACATTTATTAACTAAAAGACAAAAAAACTCCATTGCTCATACCAAAAGTCAAAAATATTCTATCACAAACAACTAAAAATAAAATACCATCATAACCCACTACATATTTTATTCATACTTTTCATTTCACTTCACTCCACTTAACTTTAATAGTAAAATGCCAAACGGGATTAGAGTAAATACGATTCTCTAGTAAAATTAATGATTTCTCCCCTCCTAAAATTGATCTTTGGCCATTTAATAATTATTTTCTTAGTTAAGTAACGTTTCAAAAATGATTTTCTCTGCATAGCTTTCTCCTTTCAAATCCAGAGACAGTGAAAAATCATTACAAGAGAAAGTTGTGGCTATTCTCCAACACATCTCTACTTGTTGTGATCTCCACATCTAAATATGATCACATGTGATCTCTGTGTCTCAATTCCCAAGTCAAATGTTATTATCTCGTCATGGACCCATATACCTGCATTCCATGTGCTTACAGTGGATGACGCATTTGTTAACATACCATTTCTCTCTGTTAAAAGACAATTCTTTTGAGCCATGGTGGGGAAAAATTGGCCCAAACATATTGCATTGGCTGCTTTGTGCTAAATATCGGTTTCATCTGAAAGTCAGCCTCGTAGTCGTATCACACTGATGCAACAGAGCTCCTTTATACGGACTGACATGAACTGGGCAATGGGCAATGGGCATGGGCTTATACAGGCAGGCCCACAGAAACTATCATTCAATTATTTTTAGTGGAAACAAAGTGACACCAATACAGTTGTGACTTTGATGGTTGAACATTATTTGCATTCTAAAGCCTCACTCCATTTCACGGAAGAAGTTAAAAGCCACAGACAGCTACAGGGGAAACATTAAATCCTTTGTATTATTTTCTTGTCTTCTTCTCTTGGATGTAGAAGGGGCTATTTATATATTATATAACAAGAGTCTTGTGCTACTCTGGTTTTTGTTGGACAGCTAATGTGGTGGTGCACTGTCTCAACTCTCAATCACATTAAAAAATAGTTATAAGAAAGTGAGAGGAAGGCAATATCTCTAGTATTGTATGCACGTTTCACTACGGATGATGGGAAGAAGTTTTAGGTTTTAAATGATAAACAATTTCTAATATATAGCAGCCTAGCACTCTCTGTTAGGCCTTCCTACCATCTATTGCTGTATGCATGGTGGATTCCACGTTAGAATAATATGATGTTCATCATCATGGTAGGCTTATTGCAACCATTTAGGCTGGATTTTGTGAAATCTACTTCACTCAATCTACTTAAAGCTATGTTTTTTCAGTGATTTATCTAAGGCTTTTTTTTTTTATTGGCTTCCCATTGTAGTTTCTTCAACTTGGAACCATTTTAAAGTAATACATGTTAATGTCTAAACTACCTCAAGCTACCTTAAGTTAGTTCAAGGGCATGTTTGTGCGATGCTGCAGAAAGTTGGATCCATGGAAGTTTTTTTCTGCATTGCAAGGAAAACCAAGTCCGACCTCATAAAAAGGCGTTTTCTATGGAATCGTGAACAAATCAGCTCATTTGCTGCTTCCCTCGTGAAAAAAAAGTTACACCAAATATAGATTTTGTTGTGGCGCAGAAAAGTACTTCCACTTTCTATACTTTTTTCCCGTAGAAAAATGGTTGCACAAACATGCCCTGAAGCTCTTCATTATATTCGTTTTGAATTATTCCTTTCTTGTAATTCCAAGATTTTAATGTAGTATGCACCTCCAGCTAGCAACATATGCTTGGGCTTCTATCCATTTTATTGTCCAACATATAGCTCCTCATGACATGATAAATATAATATGCAAAAATCAATAGTAAGACATCACTGCTAAAACCATTTATTTTGAGATGGTTATGACTTATGATCATCGAATAAAGTAACATCTACGTAATTATTTTTTTCAACTTTCTACTCTATGTATAGATAATGCAGTCAAAGTTGGCCTTGTATGATGAGTTAAGCTACAATTATATTATAATCCTTCCGGTTGGACTGGGTCATTAATCATATTATCTATGTTCAAGTTTTTCATATAAGGGTCCCTAGCTAGTACGCAGACTCTTCAGTTAGGGCAGTTGAAGTGGGGCCATCCCATCCCTATAATATAAGGAGCCTTGATCTCACAATCCATGGAAGGTCATAGTGGTTGCAGGGTACTTCTCCTGCAGTCTACTGTATATGGCTTTCTTATTCTAATGAAAATGATTGTTGGAAACTTGAGAATTGTATCTTAGGTCAATGGAATTGCTTCTCATCTACTTAGATTTGTTGAGATTGGTTGGTACCCACTTGACTTTATTAGTTGGTATTATTGGGTGTATTTGAGAATAATCATGTACATTAATTAATTATGGTTAGAAATGTACTGATTCTATTGATTAGGTAACTTCTCTCTCTCTCTCTCTCTCTCTCTCTCTCTCTCTCTCTCTCTCTCTCTCTCTCTCTCTCTCTAAGCTATAAGAACTATTTGTGAGAGTGCATATTGTGACTTGCATAGATTATTAGCTAGCATTTTTTTTTTAAAAAGAATTATTAGCTAGCATTAAAAAAACAAGAAGATAAATTCAACAACAGACATGTTCTCCTGGGAGTTGTTAGTTTGGCCAGAAGAAAGGATTGCTATACCATTAATAATACTGATAGGTGAGATCTTTTCTTATACTGATAATAACTCCTCAACCATTCTAGTCAGGCAATATGATTATTTATCCAAATTTGAGATATCTTTTTGTTTCCAACATTGCCAATCATAAATTTGCATGAAGAAAGACCCTATATTTGTTTATCAAATCCATACATTGGACAGCCTCTCTCTCTCTCTCTCACTTCCAAATATTAGCTGTGAAAATTACTTCGGTTCTGCTTGGATGTGGAGAAAAGGTGGTAGAAAGAAGGCTGAAAGAACTGCACATAGTTCAAATCTGTGCTGCAGACAGTTTTCTCCACATCCAGACTGGTCCTTAGTCTTTGTCAATAATAATAATAATAATAAAATATTTCACGCTATTATTATCATTTGCTTTTGGGATGAGAACATATTAACGCTACACGTCTTTAATCAGCTGAGCAACAGCCCGGACCTAAGTCTTAGTAATTTGGATCATTTCCTTCCAGCTTGAAAATCTAAAGTTAATAGTAGTTTCTTGAAAACCTAAGGTAATTGTAGTTTGCTATCTTAATAAGGTGAAAAATCATTTATAAACTTCATATAGAGAGGTCTCTCAACTGGATCAGATACTCCAATTAATGAAATCTTTTTTCCTAATTCCCTCAGACACAATTTTTGGTTAGAACCTACTTTAGGCAATCTCTGTCCATATAACCATCACAATCACGTCTTCCTGGCCAACGTTTGAAATTACTCTCTCTCTCTCTCTCTCTCAATATTTCTGAAAATTTATTCTATAATGGAAAGTTTATTATGAATTAATGAATAAGCTCCAAGTATTCTCCCTTTAGAGATAAAATGGGAAACAAATTATTCACAATCCTTTCTTTCTTGTTAATATGACTTTGAATATATGTATTATTTACACGTACATTTGGGGTGCTAATGACATAATGCTTTTTTCTATTAAGTTACAAAAATAGAGAACATTGAGAGGAAAATTTTATCTGATCTTATCAGAAATACTCCTTATGGAACTCAAACCGTGTGGAGGTACTGTGAGTGATTTCGTGTGACAACCGCTTCAGCTCCTTCGCCAGTCCAGGCACACCGCAGTAGAAAACACCTGCAACATAAGTAGCACATGTTTATTCAATGTGTATTTTTTTTTTCAATGATATTAGTATGCCGGTTTACTGCTTGATTCTTGACATAACACATCCTAAACCGGATTGAGAACAAGCCGGTTGAGTATGCCTCTAGTACATGTTAAAAATCTCTCTATTTATACCTATTGTGGCATCCGGATGCTTGGAAGCTATTCTTGCAAACACATCTTTCCAGTTTGGCCTTGCAAAATGTGTCCTAACCTGCCATTGACCATAACAATGCATTGCCAATAGATTAGCAAATGTTCAATAGTTCCAATGTACAAAAGCATAGTCTTGTTAAATTCCACTACTTCAGTAAATAATTTTGAGTATGTTTGAAATGCCTAAATCATTCTTTTGTTTAGCCCTACCCGAGTACCGGAGACGATATCAACTCCGTGTTTAGCATGGTTGAGAGCTTGCACCAGGGTGAGAAGTGTCGATCTGGCATCGCCTTCTTCATAAACACTAGTAAGATAGTTATGCATTTCGATCACGCCCTGTAAGATGGCCAATGATTGTCATTTTTAAGTTCTAATTACAAGAATAAACCATGAAACATATCTCAATAATTGTATGACTGAGACTCATTTAAGCTGTATATCTGACTGAAAAATGAGCTTTGATATTACTAATCTAGTTGAATTCAGCAGACCCTGAAATTGAGAGGAGCAGAAAGATGAAAAGGAAAGCAAATTCGTAGTGAAGAATAGCTTACTTTCTGATCCATTTCAGCGACCTCATTCATAACTCCTTTGAACCATTCAAATGAGCCAGGTTCTCTAGTAACCCAATAGAAATGTGCACTGGTAGTCTGAGATTTCTTCTTGCCACTGCTCATTGTTGATGTTGATGGGAAGCTGTTGAAGCTATCATCTGATCTGCTTATCTCTGTGTTTGAATCCTACTCCACACACAAAAGCAAAGGAAAACAAGAAAACCATAAAATGGATGAAAAAGATCACCTTCAGTTTATCAAAAACTCATGAGAATGGATCTTACTGTTTGTTCATCTGCCGTTCTTATGCCATTTAAAAGGTCCCTAAGGATGCTTATAAAAGGCGTCGCCCCAATTCCTAGCCCAACAAGGAGTAAGACGTCATAGTTTCGGTAGTCCTGTGCAGGTGCTCCATATGGACCATCCACAAGCAATCTCGGCAGACTGCATGAATTTCTGTGTGAGCTAGGGAG
Source organism: Litsea cubeba (assembly GCA_012931725.1). Classification (NCBI taxonomy): domain Eukaryota; kingdom Viridiplantae; phylum Streptophyta; class Magnoliopsida; order Laurales; family Lauraceae; genus Litsea; species Litsea cubeba. The sequence goes on from CM022947.1 coordinate 95,657,017, forward strand.
ATCTATAAACAAAGCTTTCAAATTCAAGTTTGAGCAGGTGTTTTCTTCTAGTGAGTTACCCTTTATAATCAATTCTTCCCGATTCACCAAATTTTGCTCTTCCAATCACTGTTGGAGAACCACGAGGCTCTGTAAATACTCTTTTCAGCTCCTCTGTCCAATCTCCTATAGTTCGGATGTGAACACTAAGGCAGTCGTCATCGGGTGCAGAGGTAATGGAGAAAGGGTGCCTGCCGGATTAACATTAGTAATGACAACAAGGTTAGATGAATTAGATTTTGCAACAAAAGAATAGAACCAAGGATATTAAATATACAAACCATTCAAACGGGGAGATGGTAGGGCATTTGAGAAAAATGTATTGCCCACTTTTATAGCGAAATCCATGGGGCTTGGACATGATCAAGCTTAAGACACTTCCTGGTAGCACTGAAACCTGTATTTCAGCACCAATCATAATTACTTTTACTGAAAAAAAAAAAAAACATCAATCATAATTACAGTGGAAAACTATGCATATCCTTTTGAATGGTAATTCATTTATGGGATGGTTTTTCTCAAGCACAGGAAAAAAAAAGAAAAGAAAACACTATGCATATCCTTTTCGCAGGTGTTAGGTAATTCAATTAAGTGATTGTTTGTTAAAATCATAACTAGAATTCGGCATTCATGTATGTGCTCTCAGGAAACATATGGCTACTCTATTCCATGGACCAGGAGCAGTAAAAAAGGACAGACTCGTATGGTCTCTCTTGAAGTCCTTAAGAGGACGATACCACTAATCAATCTGCATAGTGTCTCCCACCTAGTTCTCCTTTCCCAACATTTTTCTTTAGACAATGATTCTGCTCTTTCCTCTTTCTAAATATTTCTCAAAACGTGGAGTATGAATCAAAACCATTTGTTTTTTTTTTTTTTTTTGGTAAAGAATCAAACCCATGTTTGAATTGAAACATGGGTTCAAACATGAATCAAACCCATGTTTGTGTTGAAACGGTGACATTAATGATGCGAGTTTCCCCCCTTTGAATCAAATAGATTCATATCAGAAAGAAGCTGCCAATAAGTTCTTTCTATATGGAACAAGGGCCTGTTGGGCCAGCTGAGAATATTACAAAATCCACTGCACTGGTCATTCCCACTAATGACCCGTTTATTTGGATAGAATATATAGAAAGTGAATAAATACATAGGAATTCAAGGTCAAATAAGCTTTATCAAAATGATTATTAAAGAGGTGAGGGGTGAAGGATATGAGGTGAAAGATGAAGGATATAATGTAGCAATGTAGATGGGACCTTGACTTTATAGGACTTGAATTACCAAATGGCATGTATTCATATCTCATCCTCCCTCTTATTCAATTTCCATTAAACGAGAGGTTATTTGATGATTATTTTTGGATATTTGTCTTTAATCTTCATCTCTAATCAACTATGGCATGAATTTCTATATACTCAATTCTTACATATTTTATGCAAACAACAGCCCCTAAACATTGCAACATTGTAACATTCAGCATGGACTAAAAACTAAAATTACTACATAAGTGGAAATTAGAAAACATGGAATATTCTTCTTTCTGCTAAAACTTATCCTAGGGAATTTGTTAAAAGGAAAAAGAATGAAAACAAAAAAACTCAATAAAATTTACATATGGCGACATACCTTGAGAATTTTAACAGAGTAAGATTCTGATCGAAATGTACGCAGTGTCCGCTCGCCTATGTAGAGTAGCAATGGGATTGAGATGTACATCCATGTCTGACAAAAAAAAAAAAATCATATGAATTTAAATACTAATCAGACAATATCACAATACCCGTGAATAACCTAACCCAACCCATAACTCAAAATAAACATTACACCTACCGGGTTATCACACATCAGATGGAGTGGTCATGTATGTGGTATGATAAACCTACCATATATTGAAATACTAATAAAAAACCCTACCACATATCCAAGTACTAATTAAACAGTATTTCTGTAACAACAAACCGACCACATGCACAATTATTACTTTTGTAGTGAAGTCATATGAGAAAGACTGACCCATCTTGGCAACTGATTGGCATGTCACATTTTAATTCATTGATAGCATATGAGCTCAACAGTTCTACTTAGAACATTTTTCTAAAGAAGTAGTAAAAATAAATGAAAAAACATTTGGTTTGACTTTCTTGGATGTGTGTACTTCTATGTTTTGTAATTTCATAATGTATCTATCTGTTGAAAATCTAACCCACTCAAAATAAATACTGATCGAGAAATGTTTAAATTCTAACCCAATAGAAGTTGATACCACCGTAAGATCGGGCATAGGATTAATAAAACAAAGCACTGTGTTAATTGCGGAGCGGTCTGGATCACAAAAGGAGAAAGGTTTATGGGCTTACCGTTTTCTGGTACCATTTGTGGACGAGGAAAATGAAATAGCCATGAATCACGAGCAGGAGGTAGACGATGACAAAGAGGTGGTGGGAGTACCAGAAGGCATTGAACCCAGTCAATCTGTTCAGAGGCGGTGGAAGCCTCACAACGTTCTTACGGAAATGACGAGTCGCGAGCGTGAAGGCTATGGCCATGAGAATGACCATTGTGATCCCAGTGGACCCCACCACGCCCGTTATCAGCCCTCCGTACGTAGGCTTCTTATCGTGGAAATCGGACGATACGAGGGCGAATTTACTCGACGTTGCTTTTGTCAGACGCGGGAAATCGCAGGCAAGATGACTCCCCGCGTGTAAGATTATCCCGATTGAGATAGCGGATGCAATTGTCTGTCACAACAAACAAATAAATAAATAAACATAATTATATACTACTATTTTAAAAAAAAATCAATTTAGATAGCAGGGTCATTTGGAAACTCTAATCTAATTAACAATAGCTAATCAGATTAACGTCTAAAATATATCTTTAATTCTTAAATAAAAAATTTATAACTCATACGTGTAATAAAATTATTTTTTAAAAAAACGTTCTTATTTCATGAGATAATTGGAGTCCACATTTTAACTTTGAGGTTTTTTTGGGGTTATTTTCATCCAAAAAATACGTAAATTTTGTATTGTCTGCCCTCATCCGCTTTAGCTAAAAATTACTCCCCTTAGCTTATGTTTTTCACAGAAAAAAGCTCTAATTTGTAAAAAAAAATATATAATTAGAGATTTATCAAATAAATAAAATTTATATCATAAAAGACAAATGGAAAAGAAAGGACCGAGTGGTGCACAGTGCGGATCTAGGATTTTCATTTGAGGGGTGCGGACCCAAATAGATAATTTGGTTTTGAAAAAAAATATAGAAATTTTATATAGGTGTACATAGGATTTTAATGTAAAATTTCAAAGCATACAAATAGACCGAAGTCCAACTGGTGCGACCGGCCTACATGGTTGTGGCTAGGTCCCCCCAACCCCCCAGTATATGAATGAACTTTGTAAGATTGATGTCTAACGTGAAATAAAATGGTCCTTCGGACTACATATATGTTATTATTAATTTTTCTTGTGAAGAAACAATCATGACTTCTTAATTCCATACCCATGTTACCGTAGTTATATAACATCATCACATAAGACAGAGACAGCATTAAACAAGTGGCGCTGTTAGTCCATTTGTTGTTGATCAGATCCTATCCTTTTCAAACGAGTTATTAAATTCTAAAATCAATCAATCAATGCGGCATTTAAAAATGCCAATTAACTTCGAGTTTCGAAACTTTGATAATCCTAATAGGTAGCATATGCGGTGCAATTTGCATGGCGTAAACTAAACTCCTCTAATCACTTCTGAATGACACTATTGCCCTCTAAAAGTGAATAGTTTCTTAGCCACCGTGTTGTTTAGATTTGTGGGCATTTTAGGTACGTTGTGAGTAGGAGAAATTGCCAACAGATGGTGAAGTCTTGGCGTGGAAAAGGTGATCGCAGCCGCCGAGGACCAATCTCAATCTGAACCGTCCAAATTGTCAATGGAACTCCAATAAAGTAACATTAATTCCAATGCATACGATCTGTATTCCATCTGGAGTGGGGCCATAACTTCGATGGATTGCACCGATTTATTGGGCTGCTGCGCGACTTGATTTGGATGGCAGTAAATTACAAAGATTAAGTTTGGTTTACAAATGATTAAGTTTCTTCACCTAGTTCTACCAACTATTGATTAATTGCTCATGCGTAATGAAGTGTTATCCGATGTATACGTAACGGTTCAATACCGGAGAAATCTTTACTCTAGTTTTCCTTCTACCCACTTTATGTTGACGTGTGAATTTATCACCAAACTATAATTAAAGAGGTATCTACCAAAAACTGAATGAGAGAGAACTTTTTCTTTTCTTTTTTTATTCCATTGGACACTAATGACAAATTCAATTCCCTCACACTCATTAACTCCCTGTCAATTAACAATCACCCAAATTTGATACCGATTTGAATAATAATCACTGCTTGATTTAATTTGATACGGATCGAGCACCTTACCTTCTTTTTTTTTTTTTTTTTTTAAACTCAAGAGTGTTGATCTCGTTCAGGACGAAAGGCTCATGTACTGTACGGCTGTACGGGAGATACCCTGAGTTAAAAAAAAAAAAAGTTGATTTCATGGTCATTGATTGGACCCTAAAACGGAAAACCACTTCTAAGGTAAGGTGATGGATCCGGTCAATTTCCATCCATGGGGAATGAATGTATCCAACGGTATGGATTTCAACAAAGTGAGACCAACTAAGGGATCATTTGTCCTATATAATTTATAAATTAATAAGCTACATAAAGATGAATTACCTTGTGGAAGTTGATGTTATCATCGAAAGGGACAAAGAGCCGAGCTCTCGTAGACCTGAGCCACGTAAGCGTGTTCCGGCAAACGGGCAAGAGGATGAGGGCCATGTTAAGCTTCAGTGTTTCCGCAGCTCCTTTTGCGGTTGTCAAGCAGTAGCCCATCACCTCAAACGCGGCTTTGTTCCTGTACTGGATGAATTTCCAGGAAAACAGAACGGCCATAGCCAGCACCCAAAGCATTACAATCCACACTCTCTGCCAGTTCTCTTGGATAAGGCACTGCACAGTTGAACTTATCCTGCGCACCATGTTTTTAGGCTTGAGCGCATTGTTCTGGCTCCAACCCACGCTCGTCGTGCTAATGGGTCTGCTGTAGTTCATGTACCTGTCTCTTTGCAGTAGTAACCCTTCCAGCTGCCACAACTGTTTAAATGGGTCCAACGAACCATCCCCAGTTAGTCCTGTTGACTAAAAGTAGAACTCTTTTGATGAAATTACCTGAAAAAACACATTAAAAGTTCCGTGCACAAAAAAGGCCTTCATAACTTTTTAATAACTATATAGTCCATCCCATCAAACTTACATTTCATTTTTGCCATGATTTCATTGTTCATATCTCTCTTTCTTCCTTAACTAAAAGGAAGGATGATATCGTTGCTCTTAATTAAAACAAATGAGGGCCTTTTTGGTACACCGGACATTTAAGGTGATTTTCTCGATAATTATTCTCTTGATTTCTTTTATTTTTTTATATAAAATAAAGACTTTTCTTTTCTTTATTTATCCTTTTTTTTTTGTCTGTGTCTTTATTACCTCGATGTAGCCAAGATCTTCCGGATCGAGTTCTTCCATTATTAAAGAAGCATATTCTTCAGCCTGTTCTTTTAACTTGGACAGCTTGTTTGCTGAAGCACTAAGCATTATCAACTGCAGTATGAAAAATAAAAATAAAAAAAATTAAGCCCCTTTTCTGTAAATATGCACAAATAACCAAAAATGGGAAAACAAAGTAGAATAGACATCACCTCTTGTACTTCTTCTCTTGTAATCTTTCCATCTACATTACTATCCACCCTACAAGAACATCCAAACAGCCCAACAAGAAGAGGAAATGTTCAGTAACGAGAGAAAGTAGTTGTAAATTGTAATGAATTCTTATCAAAGGTAAAACACCAACATATCAAAAAATATCTGAAGTCGAGCGTCGAAACTCTGATCCGAAATCTGCATCCAGAAATCGTAAAATTCCTCTTTCGTGATTCGCTCTATAGTCTGATGCCTTCGTCTCACCAGCGCGTCGAAAATCCCCACCGCAAATTCCTTGGAATCCACCATCCCTGACCGAAAACTCAAACAAACGCGAATCAAAATCAAAATCCCATCCATGCAAACAATAGAAAATGCGGAAAGAGAGAGAAGATTTGGAAAATCTGAAGCACCTACCAATACACTCTGCAAAATCATCTCGAGAGAGAAGACCATCTTTGGCGAGCGAATCAAACCTGGATTCCACCTTCTTCCATTGCTCGTTCGAATCAGAGTTTCCAGTAGTCTTGTTTATAAACCTCAGCCCTTTGAGCGCCTGTTGCGCGCCCGACCTCGTCCGATCCAATTTCGCCTGCATTTTCCTCGCATTTCGAGCTGAAACCTTGGATTCCTCCATCGCTGACGCTTCCGATCTCGACGATCCCGACCTCAGCCACGGGAATTTCCGCCGGATTCTCGTCGTCGTCGTCGACAAGCTCCGGCTGAAAAACCCTCCGATGGTCTCATTTCCAGCCGGCTCCTCTCCTGCCGCCGGCGTGATGCTGCTGACGAGGACCGAGTCGTGATCGATCTCGAGCGTCACTTCGACAAAATCCGACCGTTCGTTTCGTCTCAGATCGGCTAGGAAGACCGGCAGCATTGCTCCGCCAACGCTTCCGTAGTCGACAGATTCCAGATCTCCATCCAAGTAGTCGGAATTCCTGTGGTAGCTCGATCTTCTCGAGCTACTTCCGAACGAAGTAGTTCTCATTCTCTCTATAATCTCTAGAACACAAGCAAAGTGTCTTGTTTGGCACGATAGCTTCAGTAAAACTTGTAAAAGCAAACGCCTCCAACCAATCTCAAAACCATGATTTCAACGCCCTGATGCCGAGTCCTTCTTAGAAGTTGTTGGGATTTGTTGAAGAAACAGAGAAAATAAAATTCATGGAAAGTAAATGTCCTCAAAACTCGATTTGATTTCGGTGTTCAAAATGGGAAAGTTAAAACCATTTGATTTGTGACGAAGTTAGGAAGTGGACGGTTGGATGTGTGCCAGGTGGCAGAGGGAATGCACAGAGCGTTCGTTTGTTTTTGTTGTTGTTTGGAGATTCAAATGGGTTCGTTGGGAATGGGAGAGAGATGGAAGTGGAAAAGGAAAAGAAAAAATGGGAAAGTAGTGTTGTCAGGTGTTTACAGATCACCGGCAGACGTGGTATTTATATGAAGGAGGTCAAAAGAAGGGTTGGCGGGGAAGTAGCTGTTGGAACCTGTAACAGCCGGTAGGACTTTTGTACGTCAGGTAACCTAACAGTTGTGTTGAGCCGCCCATGCCATTGGTGAGTCGCGGACTCGAAAAACCGCCACGTTTTGTCTCCTTCGCTCGCATGGCTTGTCACTTGGTTTTTTCAGGCACGGGCTTGATTTTTGGGAGGCCAGTGTGGCGCTCTGGAATAGTGGTAGAAAATCAAGGACATCCCCCTCTAAAAAAATGGTCTTTATGCGAATTTATGAAAAAATTCTCTTCAAAAAATACGATTACACCAAAAATGAAGTATCTGGGCAATATAAAAGCGTTTTTACTTTCTATGCTTTATCTAGAGAAAAATAGCCGCAAAAGAGCACATTTGAGGAGTCAATTTTTTTTTATAGAAGAAAGTGAAAGATTGTGGAAATCATTTTCCGCGTTACAATAAGGGTATGTTTGTATGACAACTTTTTCATGAGTAGTACATGAAAAGTGGAAATGATATTTCATAAGATTTAAAGTTTTATGTTTGGTGTGGCCGTTTTTTCCTTGTGAAAAATCTTGAAAATGAATTAACTTTTTCGTGTTAAATAGAAAACCTTTTTTGACCATCGTGAAAAATGAAAATTTATTCCACTGAAATGGTTTTCAGCAGTTCCACACAAACATGCCCTGAAATGCATATTTGATATAGCCCCATTTTCTCATAGAAAAGTGTAAAAATGTGCTAAATTTTTTATAATTTTTTGAAAAATATTTTTTTTTAGAGAGAGAGGGGGTGCTGTTGAACAAACGTGCCCTAGAGTACTGAGTGCTGATTCTCCATTGCTGGGCATTAAAGGCTCATAACCCATCAGTGGAGCCCACTCCATGAAATCTTAATATGTGCATTAGAGGCCCATAACCAATCAGTGTGGTCCACTCTTTGAAATCTTAATAGTTCAAAATCCGTGCTTAAGGAAAGTGGTGCCTGGGATAACTTTTCAGTCAATTGCAGCTGAGACTACTGTGTGATTGATCACATATAAAATATGTGATTCAAATAAGTTGAATCACCTTTTTAACGCTAGCCAACTCTGCATTGGAGCCATCTCTCAGTCCAGTGGAATTTGAAAACATGATAAATACATCAAACATGATAAAGGATAGGCAATTTAATTTAGACTTCATCTATGGTCTCTGAGAATTTGAATTTTATCTTTTGTGTAACTAAATTAGTAATAAAGACTTAATCATGCATTTATGTTCTGGATCATTAACAGTTGATCTTTGGATAATGTACACGGAGAGATAAAAACTTTTATATAAATTCACCGTAAATTTCATAAGAGGAACTCCTCTCAATTTATACACAAAGATATTTCAAATTCAAAATCAAACTAACTCTTATCGTAATCCTAACAATTCTCTAACAACTCAATATTCTCTAACATCGCCCCTCAATCACATGATCATTTCAAGGAAATGATTTGTGATTGTTGACATTAAAAATAAAGCCCTTTGATCTCGGAAAAAAATTTATAAATGACATATATTGTGCATAAATGATCTTATCTTCTTCTTGGGGGATCACCGTCCGTCTGTTAATCCATCTCTATCGCAACCTGCTCATCTTGAGTCTGGTGCCGATGGTCCACTAGATCAGATCTCACACAATCTCTTCCAGATTCACAGTAAGTTTCATAAGAGGAACTCCTCTCAATTTATACACAAAGATATTTCAAATTCAAAATCAAACTAACTCTTATCCTAATCCTAACAATTCTCTAACAATCCTCTAACAACTCAATATTCTCTAACAAAGGGACCCATCACTATATATGTCCTAATCCGAGATTAATGGAGTAGAGTGATCCAGATATCCCTATGGTTGAAATTTATTCAAATCCCATTTAATGTAGGCCCCTGGCTATACCTCTATTTAGAGACGTAGGTGCATGTGTGAGACTGCATGAGTTTGAATCCTCCCATGTGATTGAATCAAATGCAGTTGTTTCTCAACAAGTGACAGGTAAAATGGATTCAAAACCTCATACAACTGCTGTACTCTGTTACTCTCTATAGGTTTTAAATTTTTAATGGGGTCAAGACAACATATTTTGAATGAACTTGGTATCATTGAGCTCTTGCATTTTTCTGCAGATTTATTCATCTTGTGGGGCATATTGTGGACCGGTTATAGACATGAAATAATTCGCAAAAAATTGCAGCCATCTGTGCTATGCTGTGGCCTGTGGGAGAGTGTTGCAGACGAGTTATAGAAGTGAAACTAATTCAATTTAAGGAGGGATTGCAGCCATATATGTCCTCAGTCCTCTGCTGTGGTCATGGACGAAGGGATAAATCAATCCAAACCTCCCTTTTATCTCCAAAATGAAAGTCTTTATACAAGAGAGGACTGTGGTCTATCCAACCAGTCATGGCTTCATACAACTGAGGAGTAGACCCAGTACTCGCAATGACTGATCCAGAATTTTTATTTGGGTGGTGGGAACCATAGTCAAGTTAAGAAGTTAAATAATAAAATAAAGAATTCTAAGGTGTCATTTTTAGAATTTCCCTATTTGCGACCATAACACGTAGGTCGGGCACTGATACGGATCAAGCATTGTACAGTCCCTGTAGAAACGAGAATTGCATGATTCGAAGAAGCATTTGATGCATGCAGAAATAAGGGGCGATTAGGTAAAATTATCCATCAGTTAGCAATGGGATGGGTCTGTTTGGGTCTTATCATGGCCCGTTTGGTCGCAAGCATATAGAGATTTCATCTCCGTGCATTTTGAATTCTCTAAATGCTATATCCCAAGTGTAATTCCAAAATGCTCGGGACTGTCTAGCGTTTAAAATGTTGATTTTATGAGAATTTAGAAGGTCCAAAGTGGCAGTTTTACATGCTACAGCATCATGCGCGCATTCTCACCATTCATAGATTCTCGAAATTTTCAAGAGTCAGAACTTGTAATAGCTGTATTGAATTTCTGATAAGGAGAATTCCTCTTAGAAATACCCCAAAACAAACAGGCCTAAGTTCGTACTTAAGGTAACTAGAGTTAGCAGCTGTGAAGGTCTGTTATCAAATGAAAATATGAAATGTAATTTTGTTGGATCATAAATTACAAGCTTAGAGATAAGATAATTCTTAATTTAATTTATAATATTTTACACTGTGTGATTGATTTATTTTTTTAAATGTATTTGGTTAATAGTTAAAGTTTAACTCACTGATAAAGTTTTCCTTTCCTTGAAAGAAATCATGGATTCAAACCATCTTAAGCTTATTTCAAAGATAATTAATGTGAAGAGTAGTTTGAAAAAACACTTCGATACTGATAGCAACATATGATTAGTTGATAATAGGAATTTCGGGCCAAGCCTTACGTACCCTCATTTGATTTCTTTGAACTCAGTGGCCTTCTAACAAGCTACCTGTAACTTTAATTGGGAGGGATTAGTCCTGGCAACTAATCAAATGACGATAATGTAAAATAAAGTGTAATAGAGAATATTCTACTTTAAAAAGTTTGTTACAATGAGAATGAATTTGTCTTAGATTAGATTTATAACATAAGTACGTTTCTTAAGATTCCTAATTTAAGTTAATGCTTACTCTATTGCTTACTCTATAAGTTTCAAAATTAGTGTCAATGAAAAATAGCATAACAATATACATGCATGTTGGTGTAAGTTGCAAGTTTCAATTTGGGTCCAGGTTTAAGTCCTATGTTCCGGTCAAAAGTCTGGATATGGATCCCAATTCCCGAGTCTTTTGTCCATGTTGGGTTTAAGGTTTCATTGCAAGAGTTGGTATGTGGGCTATTTGGGCCCAATTACTAACGGGTCCGTTTGATAATTTTCTCGTAAAATAAATGTAAAGTAAAGCCTCAAATCAAGAGAGAATAAAATATAAGTGATTTATGATGGTATTTTATATTTAGTTGTTTGATAGAAACTTTTTTTACTTTTTATGTAAAAAGTGGGGTTTTTCTGCCTTTACGGTTGCTTTTTTACTTTTTTTTTTAAATAGAGAATTTTGAATTTATGTACTTTTGATATGAACTTTTAGTCTTTTATTATCTAAAAAATAGAAGCTTTACATTACTTTTACTTTAATAGTAAATTGACAAACAGACCCTAATAGTACAATAGACTCAAGTCTCTCCAGCTACTAAAACATCTCTAGCATACGGATAATCCCTTCTCATTCATAAATATTAACGAAGTTGTTTCCCCAACAACCCATGAATAATAGGATATCGCAGAGGACACTAAATATACAAGCTAGGCCGGGCCAGCCTCAACTGGCGAGCACTAGTGCTCTAGAACACGTGGTGGGGCCCACATTTTGATCTATCCAAGTGGACCATAAAATAGAGACCCCCAAATAGTCATGGGTCCTGAAATTTGGCACGCATTTGAATGAGCTGGAACAGAGTGTTCAATCATTTTGGACATTAAAAACTTCTTGGCCGTGGCTCAAATGGGGCTAGTGATTATAGGAGCCTCCGTCACTGTACACAGGCTGTGTTGGAGAAGATCTTTTGATCCTCCCTCTATCCCATGCTCAGTTGGGGCCTGACGTGGGCCTTACACGCACTGACGCTCAGCATAGGAGTTCCCACACGACCTCAATTAGAGAGTTAGCATGGTTGAGAAAATATCCTATAGTTGTCAGACAAATCAGGGTTACTGGTGATCACCAACTTAGCCGCGTCTCTGCCAATACGATGTATATGCAAGTGTTAATTAGGTCAACCTTCACCAAGTCGAGTCAGATGTAAGTTAACCATGGACCCAACCGATCCAGGTTCATAATCATCCCAGTATGAACTCTGATTGAGGAAGATCAGAAAGGGACCCTCGATTACTCTAGCTGGAAGATGCTAAAGTTATATAGAAGGTGTTATCTGACTTGCTGGCCTTTGTACCGAAAAGGTCCACCTACCATTTAAACAAGTATCTGTTGTTGAATCACTTTTAGTTCATGTATCCCACTTCTTCAAGCTTCCTTCCACCCAAGTCGAAATGACACGACTATCCCTGTTTCCTTGCCTTGGGAGATTATACACAAGGGAGGGTTGGCCAAATATTGCCAACTTCTTTTCCAAACTAATTCCATGAGGAGAGAGGGAGAGACCATTTAATTAAAGCAACTCACTTGGCAGCTGTCTCTTGCAAGTTTCAATACCTTAGAACGACCCATTAATTTATATGGAGTTACAGATGTGCTCACCATTCCTTGTACATATGATACATATTTTGATCCAATGAGAACTGTTCTGACGGAGTCATCGTGAGAACTTTTTTGTAGGGCCCACTACGGGTCTCATTTTGAGATGAGACTGGTGGGGATTGAAATATCTATATGAGACCACTATGAATATCAAGTTTGGCCCTAATCCCATGCTCCTAACCCCTTCATCCATGACCGACAAGCCTAGTTCATTCATATGGGTATATAGTCGATCCAACGGTCCAATTCATTCACATTGGTGCCAAACCTTGGAGCGTGTGACTATTAAGGGAGTCCCTATCTATTGCAAGATTTGGATTAGGTGATAGGTAGGCTCCACCCATAGTTCTCACGGTTTGAACCGTGAGAACAGTTCTCACGTGATCATTTCCCAATGTTAATATATATATGACGCCTAGCACTGATTGCACCTTTGACGATTACATTGTTAGATGGTCAGAATCTAGTTAGCCAGGTGCATATCATAGGTGCATAATTCTTTTTCTTTCTTTCTTCAATGTGCTTTATACGTTGTATCCTCTACTATATGCGTTTGTCTCTTTAATGCCTATATATATCCTAGATACTTGGTGGCATTGATTTCTCTTTGGAGGATTACATTTCCCACAATGTAATTAGTAATACTAATCCAATTTGTGGAAAGAAGATGCTGTATTAGTATTATATGTTCTTGTGTGTTATTTGAAAGAAACATGAAATTGTTTAATATGTGTGTGATATCCATGCGGTGAATATACATATAGAAAGTATATGCTTTTTAAAACCCTATATATTTTGTTTTATATGTATGGGTCTATTGCATTTGAGAACTCAAGGAAAGCCATCATTCAAGTCAATTAAGCACGCAAGCTCCGGAGCCAAACTTAAGGATCTCGAATAAAATTAAGAATCTATAACATACTTCTAGTTTCAAAACCTCTAGCAACAGTAAAAGACTTGACTTCTGTGTGGGGAGATTTCCAGAGCCACAAGATTAAGCCATCAGATGAGACTAAGCACTCTCACGTGCCATCCGCGTGCCGTCCACGTGGCACCAAGCTCACCCCGGCTACCAGGACAGAGGCCTCGGCCGAAGTCAAGCAGCCCCGGACCGCTAGCGCCGAACTCGGCTACCCCATGTGTCCATCTCGGCACTCCATCTCGGTAGAAAGCTCCACATCAGCTGAAGGAGCCAGGATGAAAGCCGAAGCAAGAGAGAACCTCCACTTGCGCCCCTCATCCCCCACGTCATCAGGAACGTGGAGGGATAGGGGCACGAGCTAGTGGGACAGACGCGACATCCAGCCGCCCACAATCTTCACCAGATCCCTGACAGGGCGGCATCCAGCGGCTAAGGCCACATCAGGGCAAGGCCCGAGGGCAGATCCGCTGGTACCCCCCTACCGCCAAAGGCGCCCAACAGGATCTGGCCCAACAAGATGTGCAATAAATGCGATGTGGGCTGACCCGACGGGCATTTAATGCAAAGTGGGCTGGATTGGACCACAATTAATGCAATGTGGGCTGATCGTGACTTCCCAGTCGAATCAGGGGACCCACACCACAATATCTCCCAAAGATACGTTCCACACTCTATAAATAGAGGCTCAACCCACCATCCAAGGTACGCACATCTTCAGATCCAGAGCCCTTACTCTGTCTCTCTTCTCCCTCTCCTTCCACTGTTCCAGTTTCCATACTGACTTTGGCATCAGAGAGCCTTGCGCCGCCCAGGCCAGGGTCCTCTGACCGTTTGCTATTCCCTTTCAGGCTTCCGGACGGCATCCAGTCATTCCCAGTCATCACCATCTTCTCGGATAAGTCCTGTAAGGCACCCTCTTATTGTGGGTCATTATTTTCTGCACCTACAATTGGCGCCGTCTGTGGGAAAGTAATATCCCAACCTCTCAAAAAACCTTCCTAACCTTCCAAACCTTCTTCACCTCAACCTTTCAGAAGCCATGCCTCCGAAAGCTAAGAAGGGCGTAGAATCGTCGAGAGCAGCGCTCGAGCTGCCACCACCGCCAACGGACGTCCCTCCTCAGGGACGCTCCCGTACGATCCAAGGCACATCCGCAGGCGAGGGCCGCCTGGGCTCCCAACTCTTTGTCGAGATCCCCTTCCTAGAAGGAGTCGAGGCCTCGCTCTCAGCGGACGAAGTCGCGCCACCCAGACGCAATGAGCGTCAACATAAGCGTCCCCGGAAGGACAAAGCCGTGGCCGTAGGAGAGACGCGCCACGCTCAACCCCCTGGAGAGGTTCCCGAAGCTGCCCTCCTCCAGAAGCAACTCCAGAAGCAAGAACGGATGATTCGCGAGCTCCAGCAGCAGCTGAGGGCAGTGCAAACTGCCTCCTTGAGGCAGGTTTCTGAGTCTCAAGGGAAAAAGAAGGACGCTCCCAGCAGGGCAGTCCAGCCTCCCCGCGAGGATCTCAGAAATCATCTGGACCAGAAACGGAGCCAGATCCGTGACGAAGGCTCGAGCAACAGCCGAAGTCACCACAGCCGCGACGGCCGAACTCATAGCCGTCGTAGCCCGAGCCATCCCAAGCGGAAGCCCAGAGCTCAGACTCCAGAGAAGGACGATGAGCAAGAGCGATTCGACAAACGTGTCCGATTGGCTCTCCAGCACAACTTGGACATGCGGGACCAGAAGCAGATCTGTGGTCACACTGATCTGGGGGGCTCGCCCTTCACAAAAGAGATCGAGCGCACCCCCTTGCCCAGAAAGTTCTCCGTCCCGCGGTTCGTCCCCTATGACGGACTGTCCGACCCATCTGCTCACCTCCGACACTTCTCCCAGAAGATGTCCATCTGGGGGAACGAGGGTCACCTAAACTGCAAAATCTTCTCCTCCAGTTTGGGTGACCTCCCCCTGAAGTGGTCTGCTCTCCCCCGGAGCAGTCGGTTTCCAGTTGGAAGGAGCTCCAGCTCTCCTTCCTGAAGAAGTTCCAAGCCTACACCGTCGTCCCCAAGAAGGAAGGGGACCTCATCGCCCTGAGAATGAAGCAGGGCGAAACCCTCGCCAAGTTCGCCCAGCGATTCTGGGCGGTCTACAGCCAGATCGAGGGCGCGAGGGAAGGGATAGCCATCTACGCCTTCCAGCATGCCCTGATCCCCGGCAACGACTTGCGAAAAGACTTGGCCGGGGACACCCCAGAATCCGTGCCAGAGTTGATGTCCCGGGTGAAGCGCTTCATCGCCCAGGAGGAAGACGAGATCCGGGCCAGGGATCAGGACGGGCATCAGGAGCCCAAGCAGGCCTGGGTCTCCAGTTCGGCGAAGCCTGCGTCGTCCAGGTCTGGGGGCACCTGGCAGCCCGGACCTCCTACCAGCGCCAGTCAGAGCGTCAACGTCGTCTTCAAGGAGCCGATCTACCGTATCCTGACCAAGATAAAGACCAAGCCATTCTTCAAGTGGCCTCTGCCCTTGAGGAATGAGCCCACCTCCGGCAGCCGGAGCAAGCTCTACTGCTCTTACCACAAAGGTAGCGGGCACAAGACCAAGGACTGCAACTCTTTGCAGTGGTATCTGGAGAAGCTGGCCGAGGAGGGCCACATTCCAGAGTTCGTTGAGGCAGGAGATGCTGGCGGCAGCGAGGGCCGAGTTCACCAGAGCGCAGCCCAGGTTCCAGACAGTGAGGATTCGGAGAAGATCATTACCTGATCCAGCTGGCGTCCTCAGCTCCCGCTTCCTCGTCCCGGGGCAGCTCCCAGGCCCGCGCCGATGCCAGGCGGGCATCACACGGGAAAGAGGTGGTGAAGGCCGAACTCGCGCTAGCGTCCAAGAAAGCCCGCTGACTGAGAGCCGAACGAAGGGAAGCTGACCCCGAACTGGTATGGCCCGTTCAGAGTAGTCTCACTGGCAGGAAAATCGGCCTACAAGCTCAAAGACTTGGAGGGCAAGCCACCACCGAGACCGTGGAATGTACCCCAAGAAAATCAATTTCTAAAAGATGTAATGAATCTCAGAATCAATGGAAATAGCTTTCACCCCGTCTTCAATCTGTCATCTCTCTTTGATCGACTTCGGCTACAAGGGTTAACAGCCCTGGAAAAGGCCTCGAGTTCGGACACTCGGCCAATTCCTAAACTCAGGGTCTTCACCCATCTACAAGGGTTAACAGCCCTGGAAAAGGCCTCGAGTTCGGACACTCGGCCAATTCCTAAACTCAGGGTCTTCACCCATCTACAAGGGTTAACAGCCCTGGAAAAGGCCTCGAGTTCGGACACTCGGCCAATTCCTAAACTCAGGGTCTTCACCCATCTACAAGGGTTAACAGCCCTGGAAAAGGCCTCGAGTTCGGACACTCGGCCAATTCCTAAACTCAGGGTCTTCACCCATCTACAAGGGTTAACAGCCCTGGAAAAGGCCTCGAGTTCGGACACTCGGCCAATTCCTAAACTCAGGGTCTTCACCCATCTACAAGGGTCAACAGCCCTGGAAAAGGCCTCGAGTTCGGACACTCGGCCAATTCCTAAACTCCTCAGGGTCTTCACCCTCAAGTTCGGACACTCGGCCAATTCCTAAACTCAGGGTCTTCACCCATCTACAAGGGTTAACAGCCCTGGAAAAGGCCTCGAGTTCGGACACTCGGCCAATTCCTAAACTCAGGGTCTTCACCCATCTACAAGGGTTAACAGCCCTGGAAAAGGCCTCGAGTTCGGACACTCGGCCGATTCCTAAACTCAGGGTCTTCACCCATCTACAAGGGTCAACAGCCCTGGAAAAGGCCTCGAGTTCGGACACTCGGCCAATTCCTAAACTCCTCAGGGTCTTCACCCTCGAGTTCGGACACTAGGCCAACTCCTAAACTCAGGGTCTTCACCCATCTACAAGGGTTAACAGCCCTGGAAGAGGCCTCGAGTTCGTACACTCGGCCAATTCCTAAACTCAGGGTCTTCACCCATCTACAAGGGTACATACGCCCTGGAAGAGGCCTCGAGTTCGGACACTCAGCCTTTCCTAAAGTCCCCGTGTCTTGGACACACTTCGGGTACATACGCCCTGGAAATGGCCTGGAGTTCCTACACTCGGCCTTTCCTAAAGTCCCCGTGTTTGGAACACACTCAAGGGTTAACAGCCCTGGAAAAGGCCTCGAGTTCGGACACTCGGCCAATTCCTAAACTCAGGGTCTTCACCCATCTACAAGGGTACATACGCCCTGGAA
The DNA here is from genome assembly GCA_012931725.1 of Litsea cubeba. Taxonomy (NCBI): domain Eukaryota; kingdom Viridiplantae; phylum Streptophyta; class Magnoliopsida; order Laurales; family Lauraceae; genus Litsea; species Litsea cubeba. The sequence goes on from CM022947.1 coordinate 95,674,705, forward strand.
GAGGCCTCGAGTTCGGACACTCAGCCTTTCCTAAAGTCCCCGTGTCTTGGACACACTTCGGGTACATACGCCCTGGAAATGGCCTGGAGTTCCTACACTCGGCCTTTCCTAAAGTCCCCGTGTTTGGAACACACTCAAGGGTTAACAGCCCTGGAAAAGGCCTCGAGTCCGGACACTCGGCCAATTCCTAAACTCAGGGTCTTCACCCATCTACAAGGGTTAACAGCCCTGGAAAAGGCCTCGAGTTCGGACACTCGGCCGAGTTCCTAAAATCAGGGTTTCATCCCACTCTACAAGGGTATACCACCCTGGGAATGGTCTGGAGTTCCTACACTCAGCCGTTTCCTAAAGTCCGGGTTCATAAACCCCTCACACCTCGGCGCAAGGCAGTTCGGCCAAGAGCAGCCATTTCGGCCAAGGTCAGCTTCCTGAAGACCGGATTCATACACCCCTCAGAAGGCCATTGCCGAACTCACTCTCGCCTAGCCGAGGCCAGCTGAATGATGGATCCACCTCGGCGCAAGCCAATCCGGCCAAGGTATGGATCCACCTCGGCGCAATGCCAGCCATTTCGTCCGAGGTCAGTGCCAGCACTCAAACGCAGAAAAACAGCACAAAAGCACCAAGTGTTCCAGAACAGTGCAAGAAAAACAGAAAACGATGCAAGAACCTTACATACAAGGAGACAGAAATAAAGAGGAGCCCGGCTACTGTACCTTCGGCGACTCCACTAGGTCGATCACCGTATCTGCTGGACCAGTGGATTCGGCCGAAACCGCGACCTTGCTAGGAGCGTCGCTGGCAGGAGATTCTGACTAGAGCCTCATTTGGACCAGGGGCAGAAGAGGGATCACCCTGAGGCACGGCAGAAACATCACTGGCGACCGGGGCATCGCTCAAGACCGGGGCAGATGGAGCACCTTCCGGAGCGGGAACCACTGCAGGAGCTTCAACTGGGGCACTTTCGGCTGCAGGAGCGGAGCTCGGCTCAGGAGCAGTGCGGCCAGGCATCTTTCCTCGAACAGGATGGCGATGATCTCCTCCACCTGCTTCTCGTACAGTTCAGTGGTTCGATCCACCCCATCCTGGAAGGCGGACTGGGCCTCGGCCTGAAGAGAGGCCTTCTCCTTCTCCATCTCGGCGTTCGCCGTCATCAACCCTGCCGTTTCGGCGCGTCCAGCCAGTACTTCCCCACGCAGCCTCGTCCCCTCAGCCGTAGATTCAGCCTTCAATCTGACCAGCTCAGACTCCAGTTCGACGCTCTTCTTGTTCATCCCCCGCCTTTGCCTTCTTCCTAGGTGGGTACCTCTCCCTCGGACGCTCCGGCGAGCGTCGCCGCACTCCCGCGCTTGGAGCAGGAGCAGGAGCAGGAGCATGTGCAGGTGCAGGTGCAGGAGCAGATGCAGGTGCAGGAGCAGGAGCAGGAGTGGCCAGACAGGTTCTTCTAGCTTTCAATTATTGCTTCAGGACAGTTGAAGCGACACCAGGCAATGATTGCCGCATCCCTAGACGGATTCTTCTAGCTTTCAACCCCTAAAGGCTAGCACGCTTAAGAGGTCAAAAGCTAGGGGGCAATTGTGTGGGGAGATTTCCAGAGCCACAGGATTAAGCCATCAGATGAGACTAAGCACTCTCACGTGCCATCCGCGTGCCGTCCACGTGGCACCAAACTCACCCCGGCTACCAGGACAGAGGCCTCGGCCGAAGTCAAGCAGCCCCGGACCGCTAGCGCCGAACTCGGCTACCCCATGTGTCCATCTCGGCACTCCATCTCGGCAGAAAGCTCCACATCGGCTGAAGGAGCCAGGATGAAAGCCGAAGCAAGAGAGAACCTCCACTTGCGCCCCTCATCCCCCACGTCATCAGGAACGTGGAGGGATAGGGGCACGAGCTAGTGGGACAGACGCGACATCCAGCCGCCCACAATCTTCACCAGATCCCTGACAGGGCGGCATCCAGCGGCTAAGGCCACATCAGGGCAAGGCCCGAGGGCAGATCCGCTGGTACCCCTACCGCCAAAGGCGCCCAACAGGATCTGGCCCAACAAGATGTGCATTAAATGCGATGTGGGCTGACCCGACGGGCATTTAATGCAAAGTGGGCTGGATTGGACCACAATTAATGCAATGTGGGCTGATCGTGACTTCCCAGTCGAATCAGGGGACCCACACCACAATATCTCCCAAAGATACGTTCCACACTCTATAAATAGAGGCTCAACCCACCATCCAAGGTAGCCACATCTTCAGATCCAGAGCCCTTACTCTGTCTCTCTTCTCCCTCTCCTTCCACTGTTCCAGTTCCCATACTGACTTTGGCATCGGAGAGCCTTGCGCCGCCCAGGCCAGGGTCCTCTGACCGTTTGCTATTCCCTTTCAGGCTTCCGGACGGCATCCAGTCATTCCCAGTCATCACCATCTTCTCGGATAAGTCCTGTAAGGCACCCTCTTATTGTGGGTCATTATTTTCTGCACCTACAACTTCAATTACAAACAAAAGCATCATTCAAATGCTCCCCCATCAAAGCAAAATCAGAGTTCTATATGAAAAAATCTACCACAGAGAGAGGGAGAAAGTAGAATTTAGTTAAGGAGGTGTTTGGAAATAAGAAATTTAAAATGATTTTATTATATTGTTGATGGATTTGGATGCGGAGACTCCGACACGCGGCCGGGGATCTATATGCGTTCCGGCGATTGGGAAGCTCTGTAGATCTCTTTGCCTCTTGCCTCTCCAGTGAGATGGAATAATACCAACCCTAGGGCTCCCTTATCTTATATAGACAAGTCCCAAAGAGTCACACTTACTAGAAACTTCTTCGCCAAAAAACCCACATCTACTAATCATATTGGAAGTCTTATTAGTGGGACCAGATCAAGTCTTACATTAAGTGGATTGTATTCTCGGTTAGCATCAACCCTGCTTGATCTGACGTGGGACCCGTGACATGCGGGCCAGACGATTCCTACAATTATCTAGTAATTTAAAATAAAATTTATTAAAAAAATAGAAGACATGTTTAGATAACTTGAAATTAAATATGTTACAACTGTCCTCCATTTTATCAAGTTAACATGTCTGGTCCATATCGCCCATGCAACTGCTCCATATGGGGCCTTCTATCATTGTCTCTAGCTCCCCAAATCCTTCTCCATATCAATTGTCACTCTGTCCAGAATCCAACTGTTCCCCATTTTATCAATGAGTGTTACTGTTTGGTCCATATGTCCCATGAAAAATATCATGCAACTGCTCCATATGGGCCCCTTCTATCATGTCTCTACTCCCCCCAGTCCTTCTCCCTATGAACTGTCACCCTATCTCAGTTTTGGTAGTTGAGTTACCTTTTCACCACCTTAAATTTGGAGGTCGTCTATACTATTTGAAATCAAATCAACCTGCAGTTTTTTTCCTTCACTGTTATATATCCATCTCTTAACCTTGCTGACCCTTTAGCTTTACACTTGGCTGATCACTCAAGTGAGCCCTGATGGGATATCAACCACATGAGGCACATGATCACCTCAATATTGAGTATATTTGTATGCCCACTTGCGAACAGATTCTTAGCTCCAGTTTTCATCTGTAGCATGATATATGAACTGTGAACTCCTAATCTCCTATATACATGGATTCATATTCATTCAAGGGTGGTCTTTTCTTTTTTCTTCATGATAATGGATAGGATTTATAACTTTAGTGGTTAGAAAGGAAGATCAAGTTTGGGTTTCAAATAATCTTTTTCTTTGAAAAAAAATCAAAACAAAATGGAAAATTAAAGGCTATTTGATGCTATTTTTTTTTAAGTTCATCTTTTGATCTTCATTTTTATAAACCACTAATGGTAATAAACTCTTATGCATTATAATGCAAACAAGTCAAGATGGAGCCCACTGGCTTTAAAAAGGGGGCATTTACTTAAAAAATCCCATTAAATAGGGTAATTACAACTTAGGACCATAAATTTTTATAATGACGGCCAAAGATCTCCAGCCTAAAATCTAATATTTCTTTCCGTTTTTGCCCTTGGTTAGTTGATGTCAACATAACCCTATAAAAAAATGTTTTCACCTCCAAATCAACAGCAACAGTAGAATAGAAGAAAGAGAGGAAGGAGATCAACGCCCTACCCATTTTTTCTCAATCACAGTGAGAGAGGGATTGCTCGATGTCAATAAAACCCTAAACAATGAAAAACTCAATTTTTATTGATGCTAATTAGGCGTTTTTGTTGACGCCAACACAATTTTACTGGGCCACTCATGTTGTTAACTGGGCATTCAACACAATGTTACGTTGATGTCGACAAATCTTCTATTGGCGTTAACAAATTAACAGGGTCACTGATTGTAATAACTGAACATTTTTGTTGATGTCAATACAATTTTATATTGATGTCGACGAATGTTTTGTTGATATCAACAAATATTACTCATTACAGAATAGGGAACTGATTATATTGACATTAACAAAAAAAGGGCAAAACAAAAAATAAATAAATAAAAAGATTATTTAGACTGCAGGTCCTTGACCATCGTTATAAAATTTTAGGGTACTTAATTGTGTTTATCCTATTTAATAGATTTTTTTTGTGGTAAATGCCCCTTTATAAAATAAAAGAGAAAATGGTGATTAGCTGAGTACAAACATTTGCTAGCCGTCTGATGATGTAAGAGTTTGGACTGTGACATGAAAAATGGTAAATGTCTCGTCAATGCCCCCACATACCTGCCAGCTGGTATGTTATTTGCCTTTGGATGCCTGCTTTCCCATCTCGTTTAGAAATGAAAAAACATGTGTTGGGAGACTTGGGACTGAGAACTGGGAAGGGACACATCATACACATTACCGGTCACCATGCATGCATTTGACATGAGGACGAGAAGGGCCTTCTAGAAGGGAGGCTTGGTAACTAATATAATCCATCCATCCTTTTCACTTACCAACCTCACCGTTGGACTCGCTCCTCCTTCGCTGTTGACTTCAATTAATCAAAATAATTTAATGTGTTTAATTAGCCCAATGATTATACTTTTGTCATGAGCATGATGAAAGTGGAGCATAGGGCACATAAAATGAAAGGGATTGAATCCACTAAATTACAATAAAATAGAGAGTTTGCTAGATTAATTATTAGACGTGTTCATGGGCCGGGTTGGACTAGGTTGAGAATACTCAAGCTCGGCCCAACTTCTAAACTATAGGCCCAAGCTTGGGCCATGCCCGAATCGGATCATAAGTAGTGGCCCGAGCCCAACTCGCCTGAAAAGACATCGAGTATGGGCCTAGCTAGCCCGGGTTAGCTTTATAATTTAAAAATGAATTTCCTTTCATTATTTCAAGTGTATCTCAATTGGTCTGGTCGTTTCCATATCATTGGTTTTTATTTTTTTGGCTGGGCCGGTCCATGAGCACCCCTATTAATTATTTATAAAAAATACAATAAATCTCACTATAAGAGTTTGTTGCATTAGAATTGAATTTATACAAACTCATGATAAATGAGCTTCACACAAGGATTAATAAAGAGGTGAAGTGTGTATAATATGGGGTGAGGGATGAAGGATATAATTAAGGTAGCAATATAGAAGGACCTTTGAGTTTCCTAGAATTTAAATTACTAAGGTTATATATAGCTAGCTAGCTAAATTCATTGAACATATTCCATTGATTCAATCTTCTCATTAAGGGTTTATTAAGGGCATATTTGTTCAATTGCATTAGATTACATTGGAATTGAATCCATAGGAATTCAAAATCTAATGCACTCCATGAAGCACTTTTAAGAGGTGGTGGGGTGAAGGATATGAGGTGACAAGGGAACAATATAAGGTAAGGGATGTAGAAAAAATCATAACTTTTCTAAGAATTGAGTTACTAGGTGATGGTTAGGTATTCAATTCTCATCTTCCTTTGATTCTCTTTCTATTAATGGGGAGGTTGTTTTGTTTTTTGATCGGTATGTTTTAGCACTAACTATAGCATGAATTATCCCAATTCCTTTGTATTCAATTACTATATATTCAAATGCAAACATACAATAAAAAAGAAATGGAATTTGATAGTCATCTTTGTATATTCACCTTGAATTTCATTTTTAGCGCAAGAGATATATACTTAGAAAAGAAGCAAAACTAAGATGAATGGTTAATATAAATAGCAGAATAAATGTGATTCATAAGCATTGCCTTTGATTGAAATATATAAGTAATTCACCAATCATCAAACCATCTTTATAAGGTGGGGCTCCACCCCTCCCTCTAAGTCGTGGGAGCAGCATTCTTGTTGATTAATCGCTACGATACGAAACCAGAAGAGATTCGTCGTCGCTTGCGTGGGAAAAACGTCTTTTATGGATTGACGCAGCAGCAGCAGCAAGTTAGTGGTAGTAGTACCACTGCAATCTGCATAGAAGAAGAAAATGATGTTCATGTACAGTTCCCAAGTTGATAGTAGTACGTACTTCTTCTTTTGGCCTTTAGTCCAAACCCATTTGTACTTTCCTTACCAACTTTGGGTTTCCAGGGAAATTAAATTGTCTTCTTCTTGTAGGGTAAAGGTTCCCCTCTCAGCGTGGAAATATCCATCCTGTGGAAACGTAAAGTAGAAGGTTGTGAAGAAAAAGGTAACATATCATTCTATATATGATTCAAATTTCAAACCCTATGACAAGGCCTGTGGGGCTCGCCACGACGACCATAGACTAGATCGAATTACGGTCTTCTGGACAGGTGGTCGTGGAATCATAAATCCCTCCTATTCTGTAAAACCTCTGAATATTGTAATGAAATCAAAGATACATTTTTTTCCAAAATTGTTGAAAAATCAGGATAAAAAAACACCTTGAGTTGTACTCCCAATACTTGATGTCTATAGCCAAGGGTGGCAATAGGATATGACGAGATTTATTTATGGGTTTTTGACATATTAATCCTTTTTAAATTTGATTTTTACAATTTAATGAATAAAATTAAGTTGTGTGACTCTGGGGAATATTTTTTTAACTTTTTTATGCCACATTGTCATGAGATTTAATAGTTTCGGGTACCATACATTTTTTGCAATAAGCAAGTGAATTCATTTTTTATATCACACTAAAAATGGGTATTTATGGAAAATAAGCACACATTTGACCACCATTTCTTATGTTCTATCATTTGAAAAAAAAATCCTAAGATGCGGCATAAAAACCACAACACCATGGGATTCGGGGCGAAAATAGTTTTAAAAAAAATGTTGACCAGAGTCAAGTGACTCTGGTGACATTATCTGAATTTCAGTCCTAAAATTGAAAAAATCAAATTTAAGGAGGACTAATATGTCGAAGCTCCTTTATTCATTATTGTGGGCATGTAAATACTCAACCACTCACACACACACCCCGAGTCCCCCACCATTGGTGCTACAACTAGAGTTGATCTGCGGTCAAGCCCGGCCCTGAAGCAGGGCAGTAAGTGCGCCCGCCCCGGGCCCCCATTTTTCAGGGGGCCCAAAAATATTTCCTCTCCTCAAGAAGAAAATGTTTCCACTCCTCCAAATCCACCGACCTCCTTCTCAAACCCCTTAACCTTTCATCAATCGAACTCCTTTGAACCCCATCTCAACCAAACAGCGAGCCAAAAAAAAAAAAAAAAAAAACAAGAAGAAGAAGAAGAAGAAGAAGCAGAAGAGAACTGGACCGCCATAACCGGTTAGGCCCAAATCACCGCCATCGCCAGAACCGGCTGGCCCATCATCTTCATGCTAGCGTCTAGCAGTCAAGCACCATTAGTCCATCACCACTTCGGACGAAGCACCCAGGCTACCCAGTAGTCAAATCCCTCAACCATTCATCAATCGAACTCCTTTGAACCCCATCTCAACCAAACAACAAGCCCAAAAAAAAAAAAAAAAAAAAAAGAAGAAGAAGCACCCAGCAGGCCAGCACCACTGGTTGATTGCTACAATAGCAATCAAGCACCATCAGTCCATCACCACTTCGGACGAAGCACCCAGGCTACCCAGCAGTCAAACTGTCAAACTGTCAAACCCATCAACCCTTCATCAATCGAATTCCTTTGAACCCCAATACCCCATCTCAACCAAACAACAAGCCCAAAAATAAAAAAATAAAAACAAGAAGAAGAAGAAGAAGCACCCAGCAGGCCAGCACCACGGGTTGATTGCTACTGCTGCTCCACGCCTCCACCGTCCACCCACCCGCCACGCCACATCTCTTTGTTCTGTACACTTCCCAGTCTTCTTAGTTCAGATAGAGTTCAGGTCGGGTTGGACCTGATCCAATGATCCATTCCGCTGACAAGCCATTTCCTTTGGTAACAAGTCAATACAGGTCAGGTGGACCCATTCACTCGCCTGAGTTTGAGTTATGCCCAAATCCAAAATAACAGTCAACAGCAACTTACAAAAAAAGCCACTTACATCAAATTTATAGACATCAACACATGGGCCCATAGCTTATAGATCTTCTTCAATCTTCATAACATCCATATCATCGTTGTCTTGGTGATTGGGGAGATTCCAAAATCCAAAGTGTGGCTTTTTTTCAGTGCAAAATTGGTCGTTGTAGAAATCAATTGAAGGCAATTTTTTCATGATTAGAAAATCTTGACTTTGAAAGCATAATTGAGGGTTTTGCTTCTCAAAATGCAAGAAGAAAATCATTTCAATAATACTTTTTTAATTGTGATTTTGTTTTTCAACTTATCTTCTAGATGGTGATGCTGGTATGAGAAATTATTTGGCCGACGATCTGGTACTCTTACCGAGATGTTGGTATGAGAGATTCATTTATTTATGTATTAAATGTATTTTATTTATGTATTAAATGTGTTTATCATATGATATTATTTGGTTTTTAATGAAATTATTATTTTTGGGCTAAATTTATGAAAACATGTTATATATATATATGTGCATATATTAAAAAATTATAAAAATGAATAAAGGGCCCATTTTAGTGATTCGCACCGGGCCTTTGAAAAGTCAGGACCGGCCCTATCTGCGGTTGCTTATATAAAAAGAAGGTGCCTCACCAATGAGCTACCAGTGGATTAACATTGATACGATGGTGTGAATGGGATGTGATTCGTGGGCATTGATATGTATATCTGATATAAACTTTTAAGCAAGTTTGATCTAATACACAAATTAGACTCCAATTGAACACTAGTATAATAAATTAAATAAGATAAGACTCTTGGAGGTCGACCAGACTCTTCTTTGATAAGCACAGAAATGTACCCGAGAAAGACCTCGCTCATATGAACCAAGTAGGCAACACTCTCCTGTGAGAAACCAAACTACAAACCCCTTTTGAGTTGAGTTGGCACCCAACTTGATTGGACGCTCATCCAGACCCTCTATTTCAATACTTCCTGGGTGGGTGATTTTGAGGCCTCAACTCCACAACAAATTGAATCCTATCGTGTTGATATTTTGAGTATCTCTAACTATTCAAGGACCTTTCCATCCTGACCATCTTGATTAGTTTAGTAGTGACTATTGGCAGCATAATGACAATCTCTTTTACAATTCTTCATTGGATAATTAAAGAGTTTGATATTAGCATCACACTATTATTCATTTCTGCAAGAGCAAAAAAGTTTCCAAAGGTTGTAATGTCTGAAATGAGTCATTTACTTCACTAAGTTCATTGGACAGATCATCATTGTCTAAGCCTTGTCCTAATTATATTTAAATTTTTTTAAGTACTTGTCAATGGGGCTTGGACCCATTTAGAGGATAGCTTGCTCACCACAAGAGCGAACCTGCATACTGCTAAAAGGAGGCCAGGGCCAAGAGTTTGTTGGAAGCCTTGTGCCAATCATGTTGGAGGGATACTATAAAAAATTAGAATATCTAGGAAAATGAAATGAACACATTGGAAGGCCACCAAAGATGGGTTTTTTTTTTTCACATATTAAGTAAATTATTTAATAAATATTTTGAAATAGTGAAAAATTTCGCACCCCCTTTGCTTGGACCATTCAGGTAGAGGCTTAGAAGGCCATCAGCAACAGAATGTCGAATTTTCTACCATTTTTAATTGGCTTAAAAAGTTTCATACTAGCATCCTCTTACTTAATTAGTGATATGCCTGGTAGCAATTTGAAGGTTTTCTTGTGTAAGCCTTTTCCTTGTGTAACAAAAATCAAAGATACCATTTAGAAAACGTGAATCCTACAAATACTCGATTAATGGGAACCATTTGTACAAACTTGTGGGGTCTTAGAATTCCGATCCATTAATGTCCATGTCGAGGATCATCAAAGTCGTTTTAGTTTCAAATCGGTCGAAATCATTAATACAGGAGACCTACTATGAATCGACTAAAAAAGAATATCTTAGCAATCCATTAAAAACAACAGACCACCATAATTTTCTTATATTTTATTCTCTCTTAAATTTGATGCTTTATTTTACGAGAAAATTACCAAACAGGTATACGCTAAATTAATTTGATAGCCATTCCCATTTATTACCATGCGATCACATTTGAGAACGATGGATATCATGATTCATAACATGAATAAGAATGCATTGCTACCCATATTGGTAATGGCATCTCATAATCATCCAATTTCTTCTCTTTTGTTTTTGTTTTTTGTTTTTTCCTTTTTTCGAGTGTTTTTTTCATATTTTTTTACCCAGTTTAGGGGGGAAGGCGTACCCCAAACCTTGGGTGAGAGAAAGAGACCTTCGATGAGGTGAGGGATCCCTCGGGATTAGAAATAGACATCAGGTGAGGTAAGATAATCCTTGCGTGAGGAAAGGTGGCATGCCCAGGATTCTAACCCTTAGCAGCCAGTAAGAACCAATGCCTCTTACCACTGAGGTAATAAACCGTTCGATTTCCCAACGTTAGTGCAGTGGTAAAAGCACCTCCCTTTGGTTATAGGGCTCTCTCTCTCTCACACACAGATTTTGCTGCAAAAATTTGAGAGGAGGCCAGTAAAAATGACCGTGGCCACCTCTAAAAATACTCTTGATAAAAACAACCAGCACAGTAAGATACAATTAGAAAAGGAGGGTCGTGCAGCAGAGTCATCTTACAAGCCTAGATATATTAGCTTTATATTGCAACTTGTTTAGAAAGACAAATAAGACAGTAGTATATTTATAGACACTAATCTAAGCTTGGCTCATCGTTAATCAAGCTTAGAAGACCTGACTGACTTGATTACCCTACAAGATGGATTCAATCTAGTCCATGCTCATCATTGGTTTGAAGTTAAAAATTGGTTCGAGCTTAATGTTAGCTCAATAACTGAGTATTGTAGGCATGTGTGTAAATCAAGTGGAACTCAAGCTTGAGCCTAACTTGAGATGGGGCTCAACAGATCAAACTCAAAACTGACCCAAGCTAAGCCATTTGTTCTATCAAGCCGGCCAACAAATAATATTCTTAACAATATTAATGACAGTAGTTTATGGCTGCTGCCGTTGTTTTTTTCTGACTGTTGGTGTTATTATAGATTGCATCACCTGAGTGGAGAGTGCTCAATCACAATCAATCTAAGGCTTGAAACAGCACAAAAATGGCCTTCACATCTTTGGGAGGGGAGAAGAAATATTGCCGACGATCCCTTTCAATAACTGGTGAAGTAGTTGGTGAGGGAAGAAGATTCCGTGGACCAGGGTGAGATGAGCCTCTTTTTTCTTACTTGTTAAGAACTTTGTTGCCATTCACAGTAGGCCTTTCCACAATTTTTTAACCAGGCATCTCTTTAATTAGGAAATTGTGATCCAAAAGGTTGCAAGTGTACTTCCACGTTACCACAAGACCGAGAGCTACGGCCCACTAGCGTTTTGTTGTGAAATGTGATATTCTCCAAGTCTCTAGAGGGAGTCACACCACGGAAGATATATAAAGGGGATTGGTGAAATCTAACAACCTTCCTCCTACGACTGATTTGTTTAGTCACAAATCAATGACATAAGCTATAGTCATGTTATAATAATTACATTAAGATGGTCCCATTTCATTTCATTTCATTAAAACAGGCTTTGTCAAAAGCGATATATTTCTCAAGTTTTTTTTTTAATTTAATTTTTAATTTTATTTGTTTTATTCTAGAATGATTTTCTGATAAAATTTCAAGAAAAGTAGAAAATCTGAAAATTTCCCCTATATTATCTCCGTGGTAATAACAATATTTGCAACAGGGTCTCAAAGAATAGTCCAATTTCCCAGGATGAAGGGCAATGGGTAAATCAGATTACCTATAACTCATATTTTACTTGTGATTGGTTTATGACAAAGAACAAAATAGCTGTAATTCAATTTATATGAATTTGGTTTCCGAGGATAGATCGGAAAAGCCCCTCTGTGGGCAAAACGAGAGAACTGAAGTACTTTGTGCTGATCTCCAGTTCCTTGGACCATGTTTGGATGAGCCATTCAAGTTGAAAATCAATTTACATGCAAACTTAACATACACAAGTCTTCCACACCAAAGTCTCTTCTAACTCGGCTCCTCTTTGAAGTTCTCTCTCTTTTACCTTCTCTCATTTTATTGCTCCTTCAAAGCTTTCGTTTCTTGTATAGTATTTATTTCCAAAGAACACTGAAATCCCATAAAATAAATTTATATATATATATATTAAAAAAATCCACAGCCTCATTATGCTATTCACCATAGAAATAATTGGCATCAAATAGAGCGTTAAAGAGCAATGCTCAGCAGATTATGAGGATAAAAAAAAAAAAAGTAACCCTCAGAGGTCCAAATTCAACAAGTAAAATATGAAAGATGATAGCAATCAGTCCTTTTTCATTTATAAACAAGATCTATGCAAGTAATCCCAACTAATAGATAGCATGCAGAGTCATTTTTCATTTATATACCAAATCTATGCAATCAGTCCCAACTGTGTGGACTGGTGGTGTTCATATATCCCTTCGATTTTTTTTTTTTTTTTTTTTCATTCAAGGCATTGAACTATACACATGTTTTAAGGATAACATGCTGGGCATGCATCAAACTCAAAACTTATGCATCCCAGACGTTTTGGTGATTATTTGCCACGAACCCCAAACCAAACATTTCATCTAAATTATGAAAAGCTTCAAGGAGTTGTAAGCACATGGAGGGTTTGGATCAAGGTAGGTTACACAAATGTGTTCCCCCCAAATTACTCCCTTTTAATGATATCCTGAAATCAAAATTTTGAGAAAAAATTTGCACTAAATTGTATTTGGCAGAGTGCGCGGTCTAAAATTTTATCTGACTGTTTGACATTTTACATTGTTTATTAATTTTTTATAACTTTTGAAAGTCTAAACCAAATTATACCTAAATGCATCATTTTTTTCCGTATGATGTATTGAATGACTTAGCATGGTCTGAGCTATTTAATTAAATGACTATATTTCTATGTATTGACAAGTCAGAGCACGAAACATAGTAATATATGAACAGCCATCCCCATTCCTGTCACATCTTCCATACATGAGATTCCCCGCATTCTGTGTTAACTTAGAAAGACGATTGTAACCATATCCGTAAGTCTCAGTCTAGCTTTAAATGCCAATGACAACATGACAAAAGGATCCAAATCATCCCAATGCCTAGAAGCTCCCAAGATGTGTGAAATTCTTGTGAGTCAAGCAATTGAAAGCTAATCAAAGGGTAGGTATTACCTTCCCCATTGTCCTTTAATATTACTTATCATTCCCCTGCTGCATTTAGTCTCTGGATAAGGTGAACAATCTCACTCATAATCAACTTCCAAGAAATTCACACAGACATGGTGTTGCATTGCTTTTAGTCCATATTTGGGCAACCTATTATTTTGAAAGATGGTCAATCAGAAGTTGCGATCATCTAAGGTACGATGGGCCACCCAGAGCAGGATCTGCTAATTTCTTCCAAGCAATGTATGCATTTGACTACAGCTATCAAAAGACTTGGCACCTTGACTGGCCCGAACACAAATCTGGTAAGAGGCAGATCTGGAATGTCCAGCAGGACCAACAAGCTTTACTCAGACTAAGTTTAGATTCCGCAATCGTACGGGGCTAGGCCCATATCTTGGAGACCAGACCTAATCAGACTCGAGCCCTTAACAGTAGACACCAGCCTCCCACAACCTTACCAGGTGGGCTCAGAATTATATTTGAGCCTGAAAACCTATCAGATCTAACCACAAGTCCTTTTTGAGACAGGCCCAAAAGTAATCTTCATTCTAACTAATAAAAAGCAGAAGGAACACCGTCAATCAGTTAATAAGGGTCGCAACAACAACTCTGTGTGCAAAATTGAACTGTTTCGATATGGTACCAAGTGAAGTTTTGTGTTTTGAGTTCTGAACTTCTAAAAAATGTTTCTCAGCTGATTGACTATTACTCTTAGATTTGGAGCACAAGGTTTTTTCATATCAAGATTTGCATTCTTCTGTTGCTGCTGATACGTTATGAACAATTAACTTCTGACTCCACTGGGCAGGTTAAGAAGTGATCTAGAATTATCTTTAGACTATACAGTATCTGTTCATCCTCCCAATTCTAGCTAGAATGAATCATGAAATTGTTCTAGTTACTCTTCCCAACCAGGTTTGTCTAAAGTAAACCAAACATAATCGCCAAAGGTAAATTGGGTAGAGTTCCTAGACAACCAGACAAAGCTCAAACCTTTGCTTCTCTCAAATCTCAATCATGCAAATTTCGCCACCTGTAATTCGAAAACTGTAACTTCGCTTCGATCTATATACTACATAAATCTCTCATTGTAAACAAATTTACTTTCTTTTACATGAATCCCCCTTTCTCAAACCACCTATGAATACACGACTACAGAAAAAAAAAAAAAAGGTAAATAAGATTATCTGAAAAAAAAAAAAAAAAACAAATAGAAACTGAAAAAAATAAATAAACCAAATAGAAACTTTAAGGCTTAGGATTTTCGAATAGAATCTTGGTACAACTCTATCCACAGTTCTCATCAGATTAATAGTCTGAATAATCAAGGAGAATGTTCTCCTATCTGCGGACTGCATATGCAGTTCAGCTCTATGCGGTCCACTTGGACCAACCTATAATAAGTGCAGAACCTCGAGCAAAACAAGTATTCGTAGATGCCTGGGAGACATTTCCATGTATGTTACTTTCTGTCCCTCGGCATCCTTTCCTCCAAGATTCAGTGATATATTTCACCTTTTACATTACCAAGAGTTTTTACCACCATCAGATTTGAGTACATGATTAATCACAACCATATCCTCAATCTAATGACGAGACAAACTCTTATTGAGGTTAATTTTGTTAAATCACATAAAAGAGGAGATTAAATTTTAGCCGTTCAGATCTTGAATAGGTGGGACCTACTATTAAGTTCCACTCCCTACAAGTCTCTGAATTTTGAACTGTGAGTGAGACACGGAGCGGGACTCCTTCCTGCATTCCTCCCTCCCTCCCTCCCTCTCTCCATTTAAGTGTGGGTTGCTCATTGAACACAATAACCTCTCCTTCTACTCTTATTACTTCATTTTCTTCTCCCATGACCAAAATACCCTCCTTCCTCGCACCTTTTTTTTAAGATCGTTTGACTGTCAATTCACTTTTTGTATTATATAAAGCAGAAAATTATGAGTAAATTAATTCCTGATATAACTAAAACCTGTTAGGAATCGAATTTTTTGCATCCTTTTTTTTTTTTTTGGGTTTACAAGAGATTCAAACTCACACACTGATGCAGCCCAGAAATACACCAAACCCGTCGAAGCAGTCAAAAGCGCACGATCAAGAAGCCAAACACAAATCAAAGCCAAAAGGACATTTACATATTTATAGAAAAGATCAAATAATATTTCCTGCCATTAGGACTTTAATTGCTAAACATAAAATTCCTAAATCAATAAGGAAACCTACTAATCCAAAATACTGAAGCAATTAGGAAACTAAATATCACTTCCCCACAGAATAACCGGCTGTTTCCCATTAGGACTTGTGGGCTAACCCAATGGGTCGGGTCGGGTTGACCCAATAGCTTATGGGTCTGGTCCAGTGGACTTGGGCCTAGCTTGACCTGCACCAGTTCTCCCCGCCTTGGAAAAACTCGACTCCAGCGAGTATATAGCTTGATAACGCTCATCCAAGTCTATATTGAGGTGCTGAAAATCAGTAGTAGTGATCCATGAGGCATCTGATATGGGACGATCCTTCAAGTGCGGGTATTCCACAAATTATACCTCAGCAAGCTAACTCCAGCAAACGTGAATCTATTCATGATTTCATCGAGCGTCGTTTTTTCTGAAAAAGAACCCGAGGATACTCCAGTGGCACCCAAAATTGATGATATTATCCAACGAGTAAAAGTTGAAGTGGCCGATTTTTTTGGACGCCTCAATCAGAAGGCTTTTATTGATTGGCTTAATTCTGTTAAAAGACTATTTCAATTGGTATAATATGGATGATGCACAGCATGTGGCCTTCGTGAAGGTCAAGCTTAAGGGTTAAGCACATGCATGGTGGCATGACAATGATCATAACAATCTTGTCATGAAACGCCCCGCTATCACTAGGTGGGAGTGGGACGACATGCGCGAAAAGCTGAAAGGTAAGTACATGCCCTCTAACTATCTGGACATCCTTCAACAAGAGTTCTTTGTCTTTAGACAAGGCACCTTATCATTAGATGAGTACACAGAGAAGTTCAATGATTATGTTATTCGGTGCCAAATTCGAGATGATGATCATGCACTAGTCAACCGTTATCGAACTGATTTGCGCCAAGGGATTACGCATGAGGTCCTCATGCATGATTTTGAGACAGTTGATGAAATCTAAAAGGAAAAAAGGGTTGAACTGGAATTACAGTCACCAAATATGAGACGCTTCGGTACTCAAACCGGAGAGTCCGTGACTCGTAGAGTTCCTGATTTCCAAAATAATCGTGCTCGACCACCAGGTTATCGTCTAGCTCCTGAATTCCAAACCAACCGTGCCCCACCACAAGGGTATCGTCCACCACCCACATAACAGCCCAACCAGCCTAATCATAGCCATTTTGCTCAAAACCAGAGGGGTGCAATGACACATGGACAGGATATGAGGAGACACGGACTTCCCAGACAAGATTGGCAGAATGACGAATGTTGGCATTGTCGTCAACCTGGTCACTTTGCCAATGATTGCCCACAGGTTCGAAATCTTTATTATTGCGAAGAAGATGCCTATTATGAAGATGAGCCCTATGATGAGCACATTGAGATGGAACCACCCCCTGAGAATCCGCCGGCGGAAGAACAAGCAAACACTCAGCAAGAAGTACGGTTAGAACCTCTTCCTAGAGCCACCACCACTGCAGAAGAAGACGGTCCTTTACTCATCATATGCCGACTCCTCACCACCAATGAAAAGGAAGAAGATTGGCGGAGAACTTCAATCTTCCAGACGCGTGTGAGATGCAAAGGTAAGTTGAGTAATTTAACTATTGATGATGGAAGTTCTGTGAACATTGTTGCACAGGAAGTGATTGATAAATTAAAATTGCCCACTGAAAAGAACCTAAAACCTTTGGGTAGATGATCATTCAATTCCTGTGACCCGCCAACATGGTTTAAAATAACGGCCGTTATGAAACGGTAACGGCCCATACCGTTACGTTATTTTCAATATAACGGTCATAACGATTACGGTATAAAAAAAATAGTGAAAATAACGGTCCATAACGGTCATAACGGCCAATATAACGGTTGTAACAGTTATAACTGACCACAACGGCCGATATTTTGAAAACAACGGTCAAAATATCGGTTCACGATGATTTTTTTTTTTTTAACTTTCTTTTCCCTTCCTTTTCATTTCTTTCTTTCCCAAACCATTTGTGCAACCACTTAAGACTATGCTAGAGCTTCCCAAGCTTCTTTTTTCACCAAAATTCAAGTGATTTGCAATAATTTGGTAGATTCTCATATGATGGTTTCTTCCCTC
This sequence comes from Litsea cubeba, assembly GCA_012931725.1. Classification (NCBI taxonomy): domain Eukaryota; kingdom Viridiplantae; phylum Streptophyta; class Magnoliopsida; order Laurales; family Lauraceae; genus Litsea; species Litsea cubeba. Next base: position 95,692,640 of record CM022947.1, read on the forward strand.
CTCAACCACAATACCCTTATCGTCATACTTCGTTGTTTTAATTAATTAGTTAATCTTGATGTAGTAGTAAATGTTACTTGAAAGTTGAAATTCATTCTTGATTTACTTGGTGATTGAGTAATTGAGTATTGTACATCTATACTACTACTTACTGGTTTATTGACTTTAAGTGTTTAACAGTAACGATTAGTTCAAAATTATGGTTGCAATGCATACCGTAAAATTTGTGATATTAGAACTTGTTTTAATATATACATGTAAACCTATTTAATTCATATCATACTTTACGAGTTTCACATAAGATAGCGACACAGGATGTAATGACTTGGTGGGACCGATATTTTTCTTTAAAGTGTTCACTAATGGAAAAAAATATTGTTTTCTAGCATTTTAGAATATTCTAGACTTTTTGGATATTTTTTCGGATTTTTTCGGGGTAAAATAAAAATTCGCACCATAATGGACCGCGACAACCGCGAACCGCGATACGATGCGATGACCGCAATGACGACCACGACTGCGATTTTAAACCATGCCCGCCAATATTTGGTTCCTTTCAAAATTGGCATTTATGAAGATGAAATATGGTGACATAATTCCTATGAATATTGCTCATATACTTTTGGACAGCCATGGCTCTTCGATCGAGAGGCATTTACTAATCAAAATAGGCATATGCTTTCTTTTAAGTGGAAAGGGCAAATAGTTGATCTTCTTCCATTGCCGCCATTAACATGTTCTTCAACAACTCCTCCCACCCCATCCAATCCCCATGTCCTCACTATGCAAAAATTTAAAGACGAAAGCAAAGAGCAGAATGTGATCTTTGCTTTATTCACTAGGCAAGCGCAGGAACCCTCTAAGAATTGTATTCCTAGTGAGGTTCAGACCCTTCTTCATGAATTCTCTGATTTGACTCCTGAGGAACTACCAAAAGAACTACCTTCAATGCGAGATATACAACATGCTATAGACTTGGTTCCTAGAGCATCTTTGCCAAATTTGCTTGCTTACCGGATGAGCCAAAGTGAGTATGCCGAATTGAAGCGTCAAATTGAAGATCTATTGCAGCGAGGGTACATCAAGGAGAGCCTTAGTTCTTGTGTTGTTCCAACCCTCCTTACACCAAAGAATGATGAAAGCTGGCGCATGTGCAGACAACTGCACCCAGGGACGGAGCTAGGATTTTTTTCTAGTGGGGGCAAAGTTGATTGACCAATAATATTATTAGGCCCATTTATGAAAAATTTAAACCAGTCAATAAATGACACTTTCCCTTACTATCTACATAAAATTCACTTAAAGAAAAAAAATTCTATTACAAGTACGTTGTATCCTCACCCTCGATAATCTTCATCGTCGTAAAGTGATAGTGGTTAATGCCTGCCTACTTTGCTTGTGTGCTGAAGAAACAAACCGCCACCCTCTCCCGCTTTGTCCTATGGCTTCCGATATTTGGAATTCGCTCCTTCAGTCCTTCGATCTATCCTGGGTTCTCCCTTGATCGATTTTAGATTTGTTTTGAGCTTGGAAGTTTGTGTTTGGTTCTATCAAGAGGAGGTTGCTTTGGCATGCTTCCTTTTTGGCAACCATTTGGGCTATCTGGAAGGAGAGAAACTCTAGATGTTTCCAATGAATCTCTTGCCCGTCATCTATTGTTATTTATAGGGCTAGATTCATGGCTGCTTCTTGGGTGGCTATCCTTCGGGATTTTTGGGGTATGCCTTTGAGCCTTATCCTTCTCGATTGGAGGGAGATAATATCTTGATTTTTGGGTGCCTTCTTTCTACCTTTTCTATAGGGCCTTTTTGTTAGGCTTGGTGCTTAGACCTGCCTTTTCGGGTCTTTTTTTTTTTGGTATTTTTTTTAGCTTCTTAGTATACCTCTTATGTATTGTTAAGTCTTTGCTTAATACATTTAAAAAAAAAAAAAAAAGTAGATCACATGTAAAGTCCAACTCTATGAGACCTACTTGAGCCAACCTTTGATCAATTTACCTCCTTTCATACTTATACCCTCACCTTGATTTGGCATCATGTTAAGTTTTGACGCCCATTGATCCTTTTACCGAATATTGGATTGGATCTCATAAGAAAAGAGATTAATTATTATTAAAATAGTATTAGACTTTAAGTTAGTTAAATCAAGAGCTGGGATGATTTCAATGTCCTTGGATGTCATCTACACAATAGAAATCAAGGATGAAAATAGTGGTGGCGACGGGCCGAGGGCCAAAATGCTATGAAGTGGGTGCTACGTAGCGACATAACAGTGCGTTTTAAAAAAATCGTCAAAAATATCAGAAAAAATTCTAGATTGGAAAATATTGAAAATGTTTTTTTTTTTTTGCAAAAGTAACTTAGATAAGGGGGCGTAGTGGTCACCTTATTATATGAGGTCCTGTATCATTGTATGAATAGAAAATAATAGTAATGATCATTTTTTTTCACATGTGTTTTATGTTGCTTAGTTATGTTAACTTAGAAACTAATAAAATGCTTATAATCAACAGTGTCATCAATATATTACCAATACCGTTGCTTTGAATATCACATTTCACAGTTGTGTTTATATGGGGAAAATTTTTCTGTTAAAGTGAAATTTGATTAGGACTCTATTTCCTATTATAATCAACAGTGTCATCAATATATTACCAATACTGTTGCTTAGGGGTCGTTTGTTTACACCAATTTACATATGTAAATGGAGAATATGTGTAATATTTACGCATTAGTCATATTTGTCTACAATTATTTACGCATCTTGTGTGTAAATCAGATGCGTAAATGGTGTGAAAATAGGCTCATTTTCGTATCAGAATTTGAACACCTGTTGAGGTGGGAAAATAAAGAATACCACTATGCGTGAGATTTCAAAGAACACCCGTTGGAAGCGGACGGTATCGTACTGGTCATTTCCGTCAAACACGTCTTGGGTTCGAAACCTTCCAAATGCTTGAAAAGAAAAAGGAAGTCCTTGTAAAACTGATAAAACCCAACAACGAAAACCCCCGCTTCTCTTCTCCTCGCCTTGCGTCTCTCTCCCTGTGTTTCTACATATCTCTCTTTCTCCCTGCGTGGCTGCCCGGCATCTTGTCTCTTGCGTGTGAAGTTAATAATATCTCTCTCTATGCTATCGAACAGACCTAGGGCATTTTGTCACTTGTGTTCTTGCATTCGGTTCATACAGAAGCGTGCAATTCTTCGGTCTCGCGCGGTCTCCATCTCGCTGTGCTCGGGCCCTTGCAGAAATCTTCTTTCTTCAATCTCTCTCTCTAGACCGAAAAGGGCAAAAAAGTGAAAAAAATTACCTTCATTCGTCAATTCCTGTAAGCGGAGGTAAGAAAAAAACAAATATTCAGATCGGTCTGTTGCGCAGTGTTCGATTCTTCAGTTCAGTGTCAGTTGATTGTAATTGATTTCGTTTCCCCATCGGTTTTCCTTGGATTTGGTTTCTCTGAGAATTGGGCGTGTATTTTAAGAGAGGAGGTAGAGAGAGAATCTCGAAATTCTAAAGGTAATGTGAGTGGTTTTTGCCCTAGGAAGGTTCTGTGATTAATTGGCGACACTAGACAGATACAAACAGGCTTCTTGGATTATCGATCCACATAAACTTTGGAGTAATCATGGATAACCTTTCTTGATCTATCCGTCCGTCCATCTATTTTCACAACTTTAGACCTGACAATTAACAAATGGGTTCATTTCCGATCCTTCAAAGCCATTGACTTGATTTCTTTTTTGGATTGGATGTCCATATTCCTTAAATAAGAATTCTTCTTTGAAGAGCCACTGAAGCCCTTCAATTAGAAGATTGAAAGTTTGATTTCATACATGCTGATAATTGTGCCTGGCCTGAACCCACCAAGGTCCATTTGTGTTTCTTCCTTTAATTCCTTTTTCTTGACTTTCTTCCGACCATCCTTCTTCGTCCTGGCCAAAAGATGCAAAATATTGCTCAAGTCGGTTTGAATTCATTATGTGCCTTACACCATGATCAAACCAACCTAGGGCCTGCACCTGATAAAATAATTCTGTGTTGAGTGGAAGTTTAGTCCAATGAAGTACAATGATAAATTAAATATTGCTCAATTCTTTTGGATAGTTTCTCTAACTGACTGTCTAAAAATTCTAACCAATTTTTTTTTATGTGAAAGACTTCTATAGTATTTAAAAGATCTTAAACACTTGTAGAAAACCAAAATTCATCACTCTTCTATACCATACATAACGGGCCTTATTTTTCTTAATTCTTGTTTGAATGCATGATCTTCGTTATGTATAAACCAACCCCTATTTCGTAATTTTTTGGCTACTCCAAGCAGAATTTGATCTTCTTGCTGATTGTGATTGGTCTTGTTGCTCCCTGAGTTGTTAGTGGTGTCTTCTTTGATGTGTTGTGCAGCTGCTCTGTAGTGGTCTTCTTTGATGTGCTGTGCTCTGTAGTGGTGTTGTGCAGTTGCTCTGTTGTGGTGTCTTCTTTGATGGGTTGTGCTGTGCTTTGGTGATGCTGTCCCTTTGTTCTCTGTTCTGTATAGTGGTGTTTTCTGCTGTGATGTGGTGTTGTTTCTTTTGAAGGATCTTAAAATGCAGATGAAAACTTTAATATAAAATGGGCCTTTTTATCTCTCATTCATATTATTATAGTAGAGTTTAATTCAATAATTAATAACTATCGTTTACAAGATCATCTAATAAATTTACGCGTCATTGAAACAAACATAGTAAAATGAATCACATGTGTAAATGGTGTGAAAATGATGTTATTAGACAAACGTTGTCAAAATAAACGCATGTGTAAATCTTACATACTTAAAATTTGAATATTCATCATTTACATGTGTAAATTATATTTACATATCCCACGCGTAAAAGACAAACGACCCCTTAGAATATCACATTTCACATTTGTGTTTATATGGGGAAAATTTTTCTGTTAAAATGAAACTTGATTAGGACTCTATTTCCTATTAGAGTGAAAAGGGCCCATTGGTTAAGGCCCTATTTCCTATTAGAGTTCACTTTGGTTGAGAACTATTTCCAATTCGAATAAAATTTTGCTAGAGCCCATCTTCAATTAGCGTGAAATTTGATTGGGCTTTATTTTCAATTTGTGCAAAAATTGGCTAGGGTCTTATTTCTAATTACAGTGAAATTTGATTGAGCTCTATTTCCAAGTAGAGTGAAATTTGGGTACGGCCTTGATTTCAATTAAGTAATATTTGGCTAAGGCATGACTTTTTTATTTTTATATTTAGGCCCCATTGTGGAGCCCACCAATGGTTAAAGGTATTAGGTGCTTTAGGTTTTATTTTTTCTTAGAGGGTTCATTTATATTTTATTTATACCTTTAAAAGTGCCCATAAGTGGCCTCTAATGAAATAAAAGAGGGGGTCCATTTAATTTTTATTTATGCCTTTCAAACTGTCCATAAGTGCCCTCTAATGATTCAATAAAAGAGGGGGTTGACACACACAAATCGAGAAATAAAAGAGGGGCTCCATCTAATTTTTGTTTAGAACTTAAATAGGGCCCATTAAGTGCCCCCCTAATGAATTAAAACCAGGGCCGAAATTAAATAGGTTTAGGTTGACACACAAATCGAGAAATAAAATAGGCAGCTCCATTTAGTTTTTTTTTTTTAGAACTCAAATAGGGCCCATTAAGTGCCCCCTAATGAATAAAAACCAAGACCGAAATTAAATAGGTTTTGGTGCCCTGTTGCCTTTCCCAACACACTAGTGATGCAGTCCTAGGGTTAGGATGCAAGTGCTAGGGCACAATTAGGGTTCCCAGGGAACAATCACACGAGGAAGAAACGGTCTTCAACGATAAATCTTCTCTTAATTCAATTCTCTCTATATCCTTACCAATCTCTACAATGTCATATTTATAAGGAAAGATACTTAAGGCCTAAGAAAACAACCAAACTAGGAAACCAAATAATAATTAGAAACTAATCCTAATTATACTCTTACTAAAATAAAACTAATTAAAATTAGAATTTCATGGGTCCCACATGTGGCCCACGAGTCTTGTTGCAATAATATGGTATTGCTACTGCATCATTCTCCCCAGGTTGGAAAAGAGTTCGACCTCGAACTCGGCTCTTCTTCTTGATGTTACTTCTGTAGATAGTGTGCACGTGAAGCGCATCCTTGGTGAGACGAGAACTTGACCCTTGCTTCGGTGGTATCGGCTTCATAGGACGGAGTGTGACTTTCTTGGTACCATGCATGAATGTGTATGTGTTGTCGCGCATGCTATTAGTTCCATTCTTGTCATACATCCACGGACGACCCAATAAGATATCACAACTATCCATGGGTACCACATTACACCAAACTGTATCTGTATAATCTGTACCAATGGAAAAGGTAACTGGACATGCATATCGGACTTGCACTTCATCACCTGTCATTAACCATCTAGCAAAATAAGGACGATGATGCTTCCGAACTTTCAGTTGTAAGCGATCCACAAAAGCTTGAGAGATAATATTCTGACAGCTGCCGCCATCAATGACTACCGTGCATTCCTGAGCATTGACTGTTCCTTTGGAGCGAAAAATATTTTCTCGCAACCACTTCGTTGCAGTAGTTGATGGAGCATCGGTGATGACCATGAGAGATTCACCGTCAACTGCATTGTAAATCTCTAATTCGTCTGTCTCAGCTGCAACCTCTGTTTCTTTAGGATCATCTGGGACATCCTTCTCATCACTTTCATTCTCAATCAAGTGGATACGTTTGGGACATTCCCTTGTACGATGCCCTTGTTGGTGACAATTAAAGCATGTGATCCTATTTTGACCTTCGGGCTTGGTGAATTCTTTCTCCGATGAATCACTCAGTTTAGAACCGGCAAGTGAAGAATTCTTCTGCATAACCCATTTAGAGGCATTAAGTTTTCTGGCTTGATGATGTGCAATTCCTTCGGCTTTGATAGCATGCTGAACGATCTCATCAACATTCTCAAAATGCTGAAATGTGAGGATATCTTGTATGTCAAGTGTCAGCCCATTAAAGTATCTGTCAACTAATACATCCTCATCTTCAGTCAAACCACAACGAGCTTGCATGGTCATAAATTCCTCAGAATACTCAACAACTGTCTTAGATCCTTGTTTCAAGTATTGAAAACGTGAACGCAGATCTCTGGAGTAATTGACAGGCAAAAATTTTTGCTTTAACAAATTTTTCATCTCGGCCCACGTGTCAACAGGGTCAATTTGTTGGTATCTTCGCTTCTTTTGCAACTCGGCCCACCATATCGCAGCATAATTGCGAAATCGAGTTGCCACCAGTGTAATCTTATGACCATCCGTCATTGGTTTATGCGCAAAAATATTTTCAACGCACACTAACCAATCCAAGAATTCATCTGGGTTCAATTTCCCATCATATTCGGGAATCACAAGTTTAATACCCAAATCACGATCAACGTTGACTACATGTGGGTCTCTTTGATTTCGATGAGGTCCTCCATCATCGCGAGGATTATCATCACGCCGATTAGTTTCCAAATTGGTTAATCTGGTTTCAATCCTTTCCAGAGTCGCTTGCATTTGAACTTGCATTTGAACCATCGTTGCAGATAATTGATTAACAGTTACCGATAATTGTGCAACGGTTCCCCTCAAATCATCATCATTGTGAGAGGAAGACTCCGCGTCAATCAGTTTCTTAGGAGGCATTTTTGTGTAATGCAAATTGAAAATTTCTGACTAACCTGATGTGTAGATCTGACTTCCAAGATCACGTTGGTGAAAACGGATCGAAAATCGGACGTTGGATGAGTCTGATACCGCGAAAAGAAGACCCGACCGTCGAGTTAAAATTTATGCAACTGAGAATAGGCCGTGCTGCACTCGGGTCAAACTGGGTCAACTTAACCTGAACCTGACCTGAAGGGAGACCCACAGATGTTCCTAGAGGCTTGGCCTCGTTCGCTGTGCAAAGAGAGGACGTAGAAAAAGGAGGAACCCCTTTCTCAATTTTTTTCTTGCTGGTGTGCTTGGACGCAGATGAAGAGAAGGCGTTGGAGCTGAAGCTGGCGCTAGCGGCTGGAGTCGCGGCAGAGTGCGACGACGGCAGAGATGCAGAAGAAAGGGCGGGACTGCTCCGATGAGTCGCCGAGGAAGACGGAGGTGATGACCGGCGACCAGCGACGAGGATGCGCTTGCTGCTGGACGATCGTGGTGCAAGGTACACACTTCTTTCCCAAGGACGACTCTCTATTCTCTGTTATTCTTAGTTCTTTCTGCACTTTCTTTCTCCCTCTCTTTCGCTTGTTTTTATTTTTTTTGTCTGGGTTGGGGTTCGGGATTCGGCAGAAGGGTTCTGCGTTGGAGAGGGGCAGGAGGTTTTGGATGCTGGTGTGGCAGGGTTTCGACGCAGAGGCACTGATTCGCTGAAGGTGGCTAGTTTGCTGATTGGGGCGGGTCGTCTGGGATTGGGTTTGGTCGAACGAAGGTGGAGGTTGGGAAGTGGGCTGGGCGTTTCCGAGATAGGGAAGTGGGACGGCCGAGGGTTGCAGGGAGGGGGGCGAAGGTTGCAAAGGGGTTTTTTTTTTTTTTTTTTTTTTTGTATTTATTCGGTGGTTGGGATAAGGCCGAAGAAGGGGAAGAGTGCAGGGAAGAGGGTTCCGATGGTTTGGGTTTGGAGATTCTGCGGTTTTTGGGCTGGGTTGGTGATTTCGGTGGAATGGCAGATTTGGGCTTCGGCAGGGTTATGGCCGGGATCTGCGGGAGGGGTACGATGGATCTGGGTAGTGGGTGGGTTCGACAGGTAGTATGGGTTACGGGAGTTGGATTGGCGAGATGGGTAAGGTGTCTGGGACGTTGGTTTTCGGATTGCAGGGGGATTGGAAGAAAGGATAGGGGTAATCACGCCAACGATGGGGATCGTTGGGCTCTGATACCAATTGATGCAGTCCTAGGGTTAGGATGCAAGTGCTAGGGCACAATTAGGGTTCCCAGGGAACAATCACACGAGGAAGAAACAGTCTTCAACGATAAATCTTCTCTTAATTCAATTCTCTCTATCTCATTACCAATCTCTACAATGTCATATTTATAAGGAAAGATACTTAAGGCCTAAGAAAACAACCAAACTAGGAAACCAAATAATAATTAGAAACTAATCCTAATTATACTCTTACTAAAATAAAACTAATTAAAATTAGAATTTCATGGGTCCCACATGTGGCCCACGAGTCTTGTTGCAATAATATGGTATTGCTACTGCATCAACTAGGTTCCACAAAAATCGAGAAGGGGAGAGGAAAAGAAGAAAAAAGAAAAGAAAAGAGAAGAAGAAGAGGAGGCGTTCCCGCTACAGGTGCCTTCAGGACAGGTATGTTTCCCGCATCTGTTCTTGTGTTTTTTTTTTTTTTTCTGTTCTTCCTTTTTTTTTTTCATCTTCTTCTTCCTCCAGTCAAACAAATGAAAGGGGAAAAGCCGGCTGGAGGATTTTTTTTTTTTTTTACGTTTCATAGCTCATTGCGTATCGGCCGCTACAGGTAAATAGTGGCCGATACACACCGATACGGTTGTGAACGGTGCTATTTCATGTTTAGCGTAGCGGCCGATATTTTCATCCATGGTAGAAATGGTAAAAAAGAGAGAAGGAAAAAAAAAACATGATAGAAGATTTCCACGACAATAGGCCTACTTATAAAACAACTAAATTGTTGAAAAACAACATCCTCATATAGTGTATAGACCTTATCAGATTTCACTCAAATGACCCAGCTTAAGATTGTTAACTTTTAAAAAATATATATATTCCATAAAATTCTAATAAACAGATTTAATGTTTTCGTATAGATCAATTTGACTTGGGCCCATACCATTTTGAGTTATATTTTTCATAGAGAATTAGAGCATTTATTTTATGGGGTTTATGTTTTTCCAAAGTATGCCCCACTCAAGAGCATCGGCCCAAAAAGACCCACATTCCGAGCCTGTTTAATTTTATTAAGTGGGCTCCACTCATGGTTGGATGTGGGATGAGACATTGGCAATGGATGAGATGAGAATGATGACACTATAGAGGGAGGGGGGAGAGAGAGAGAGAGAGAGAGAGAGAGAGGAGAGAGAGAGAGAGAGGAGAGAGAGATAACCATAAGATTCTATCTTTTAGGAAAAGAAAAGGTCAATAATACCCTTATTAAGACAAGAATACCCTTGTTACTCTAAAGTTCTCAAAGTGTATAGAAAGTTGAGGAGGGGCAAAAGGGCATAAAATAAAAATGCCTAAACACACTCCTATATTTTCTATTATTTATCAAAGACGAAAGGAAAATTGAGTGGGGGCAAGTGCCCTCATTCGACCCCTCCCCCCTTCTGTCCTTGGCCGCGCAACAAAATCAGTGTAAAGTATCATTTGTCAGACCAAAGAGAGATGAAGACAGATGATAGTTTGTGAATTCGATGATCCCTTTGAGGGTCACGATCTTTCATTATATAGAGATAAAGTTTACAAGAATGTTTACAGTGATTGAGAGAATCAACTAAATTAAAGTAATCATAATCTAATTAACATCTAATCAAATCTCCTAATAAGGCATAAAATCAACTAAATTAAAGTAATCATAATCTAATCATAATCTAGTTAACATCTAATCAAATCTCCTAATAAGGCATAAAATCAATTACATATCTGTACAAGAGATACTTGTTTTGACCCACAAGTTGGGCTCAATTTGTCATGGGCTGAGACCCACTGAACTAGGCCCATTGGCCTAGATGACACCCCCCCTCAAATTGATGCGGGTGAATCCACGAGCATCAATTTGCCAACTAGGAATTGGTGTCGTGGCCGAGGAAGTCCCTTGGTAAATATATCTGCAATTTGAAGTCCGGTAGGAACATGAGGAAGAGCAATTGCGTCACGCACAAATTCATCACGTATGTAATGACAAGCCACCTCAATATGCTTTGTACGTTCATGAAAGACAGGATTTTCAGTAATCCGTATGGCACTGGTATTGTCCGCATAGAGAGGTGTAGGGCTAGATTGTGGAAATCTAAGCTCAGAAAGAAGACCCCGAAGCCAGACAATTTCAGATGTGGCAGCCGACATTGCACGATATTCTGCTTCTGTGGATGATTTGGAGATTTTATCTTGTTTCTTACACTTCCAGGAGATCAATGAGTCCCCTAAGAACATGCACCAACCCGTGGTAGACCGTCGACTATCAGGACATCCAGCCCAGTCAGAATCTGAATAAGCTATGAGAGAAGTCGAATTGCCCACAGGAAAGAAAAGGCCACGAGATGGTGTATGAAGAACATAGCGAAGAATGCGCCGAACAGCAACAAGATGGAGATGGCGAGGTTGTGTCATGAACTGACTAACCAGATTCACCGCATATGAGATATCAGGCCGAGTGATAGTCAAGTAGATCAGGCTGCCGACTAAACGGCGATACATTGTGGCATCAAGGAGAAGATCACCCGTATCTTGTGCGAGTTGAAGATTGGCCTCAACAGGTGTATCTACAGGAGTGGAGTTTTGAAGGCCAGCCGTCTCAATAAGATCCATAGCATATTTGTGTTGATCTAGTATAAGACCTTTTTCTGACTGATGAACCTCAAGGCTTAAAAAATATGTGAGTGGCCCTAAGTCTTTCATATGAAAAGATTCATGTAAGGATGCCTGTAGATAGGTGATCATGTCAGAATCTGTCCCAGATATGATGATATCATCGACGTATACCAAGAGGACAGTAATCCCTTTTAAGGAACGATGAAGGAACATAGACGGATCAGAGACACTTTGAGAGAACTGTAGAAGAAGGAGAGCATCTCTAAATTTCTCAAACCAAGCACGCGGAGCTTGCTTTAGACCATATAAAGATTGTCTTAAGCGTGCGCAATCTCCTGCCGAAACACCCGTAATGCCTTGGGGAAGTCGCATATAGACTTCTTCCTTGAGATCACCATGAAGAAATGCATTCTTGACGTCAAATTGGTAAAGAGGCCATGAGTGGGAAGCAGCAATGGCAAGAACAGTACGGATTGTTGTCATTTTTGCAACTGGAGCAAATGTTTCTTCATAGTCAATGCCATATTCTTGTCGGTTGCCCAATGCGACTAACCGTGCTTTATATCGATCCAACGAGCCATCAGACTTAAGTTTGACTGAAAAAACCCATTTGCAGCCAATAGGTTTTGCAGATGAGGGACATGGAACAATATCCCAGGTATGATTCTCCTGTAATGCAGCTAATTCTTCGTGCATAGCTTTTTGCCAACAGTCATGCTTCACCGCCTGTGAGTAAGAAGAAGGAATAGCAATAGAGGAGAGAGTAGCATGCAAGGAGGTGTGAGTGAACCCATATTTTTCTGGAGGCTTAGAGAGACGGGTAGAGCGTCGAAGCTGAAGTGGAGATGGAGCATCATGTGATGAAACGTGGTCAAGATCAGGTGCCGGTGAGGGATCCAGAGGGGGAGGCAGTAGTGGAACATCCTTATAACGACGCCGTTCATAGACAAGGAGTGGAGAAGAGATTGGATCAGAAAAATCTGGTAGATGACAAAATGATGGTAAATCCGAGGAATGGTTAGGAAAAAAACTTCGATTTTCAAAAAATGTGACATTTCGAGAGATGCGAAGACGGTTGACCACAGGATCATAGCAGATATACCCCTTTTGGTGAGATGCGTAGCCAAGAAATGCACATTTGGCGGACTGAGCAGTTAATTTAGTACGTTCAGTCGAGGGAAGATTATTAAAACATACACAGCCAAAAATGCGCAGGTGGGTATAAGAAGGATCTTTACGAAAGAGACGAAAGTATGGTGTTTGATTTGTGAGGCGATAGGATGGTAAGCGATTGATCAGGTGAACTGCAGTGGCTAACGCTTCGGGCCAAAATCTTGCGGGAACTGATGATTCTAGGAGAAATGAACGAACAATATCGAGGAGATGTCTGTTTTTGCGTTCTGCAACTCCGTTCTGTTGAGGAGTGTAAGGGCACGATCGCTGTGATAAAATCCCGTGTTTTTGCAAATAAGTTTGAAATTGATGGGACATATATTCCCCTCCGGAATCAGATCGGAGAATTTTAATGCGAGTAGAAAACTGATTTTCAACATACGCCATAAATTTTTGGAAAATATCAAAGACTTCAGATTTAGAGTGTAAGAAATAAACCCATGTGAATCTACTATGATCATCAATAAATGTGACAAAATATTTGAAATGTGTATGAGAAATTACAGGTGTAATCCCCCAGACGTCACTATGAATAATGTCAAAGCAATTTGAAGCCATAGTAGATTTGGAAGAAAATGGAAGGACTTTGCTTTTTCCAAGTTTGCAAACAGAACACTCATCAGAAATGTGACTAAAAGATGTTTTATTTTCATTAATACTACCAGTGTTCAACATCAAAGATAACAATTTTGAATGAGGATGGCCTAATCTATTATGCCAGAGCCTCCAAACATATTGAGGAGAAAAATAAGAAAAAACAGAATTTTGTTTATTATGAGAGGAAGGCATAACAGGAGGAAACAGACATCCACACTTAGGCCCCTTCGCGATCACCGTCCCCGACACTTGATCCTGCACAACACAACCAGAGCGAGAAAAGGAAACATTACAATTATCATCAATCAGTTGTCCAACAGACAGAAGATTTGTAGTAAGATGAGGAGATAGAAAGACTTTTGTGAGAGGTAAAGAATGAATGATATCACCAGTAGCTGTAATAGGAAGCTTTTGACCATCAGCAGTATGGACTTGCAAATTCCCTTTGAATGGTTGTAGGTTAGAGAGATGAGTGGTGGAGGAGGTCATGTGATTGGAAGCTCCAGAATCAATAAACCATATGGAAGAAGAGGAATGTTGGTTACCTGATATGCCAAGTGCAGAAAAGGCATTGATGATCATTTGTTGAATAAGCTCAGGGGTGATCTGAGGAGCAGTAGTGGAGGCAGGTGGTGGCGAAGGCATGACTGATGCCGAAGAACTATCACTGGAAGTAGTAGCATCAGCAGTGTTGATATGATATGCTCGTGGAGTGCGATTTTGTGGCCGCCGTTTGCATTCATTGATAACATGACCATTGGATTTGCAGTAATTACAAAACTTGGTCTTACACTGTGAGGCATAGTGTCCATAACTCTTACAGCCAAAGCATTGGATTTTGCTGAGATCTCTTGCAGGAGTTTGTCTTTTAGCAGCAGCACTAGTATAATGAATAACCCTCCCGGACCATAAGAGACACCAGGAGTGTAACTGGTAGTGGCAGTGGCAGCATATGCTACATCAGGAGAGTTTCCAGAGGACTGTTGCTTCAGAACATGCTGAGTGAGCTGACTTTGGAAGATGGAGAAGAAACACTCAAAGGTTTGGCTCTGATACCATGTCAGACCAAAGAGAGATGAAGACAAATGATAGTTTGTGAATTCGATGATCCCTTTGAGGGTCACGATCTTTCATTATATAGATATAAAGTTTACAAGAATGTTTACAGTGATTGAGAGAATTAACTAAATTAAAGTAATCATAATCTAATTAACATCTAATCAAATCTCCTAATAAGGCATAAAATAAACTAAATTAAAGTAATCATAATCTAATCATAATCTAATTAACATCTAATCAAATCTCCTAATAAGGCATAAAATCAATTACATATCTGTACAAGAGATACTTGTTTTGACCCACAAGTTAGGCTCAATTTGTCATGGGCTGAGACCCACTGAACTAGGCCCATTGGCCTAGTTGACATCATTTTCCCATTCCTCGGATAGACAATATGTTAGATATGATGCATGGATCCACTATCTTTTCAAAAATTGATCAGCGTAGCAGCTACCACCAGATTTGCATCCAACCGGGTGACGAATGGAAAACAACATTTAAAACCACTGCGTAGTCATGCCATTCTGTCTCTCTAATGCACCAAGCACTTTTATGCGTGTGATGACCTAGCTATTGGGCCCCTTTCTTGGCAAGTTTGTTGTTGTTTATTTTGATGATATCTTGATATAAAGCAAGTTGAAGAAAGAACACCTCGATCACTTGAGACATGTTTCCAACACCCTGTGCCGTGATAAATTTTACATCAACCTTAAGAAATGCTCTTTCATGATTGACGCCGACAATTTTATCCGAAGTTTGGAGCTTCCATGGACTCGCCACCTTTTATTGGAGTTTAATCATAAACTTCAGCAGCATTATGGCTCCTATTACCGACCGCATGAAACAAGGGGCATTCCAATGGACTAGTGCTGCCGCCCGTGCATTTGAGCAAATCAAATGAAAGATGACAGAAGCTCCAGTCTTACGCCTTCCAAACTTCAACCAGGTTTTTTAAGTTAATTGTGATGCATCCAATGTTGGTATAAGAGGCGTGCTTAGTCAAGAGGGTCACCCCATATCCTTCTACAGTGATAAGCTCAATGAAGCCAAGAAAACATATTCTCTTTATGATCTCAAACTCGATGTTGTGGTGCAGACTTTTCATTTTGTCCAATGAAAAAAAAAAAAAAAACTCGGACTCGGTACCCAACTCGGTCAGGGACGAGTCCTAGTCAACTCGGCCGAGAACCATAATTCGAATTCGAGTCCTATAGGACCCGACTCGGACTCGGCCGGTTTTTGAAACCATGATTTTGTCTGCAGCATGAATAAAACAATGAATGTCAACTCTAGGATCTCCAAGCGCCCCACACGCTCTTCTCAGCATCTAGTAGCAAAATTCCCTCTAGTCATTGTGTAGCGCAAACCTCCCTATCACTTAAAAATCAGGTCAGGTCAAGCCTAGGTAGTTTATAAGTCAACCAAACCCACCTAGGTCAAAAAAACGGATCACAAATTTATGGGTTATATCAAGGTCGGCCTGGCCCACTCACAACTGCACTATTATGTCAACAAAATCAACATTTGAACTAGACTTAGATCAACATCAAGACCAACTTTAGTTGTACGTCCCCTGCCTCCGCTTCCCACCCCAATTTCACACTCATTAAACCTTCACTCACCATTGGATTGAATCTCAAACAAAATCTATGTTTAAGATGCCATTAAACTTTAAGGATGTTAAATCAAGGGCTAGGATAATCGGTGGGGCTGATTCTTTGGCTTCCCCTTGTCCATGAGGAGAGCTTTCCATCCTCCCATTGATAGACATATACCTAAGTGGGCCCCATGAGGGCTAAAATGCATTTTGCTCATAGGAGAATATTGTCGAATAATCAAACCATTGTCAATGGTGTGCATCACCTATAATTCCTCTTTAACAAAATCTAGAATGATGAAAACACTGATCACATTTCATTCAATTTAATAGTATCCAAGGCAGCATTTGTGGAATCATAGCAAAATAGAACCAAAGACGAAAAGGATTTTCAAAGCAAATATGGGATACAGGGAAAACTGATATACCAATTAGAGATTTGCACCTTCGACAGAAGATATATATTATAGGCAGGGATATAATTTCAAAACCACATGCTGCCTATCCAAGCGAACCATATATGGAAGAGATTTGTTCGGAATAATAAACATATTGGAAGAGAAAAACGATGGATCTCACTTATGCTCAATAAATATATCAAATTATTGATGGTACCGACAAGAATATAAAAAATTGTAACGTCAGTCAATGATGGTATAACTCATGCTGATTATGGGCACAGCCCCCTAAGACACTAAAGATAAGCTACAAAACCGACATGATTGCATTCTTTACACTCAGGAAGCTACATCATCAAATTTTCTGAGACTTAGGCATTCAATGTGGCTTTGGCACATACCCATCAACAGCAAAGTTCCTCGTAGCCGCAGGCAGTGCTACACGGATCCCATCTAGTTCAGGCTTTGCAATCACTTGACAGCCGAGGCGAGACCTGCCAAATTATCCATGAAAAAAGGGTGAAAAAAATATACCATTTGTAGGGTAACACTATGATGGAAAGTTTAGAGAGTGACTGACGTTTCTGTAAGCCCAAAAGCAAGATCCAGCATGTCATTTTCCTCATCTGTTGGATCTTCTAGCCTGTTGTAGTAATCCATATCCTAGGCAGAAAATTTGCCAATGAGCTTTTGCCATAAAACGCTTCATCTTATAATTAGCAAAACAGGATCCTAAATGATAAGTGACAAGAATTTCTGAGAATATACCATAACAATTACATGACATGTAGAACATGCAAGAGAGCCTTCACATGCTCCTGTAATCACATCAGAAGATTAATTTACTAAGTGCAGTGTTGGAAGCTTGATAGGCTTGATTTTCTTTTTCTTTTATTAAGTTTCTCTAGTACAAAAGAATATGATGTTTGATATTTCAAGTTTCCAAGCACAAATTGAACTTTAAGTCCTTAATCAAGTTTTCTTAACTCTTCAGAAGACCAATGTTTAATCAAGTTTTCTTGACTCTTCAGAAGACCAATGTCCCCATTTGACTCGTCATAATCAAGACAATTCCAATTTGTAAAGTTC
Source organism: Litsea cubeba (assembly GCA_012931725.1). Lineage (NCBI taxonomy): Eukaryota > Viridiplantae > Streptophyta > Magnoliopsida > Laurales > Lauraceae > Litsea > Litsea cubeba. The sequence continues at coordinate 95,710,104 of CM022947.1, forward strand.
TTAACCAAATAATAGGGTTAACAAATCCTACCACCAAGATGTTCTATCCCCAAATGAAAGAGAAAAATATAACATTCCGAGAGAGGAAAAGAAATAAAGGATGCAGAATCTCACAGAGGTGTCCCGAATACTTGCCTTCAAGTTCTATGTCATTCTCATGGGCAGCTTCTAACATCGACATTCCAATGGGAACCTTGATGATTTTCTCATCTCCATCCTTGTCAACAAATGTCACGGATATTCTGCACAAGTAACAAAAATATACACGTATGAAGCAACTTGTTTAACACAGCATATTCCCCACTAGGCAGAACCCCCCACCCTCCCAAGTCCCAACACAAACCCACACCCATGTGCAAATAACTGCTTCCATCCTTGTTACTGGGAAACTTATTTACCCTACCTTATTGTTTCCTGTTTATGCATTCTTTTGCAGTTCAATAACAAGATTTTGCAGATGCGGTGTGAATGGTCCAAATTCCCTCAGTCAGGGCTTGAGGGTTTGTATTTTGAATTTTTTGGTGTGTTGTACGACTGATCCTTGTTTGAAATGGTAGACAGTGTGTTCTTTGTTATCCTTCCTGCCCCTCAGTAATAAAATTATCATCATTTAAAATATAAAAAAAAATCATATATATAGAGAGAGTTAAATTCTCTGGATGAGGCATTTCAAACATCCGACTCTTGCTTCATTAAAGCATACATGATGCAGTTCTCTCATGTTAGGAATACACAATCAATAAACACTAATAATAAGGGAGGTAGAAAAAGTAGAGTCACAACAGAGGACAAAAAATTATAAAGAGAGAGAGGTGCAACAAAGGGAGAATGAGAGTGGTGCAGCAAGGGAGTGGATGAGCAATGAATAATTACTCCCAGCCAAAGCTTGGAACAAACACCTTCACTTGTCTAGGTCTCACAAATATTAGAGAGAGAACAATATTTTCATTCAATAACCAAGAGGGGGTGAAAACATTCACTTATATACCCTTGGAACGATGAGATGGCTTAACCTTCTCCTCCTTTAGGTAACTAATCTAGAAAATCTTTCCCGCTCTTAAATCAAGCAACCCCCGCAATATTCTAGATAAACTCTTTATTATCTAAAAATAACATGTTTTTTTTTTAAAGCCTTCTAATCTTGTAGAGGAATCATGCTCCGCCAGTGTACCAGAATCGGTATTCGCAAGCTCATAGGGAAGGAATTTCTAAAACCTTTCAAATGAGACCAGGTTTGTATCAGATTGGTGTTTGATCCATCAATCAGGCCCTTCTTTGTGAATGATGAAAATCTAATTGCATCAACCTCCTGACTTGCAGAAAACTACTCTTCAATTTCGTAACTTCTACTTAATTCAAAGACCAGGCAAAGATAAGCAGAAATCAACTTTTAGTTAGATTCTTTCTATCCCCTTGAAGAAAGGAAAAAACGAAGATGGTAAGACCATCCAATTTTCAATTCGATCAAATTGTAGTCCCAAATGAACTGGTTAAATCTCTCCGTAGATTCCAATGCACCATCTAATCTAACAAATGCTTACAAGACACCTTTGAAATCCATGGTTGTGTCCATTCAATGCTCCAATCCATGATCAAACACAAACTTCTAGTTGACTAAAATAGATTGCAGCTCCCAATTTCAAATAATAAACTCAACCACATCAAGAGCACCTGAACAATACGCGATATGCTGATCTACTAAATCAACATTAAATGCTAAAAACTTCACAAATAGATGATCACCGATCACAAGGTCCTCCATTGAATCTTTGGTGACATGATCCACAGAAAGATCATTCATAGAATCTTCTTGCAGTTAATCTTCCATTGATGGTTTATGTGATTAACTTTTCCTTTACAATAGAACCCTAGCATGAGATTTTCTGTCATCAAATCTTCCTCTATAGGACTTTCCATCAAATGGTACTCCACTGCAAGTTCCCCACTGCAGACTGTATGACAGTACAATCTGCTGATCTTTTTAATAGATCTCTTTTGATCGTTTGGCCACGACATTTACGAAAAAATTTATGTTCAACAGGAACAATGGAGGGAAAGAAGGGTATCAATAAGCTTCCTAAAATTAGAGAAGGAAAAATAAAGACCCTGATCGTGTAAGGTGTCTTGAAGATGAAAATGAAAGGGTTTACGCTGTAAGTTGGGGATTCAAGTCATGTTACCAATCCAAAAAAATAATATAACAAATAAGAGGCTAGAGATAGATTTGGAGTGTACTTCGAGACTTGGTCACTATGAAATCTGCGAGTGGAGAAAATTTTGCATTAGATCCACTGAGGAATAGTCGATGAAATATCAAGAACAAAAGCAAAGCTAGGATGAAGAAAAACAAAGCATTATGGCCAAATAATACAGAAGAAAACTTTAAAGAGTTTTGATGGGTGAAAAATGGGATTTGATTTGATAACTGTTCAAACAAAATTTGAGAACAAGACTACTCAATTAGTGGAAAAACGAGGTTGTGGTCCTATTCTAAAGAACAAAGAAGACGTGCAGAACTATGCAATCTACCTCTCAAACTTATAAGCCATATGATGTTTTCAATAGTCTTACGAGCTACATGATGAAACTTTGGAAGTAAATACATACATTATATATATTAAAACAAAGGGGGAGGTGGGCTGTGAGGGGTGCCACCTCACCCCTGAAAAGTATCTCCTTTCAGAGAAATATGCAAAAAAAATCCACATTATTTTAAGGTGCCACCTCACCTTGAGCTACTCTTTCTCTCCTAAAACCTCTCCCATAATAGATTTTTATGAACGTTTGAATTTGAGTCTTATTTCTTGCCATTATCCAATTATAAACAATCTTTACAGTCGGTTTGTTTTCTTTTTCTTAGATCTTCAATCATCAATGGGTCCCATGTTAAATATGTTTTGTGAGCGCTACCGATGAATGAAATCCAAGCTGTTGCACCTTTACTTTCCTTTCAGTTTTTTTCCCAAATGGATGGTTCCAGTAGTAGGCACCAGTTCGTATTAAATACATTTCAAGATTGGACTCCCATATTGGATGAAATCCCAATGGCCTTCTCTTAACCCCTTTTTTCTAAGAGTGGGCCCCACTAATGGAGGGAGGCAAGCCTGTTGGCCGTTGTTTGGTTTCTTAATGGATGCAAATCAATTAGTGGGCCCCACACATTTAACTTATTTCTGCAGTGGGACCCCACTCATGGATTAATATAGCTCCTTTACTCTCCTTTCAGTTTTTTTTCCTAAATGGATGGTTCCAGTAGTGGGCACCAATTCGTATTAAATATATTTCAAGATTGGACTCCAGTATTAGATGAAATCCCAATGGCCTTCTTTTAACCCCTTTTTTCCAATAGTGGGCCCCACCGATGGAGGGAGGCAAGCCCCGTTGTCTGGTTTCTTAATAGAAGCAAATCAATTAGTGGGCCCCGCAAATTTAACTTATTTCTGCAGTGGGACCCACTTATGGATTATGCATAGATATTAGTTTTCTAGGTCAATATGTATCCGTAGTGGGCAATCAGATTGGGTTGGTATCATACACAAGCTTAATTTCCTTCATATGGTGTGTGGACCATTGAGGATGAAATCATTTGATTTCCATTTTCTTTCTTCTTATCTTCCCTTTTTTCTTCTTTGGATGCAGAGTCATCAATGGGTCCCACACGTTAAAAACATTTCAAGGGTAGCCCCCACTGATGGATCAAACACGTTAATTTTTTATCCCTTTCTTTTGGTTCTTTTTAGTAGATGTAGATCCATCCGGTTTGTTTTTTTTTCTTATATTTTCAATCATCAATGGTATAGTATACCCGTAAATGAGATGGTCGTAATGATCAATGCCTTTAAATTGAAGGGGTCATTGTGTTATGTAAATTTACTTTATTTTATATTTATTCTCATATATAGAAATTTTTTTAATATTCAAAGATAATATTTTATATTTGTTTTATCTTAACAATATTTTAAAAGAATTTTTAAATTTTAACATATTTTGATTTTTTTGCCCGGACTTCGCACGGGCGTTTGTTGCTAGTACATATATATAAGAAAAATCAAATATTTCAAAGAACCAGCTTTTGTTAATGCTAGGTGGTTCTACAAAATCTGTCTTCCTACAAAGACAACTCATGGACAAGTTCAATAAATTTGAAGTACGAGAAGAATGCCCGATAGTGGAGAACAAAGGAGACATGCAAAACTATGCAGCAGCTATCAAAGTTATAATCTATATGATGAAACTTTGGAAGCGAAGTGTGTGTGTGTGTGTGTGTGCGAAGTGTGTTAGTTTTCCTCTTTTTCTTTTTGGAAGGTAGTTCTAAAAAAGTCATCTTCCTAGAAAGGCAACTCATGGACAAGTTCAAAAACAAAAGAGGAAAACTAACAAATGTTTTAATGGTCTATAAGACTTACTATATGGTGTTGATGCATTTACTTGGTGGATATTGAAGTAAAAAATGCATCTATGGTTTTTATCGAAATTACACAATGCATGTAGGAAGAGGAAGAAATGAGTTGGAGAACTGTGTAGAAAAATGTCCAAGTTCCCAACTGGATAGGGATTGCACTAAGGGTCCCCACTGAACCCTTATTTATTCACCATAATTGTGGACAACTTAACAACAAATATCCAAGATGAAGTTCCTTGATGCATATTTGCAGCTAATGCAGTACAAAATCACGAAACTAGCTTTTTAACGAATCACGAGATTTTATTACCATAAGATTCATACCATAAAAAATAATATTCACCAAGAGAAAGCATCTGATTCTTAGAAAAAGGATTACAGCATAAGGTTCAAATCATTTTTCATAATACTTGAATTAAATCGATAAGAATGAAATCATTTTTTTTGTAACATTTTGATAAAAATGCCCACAAAACAACTTATCTTTTGAAATATAAGGGGTTGAGCTTCATTGACTGTCAATGCTCATTAAAACAAATTAAACAAATGTAAGTTGGGCAGGATAGATTTTTCATGTAGCACAGTTGGAAGGTGCTATTGTCGCAACCAAAAGGTTTCGGGTTTGAGTCATGTTATCTTTCAAAAGAAAATGACAATACGGATACAAACCTTGATGGAACAAGTTTGTGTAAATGTTTATATATTAATAACAAATTGCAGTACTTACTTAAATAATATATACATATTATTAATAAGTGTATATTATGAACGTAAGTATTGTAATAATATACACACAAGGATTTATCCCTGATAGTTCAGTGGTGAGGCACCACCCTCAACATAGAAGCAACCAGGGATCAATCGCTTGTTGTAGCTCTGTTGGTTAGCGAATTGGGTTGGATGTGTGTGTAGGGGTGTGGGTATTTACCAGAGCCACCAAAAAAAAAAGTTAGAATATACACACAAGGTTTTGAGTACATTAGATTGATGGGGTGAGACTTTTGTGATAAAGGTGACATTATATAATATTAATTTTGCAAAGTATAAGCATAAAATATAGTATAGACATGGAGGTTATTCTCAATGGATTTTTTTTTTAACCATTTCTTTTAATTTTGAAATCTTAATAGAACAATTCATGGCAATCCAAAATGTGGGCCTAAGACCAACACATATTGTCATTAAAACAAATAGAACACATGTTAGAGGTTAGTCAGGTGACTAAACCACAAAAATCTTAGTGCATGCACATGATCGACTTACTTTTCTTTCTCTTGATTTCCTTCCTCATGCGGTTTGTCAGCAGCTGTGGTGGAAAAAGAATGCTTCTGAAAGGTAACATATAGCAATCAATCAGGTATCACCCTTGAAGTAATGAAGTGAAATATAATCTTTTAGCTATTTTCAGTATCAGGCTTAAAATAATAAAAGGTTAATTTCTTAACTTTCAAGCTGATCCTAAAATATATTTTCATCTGAGAATTCTGAAGCAAAAATTAGATTTCGTATAATTCCAAAGCTTTACCTGCCCATCTAGTTGAAGGAGATGACATTTGTAAACATTGGAAAGGGTTACTATTTTTATGTCAATTGATCAAAGTTAATTTCATTTTGATTTGGCCAAAATAACCAGAATATTTCATTTCAGACACTAATCCAATATAAAAACCTTTCTACTGAAATTGTCATCCGTTTAGGGTACTTAAGTGCGTGTTTGGCTGCCCTTTTTAAAAGTGCACCTAGGGCCTTTTTATTTGGAAAAGTGGAAAAGCACTTAAAAGATAGTTTGGTTTAGATTTTTTAAAAGTGTTTCTTAACAAATCAAAATCTACTTTCGGAGGAAGCAAGCCTCGATTTGCTTCACCTTGAAAAAGTGGACATTTTCACGGAACATACACAGAAAAGTTAAGGAGTGATGCTTTTTTCTTTTTCTCTTTGCCCCATTCTTTTCCTGCCTCCTCTCTCAGACCATAGCCATCCTCCATCTCAAGGGCCCATGCCCTTCTGTTCAGTAGAGAAAGAACAAAACAAAAAACCTCTTCCTTTTAATTTCCAATGGCTTTTTTTTGTGGTACTATTTTCAAATGATTCACTATTTTAGAGCTCTTGGCTCAATGTTTTCTTCAAGCTCTCAGATGATCCATATTTATCAAGAACTTACCATGGCAATGTGCTCGATGAGTCTAAATAAAAGCCACTCATTCAGCTCAATGCCAGTAACTTGCTGATTGGACGATACCCATCAAAAATCCTTTCAGCAACTCCACATCCTCAGTTCCTCACAAATAACAGCCATTTCTCCTTGCAATTTATCAATGTTGCAACCACAGTCCACTAGGAATTCCCATAACTTGGCATTATCCTCTGCTTCTTGGCTCGATGTTCAGATCCATTTGATCCATAGCCCCATGTTCCATTTGGCTGGATGGCAGCCGTGGGGAAATATCGAATATTGACTATGGGTAACCTATGCCGTCATCATAAAAAAGATGTGGTTAGTTAATAGATGCATTTCATATTTATGAGTGGCGGAAAATGCCTCTCATTTGTTTCAATCTTGCTCTTTCACAAGAGGAGTATCTCTCTTCTTTTTTTTTTTACATCTGTTCAAGTTCAATGGATTATGCCTCCTTTCATGGAAGCTTAATTGGAAATCTGGTGATTCCGTTGACAATCTCAAATCTCAAAGTGGATCTGTGTAATGGAGTCTTAATTTTGTCGCGTTCTTTGGTATATATGGCTAGAGAGGAATTAGAGGACTTTCCAAACCTTGGCTGCATCTCCTCATTAAGTTGCTTTGAGAAGTCCCTCTTATTATCTCTTGGGCTTTGATAGCTAAAAAGTTTGTAGCAGTTTCTAATAATGATCTTTGACAAAATGTCTGATATGGTGATGCTAAACTGTTCTGGTTGTTGATTTCTTTTTTCCTTGGCATTAAGAGGTTAGTAAATTATTTTGTTCAGTTAAAGATAATTTCAGTGAACTTAAAAAATTAAAAAAACAAATATAGCTTCAGATTGATATGATTGATCCACTGAAAACTATCGCACAATCTGATTCTTTTCAATGCAATCACTTGATTTCTCACAAGATGAAAATGGGGCAAGAATCATGATTAAAACCTTGATGTAGTCACGAGTTCAAGAAAACCTGACTGCTAGCCTACTTTTGCAAGGGGAGTGCTATAACAACAGTTTCTAGGATTTGCTGCCCTGAAAAAGACGCCAAGGAAGACAAACAGCGAGCAATTTTGCAAGCTTAATCATATTCAAAAGGGATAATCTAAACAAACAAGCATAAAACTCAGTGTAACCCCTCAGAACAGAGCCCTAAAGGAACTTTTTCAACAAAATAGAATTTTACTGATATAAAAGACTGAACAAAAACCAAGGACTGCCCTAGCTGACCCCTGTGTAGTACATATATATATTTATATATATAGCTAGAATCACATAAATTTCTAAATAAACTAACATAGATTGACTCTAAACAGATTGCTAATCTTTCTAAGATTATTATTGCCAAATACAATAACTTGCTAGAGAAGAAATTCAAAAAACAAAAAATATTGACCACTCTTGAGTGTCCAAACAGGTCTGAATGTTTGCTCCTCTGAGACCCACATATCTTACTTTTTCTTGAAACATTTATTTGGGCTGAAAATAGACTCATGGGCGACCCAACTATAAGTGGATTTCTTTTGGACCCAAGTCCATTAAGGCCTAATTCAGCGCCAAAATCAATCTGTTTGTTGCATTTTTCTGCAAACATAAATTCTGAAATTACAGGAACACCCATGTAGTTGCAGAATTTTCAAACAACAAACACCACCACCACCCCTCCCCTCCCTTTCCAAAAAATAAAATAAAATAAAAAAAACCCCACACACACTTAATATTTTAAATTTAATGGATCTGTTATGCGTCCCAGCTGATCTGACCACATGGCCATGGGTTCGGACCCCATTTGAGCAATAAACTTCCTTCAGAAATGACAATGCTTAGCCCACTATGTGTTCTTTGTGATCTCCATAGTGATTTGCATCAATCATGAGCCAAATCCTTAGAGAAGTTGCATGTCTTCATATCTACTTTTACTACCTCCATCCACATCCTCTTCGGCCTAACCCATCCCCTTTGTGGGCCATCAACATGCATAGCCAAACTTTTCCTTACCGACGCTATTGCCAACCTACATTGGACATGCCCAAACCATCGCAAACAGGTTTCTCTAATCTTATACCCCGGTTGATGCTACCCCTAAATGCTCTATAATTTTACCCTCCCTAGTTTTACCACACATCCACCTCAACACTCATCTCTGCTACATCCATTTTGTGCATATGTTGCTTCTTAATTGGCGAACATTCGGCTCCATAGGTCATAGTTGGTCTAATTATTGTCTAGTAAAATTTTCCCTTAAATCTTGTTGGCATATGCCGATTAGAAAGCACGCCAGAAGCATAGCTGGTCTAATTTCTATTCCTTTTGATGCTAAAGATTAAATGCAATTCAGATCACATGAGTGACAAAGTGAGCGTGTTGAATGCAATTCAGCATTATAGTATGATTTACTCAAAGAAAGCAATGTGGCTTTGTGCTTGAAAGAATATGACTAACCATATGTTGCAGGTATCCTTTGGAATGTCCCTGCAGGAACCCTGTTTTACTAACCGAAGTGAATCGCCCTGCCAAAAGGATAGCATTTGATGGAGAATAAAATTAGAAAGAACATATGCAATTCCCAATACAGCCATAGCAGGAAATAACATATATAGGTAAAAGGTATTGTATACATATACAAGAACCCGTGGCAATGTGAAAGGTACTCACTATTGCAGCCTTGAGATTGTGGCTTCAAGTCATGTTACCAGTCAAAAAGGGGGAAAATCGCGCAATTCTTAAATTAATAAATCTAGAAATAGAAAAATAAAGGTGGTCACTGAGATAAGGAAGTCCATACCCAAGAAACCCATGGGCGAGTTTGGATGTAGCCCAAATTCACATACCACTTACACCAATATCAACCAGTCAATTATATAATAGGGCTACTTGTCATGTCTGCAAAACTGGGGATGCAAAGTCCCTTTAAATAAGAAAATCTGTGTATGTTTTCACCCAGTACGCAACTCCTTCCTCGTTTCATATCAGTTCAAGGTCTTGAGGGAGAAAATGATGTGGAGAAAACATGGTGGGATGTCCTACTGGAACAATTAGTAGTTTCTTTTCATTTAATTTTTTTCTTCCTAGTTCAATCTAGTTTCCAAGTTTGAACTTAACGTTCAATTTTCTTTCTGTTTAAGCCATTAAGTTATAGAAGGGTCCACTTTGAGAGAAAATTATTTATCTTTAAATGAGGAGCAGCATGGTTAGTCTTAGGAGCTTATATTTAGATGTCCTATACTCCTATTTACATTCGACTAAGAAAATATTGAGAAAATGCCTACGGACAATTGGTTTCTTTATTTTTCTACACTTGCGAAAGAAATTGAGTAGGACCGATAACTACCTCTAGTACTTTCTACTTAATAGGATGGACATGCTATTAGGAGCCTAGCTTATTTTCTCTCTCAAACACCATTGTCGTGTATAGTTTATCCTCATTGCGATTTATGGTTTTCAAGTAAAAAATCATATGAGCCTTGGGTCTTTGTGATACAAAAAAAATACAAGTCTTCAAGTTCGGCATATGAACTCCTCACCCGTCATGGGTGATTTCAATATGTGAGTAACGCTTGGATTCCCCTTCTTATTGCTAGACCAATATCCATTATAGTGGACTGATTGTTTCATTGATTTATCTAGAGTCAAGGGCCCATAGCAACCCTTTCATGCAAACAAACATATATGGCAGCACTATACCTCAGAAATTGCATTTACATAGAGGATGGCCCGTCTACATTTGCAGGCTACCCAAACAGCACTTAAGCATTAAAAAAAGATTAACAAAGACAACTTATTTCAATATTAGTCTGCTGGTTTAGATGTCCATCTGGTTCGACATCCATGCCAGATCATGATTGCCCGCTCCCTTGGGGGTGCCTAAAAGCTCAGTTTTGATGGAAGTTTTTTTAGGAAGCCTGATGGTAGCATTTGTAGTTATCCAGGATCATGAGGTTATAGTAGCATGCAATTCTACAGGTAGAGCTACTGTCTCCTTGGCTCTAATGAGGCTGGAGAAATAGTGCATGCCCACATGGCGCAGCCCAGATCCACAATCGAAATAATAGATCAATCTCCCAGAGGATTGATCAAATCCAAGGATGGATTCAGCCACTAGGGCACCCTCACAACGGGAGAAAACACATAACTGAAGAGAAAACTCTCATAGCTCAAAACTTTAATTGATAATAAGCATTCTAAATGCAATAAGGCCTAACATCCTTATATAGAGGAGTTGGCTTAATCCCTAAGCAACAATACTTTCTAATATATTAATAATGCCTAAAATAAGAAACACATTAATATTAATCCTAAACAAATCAAAACTCCTAAATAATATTCCTAAATAAATGGATGTTTCATTGGGCCTATAGATTGGACCCAATGGATTGGCCAACCTATTGTGTGGCCTGCATCAATTCTCCCCCGCTTGAAAAAACTCAACTCTTGCGAGTTAACAACTTGATAACACGGCAGAGAATTCGACCGCAAGTGCTGGAAATGTCCTCCTGGGTCGAAAATCAATCGCATAAACTTCTGATTTTTCTTGTGATTTTCATTCTCTTGACATGACTCGAAAGTTTGACTCAATCTTTTCCTCCGTCTAAAAGTAGATTGGAAGTGTCGCTTCTTCTGATGTCTGCATTGAGCTCGGATGTGTGATCTGACCATTAGAAGCTTCAATTGTTTCCTTCGAACCAACAGATCATGAACATTGACTATCCATCGTTGATCACTGAAAATGAAGTTAATGTGAGGAGCTTCAACTACTTGATCTTCATGTGTAACCTCTAAAACAATTGATTTGATTGCCGATGATCCAACTGAATTTTCTGGAAGTGGCACTACAATCAGATCTACCAGATGTTCAATCTTCTTGCTAACTCGATCAGAGTCCTCAATGTTTGCTTCTCCTTGTTCCTCCTCAAACCTTTTGTGGCTCTCGATTGACATTGCCTTGATCAATATTGTGGGTACTCACGAAATCATTTTGCCATGAACTTGCTTTTCAATGTCATCCGTGGTGCCTTTTGTTTTCTTGTTTGGTGCAATCATGACTTCTCCTTCAACTTTTTGCTCTTTCTGTGGCTCTTCTGTTGAAGGTGATGATGTAGACAAAGATGAGGCTGTCGATGTCACTGGAATGAGCATAACTCTTTTTCCATTCCACAAAAGGGAATACGTGTTTGCCTCTTTATCATGGTGCACTTTCCGATCAAAAAGCCATGGACGTCCGAAAATAATGTAAGCAATATTCATATGGATCACATCACACCAAATTTTGTCCTCATAATGGCCCATCTTGAAAGACACCAAACATCTATGAGTCACGGGGATGACATGACCATTAGACCATGTGACTTGGTAGGGCTTGGGAAGCTTCTGAGTTGGCCAATGAAGAAGCTTCTCACTTGGCCAATGAAGTTTGTCAATGACCACTTGCGCGACATAATTTATTACGCTACCATTGTCAATAATCAAATTGGCGGAATTGAAATTGGCGGAATTGTCTTCGACTCATACCCGAATGTGAAACTTCTTAGCCTATCTCCATTCTTCTTCTTCCTTCTCGTTTGTATTGAGCAGTCGGTGAATGACAATATTGGGATTATCTTCTCTTGTGAAAAGTTTCTCCACGACATGAGCTCTTAGAGTTTCTTTCTTGAGATTGAGATTGATACATGCGAGATTTTCAAAGCATGTGCTCAACACGAATACTTCTTTGTGCGCTTCTAGAATGGTTTCACAAAAATTTACTTTTGCTGGTATGCTTGGCCTTAACCCTTTGATATATTGAGCTCCATCATTCCTATCTCTCTCTTTCAAACCGCATTAACATTCCAACTCTTGATACCGCAAGGTATATTCATCAACAGTCAAGTTTTCTTGCTTTAAATTGATATACTGTTTAAAGTAGAATTCTTTCTCAAAATATTGATTTCCATACATAAACTGATATATAACGTTTTCAATGTGCCTCATATTGACTTGAATGCAAGAGGAAACACGAAGAGGTACTATTTTTCTTTGAATGGACTAACCTGGTTTTGGAGATCGCAGGTAGAAGCGGGTCACTTTTTGGAATCCGGATTATTCAAATATTGCTGCTTGATAGGCTGATGGGTAGATCTGCTCTCCACGAACACGATGGCGAAAACTGATCTGAAATCCGACCTCTGATTGCTCCGATATCGCAGAAACAAAATGAACCCTCAATTGGTCAAATCTAAACATTGACCAGATGTGCCGATGTCTGCACTCTGCCTGATTTTATTTTATTTTTTAACTGCTGGGCTTCTTCAAAACAAGTTGGGTCCTTTAACTTGCTGGCAGTAGCTGGTGGGAGCAAGTCGGTCGGGTCAAATACAAACTAAGCCCTTAGCAGTGAAGTTGAAGATGATGGAGTTCTGCTGAACTGAGATGAAGACGAAGAGAATCAATGCTTCTTGATGTAGCAAACCAGGTATGTTCCCTGCTCCTCTGTTCTTATCTTCTCTCTCCTCTTCTCCTCTCTTTTTTTTTTTTTTTTTCTTCTTCTGGGTTTGGGGATGCCGAGGGTTTTGGATGGATCCAACAAAGGAGTTGGGGGGAGGGGTTTCGACAGGGGCTCTAGTGGTGAAGGGAGTGAAGGAGATGGGTGGAGGGGGTTCAAAGAGACTGGGGAAGGGCGGATTTGGGTTCTGGTGATGCAGGGAATGCAGGTGATGGATTTTTTTTTGGGGGTGTTTTGTGTGTGTGTGTGTTGGGGTGGGGGGGGGGGGGGGGGGGGTGGTGGGGGTGGTGGGGGGTGGGTGGTGGATGAGGGTATGGGTTACGATGATGGATGTCAACTATGAGTCAATAGGATTTCATGTTCGGGACGGTGGGGATCTGTTTAGGGTTTAGGGGTTTTTGGGTGTTTTCGAAGAAGGGACGGGGTGTATGGGGTCTACGTGAGATGGAATTGTGGTTTCGGTGTAGGCAGTGGGGTGGGTTGGCAGAGGCTTTTTTTTTTTTCTTTTTTCGACAGAGGTCTCTAGAAGGGGATTGACGGTGGTGGATGGAAGGAAGATGATGACAGAAGGTGCAGGGGATAGAATCCGGTAGGGACAATGTTCCTCCCGGAAATCGCACTTCGGCTCTAATACCAATTGGCGCAGCCTGGATTTGCGATCGGGATAATAGATCAATCCCCGAAGGATTGATCAAATCCAAGGATGGATTCAGCCACTAGGGCACCCTCACAACAGGAGAAAACACATAACTGAAGAGAAAACTCTCATAGCTCAAAACTTTAATTGATAATAAGCATTCTAAATACAATAAGGCCTAACATACTTATATAGAGGAGTTGGCTTAATCCCTAAGCAACAATACTTTCTAATATATATTAATAATGCCTAAAATAAGAAACACACTAATATTAATCCTAAACAAATCGAAACTCCTAAATAAATGGATGTCTCGTTGGGCCTATAGACTGGACCCAATGGGTTGGCCGACCTATTGTCTGGCCTACATCACTACAGTTAAGAGAGCAGTGTAAATTAAATTCTATGGAGACCGTTACTGAAGGTGATTCAGTATGCACCATTTCATGGGCCTCGAGTTTTACCCTTCGAAATTGGCTGATTGGATTGGGGATATCACAGGCTTACTGTTAAATGGGTGCTTTGCTTTGAAACATGTTCATAGAAGCTAATGAGGTTGCTGATAGATTGTGTAAACTGTAAAGAGGTTCTTCTAACCCGTCTTCTTATGATGTATGAATTCTTCTTTGCTTGATGTGTTCCTATTTCAGTTTAGAACTGAATTTCTGTTACCAATTTAAAAAATAAATGGACAGACCATAGCAATAACAAGAGCCGCATAAAAATATAAAAAAACTACAAAAAGAAAAAGAAAAATAATAACATTAAGAAGCATGATGGAATACCTATTTTAGACTCTCTGACAATCCAAAGCCCAACTTGTGAGAGTTTAGAAATGAACATACTCCTTAAAGAAAAGACCTGCAATATTACATTCTTGGATTTATCAATGTAGCCAAAGGTCAAAAAATATTCAAGGTGCCGAAAGGGGCAATGAAAAGAGTCCACAAATTAGACAAGAACAAAGTGTAAATATCTTCAGAATGATGATTGTTTAAAGGAATAAATGATAGATGATAGATTTTGCAGGGAAATATAAGATAAAAGCAATCTTTCAAAAATAAATATCCTAAGAAGCAAAAACTACTTATTTTAATTGAAATTAAGGATGTTTGCTTCTTTATTAATCTGGACAAACAATATATGTCACTTTACTTAGCTCCCTGATTTCATAAAAAAAAAAAGAAAAAAAAAAAAGGCCATGTGTTTCACAGTTCCCTCATTTTGGTTGCCGCCTATGCTATTGCATAAGCTGAAGCACCTTCCACAAACAGATTTAAAAGAGGAGATCCTCTTTTCTGTCAATAGTAACAACCAAACATAAAACCTAAACAAAAGGAAGAAAATATCCAAACATAAAACCTAAGCAAAAGGAATAAAAGATCCATCCCGATCAATCATCAAACTCTGACAAGAGACTCCTTAGCCAAACGAACCACTATCAATTTCCATCAGAATTGGGTGCACCCAAAGCTCTCTCTTCCCCCCAAGAGATGTTCCATGCTCTATTTTTTTGTTTATATGGAAATTTTCAGGACTAGTCAAGCCCCATAGGCACCAGTTACCCAATCGATCCTGCAAAATTTGGCACTCATTTGGCTAAATCTAATGGCTAAGGATTGGGCAACTTTGAAGCCCTTTAAACCGCACCTCCCTCAATCGGATGGTTTCCATTTTTGCACCCTGTAGGCCATATCCCATGATTGTCATACTTTCAGGTAAGCCACACAATTTGAGCCATTCTTAAGCTATGAATGGTTTGGTGTTTGTAAAGATGACTCTTGTTTATACATTTAGTTGGCAAAGTTTCTACGATCTGGATGTAACTTAATCATAAGTTCTGTAGATTATAATTTTCATTTTAATGTTGATAATCAGTGATATCTTATGTTAAATATATATTCTGCTATGAGGGTACCTATCATGGATTTGCATGAGGTAACCTTTTTTTTTTTTACTGCCGTGTGGGACACCCCATGAGAAATCCAACCCCCTCACACTAACTAAACCCCCCCAAAACCCAAAACCACAAATGATATAGCACTCACCTTAATTTGGCACTAATCTAAATAATAATAATCACCGTCGGATTAAAACCAATGGTGGTGATTATTATTATTCAGATTAGTGCCAAATTAAGATGAGTGCTAATTCATAAGGGGTTAGTGAGTGTGAGGGGGTTGGATTTGTCATGGGTGTCCTAGCAGTGGTAAAAAGGTTATACCTCTCACACAAATCTGCGGTAGGTACCTCTTTGCAAAACATAGATATATAGGGCTAGGTGATACTAAAAGGTATCCCTCACAGATTTATGCAAACTCCAAAGTTCAATCCACTATCATTGTCCTCTAGATCTCAAAGAGGGTGTAGTATTAGCATCTTCATGAGTATAGAGCTGCATTTCATCACAAGGAGACGGGTGACATCGATCTTTTCTTCATGTGGTCAGTTTTATTAGATTATGGGTTGCTTTTTGATGGGCGTGTAGACCATATTTGTGATCACCTTTCTCAGTTCCATTGAAGCTTTCTGGTAGAATAAAATTCTTATTTACCATTCAGAACAGAAAGTATACACGTATAAGAAGTTGCAATAAAATTCTAATTGACAAGCTCATGATTAACAGCTGGGTAATCACCATTGATATTGGAAATGAGCAAATCAGCTCAGAAAACAGTAAACGCATGAATAGGCTTCAAAGGGAACAGAATAACATGCACACTGTGAAACGCATATCCAAGTCAGTCGGATTTAGGAACCCAAGACCAGAAACATAACATACGGAAAAGAACCACTTCTACTTCACTGAATCCACTTCCTAAGCTCAAAAGAGACATTTTATCAAACACCTGGTGCGTGTCGTTCCACATCCCACAAATTCATATAGCCGTTTTTATCAAATCCCGCGTGTGCGACGGTCCAACCCCAAATCCCCATTCATTTGAAAAGATTCAAAAAAAAAGTATCGAATTGGTATGCCATCCACCGATCGTTAGAGTGGGAATTTCACTTTTATAGCCTTCCCAAAAGAAAAGAAGAAATGGCAAATCTTTCAATCCATTTAGGGTTTCATCCTAAAAAAAGAAGGGAGAAACTGAGGACGAGAGAGAGATCAAACCTGTTGTGAGGTCGAAGGATAGAGGGAAGAGAGAAAAGACGTGCGTCGACTGCGAGACAAGTGCGAGAACGAGCGCGTGGAAGAGGAGCTTCACTTCAAGCTTCTGGGGGATGGGGCGACTCTATCGAAAATGTACGCCCTTTGGGTTGTGGACTTTGACACGAGCATGGTGCGGGTTGGGTTGGATTTGGGGCTTAAGAGTGCCTGAGCCGGGCCCGACCCATTTGTCTTTACTTCTGACTAATGAGTAATTTAGGTCTTGGGTTCAATTCCCATCATTATCAATTAACAAGAAAAAATAATAATAATTTTATAATAAAATAAAATCATCTATCAGTATGTCCAGCCCGACGCAACCCGTAATAGTAGTAAGGCAGGTTTGGCATCACAGACTATAAAACCTATCTCATGGCTGGATCAGGATATAATTATAGTTATTAATTTCATACCGTTTGGGTCAAGTGGCCGAAACGAAATTTTACATAAAATTTTTCATTTTAAATTCCGGCCGAAAAATCACATTTCAGTCGAAATAAGATTTTACATATTTATTACTCATTTTTTATTTTTAAAATTTTGATACCTTTCTATATTTTGTATTTATTATATTTTCCCAGAATGTAATTCAATTTTTTTTCTCTTTACTAGAATGGATTACATCCATATTTCTTGTATTATTTTTTATTTTTCTACATATATATATTATTTTTATATTTCCACGAAATGTAATTCCGAAAAGTTTCACCAAAACTCCAAATCGGACGAAACATTTCATTCTGGAGGCCAGACCAAAATAGGGTCCGAAACGATATCGAAAACTATAGGTATGAGACCTATGAAGTGGGATTCAAGGCTAGCTTAAAAGCCGAAACCAACTTGACCCATTGTTACCCTACTTTTAAGAAGGGAAATCAAATGGTAACGATGTTTTTTTGGGAAATGGTAGGTTTTTATATGATCTAAATCCCAGGAACTTCATTTTGGGTCCTGCCAAAAAAAATTCGATCAATTCAAAATGAACGTCGTCCTAGAATATATTGAATGTTTACTCCAATAGGTTTAGGCCCACCTTGGGATCAACCATTGATTAAAAATATGATTAACATAATATTATACATTATTAATTATATTCACGTAGTGGACTAACTTCTACTGGAGTGAGTTTTTGAATATCTCATATAGTGATGTTGTGGGAGGATATTTATTTCGAATGATTTGGATTTTTGATACATATCTACTCTGTCAACTTAGATTTTCTAAAGTCAAGCTTTAGAGGATCCAGCACTGATTTTATATAGGGCATGTAAGTCCAATCCCATTTGTCCCAGTTTCCCCCTAACCCTTTTGTGAGCACCATGTAAATGTTGCATGTGCATTTGATCAGGCTTGTTTGTGCTCATTTACACGTCACATATGCATAAATATGGTGTGACTTATTTTCATGTAAAAACTTTTATACACATAAAAAGGTATGAAACAATGACACATGACCTCCTTACTTTTAAAGGCGATAGTACAGAGGATGCCTTGATTAAAAATTTTTATTAACCCATTAAACCCCAAAACGTAGTTCATATCTTAAACATTCGTATATCTTAAAATATATAAAGATTTTTGTGTATATAATCCAAATCATCCAACATTTACTCATGTCAAAATAGTTTTTCCAAACAAACATACTATGTATTTGGTAGCTTTACTTGTAAAGTAAAGTGACGTGATAGGTGAAATAAAGGGATAAGAAAAGAAGAGGGGTCAAATCAAAAGGTATTAAATAATTAGGATACGAGAATATAGCCTCTTTTTGTTTTTTACTTTTCTTGGCAAAAAAAAGAAGTGTTTTTTGAAATTTTGTACTTAAAAAAAAAAAAAAAACTTTTCTTTTACCTTGAATTGAATAGTCATCTCACTTCGCTAGTAAAGTAAAGTTACCAATTAATGGGTTAAGTTGGTCAGGTTCAAGTCAAGGTGAGATGGTCAAATAGCAAGATAGACTCAACCATCCATCAATCTATTTTCTATTAGATGAGGAACATCAGCCCAAACTTGAATAAGGTTAGCTAAAACTTGTCCAATCAAGACCTGCTTCTCAGTAAAGTTGATGGAGTCAAAATCATCTAGTGCCCAAATTCTGGCTTACAAATTTTTAAAGTGCTCAAAATCAGGGCCGGTCCTGACTTTTCAAAGGCCCGGTGCGAATCACTAAAATGGGCCCTTTATTCATTTTTATAGTTTTTTAATATATGTACAAATATATAACATGTTTTCATATATTTAGCCAAAAATAGTAATTTCATTAAAAATCAAATAATATCATATGACAAATACATTTAATACATAAATAAATAAATTTCTCATACCAGCATTTCGGTAAGAGTACCAAATCGTCGGCCAAATAATTTCTCATACCAGCATCGCCATCTACAAAATAAGGTGAAAAATAAAATATCAATTAAAAAGTATTATTGAAATGATTTTCTTCTTGCATTTTGAGAAGCAAAATCCTCAATTATGCTTTCAAATTCAAGATTTTCTAACATCTCCTTTTCAATGGATAAGATTGCTAGCCCATTTAGCATTTCTTGTGACATGGTAGACCTCAAGTAAGATTTCAATAATTTTAATTTAGAAAAGCTTCTTTCTGCAGATGCTACAGTCACAGGTACAGTCAATAGTATTCTATAGGCAATCAAAATATTTGGAAAACCGTCCATATCTTTTACAAACTCTACAATTTCAAGTGTTGTGTTTACTTCTGCTGGTAAAAGAAATTGCAGCACCTGCAACTCTGAAAACAAATCACTTGCATCAAAATCAGAAGACTCACCATTTCTTAAAGTAGTTTCAAGCTTCACACAATAATTTTTCAATTCATCATCACCCAATGAAGTTAACTTCTTTGAATTAAACAAGAACCCAAAAATACCTTCATATGTTTGCATTTGTTCAAATCTACTTCTTAATGAAGAAAGAGCCATATCCACTACACATATGAAATAATTGACTCTAAATGATTCTTCAACTGATTGTACCGTCTCTTCTATAGCATTCTCATCAAATTGCTTCTTTCTATGACTTTGACGTTTTTTAGGAAATTCGGGTTCAATCCCCATATCACAAGCAATAGTTTTAGCTTCAATCATAGCAGATGCAAATCCATTTTCCCTATAATTCTCAAAAAAAGAAATGAGCCCCTCCAAATTTTTTAAATAAAGCTTCTTTTATTTTGGCAGATTGGTATCTTATTGCTTTAACACTCTCTACACGACTTTCCCAACGTGTAGTTGATAATGTTTTAAGAGTTAAACCATCTATATGATCCTGTAAGATCTTCCAACGCTTTGTAGAATTAGCAAAAACACAATAAATGCGTTGAACCACCCCAAAAAAGGATTTCGCTTTCACACAACAGTTTGCCATATCACATAGTGTTAAATTAAGAGAATGACAACCACATGGCATGAACAAAGCTCTAGGATTTATTTCAAGTAATCTTTTTTGTACACCTTGATTTTTTCCTTTCATATTAGAGCCATTATCATAACCCTGTCCTCTCACATCATCAATTTTAAGACCAAGGGACTCTAGGACAGATTGCAATTCAGTGAAAAGTCCTAATCCTGATGTATTTTTCACAATTAAAAACTCTAAAAAGTACTCTTCTATTTTAACTGGACTCCTTGACACATCCACACACCGTATTATCAAAGTCATTTGTTCCTTGTGACTTGAATCAGGAGTGCAATCAAGTATCACTGAAAAATATTTTGCTTGTTTGATTTTCTCAATGATTTCACTTCTGACTTTTGATGCCTCAAAGATATCAGCTCATTTTTATTCTTATGGCTAAGATAGTGATAATGAATCTCGACATTTTGAATTCGTCGAAAATGTTCACGCATTATTGGATCAAATTCTACAATCATTTCCAATATACCCAAAAAATTACCATTATTTTCTTCATAAATTCTCTCTTTTGTTCCACGGAATGCAATATTATTTTTAGCAAGACATTTGACAACAGAAATTATTCTTACCAAAACATGTTTCCAGTGTTCCTTCTCTCTCCTAATTTGTTCATGTATGCCTTTATCAATTGTTTCATTTTTTTTCAATCTGTTATGCAATTCAATCCAAGAACTCATGTTAGTTATGTGTTCAGTGCTATTTTCATGTTGTTTAAGCCTCTCAGTGAGATGTTTCCAATCTCTAAGTCCTTCATCAGCTAATTGGCTTCTACTATACATTGTCTTAAACAACTTACAGCAGAAACAAAATACCTTATCCAATTTCTTTGAGTATACTAGCCATTTTCTATCCTGAGTCTCTCCATTTGGTAACTTTCTCATGTAATACGATGAGGAAAAATGCCTAAAGTTTTCATCCCTAGGAAATTTGATATTATTATCTCTTGCAGGACCTTTTTCCACAAGTAAAGCTCTCATTTTTTTCATCAAGATTATCCCAAATTCTAGGATCACAAAAGTTTAAAGGAAAACTTGGTTCTACACCCTCAGGTTCAATGTCTTCATTATTACAAAGATGATCAATATCTTCATTCTCAATATGTTCATCTTCTTCACCTAAGTCACCTACATGTTTATTAAAATCATTCTCAGTTCCTACTAATTCTTCCACATGATTTTGTTGTTCAGATTTATTGACTAAATTATTATCAATTCCTACAAATTCTTCAACATGATTTTGTTGTTCAGATTCATTGACTAAACCTTCAGTTGAGTTATCAAGTGAACTATTTGTTTTATTAAGAATAAATTTATCTAGAGCTCCAGTTTGAGATTTAGTTAATTCTTCTCTGTCTCTTTTTCTTTTTCTTTTTTGACTTCCAGATGGTTGTTTCTTAGAGAACATTGCTACTTGAAAACAGAAACAGTACAAGTAAAATCAATGCAATTTTAGTACTTAGAAGAATACAAAGAACAATATAACCTGGAATTTGAGAAATCCCCCTATTGACCGTATTGGCGTACTGCTTACTGACTTGGTGATGATGTCAGATGTTGCTGGAATGGGCCTCCTGCTCCACTGGTCAGGCTAAACTGACCCAAACCAAACCGAACCTGACCTGGTCAGGGCTCTGGGCTTCTGCAAACAAGGCAGGTCAACCCGACCCGAAACCTAACCTGGCCCAGATCAACACCCTTCTTCTTCAACTTCTGGTTTCTGTAAGACTGTAACCGGAACCAATGAAAAAAAAAACTTTGTTCCTTCCTTTCTAGCGACGACGTCAGCGGAAGCAGGATGGCAGCGAGTGAACCGGCGTAGCACAGACGGCGGCGGGCGGCGACGCGCTGACGAAGACACGCAGCGGCGACAACGTGGCGGTGGGGTGGGACTGCGGGGTTCCAAACTTCCAGGCTTCCAGCGACGCACGGACAAGGTGATCAGATTCTGGCGAGATTCTGATGGGGTTCCGGCGACGCGCAGATCTCTGTGATACAAAAATCACAAAAAAAAAAAATCTTTGGTGCCCCTCCTTCTCCGAGATCGTGCCCTACAAAGTATGCAACTGATCGTATGGCCGTTACTGGAGAAGTGGCAACGTCTTGAGGAATGAATGAATGAGGAGTGGAAATGTTACTTTTTGGGCCCCCCTGAAAATTGGGCCCGGGGCAAATGCACTTACAGCCCCTCTCAAGGGCCGGGCCTGCTCAAAATTATTGCTGTTACCATGCATTGACACTAGGATAAACTTTACTCCAACGAATTTATATAGGTCATTTAATACACTGCAGTAGTCTATTGAAAAAAGGGTAGCTTTTAATATTTTTTAAAGGAAGGCAACCATTTTTGGTGAGTTGTTTCTAAATACACTTGCCAGTTTTTCCTAATTACAAAAAGTACTTTCTACCTGCAATAAATCCAGGGTGCACATGTGTGGTTTGGATCGATTTAGAGGAAAAATCATCAACCAAACCGAATCCATCGGTTTTCTATTTTTCCAAACTAAACCGAACCACCCATGCGATTTGGATCAGTTTGGATCGGTTCGGTTCAGTTACCGTTTTTTAATTTTTATTTATTTATTTTCATTATAAAATGGCAGTTCAATTGGTAAGAGACGTTGGACTTCAAGTAACAGAGTGAGGGTTCGAGTCTTCTTCAAGTAATTTTTCATATTTATTTACATATTTTATAAAAATATATATATTTATATAATTGGTTCGGTTCGGTTTGATCGATTTAACCGCACCTTCAAACTGAAAAATGGAATCGAACCGAATAGTTTGAAGAAAATTTGAACCATGACCAAACCGATCTACTACAAAATCGATCCGAACCGCCCGGTCCGAATCGATTTAGCAGTTTTTTTTTTTGTACACCCGTAAATAAACCGATACATCCCACTCTTTTTGTAGTTATAGAAACTCCTATTAAGGGAAATTCAAAATACATTCCTACTAACTCCTCAAACTAGTAAATTACAAATGCATCCTTGTTATTTTTGGCTAATTACAAAACCTCCTTTTTGTTGGGCAATTTACAATTACACTTCTCTTTTATTTCGGTAAACAGTCCTTTCTGAGAAATTTACAAATGCAGCCACTGTTCCGTAACATTATGAAGGCACTGCTTATGAGGAATTCATAAATAAGTCCCTTCTTTTTGTTAATTTTGCGACAACACTCTTTTATGAGAAATTAACAAAGAAACCCATGTTTCTGCTGACAATTGAAGAGACCTCACTATATGATATTCACATTCGAAATATGCATAGGCTCATTGAAACCTCAAAAATTTTGGTCTCAGGTGGTACCACTTCTAAGACCTAGGAACCATTCGACCTTAAGAGGAAGTGTTGAATGGCTCAAAAAGACTATTACAACAAAAATTGATACAAAATTTCAGACATAGAGATCAATTTTATGGCAGGCCCTTTTTTTTATATATATTAGAGTGTCCTATGGTCACGCGCTTTACATGCGGTCAGATATAAGGTAAGTCCGTCACTTATTGGAGTGAAACTTGGCTTAGAATCAAAACACGAGGAGATTCTTTTTTGAGTAGTTTGGACCACCTAAAAAATTTAAGGGCCTTATTATAGTATTTCTCTGATTACCACATCAAAGGATTCAAACGAAGAAATATAAAGTAAAAACTGTAGAAAATCGTGTGGCCCACATGCATGCCACGAGTCCCACGCCAAATCAAGCATAATGTCAGAAGGCCAAGAGAGATCATCACTCCCACTCAGATTAAGGCTTGATCCATGATGTAAATAAGATAGGGATTTAGAGTAATGAAGGATTAGCATATTGAATCTTATCCCTACATAGAAAACTCATAGAGGGATTAGGGAATCGGAGTTTCTTGGCGAAAAAGTCTATAGGAGTAATGACTCTTCGAGATAGCTTAGATATTGGGTGCGACATAGAAGATCTGTAGAGCCAGCCGTCAGTAACATGCAAAGACCTCCAGCCGCTTGTAGGATTCTTCCACATCTCGATCCATAAAAAAACCTATTAAATTTGTGACTCTTCGATGACATATTTGATGCAGAGAGCTCAACTTATGATGGCCGAGGTTAAATCGGATGTTTTGATATTCGCACGAGGAAGCATACAAAAATAGATATAGATGGAATAGTGACCATTACCAGCAAAAGAAAGAGGACATATAGCTTTATCAAGAGAAGATTATGCTCATCCTAAAGTCGCCATTTTCAAGAGCATTGCCTTGCAAATAATTGATAAACAAAGCATGCCATAAAGATAAATGATAAATTGAAAAAACTTGTCAGGGTTAATTTATTAAGCATACCATAGGAGAATGCCATACGTATTATTCTAACTAGAGGTGAGAAAGTGCCACTACATCCATAGTTGAGTGGTGTTGACACCTAGTTTCACACACATGCCCAAGAATCGATCTTTGGGTCATCAAGTTGAAAGTATCACCCCTCACTTGTTGTCCAACACTTGAACAAAAAACAAGTAGAGTTTATTTCATTTAAAGATCACATAATTATCATCATCAAAGCCTTGTCCAAAAGGAAATAAAAAGTTATCCTTAATGTAAAAATACCCATAAAGAGAGGTGTCAGTTCGGTGGACATTTACTGTGGAGAATGGATATAAGGGTTTATTTGTTTGCAAGTGTAAATGACTCACATTATATTTGTTTGCATACGCAATTTCTTATGCATAAATAAGTGTGAATGTGATTTTCACACTTGCTCCTTAGTAAATCGTTTCACATCTAAAGTTCCAAGACGCGCCATTACATGTTGTGAATGGTGTGATTCACATGGTGATTTCTTTATTTGTGGGCCATAAAAATCATTTTTTTATTTTCATGGGCCCTAATTCAGGATCCAGACCATTCATCTTTTTATATGATAAAATAAGTAAAAGGCCAAATTTCTTCTCTTAATTCTTTATCAGTTTTGAAACATTTATGAAAAAATCTAAATCATTAGATTTGACTTTCTAGACTTTTAAGGGTCGACAATTTATGATTTAAGTTGTTTATCTTCTTTATACGAAAAGAAATAGTTAAGAGGTAAAAAGTCTTATCCTAATGCTTCATGGATCTTGAAAAATTTATTAAAAAAAACATCCACAAAATCTAAATACACATATAATCGTAGGATGTGCTCAGGTTCACATATGAAAATGGTGATTTTGATGAGCATTGGAATGCGTTTCACATGTAAGGCATTTGCATATATGTGAGGACCCGTCCCTAGAGATACCTAGTGGGACCCAATTTGACCAAGTCAACCATAGGTTATCCTATTTAATAGGTGGTTAGCATGAGTAGTTAGTAATTTTCATTAATTTAGCCTAGTTTATAAGGTTAAGACCCTTGTGAGATTAATAGTGGCCCCCTAGATTTAATTAGTCAATTAGAGACCTTAGTTGTAATCCTAATTATAGATGGGTTTCCCTTAGAGAGTTGTGCATTTAACCTTAGAATGACCCAATTACCCATGGCCTAACCCATTAACTCATTAATTATATGAGGGCACTCTAGTCTTTCCTACCCCACCATTCCCCTCCTTTTTAGAAATTTCAATACCTTAAATGACTGTAGCCTCCTTTATTCTCTACCAAGTAAACATGGGCACTTTTGTCATGATAATTAACCTACCTTGATTGCCCTTAGGCTCCTTTATTCACAACCACTCATTTGAGGATACTTTAGTCATTATATGAGAATACCTATACTACCCTAGTCCTTATCCTTTATTTCTATTAGCCATCAAGGGCCCTTT
The DNA here is from genome assembly GCA_012931725.1 of Litsea cubeba. Classification (NCBI taxonomy): domain Eukaryota; kingdom Viridiplantae; phylum Streptophyta; class Magnoliopsida; order Laurales; family Lauraceae; genus Litsea; species Litsea cubeba. The sequence goes on from CM022947.1 coordinate 95,736,154, forward strand.
AGTGATTCTATTTTAACATTCCCTAAATACCCTCATCCTTATCCTAAACTTACACTAGCAAGAGAGGGCACCTTAGACATTCTCCATCCCACAAATTCCTATAAAAGAAACTTACTACAATTATCTCAAACATTTCCTACACTCATTTCCTCTCATTTCACTACAATTCTCTCTCAGATCTCTCTCCCCTCTCCAAACTAAGGTAAACTCTTTCCCCCTTTTCAATTTCCTTGTAAAATAGTCATTTCTCTTAGATTTCTCTTCCTTATGCATTTCTCTCTTTGGGTATGGGTGTAGAGATTGTGGATCCAGCGTGGGAATGATTTTAGAGCATTTGGAGTGGAGCCCAAGCTATTTGAGGAGCTTTCTTCCTAATTAGACAAGTAGACATGCTTAGATTCTTTAATTAAATTGATTAACATGCCTAGATTGGTAATTACTGTCTTTTATGGATGTTTGGCATGATTTCTGTATTTGGATGGTTGATTGGATGATAAGATGTATAGAATTGTTAGTCTAAGCTCTTTTTATGTGTATTTGGCCATTGATAGATGAGAATCCCCCATTTGGAAGATCAATGGCCCACTTGTGATGAGATCATGATATATGAGATGTGTTTGATGTTTGGAAGTGTTTGGTGAAGATTGGAATAAAAAGGGAGAAATTCAGGAATTATGGTACTTGCAACAACATTCAGCTAGGTAGGCCGAGCTCCACTTGGCAAGTTGGCCGAGCTCAGGTGTTGGCCGATCTCAGCTAGGCAGGCAGGCCGAGCTCAGTGCCTGGTTGGCTGAGCTCAGTGCCTGGTTGGCCGAGCTCAGAGCAGGTTGGTCGAGCTCAGTGCCTGGTTGGCCGAGCTCAGAACAGTTTGGCCGAGCTCAGTGCCTGGTTGGCCGAGCTCCAGACGGGTTAGCCGAGCTCATAGCAGGATGACCGAGCTCAGTGCTTGGTTGGCTGAGCTCAGAATAGTTTTGGCCGAGCTCAGTGCCTGGTTGGCCAAGCTCAATGCCTGGTTGGCCGAGCACAGAACAGTTTGGCCGAGCTCAGTGTCTGGTTGGCCGAGCTCAGAGTAGGTTGGCCGAGCTCAGTGTATATAGTGACCTTTCCCAGATTTGGACCCTTTTATGATTTGATCATGTGTGGGCCCCGTTGACCTTCCATTTGGATTGTTTGGGATTCGCGAAACACCAGTCAAGGGCTGGGCTTAACCTTGACCCATGTGGCCACCTAAGTAGGGTCTTGGGTTGTAAAACGAAACCTGATTCAAGGGTTATGGATGTCTTATGACGCTAAATACCTACAGGAGCACCAAGGATACTTAATAAGCATCTGGGACTCCATGATCACAGTCTTAGGTGAAGTGGGACCTTGGACCTGAATAGAGGGGCAGCAATCATCGATGGATTTGTGATATGTGGTACCTATGTTGATGAAACGGACACTAAGGCTGGCTGGTAGATCCGAACCTTGGATGTAGGCCTTGAGAGGTACTATAAATCAGGGCATTGCACTTAGGCTCTGATCCATGATCACGGTCCGTATTGGATGAGATCTCAGGACATGGCACTTGAAGTCCTGACCGGTAATATTAGAAACTTAACGGTAGATACTGATAGACGGACTGTATATTGAGATAATACTAATTAAGCGTATAGAGAAGCGGAGTTTACAAGGGTATGCATTATTAACTGTTGGGAATCACAAGGATGGATTAGTTATACCCAAACTCGTGCCTCGTACCCTTAACTATTATCATCTCATATTAAGGATAATAAGGCTATCCAGTTTCGAGTACCCCCACCTAGTGATCTGTAGATTTGTGGTTGTATAATTGGTCTGCCGAGGGTTATGATGCCGGCATGGACATTGATATTGATTAGTCTGCCGAGGGTTATGATGCCCGCATGGACATTGATATTGTGATGTGATTGACACAGTAGGTACCAGGTGTGGTTGGGGTACTGAGACCGCCGGCGCTTGGACCGGGTGTATGGATGGACTGTGATATTGATCTAGCACGTAAGTCCAATGATTGGGACTTGGCCGTGGCTATGGTTATTGTTGGTTGAGATAGCACGTAAGACCAATGGCTGAGACTTGGCTGTGGCTATGGACATCGATGGATTCTTGTACACTCCTATTCGATGTGACGGCAGCGGTGGGTGGCTATGACCCCATGGTCGGTGTCTATCGACAGTTGTTGGGACGACAATGATGGGCTGGCTCTGACCCCCCACGTCCTTTGTATTTCAACTGTGGACGTACCTTGGTGTGCTTCTATGCATGTATATTGGATATATGAATATTATATATTATGGATATCATTGTTTATTGTCTTTAACTGCCGCCGTTGATACGGTTGGATCTGGATGCGATGGTTACGACTATGGTAAGATTACTTCCTCAGGTTACTTCCTTTGTTTACTTCTACTACTGATAACTCTGATGTGCTTGTATGATTTATATGATGTCTTAATGATGATGGATTCTCTTATCTACTTGTTATGCTGTATCAAATATCTGTTATATTAATATCTCGATTATCGTTCATGCACTACACTTTACACCATTTTCTGTTGCACTCTGATATTTTATATTATTATCGAGATACTAATCATGCAGGTACAGCTAGGATCAGATATGGACTTCTTCCTTATCTATTGATATAATGTATTGCCATATAAACATGCCTATTTGCCTGGCTCATCGAGCCTGACCCAATCCTTGGTGTTTTCAGGTATCTTCTCTTCCGCTTTTTTGATTGGTGGTTTGTTTGGCGGCTGATCCGTTACCGCAGGGTTCAGAGAATGATGCAGTTGGTGTATCGTGAGGCGTCTATCACCTAGATCTATATTCTTTCCTTTTCTGGTAGCTGGCCGTGTTGGCCTAGGATTGAATAGTTAGTCTAATTACGGAAAGTACCTTGTAATCCTTTAAAGTGAAACAAAATTTTAGGGCCTTGTCCATTTACCTGCTCATATGAGATTCACACTTGATTATATTATTGGATTTTCCGCATCTCTTAGGTACTTTCTCGTAAAGCCCCGAGATTCGAGGCGCCCAGATTTTGGGGCGTTACAATATATAACAATTCACATGACATTTATCATATGAATCATTTATGCATGCAAACAAACAACCCCACATTTGTAAAATTCACTTCGCTAGCGAAGTATGGTGAATAGTCATTTCAAAGATAATCAGAAAGTACCATAATTTAAAAAAAAAACTCTTTTTTACCAAAAAAAAAAGTCAAAAGTTTACTTTTATATTTCATTAAATGAGAAAAAACCATCTACTTTTTTTTAAAAAAAGTTAAAAAGTTACATTCTCATTTCACTAAAAATGTCAAAAAGGCATCACCTTTTTATTTGAACCCTCTTCTTTAATTTTTTTGAAAAAATTATCAAATAAGGCCTAAAGTTTTTGCCTTATTTATAAAAAAAAAAGACCCAAGTTTTAAAAAATTTTTAAATTAGTCCCTAAGTTTTTCAGTAAATTTTCAATTAAGGATATCTGGCTATTTAAAGTTATTTTTTGGCAACTTTTTCTCCTGAGATTTTTTAAATACCCAAATTGCATGTCATTTAAAGCCATGACATGGTTCCAGCAGCCACTATATAGAGCAAACTGCCGATTGTTATTGACACCGTGAAGATCCGATGAAGGAAACAATGAGAATATAAAGGAAATGAATGAGGAATTTATTTCAATGAAAGATAATGTAGGTATATTTGAAAAAAAATTGAGAAAAAAAGTATTATGTCTTTAATTAAAAACTTCATGGAAAGCTTAGGTAAAAATTTAAAGCCTTATTTGAATTTTCTTTTCGTTTTTCCCTCTTAATTTGACCGTTCACACATTTTAACAGTAGTGAAGTAACCAAACCAAAGAGAATGAAAAATCCTCTTGCGAGAACAGCCATCGAGGGGAGCAGATCTCAAGGTTTGATAAAAATCTCTGACCAAGTCTAGTTAATATCGTCTACACTGGGGTTAAAATCTAAAAGGAGAGGAAAGGAGAAAAAATCGATGCCCTTCAATATTCATGCATGCTCATCCACTGAGTTAGGAAATAGACTGAAAAGCCCAATGCATCATAATGCCTTCTACCTGCATGCTCACAACTCTATCCAATTTAGTGGGTCCCACCCCCACACGATAGCAGCCGAGTGAGTGATCATGTCGATCTTCTAAGATCCCCAACCCGGTCCCCATCCCCCACAGCTGCAAACAAGACATGAGCAGCTGCCTTCCTTGGTCCCTTTCTTTCACAAACAACGACAAAACTAGGAAAGAAAGAAGACAACAGTACCACATGTCAGTTGTTCTCCATCAGCACCACAACAACATGAACCACAATCCCATGGGCTATTTCCTTTTGACTCAAAAAACCAAGGTCGGCTAGTCTTGTAGTGGTCCATTTGTTTATTTTGTCATCATCTGTCAGGACAGAAGTGACATCCATTGAATAGTTAACTTGATAGTTCATGTGGGATGGTCTGAGAGTTGGTGGCCCACTACTTGATTTACTGTGATATTGGGTGGTTCTAATTGTGGAAAAATCTCCGGGTCTTGGAGGTTGACGGGCCAGTGATCTTCAAATTTAGTGAAGAGACGTATAAATGCAGCTCTTGACTGTGTGGCTAAAGGCAAGTGCCTGCATAGTCTCACTTACAGCCACTGCAGGAAAATGTCCTGCCCATTTTAGTTAAGAGCGTTGGAAATTGGGGGTACCCACAAGCACACAACAAAGAGCACAAAGAAAAACTTTACTTCACTTTCAAGTGGAATAATCAAATATAAACAATGATTTTACCCAACTCTTCAATACAACACTCAATGAACCAATTAAAAATCATAATATGCTAAGGCCAAATACTATTCACTCTTTTTTCTCTCTCTTATATATGCACTACAGGCATAACCCGCTTTGCAATTATCACTTACTTGACTTTTGTATTCAAATGAGGCAAGGCCTCCATATATTTATAAGCCTAAGTTCCTTAGGCAGTAAGGAAAATACAATGTCAGTACATATATTTCGTGAAGTGGGCTCTTGATGGACTCTTCTACCTAATTCAAGAGAGAGAGACTCTTTGATTAGTTCTGTCTAGAACATTTGGAAACATTATCGGATCCAAAGCATCATCATGCATTATGACCGTTTGAGTAAGGAGGTGATGGAGTTATTTGAAAAACTTGAGAATAAGAGAGACTTTAACAGGATGATAAATTTATGTCAATGTTTAACTAACAAAGAGGACAATGTTATTTCAGGAATCTTTACTAATGCTTAATAAGAAGCCTTTCAAACTAAAGATGATAGATGACATACTTACAGCCCTTTGAATACCAATCTTAATTTGTTATTCAATTTATGTGAGACTTAACATGTGCATCCTACGATTTCATCATCTGTCCCTGTAAATTGTTTCATGGAAAGGCGTTTCAAACAGAAGACGGTATCAATATCATTGAGTACCACAGCCCATTGGAAAAGTCAGACCATGATCTTAAAACCAGCCAGGAAGTCTAGCCCAGCTGTAGTGGGCCTGGCCTGGCCACTTGGAACCATAGATAAATGAATGCTTACTCAGGGTCAGGGGACAGTCCTGTCAGTCCCATCCATGCAAATATATGGTTGGGACAATGTTGACAGTGCTCTACCTACAAACAGTGGACTGGAGAATTCACTGGTTTTGCTGCGAAACAAAGTGGATCTGAGCCTACCATACCATTCATATGGTTATATGAATCACATAATTATGTACATGGGTTCTGTACTGCAGGTGGTCCACGATGCACGTGTGGTCTGCACCAAGTACCACAATTTTGATCTCTCTGGTAGGGCCTCTGTATTTACAGCTAGCACTATGCAGGTGCTCAGTTTTCTCCAATGGTCCTCATTTATACGAGCCAACCTAGTGGTTTTTCTTTTCTTTCTTCACTAATGGCACTAAATTAGTTTCCCCTTACAGGCTCAAAGTAGTTTTTTTTTTTTTTTTATACCAATGAAAAGGTTTCTCTGCAGTAGCTAAGCAGTTTGTAAGTCAGATTGTGTGATATTGTAAACAGAGACCCATCATTCATTTCTTGGATAAGTACCAGTAACCGAACAAACCCTGAAACACAACTCAATTCAAGATAAAAGAACAGAAGAAAATCAATCTGTCTCAATTTAACCATACCACCTGCACAATAGCTAGCCCTAATATGTTACATTGATTTATAAATCCTGGGTCTTCCAGGGGCAGTTAAACACAGACACAAAAAAAGAAAAAAAACAACAGAGGATGGTGGAACTTGGCCGGGTAGATGTTTTCTTTTGTTTCTGAACAGTATGTATTTGTTATTAGCAAAGTCCTCAGATCAAACGTTTTCTGAATTTCTAATCCATATGATGGTCGTTTTTTTTTTTTGACAGGTGACAAAACTCATATTAAAATAAAGAAAAAATCAAAACAAAGAAACCAAAGAACAAGGAAATGAACCATATGATAGTTAATTAACAGTGTCAACTCATCCAAGGCGGACCTGCACTGCAGCTAGGGACAGACCCACGTATATGGGTGCGGATGCACTTGTTAGACCTCGCTCCGCTTCTAAAATCATAATAAAAAGCTTCAAAAACTTACATAAAATTCCTGCGTCCGCCTCTAAAATTTATACGAAAATCCTGTTCCAAAACCCTAATTGCTTGTTTGAAGTTTGAACCCACACCCCTCAAACAAAAATCTTGACTCCACGACTGACTGCATAACAGTACTTGAGAAAGGTAAATTATGTAAGTTTAAGCGATGAAAAAAAAAAAAATCAATGTGTGGTGGTCACCCTTCTAACACCGAACCCATACGGCTTTTGTAACAAATATGATAATGCAGATATCTCATATGTAGACTGTCGTTTGCACTGCTATGGTTCCTTCTTAATTGTTTCATCCATACAGACATGTAAGTTTTTAGTAAATTCATTCATTCCACTTCTGGGACTTGTCTGATGACCTGGAAATTTGTTTTTTCCAGTGTCAAAACTTTTACATTCGAGTTAGATGGCAATTAAACTTTTACCAAATTAATCCAGTAGTTACCAAAGCCCTAGCTAGTGGCACAAGCATAGATGGAAGATGGGGACTGTCCATCCAGCTTGCCCCAGATGCCAATCTTGACAAACAAAAAAAAAAAAAGATGCAAACTGATCTTCAATATTGAACTTTGTTTCATTGTTTGGTCTTTTCTTTTTTCTTTTTGGTGTTGAGGGTGGTTGTTTTCTCCTGCAGGGATATTGCACACCGTCCATATGTGATTCAGCTTGTTTGTCCCACCTAGATCCTTGCTTATCAGTGGGATCTTCTACAAAGAAACCTCATACTATTCATCAGCTGGCTAACAGAGGCCAATGTGGGTATATGATGGAAAGGTCTCCTCATAAATAAGGCTTATGAAACAAACAAACCAACAAACACAAAAAACCAGATTGTCAAACATAAAAATGGAAAAAAGAGCGGACTAGTACGATTGAATGAGCGTGAGAGAACTTGATTGTTTTTTGGGACTTACCATTGAAGGGTTCCAATTCAGTTCAGGCATGTCACATAGAGGATGGAGATGAATTAATCGAATATGATGATAGCCATCGACATTACCTTATGACCATTCATGTTCAAATACAAATACATGAACGAAAAATAAATTTCATGATCTACATCTATATATATTGTAAAGAGAAAAACAGCAGCAGCACAAAAGAAACAGTCCACATTGGGCCTTCAATAAAAAGACCCTCTTACTGTTCTCTCTCTATGCTCTATCTATCTATCCTTCTCTGTAAATGAAAAGTATTATTTCATCTTCTTCCAACTTGAAAAATGTACAACAGTCTCACCAACTACTACTCTCCCATCTCAAGAACAAATTATGTTAAAAAAAAGGCCTACTTATATAAATATATATATTTGAATAAGTGGGTCCCACTCAGACTCAGCAGGAGTAGAACTCAACAAGGTCTTGGAAAGAGTCTGGCTGTTGTGGGTCGGCATTTTCAAGCATCCAAAGGAGGTGCTCGAAGAGGACCACCTCGCATCCGACTGTCAGGCCGTCTCCGGAGGAGGACTTGTCGGCGAGGCCTCGGAAGAGTGGGTGGTCGACGAGCTGGGAGCTGATGAGGTACCGCCGGCGGGATTTTCCGACGTAGACTGTTTGGAGGGAGTCATCGTTGCTGCTGCGGCTGGAGGAAGAGAAGGCGCTGAGATTGCTGTTGAAGGAGGATGATTTCAGTTTCCTGAACATGGATTTGAGGGAAGACGAAAGCTTTACTCCTCCTTTTGCCATCTTGATCTTTTCTCTTAACTAACAAAAAGGGATGATGGTTTTAGAGAGAGAGAGAGAGAGTAGAATGAAACGAGAAAGATGGGATTTTGATTTCTGGAGGAAGCACAATGGGAAGCTTCGCGCGGTGACTATTTATAAAGAAGCATGAAAGCAGCAGTTAGCGGAGGCATTGATGGTTGGTCTGTTGGCGTTTTCTATTTCTATTCGATATGTACTCTGTCAATTCGCGTAAAACGGGGCCCACATAGTTATTCTCTCTTACCCACCTGGTGACCTGGGGATATGGGTGCTCATGGGTCATGGAATGACTTGAGTTCTGCACGCTTTGGGTCAGATTTGGATGTAAGGTTTTAAGCTAAAATTGGGTCATGGTGGGAGTAAGTGGTAGAAAGTTGGAAGTAAGTAGTGCTCATGGTTTAGTGAGTGATTTGCCTGAATAAGTTATAAAAAAAAAGCCCAAGAAAGTATTAGAAAGTTCATCTGCCATGACTCAATTGACTATATGGATAGGCTCTGGCTTAACATGCCTAAGGCCCGTTGGTCTGTTTGTTTGCATAGAATATATAGGAATTGAAGATAGGGGAATTTATGCCATAAATGGTTAAAAGGTGAATATCTAATGTGCATATTCTAAAATGACCATCAAATCCTCCCTTAAATCAATGCCCAACTATAATCCTACTAATTCAAATCCTGCAAAACCCAAGGTCTCATCTATATAGTTACCTTGTGTTCATTATCTCTACTCTCATATCATTCATACCCCCACCTTTTTAATAATCCTACATAAAAACACATTTTATCATGAATTTTTATGTATTGTAATGCAAACAAACACAAGTCTCAATTCCAGCCTGAAATGACTTAGTACGGCCTGACCAAGTCATGAACACACCTACCTAGGGAAACGTGGTGTGGCGCATGCTTGTTTGGTGTCTCTTATCTATATAAAACAGATCTGTTTCAAATGGCCCTGTTTGAAATAGATGGTGTAGAAATAGTTTGTTTGGTTACACAGAAAAAATGATTGAAATAGACATTTTTAAAGCAATGGTTGAAAATCTTTCATAAATATCTCAAGATCCATGAGGATTCGAAATTTGACATCGTAGTTGTGTTTAACCTTACAAAGAGAAATAATGGTTTGGATCTTGCATTTGGGGGCCATGGTTTTAGAAAATGTAGATATAAATGTTTATATTTTTTGTAAATATCTCAAATCAATGATGATCCAACGGCTAAAATTTGGACCCATTGTGCATGATCTTCTGAATATATCCAACGGTTTGGATCATGATTTTTTGTGGCTGAATTTACAAAAAGAAAAAAAAACCCACACTTCCCTTGTACAATTTCAAAACTCAGTCAATAATCATGGTACATCTACGGTCAAAAAATTTTTTTATAAAAATCTCAAGATCCACTTGGATTTATAGGCTCATTTTTGGACCTGTCATAGTTTTTTACCATCCAAAGAGAATCAACAGACTGGATCATGATTATGGGGCGCACAATGTCCAGAATATTAGATCGAATGGCTCACTCTTTTTTTTTTTTTTTTTACAAATATCTCGAGATCCAAGATAGATCAACGGCTGAAATTTTGACACGTGACCGTGTTTGACTTTCTGCAAATATCTAACGGTCTGGATCATGATTATGGGTCACATAAATTAAAAAAAAATAAAAAATAGGACTGTCCTATGAGGAGGTTCATATCACTGTAACGACAAACATCTATCCGCTTTAGACGAGTTTCTCTGATTGGAATCTGCCACTTTTTTTTTACTTCATGAAACATACATTAATTGTCTTAATGCCATTTGAAATGGACACAATAAAAGCACTTACCAAACATGCTAAAATCAGTTTCAATTAGTTTTAAGCCAACAAAGGAGAAAAGTAGAGATGTCAAACTTAACTGTATTAATTACTTTCATTTCCATGTATGTAATCAATCTAATGGAGAAGGAGAAGGGCCAGCAGCTTTTCTACTCCTCCCCAACAATGTTACAGCACTGGCTTATCTGTACTGGAATCTGGAGCAGTATACCAATTTGTCAATTGATGTGATCGTAGGGCCGTGAATGGACGGATGTCCTTGGAATGATGGGATAGGATGTTGTTCTTGTACTATGGACTGTATGTAGCCGACCAGATGCATACATTTATAATTTGGAAGGGTCTTGGGAGCAATAAGCATTGAGTTTGTTGTTACATGAATAGAACCCTCTGATCCAAGTGTGGCTGCAAGAAAGATCTTTTCCCAATCTTTTTTACAATCTATCTTAATTTGAAGGCTGTCAATTTAAAGATTTACAGCTCTTTTTGGGTGTACTAAAATTATGTCCTATTAGCATGCTGCCCAGCAGCCCACCTGGATCCATTCAATCACAGGACAGGGTGAGGAGCCTTGAGAGTATGCTGTAGATAAGTTGGCAAAGGCAAACATCAGCTCTAATTAGTAATTACATGATTCAAAATCCCTTTATTTCAGGACCTCGAAGTTTGCTGTTATGCAAGTGCCAACTTTTTCTTGAAAAAACAATTTAATGGTGTGAAGTGGTTTGAATTGATTACATGGGGCTCTATTAAAACAAAATAGTGATGGGAATGGTTTTGCAGAACGAGGTCTGACAGCCATTTGCCCTGTGTAAGAAGATAAGCTTCAACGTGCAAAATATTTTGGTCCAAACAGTTTTTTCTCTCCTCTTATATTGTTGTGACAAATTATTCACACCCAACAAGAAATCATTATCCAGAATCAGCAATCTTCCCTTCTTGGAACAGTATCAAGAGAGATTCTCTAATATTTCAAAAACACTTACACCATGGTAATTGTTAAGGAATTCATAGATCTGATGATTCTTCACTAGCATTGAAATAAAAATTCATCGCTGGTGATTTGTCTAGTTGAGGATTTCACATTAATATTGATGTGTATCGATGCATTTAGCGGAGAAAATTAGGATTTGGTTTGCAAATCCACTTAAATAAGGATTTTTAAATCTTATAGGGGGTGGTCTTATCTGAAAATCTTAATAAATGAAGATTTTCATTTGTCCAAATCTTTAAAAATTTACAATTGCCAAATATGGATTTACCATAACTTTAGAGAAACCAAAATTTTTTTCTCTAAAGGATTTGATTGCCAAATGTGAACTTATAGTAGGTTTGTAGGTTTTCTTATGAAGTTCCTGATGAGTCAGGCCCAAGTGGCCTAGAATATGATGAGCCAGATCCAAATCCACCAGGGAAGCCCAGGTCCAGATCCACGGAGTGACCAAGTCAAGGCAGGCATCTACGTCGCTTTGGAAGCAGTCCCGCTTCTACCAATTCCTGCGGAGAATATCTCACCTGCCTCCACCTGGCCCGTCCCTCGAGGACAGCTCTGAGGCTCCATAGAGAAGTCGTCCCCATCTGTTAGGGGAGGACTATAAATAAAGGAGCCCTCTTATCACTGAGGAAAGGAACATCTTACTCTCTCTCTCTCGCTTGTAATCCACCTTATCAATCAAAGATCACCATATTCTAAAGTGGACGTAGGTCATACAGACCGAACCACTATAAATTCCCTCTCTCTCTCTCTCATTTATTTACTACATTTTCACCTAGCATTTATTACTTGACCGGTGGTGTCCGAAACCTATTTTTGGCATCATCAGTTTGGCGCCGTCTGTGGGAACGTTTTAAAGTTCTCATCCGTCTTCTCAAGTTATGGTGATCACGACGAGATCAACTAGGCGAGCAGAGGGCGAGGATGATCTCCACCGACTAATCCTCCCCAAAATGCTCCCACTCCTCAACAAATGTTGGAGACCATATAACAGCCTACAACTCCTGCTCGCAGGGCAATGAGGAACATAGCTCGGAGGAGTACTGCCTGAAGTACCGCATCTAGGATATCCAACTGCTCCACGTCGGGAGCACCTCACCTAAGCGCCCAACCCTATGGCGCAGAAACCCCGGGCGCCCAGAAGAGATCCAAGCACCTGCCATCTGTCCTCTCTGCAGACAGGAAAGTGAGCCTACCAAGTTGCCCTTCGCAGAGGGGGTCCGGGGGGGACCCCCGGCAAAAAAAAAAAAAAAGGAATACACGTCCGCCACGGGATCAGACTCCCTCGGGCGCCCAAGTCCCTCGGCGCCCAAAGCATCCCTCGGGCGCCCCGGACTCCCCGGGCGCCCAAGTCCTTCTCTCCTCGCCCAAGGGGGGATCTCGCCCAACCTGGCCTCACTCCGTGGGCTGCTCGCCCAAGGGGGCATCACCGCGCCTCCCTCGCCCTTGCTGCTTCGCCCAGGGGGCCCCTCGTCCTCGCCCAGCGCTGCCAGCGCGCCGCCCGCGGGGCCCGCCTCCTCCCTCGCCCGAGCCTCCCTCGCCCTAGCTGCTGCCAGCGCGCCGCCCCGCGGGCCAGCTCCCTCCCTCCCTGCCGCGGCTGCCTCTGCCGCGACGCCCAGGGGCTGGGCGCCTCCCGCTTGCCGCGACGCCCAGGGCCCTGGCCCGCTTGCCGCGGCGCCCGGCGCCCCTGCTTCCCGCTTGCCCTCGGCGCCCGCACCTAGCGTCCCTGCGCCCGCTGCCGCGGCGCCCTGCGCCCCTGCGCCCGACTGCCGCGGCGCCCTGCGCCCCTGCGCCCCGCTGCCGCGACACCCGGCGCCCCTGCGCCCGCTGCCGCGGCGCCCGGCGCCCCCTGCTCCCACTGCCGCGACGCCCGCCAGCGTCCCTGCGACCGCTGCCGCGACGCCCGGCGCCCCTGCGCCCGCTGCCGCGACGCCCGGCGCCCCTGCGCCCGCTGCCGCGACGCCCGGCGCCCCTGCGCCCGCTGCCGCGGTGCCCGGCGCCCCCTGCTCCCGCTGCCGCGACGCCCGCCAGCGTCCCTGCGCCCGCTGCCGCGACGCCCGGCGCCCCTGCTCCCGCTGCCGCGACGCCCGCCAGCATCCCTGCGCCCGCTGCCGCGGCGCCCGGCGCCCCTGCTCCCGCTGCCGCGACGCCCGGCGCCCCTGCGCCCGCTGCCGCGGCGCCCGGCGCCGCCGCGCCTCCCTATGCCGCGACGCCCACGGGCTGGAAGCCCGGGCTCCGCCCGCCAGCGCCATCAGCCACGCCATCCTCTCCTTCAACCTCGCCTAGTGCTCCTTGCGCGATTGCTGCAGTCCGCTCAACAACGGTCTCCGTCTGTTTTTTCTCTACTGCACCCATCATTACAGCTACTTGCACACTCTTCTCATTCCCTTGGGATGATTTTCTCTCTCTTGGATGTTCCATTTGGATGAATCATCTCGCGGATCGTCCTACGTGGTGACCTACCTCTGCACTGTTTTTAAACAGGCAGCCTATCTCCAGCTTAGCGGCTCTCCCCCGGGTCGCCAAAAAAGCTTGGCCTCTGCACTGTTTTTTAAACAGGCAGCTTATCTCCAGCTTAGCGGCTCTCTCACGGGTCGCCAAAAAAGCTTGGCCTCTGCACTGTTTTTAAACAGGCAGCCTATCTCCAGCTTAGCGGCTCTCTCACGGGTCGCCAAAAAAGCTTGGCCTCTGCACTGTTTTTAAACAGGCAGCCTATCTCCAGCTTAGCGGCTCTCTCGCGGGTCGCCAAAAAAGCTTGGCCTCTGCACTGTTTTTAAACAGGCAGCCTATCTCCAGCTTAGCGGCTCTCTCACGGGTCGCCAAAAAAGCTTGGCCTCTGCACTGTTCTTAAACAGGCAGCCTATCTCCAGCTTAGCGGCTCTCTCGCGGGTCGCCAAAAAAGCTTGGCCTCTGCACTGTTCTTAAACAGGCAGTCTATATATCCAGCTTAGCGGCCCTCTCGCGGGTTGCAAAAAATGCTTCGTCTCTGCACTGCTCTCAAGCAGGCAAGAAGTCTGCCTCTCTTTCCAGATTGAATGTCAACAATCGGGCCTCAACCGCTCCCGGATACTAAAGATCCTCCTGGCACCCCAGCTCCCTGCTGGCGCCCAGCACCCTAGCACCTTGGCGCCCAGCACCCTAGCACCTTGGCGCCCAGCACTCTAGCACCCTGGCGCCCAGCTCCCTGGCACCTTTGCTCCTGGCGCCCAGACTGCCTGTCGACCGCCCAGGCCTCTTCCGGGCTCCCAGCCTCCTGCTGCCTGCTTCGTCTGTTGGCGCAACCACCTCCTCTCCGCCTGCACAGCAAACTGCAGATCGGCCGCTTGGTACCTCGTCCTCTGCTCCAACTTTGGGTCTGGGGCATTCTTTTTAGCAAGTTTTAGGCTCATCTCCTTCTTCTCAAAATGCCCCCCTTTCAAAGCTTCTTTGTGCGCAGGGCATTGGGGGCAAATGATGAGTCAGGCCCAAGTGGCCTAGAATATGATGAGCCAGATCCAAATCCACCAGGGAAGCCCAGGTCCAGATCCACGGAGTGACCAAGTCAAGGCAGGCATCTACGTCGCTTTGGAAGCAGTCCCGCTTCTACCAATTCCTGCGGAGAATATCTCACCTGCCTCCACCTGGCCCGTCCCTCGAGGACAGCTCTGAGGCTCCATAGAGAAGTCGTCCCCATCTGTTAGGGGAGGACTATAAATAAAGGAGCCCTCTTATCACTGAGGAAAGGAACATCTTACTCTCTCTCTCTCGCTTGTAATCCACCTTATCAATCAAAGATCACCATATTCTAAAGTGGACGTAGGTCATACAGACCGAACCACTATAAATTCCCTCTCTCTCTCTCTCATTTATTTACTACATTTTCACCTAGCATTTATTACTTGACCGGTGGTGTCCGAAACCTATTTTT
Source organism: Litsea cubeba (assembly GCA_012931725.1). Lineage (NCBI taxonomy): Eukaryota > Viridiplantae > Streptophyta > Magnoliopsida > Laurales > Lauraceae > Litsea > Litsea cubeba. The sequence continues at coordinate 95,751,226 of CM022947.1, forward strand.
GGCATCATCAGTTCCCATTTAAAACAAGACACAAGACAGACTTTGTGTGGCCATTGTCTAATGAAAATGCAATTGAAAAACCAAGTCCATTGCAAATATTCACAGTCGCATCTAAGGACATGAAATATAGTGAGCAAAGTTTTTATTTTAACCATTCTTTTATGGCACGTTTGGTAATGATCTTCCATAATATACTTTGGAAATATGTAAAATGTACTCATCCTAAAGAGGGGCAGACCTGTGAGACCCACAGACATTATCTTCTGCATTATTACTTAAGAGGTTTATTCTTTACTAAACAGTTACTTTTCCAAGAAAAACTGCAAAAGTTTCTTCATGTTCGTGTTAATACTTTATATTGAAAATGCTAAGAAAATTATAGCAAATAACTAACAATAAATTTTCCGTCTTTTCCGGCTAAATTAGATTACTAGTCAAGAGTGATACTTTAAACTAGAAGGCTCGTACATGTGTATGAACTAAGATGCCAACACCACTAGTCAATCATGAGTGTGTTGGCAATGAGAAAGAAATGGGAAAAGGAAGTACGGTGGACCCACTTCAACACATATTGGGTCGCCAATCGTTCCATATTTTCATTGGTAGTTTTCTATGGATATGAAATTAATGCAGCTCCTTAGCACGCCTATCATAACAAGATCCAAAGCTCCAAACTTGGGCACCCATCCTGGTTGGTCTCTACCAATAAGTTTTTAATTTGAAACCTATTTGTTGTTATGGATGAACCATCCTATAATAGGTAGGTCGGTAGGAATAAGTGGTCCATGTCCACCAAGATCTAAAAACCCTGCCATTACTTAATTAGCAGCCAAGCCCCTCCCTGTCCCAATGCAAATTAAAGAGAGACAGTAGTACTAAGTAATACTATGACCACCAAGCAATAGTTGGCTCTTTTGGGTTGTGGGGTTACATTGCTAGGCTGGAGCAGTACTGCTACAATATATATCCTTCCCTTTCTGTTTCTTTGTTTGGTTGGTTTCATATCTGCTTTCTGGTTGTATGTTCCTCCACTTCCTTAATATAATACCTTCATTCCAAAGCAAAGAAAAAATTTCAAGCCCTGCTAATTGAATGGCTGCTACCTCTTTGCAACCATTGTTATCCTTTTTCAAATAAAAATGAAGATGAAAGCGATGGGCATGTGGGCTGGACCTTAGATGGTATCAAACCCACTGTCGCTTTCCCATCACTTTACTACGCATATATTTGTCTAATCTAGGACAATTAAAGATAGATTAGTGATGAAAGAAACAAAAAAAAATATTGGATGATGCTTCCAGCATTTCTGCAAACCTACTTAAAAGTGACACACACAACATTAGAGTAATGCCCTGTTTTTGTCCCTTCTAATCATGGTTCACAACGTAATTTGTCAACATAAAATGAAGGCTGAAATACATGTGACATCAAATTATTTTAACTTTTCAACTCTAAACATGATTCCTCATACAATTAGTTTGGTTATCCCTAATTGAAACCCTCTGGCCAAGTCGTGTATTAAGTTCACAAAAATAAATCAAATAAAGTAGAAAATTACATGGCCCCATTACAGATAATAGCTTGGTGTAAGAGTTCTCTAGAACAGAATAAATGACATTCATATGCATAATGTAGGTTGACCACACCCATGACATGTTTTTTAGGTCTAGGATTTATGGGGTAATCCAATTATTTCAATTTTTTTTTTTTTTTGTTTCATTGATTAGTGTGATAGAAATGAAGTTGAGGAATGGTATAATATTTTATAAGTTGTTCTAACCAACCAAATAAAAATATGCTAAAACAGAGAAATGCTAGCAACAATGAAACTTGTCCAAGATTCCCCATGTCCTAAATCTAGCATTTATTGCACTATTCTCATCTATTTTATTGCAAGAGAGAGTGGGAAGCTCGATTTGTCAAAATCATGTCCAGATGTTCCTTTTGGCAGGTAATGCAATTTGATTCCATTGAATAGTAAAACCAAAAACCTGACCAACCAAAGCATATGAGCATATATCAACCACCATTGTCCATAGTTTTATAAAACATGATCAACTACCCCAAGTTGGGACACTGAGAAATTAAATTTGTTGAAAAAAAGAAGTAGGGATTTGACATATTCATTCCTCTTAAACCCTATTTTCCCTATTACTTGACTGAAAATCTATTAATGTTACTGGATTTATTTGAATCTAGGCTACAAATTTTATTTTCTACATTTCTGCCATGGATCCCTTGATATCATAGGAGTTTAAAAACCTATGATATCATGAGATCTCTTTTCAACTTTTTATATTTGGATCCCATCATATCATGGAATTTAGGGCAGAAAAGTAAAGAAAAATTGTGGATCGGAGTCAAATGACTCTGGTGACATTAATAGATTTTCAGTCATGAAATTGAGGATGTAGGGGTTAAGGGGGATTAATATGTCAAATCCCCAAAAAAGTATTCAATAAAAAATACTGGTGACCCAACATATATTTTTTTTTAAATGAACTCCTCACATTGAAATGCTAGGATCTTCTGATCTGTTAGTGGGCCACCGATGTCCATGGTACGATCTAGAAGATGAATGAACCGGATATTTGATGTTTTATTGGGTGTGTAAGACAATAGAAACACCAAATGAAAACAATAAGAAGCAAGTAGACAATGTGCTTAAGGTGAGATTATAGAATTGGGATTAGGGGGCATGTGTGCTTAAGGTGAGGTTACAGGATGGGGATTTAGGGGGCATGTGCTTAAGGATAGGACGAAGAGTAAGTCAGCATGCAGTGCTCCATGTGATGTGAATCATGTGATTGAACTCGGATTGCATTTGTTTATGTTTCAAAAAAGAGGCCTGAAATGGAGCAATCATGATGAGCTCAATCAACAGGTAAGAGAGAGACTGAGGCTGATTTGCTTGAGCACATGGTCCCCGACCAATGAATCAATCTCTCATGCAGATGTTGCTTCATAATCTTGATACAAATGCGGCCTAATACAAAGCACTTATGTTTTGGATTTTGTGTTAAGAAAAACTTGCATGGAAGATTTGAGTGTCGGGAGCATGTGCTCCAGGAAATCAGCTGCTAATGCCTGTCTAGTGATTTTAACTCATGATTATATGCACTCAGATGTGGAGAAAAGCAAATATGATTAGCAGACATGTGACTGTAGCTCAGGTCCTTGGATTACACACATCACATGCTCTCCAACCCTCTATAATCTTTGACTAGATTTTGTTCACTGCACGCACGTTTAAACAGCATCCATGTCCCAGTGAGGAGCGAGGGTGGATTGTGAGAGATCCTTAGCCATCACTCAGGAAGTATGTGTAGTTTGCTGAGAGCCATGAGTCCATCATGAATTAGTGATCTCAAACCGGACCCAGGATTTTCATTTGCATGGTATGGCCAATGGTCAAGTTAAGAAGTCAAATAATAAAATAGAATTTTTTTTTATTAAGGGTAGGTGAGAAATGAATACCCACCCATCACCCAAACAAGAGTGAGATTTATTGAGGGTTGCATCGCACCTCATTTCCTTCACCCCTTACCTCTTTAATAATCCTTTGGTGGATGACATTTAACCTTGATTTCCTATGTAATTAATTCTTATGCAAACAAAACAGGCCCTAAGGAACTTTCTTAATTTGTTTCTCAGCTTAGATCCTAGTCGGCAATTTGCTTAACATACTCGGTCTCCAGTTAAGATTGTAAAATTGGATTTTGCACTCCCCTTCCATCAGGTTGCCCCCAGACTGATATTTATTTTGACTTTTTTTTATTGGCATTTGTAGTGTGATATTCTCCTTCTATTTTGTTAGAAAGAAGAAGTGTACTTTCACAGCCCGGTATATCATCTTACAATCTGTTGTTGTTTGGGGTTGAGGGGTTGGGGTGTGGCTAATAGGATGGGATGGTTTTTGGAGATCCTGATTGATGAGCAACTCTAATCAGAATAACATTTAGATCACCGTGTCATAGGTCCCAACTGTCAGTGATCAACCCCCTAACTAACAGTTAAGCATGGAGTATCCAAGGGGATACGCCCTGCATAGTTGCTTCTGCAACTCCAATTAGTATTAGGGTTGGGTTGGGTTTTGTAATAGGAAAACCTAGGTACTTTGTCTAAAACCATTGTAGAAGGCAAGCAATTGATCAATCAAGAATCACATATCAGCTAGAAAAACGTTTGCAATCATTGTTCCCAGATGAGGATGGCTTCCAGCTCATGTGCAGATGGCTTCTTACCTAATTAGGGAACCGGAATCAAGTTGACTGGATCGTACTAGTTAATCAACAGTGATGTCATAACATGAAAAATGTGCACATTGGGTGCCCACAGACTAGTGACCCTGGTCTTTTTTTTTGTGTGGTGGTGGGGTGTTTGGGGGTGTGGTTGAGTTGTGATGGGTGGGATTCAGTTGGGAATTGCCAGTAACCTGAAACATTTCAAGACAGGAAGATCCCAGCCAGCCAATTTCATTTGTTTCTCATTGAATGTGGACTATCCTCTTTTTTTTAATAGCCCAGGGTATCTCTCGCCAGCCCAGCCTTTAGGACGAGCAAGGACTACTCCTTGTGGGGTACATACATGAATGTGGTGGACCATCCTTTTTCTGCTAAAACTGAAATTTGTATATAGAGAGGGGGGGGGGGGGGGGGGGGGGGGGGGGGGGGGGGGGGTGGTTTTCTGGGGTGGGGGGGGGGGGGGGGGGGGGGGGGGTGGTTGTTCAAGGTGACAATGGTCTGCACCAGGAAATCGAATAGTAGGGCACATAAGCTACACCCCACCGATCACTTGTAATAAAATATAAATGCACTTAAATTAGTTTATTTGTTCAGCTTGAGGCTCCTAGAATTGCAGTTACCAGATATATTGCTCGGCACAATTTAAACTCAAGTGTCCAGCTCTCATCCATCTAAAATTAACTGATTGACTAGAACATTGTAATAGCAGTAACAGCAAAGATGGCTTCTCAAAACAGCTCAGTAAAAAACAAAGACTAAATTACAAACTTCTAAATTAAAATGCATATCGAGCTATCTTCTCTTCTAAAAAGTGGACTAAGTAACTGCATTTCTCATTCCAAACCATGCAATTAAGTGTTTAACCTTTTTCACTTGAGGTTCCAACAGCATTATCATTGAGAGTCGAGGCAGCGTGGGAAACAAAATTGGCACTTTGTATATTCCACTCGGAGCAGAATAGATGTACCCCTCCAAAGCGGATAATTCCAGGCTGCCATATCCATTGAGGTGAATTATAGGTATCTGGAAGGCTTGAATTTTATGCCTGCATGAGAGAGGTTGAGCCCGCATTGCCAATCAGCACTGTTTGGGATCCTGCTCCACCTTGTGTACTCATACATCCGCGTGCATACACAATGCAATTCATAGGAAAGATCAGACTCTGCCAAATCAAAACACAGCTTGTCTACTCAAAAATAACTCGTGGCTTCTTCCTTTGATGAGGTTGCCGTGGATAGAGAAGTATGGCCAATGCCACACAAAAAGTCAGACCAACAATTCCACCAAATGGTTGCCATGGGTGGATGCCAGTTAGCCAGAAAGGAGCATTCAATCGATATGTAAAGAAGCCACCGGTTTGTAAGACAAAATTGGCTGTCAATATCCCTGTGCGTAATCCAATTGGAAGGGAGAGATTACCTTCACCTCTCTGTTTAGCTCCAGCCAAAGACAAAGACAAAAGCCATAACCCTGGTATGGCAAACAGGGACCTGCAACCGATCATGTAAGGATTAGACTCATTCAATTTGATTTGGTGAATTGCAGAAAGTCGATTCCCAACTTTATCCTCAAAATTTAGAAAGCCGGCAAGTCAATCATAAACTACATTGATCATTACTTCAACAAGATTCTTCAAGTTTTACAGTGACCTGGCTGGGTCAAACTTCAAAATAATATTTTTTTCAAAAAAGGAGCTATACGATTTTGAATGTGGTACTTGTCGATCCATTGGAGCGATAGCCATTAATTGTAAAAACTACAAATGATGGGGAAAAAAAAAAGAAGGGATGAGAATTTGGGAGAGGGCATAGTGGAGACTGGGGGTTAGGTGTTGGGTGGGTTGAAAAAATAATTAAAAAAGTGTCCTTGATGGAAAAGAGAAGCACCGCAGTTGGGCATACGAAACCACCACAAAATCTAACCCAGGATGAAGCACTATGATGATTAAAACTTCAAGAGGTATGCCACACAACTGTCAGCCAAGGGTAAAACCTCAGGGATAGCTGAACTCCCAAACATGTCAGGCTTGAACTTCCAAACACTTCCATCTATGAACTTCAATGCAACTTTTACTTCTTTTTTTTCACTTTCAAGTGTTTAACTACATGAATTGAAAGGTTAGGATTGGTTTTTCGGTCAAGACACTTCACCCGTGGCCTTCTACATGGCTGTGCCTACGACGAGTGGTTCCAATGAACTCATAGGGGAGCCCAAATAATAACAGGAATTAATGCTTCCCTTTTTGGGGGTTAAAACTAATGCTTCCACATGAACTGCATATTCCCATTTTTAGAACAACACAACTGATACTTTATATGCCAAAATAGCAAACAGAAACTGATCTGAATCATGAATCACTTCTGAAACCCACGCACGCACGCTAATGAAACAAAAACTCCCCAAACAAAGGCAACAAAAGATTATAGCAAGCACACATGGCACATAGGGAACAACCTGTGGGTCCCACTCCTACCATATAAAAGAAGGTTCCTTGATTGCTATCTGTAAAATTAGCCTTCTAAGACGCTCCTAGCTGTCTGACAAAAGATGGTGACAACGAACTGTTCACTATTTCTATATTACAGTTCATTTCCATTATGTACCAATTGAACAGCAACAACATCCAATGATGCTAATTAAATATGGTCATTTTACCAAACCATCTTATATAATATTTTTTTTGGTGGGGGTAAGAAACCATCTTATATTTATCTATAGTGGTGAGAGTGAGACCAGTGGAATTTACCAGTTTACCTACATGCCAAGTTTCCTACATAAAATCTGTCATTCCCTTCTTTTCACATAGTAGTAGTTAGTAGTTACTACCTATGCTTGCAGAGCTCAGAATCAATCATTCACACAAAATGGCAAAAAGAAGGAACAGGTAAATGCTTCATGGCCCCAAGTTCTACAGAAAAACTAAATCACGTTCCTTATTGCAATACCCAGCCCCATTTCCATAAATACATCTCTATAAATAAAGATAAATAATTTGAAATGCTAAGAGAGATCTAGATCTCTAATTGAAAGAAAACTAAAAGAGCCCTAATGTACTCTAATCTGAGAGATTACATTTCTCATTAAATCACAAGTTCTGACTAAGCCTCATCACAACTTCTTAATCCAAACTTCTAATCTGATCAACAAATGGCATAAAAACCCTATGAGACAAACATCTCTCAATTGTAACTCAGTAACTTTGTGAAGAATAATAAACTTCCAATTATCAAAGTAATGTCCAACGACTGCTTCCATGTACATGATATCTTGAATCATACTTCGCTCCATGAACTTTCATGCACACTACTTTGTTAGCTGAGTGGATGGGAGAGTGGAAAAAAATATATTCAAAACAGGGAGAGTAGGAAAAATTAGCACACAAGTTCTGTCACGTAAATGCATGAGACATCATAGACACAAATAATAAATTCAATAAACTTGGTCAAAGAGAAACTCAGTAAAATATAAACAAATAAACCAATGAAACTGTATAAATATAGCACATTATACACAAATGTGGGAAGACAAGAAAGCAATGACACGTTCTTGCTGCTTTTATACGAAAGCCAAAGAAAACAATACCTTTGAAGTAAAGCGAATGCAAGTCCGGAAATTATAACTGCTCGATGATATCCAAGATCTACAGCTATTTCTTCAGGTAACCATGACCTAAATAGCAATTCTTCCACAATGGCAACACCAGTTGCAGGAATGATTCGTTGAACAGTCAAAACCAACATTTTTCCAAGCGCTTTGAGCCATATGATAGTCCCTGATGGAGACAACGGCAGGCCCAAGGGCGAAGCAAAGTGTGCACAACCCAGCAATGAATTCATTGAATGTATCAACAGCACAAGCATGATTCCACCTGTCAAACCTTTAAGAAAATTACAAAGCTGCAGAGAGCCAAAGATTAGTTCAAACTTTCTGGGTTAAAAAATATTGTCAAATAAAACAGAAATTTTGGCAAGTGATTAGTATCTTCACGTAATTACAAAATAGTAAAAGGAATACACACTTGTTCAAGCCTGTTATTGTTTCCAATCTATAGCTTGTCAGCACTATCCTAGGTTTGTCAATCTACATGTCAGAAACTACAGCGAGACCAACAAGATGAAACATCCCAGAGTATATTCCATGACTTGAGGAAGCTCTATTTCTATTAACCCAAGTCTTCTGGAGTATTATTATTACAAACTTAAGGACGTTTAAGACAGTGCTAAGTAAAAGAGAGATGTTGGAAAGCACACAAGCTGTCTTAACTGTTGTTGGGACTGTCGTAACTTCTAATTAATTACACATATGTATGCATCTTCAAGTCGCAGTTACATCATTTTTAGCTGGATATTATCTGACTTCCAGTTCCAATTGATCTGTTACATTTAAATGATACACTAATTTCTTCCATCCATTCATAGTTACATTTGTGAATAAATACTAATGGAATTAGAATAACTACAGAATAGATAACCAAAATAATTGGCAAGTGAGCTAACATGAGCAGAAAAAAATGCGTTCTTTTGTTATGACACCTAATAGAACAGATTCAAAGACCAATTTGCTAAAATCTGAAACTCTTATCTGTGTAAAGCACTTTATATGGTTTTTATTGCATGTCATGTGTAAGCCAATACCTTAGGTAATGATGCTAGATTCAGCCCATATTGCTCCGTTGGATTTTCATATCCTCGAATCCTTTTGCCCCATAACATAACAAGTATCATTACAGCAGTGTAGAGGCCTATGATGCTGACATATTCCGCAATTCCATTGGAACTCTTTGCAACCCAATTTTGCACTAGTGTTGGGATAAGTGGCATGACAACTGGTGACCATAGAACCAGTACCATGAAGGCAAAACCTAGAATCCTATGGAGAAGAAAAGGCAAAGTTATAGACATCAGCACACAGGCAGGCCAATATTGAAGCTAACATGGTAGGATTAATAATAAGATAAAAAAGCAGATAAAGTGACAAATAAAAACAACAAAATCACACAACACGTCACCTAAATTTACGACACATGCATGATGGTTGCCAAGTAACACAGATCATACTTGTATTTAGAGGGTCTAAACTCAGAAATTCCAAACAAAATTTGGAATATTAACTCTTCAACTATGACATAAAGCAGCATGTAGGATAACTCAAAAAAGAACAAAAAAAAAAATCCAAAAAATGGGCAAACCTTTGAAACAATGGACGCTCAGCAATATGCAAGAATGTGATAAGCCTATCAGTTAAACTCATAGCACCTCGAATACCACCCCAAAGTAAAGCCACTTTACCAATCAGTCTCAATATTCCACCTTTTTGTCCTAGGTCTGCCAGCATTGCAACCAGCCTACATACCATTCAAAAATAAAAAGTAAATATTGCAACCAAGCCGCTTGGATAAGGACTTGAAAGTTTCAATAATATTAAATAAAACGAAAAATAAATAAATGGACTAAAAGAAGGTGAGGTTCAAGCAGGACTGAGAGTAAAATCACTCCAAAACTGACCTTTCTTGATCAACTTCCCCATCACTCCTCGTTGGTACAACAGGAGCAGCGACAGACATTGCTTTTTCAGCAAGGCTGGTGACAATGTTATTCTGGTTCCTCTCTTGTTCTTCGTCCTCGAGCCTACCATGCCCCTTTTGCTGTTCCATTTTCACATGGATAGCACCAGATGGAAGTTCAGTGTTTCCATAACTGAAAAGCTCTTTTCCCTGTGAACCAAAGCAGTGGAGCATGAGCAAAAAGCACATCCAGCAGAATGGATGCATCAGCAAAAGATCACATTATTACTATCAATAAATTTAGCAGTGATGTCTCTGTAAATGATTAAGAGGTGTAGCCGGTAGGTGCATTACATTCAACCCGTGTTTTTTAGAAAAATGGGGGAAAAAAAAGACACGGAAAAGCATCTAAGCCCATCTAATTTGTGATGAAGTTACTTATTGTTGGGAAAAGTCCCACATCCCACATCGCCCAAGTAATGGGTTTGACAAGGCTTCATGTACCTGTTTGGGCCTTCCACCTATCTGCTTAAGCTTTTGGGTTGGTACACGGTATCTTACATACTATCAGAGATGGTTTTGTCATTCTTGTTTTGGTCCCTATCGTTCTAGTGTAGCCCACATGACAAGCCCGTCCATGAAATCTTTGGGCCTGCACGTGAGGGGGAGTGTTGGTAAAGGTCCCACATCCCACATCGCCTAAGTAATGGGTTTGACAGGGCTTCATATACCCGTTTGGGCCTTCCACCTATCTGCTTAAGCTTTTGGGTTGATACATGGTATCTTACACTTATGACCATCTAATTCTGTAAAATTCTTTAAGAGACAAACGTCTATGTTAGCGTTTGCCTTACCAAATCAAGAGTTTGACGCAAAGGAACATTGTATCCAAAACCACTTTCTATGGATTTAATCATAATTTGTAAATATAAATGGTTAAATCTTGTTGTACATAAAAAATGCTCACCACCACTGAGGAAGCATTAACCATCTATGTGGATTGGCTTTGTGAGATCTACATTCCTATGTAGGGACTATATTCTTCACCACTCCACAATCAAACATGTCATTTATGACTACATTCAAAGCCTACACTGTGACTACATTCTAACTATTTATTGGAAACCCAACCCCACCCCCAGCCCCCACCCCGCGCACAGGCACGCTTCTCTCCCTCTTCTCTTCCTACTGCAATCCTAGTAATTTAGATGTGGCAATTCCTAACCCAAGGAAAACCTGATCCAATAATTCAGGGTTTGGGTTGACCCGTCTTCTTTTCAGGTTGGATTTGGGTCCAAGGCCTATGAGATAGTAGAAATGCACTATAAAAGTAAAGAAAACTACAGTAGTTATTTATGGTGTCACTCCTAAGAAAGCCTCTTCATAATACATAGAAGTGTGAAATGAGATATATCCATTGCAGAGATGACAGCAGAAACCATGTCAAATTTACTAAACAGATATGATTAATTACCTTGTGATGCGCCAGTAAAGCAGATGCACCCAGGGCGGCTGTAACAGCACCAACCATCAAGCTGTCATTGTTTGACATTGCAGCTTCAGATTTTCCTGTGCCTCTGCCTTGTGAACTGTTTAAGTAATCATACGAATCCTTCTCACTAACAATATGATGATCATTCCCAACTTCCTTTTCGTGGCCATAAAATTTATTCCTAATGTTGCCAGCCAGATTCTGGGTTAATGGATTCAGATTGTCACCATGCAGAGTAGCGACAGGAAAGTAATTCCTCAAAGCTGCTAAGATAGAACCAACGATGACACCAACTGGTAGAACATTCCTCAAATGGCTGGTGTCTAGAAGAGCTGAAGAGATTGTCTGCATGATATACTCTCCCTGAAGTGTATCAAAGTTCATTTTGGATTGATCCTTGTTTTCTAAAGAGAGGCTCAACTCCTTGTTATGTCTTATCGCAATGGCCACTGCATCTGCAACTTGTTCCATATCAGAGGCAATATTCGACTCTATTGCTTTCACATCAGGTAAACCAAGCTTACGACTGACTTCAACCTTCAATGCGTCCAGCACAATATTCTTAACCAAGAGCGACAGCTCCTCCATTGCAGCAGTACTCAGCTCATCTTTTTTATTCCAACCATCTAGCGGCTCAGTTTTTTGACTTTTTTCCATTGATTCTTGTTCAAGTTGACTATCCAATATCACATAAGTTGGTTCAATTATGTTCTCTCCGCCGTCTACTAACGATGAACCATTGTCCTGACCTTTTCCATTAATGTCATTACGAGTTTCTGTGTCATCCATGGATTCTCTTGTGTTTCCTAGTTGATCCAAGAGTTTCCACTCACCTTCTTCTGGAAAGAACTCAAGGAATAAATCGGTAGTTGAATCTAAATCTAATGGCTTTGTATTTGGTATCTTTGAAAGAAGACATTCACGAAGGTATTCTTTGTACACAGAATCTCCATAAGGATTTACACTTATATGCAATGGAAAACCACGCATATGTTTAATCTTGTTTGACTTCTCCATGAAAGGAACAGGGTATGTCGGGCCACAAATCCCACTTTTGTCTTCCTTATCTATGTGACTGCGATCACTATTATCTCTCTGTGACTTACCAATGCTGTTCACAGGTAACAAATTAAGGTTTGCGGTCAGCATCTCATCACCACTCCTTTTTTCAACATCCTGATGTGACTCAGTGCATTCCTGAAGACAATTGTTAACAGAATAACTACTAGACTGCATCACATCAGGTTGTGTACTAGACCCATTTTCACCATTTTCCTTCCCAGACTGCGTGTCAATGGATGTGGGAGGTCCCTGGGATGCATTACCAGATCCTTGATCCTCATTTTTACTTCCATCATCTTCATTCCCTCGGGGGTTTTCCTTCTCCAACTGGTCAATCATATTTTCTATAACCCCAAACACGCTGTTAACTGCCATTTGGGTAGAATCATCAAAACCCGTTAAGGCATCTAATGCCTGAGTCATATTTATAGAGGGGGAGTCAGAAGGTGACACAATAACAGGCAATGGTTCATCAGCTTTGGCAGATGGACTCTGCCTCATAGGCTGTACACTTTTGCCTTCATTCTCCTCAACATCATTCCCTTCTTTCTCCATTGAGAGAGGCTCAGAAGAGGACAAACCAGATGAAGATGATTCTTCAAGTTCAGAAAATGGCTTACCTTGATCAGTGGTAGCCTCCGGACCTTCATTCTTAGGATGACTAATCACCTCTTTTCTAACTGCCTGACCATCTGTACTCTCATTCATTTTGTGCTGCTCACCAACAGCCTCCTCAATTCTACTTGGTTTCTCACTACCGTTAGGATGGTTAGAAGTTCCTCCTCCTGACCCACTTTCAACATAGCTTGAACCATGAGCAGCCTTACTTTGTAATGCTTCATCTTTTTCAATAGCATGCTCTTTCTCCTGAGAATCTATAGTTCCTGGGGTAATCATCTCGTCTCCATGAGAATGACCTGAATTTGCAGATTTTTGTGATTTCAATGGAAGTTCAACCTCTGATCCAGATCTCATAGAAGACTTCTCAGGATCAGTTTGACTGTTACCTTCATCATTGGATAAGCCATCACTTGAACTGCGGTGGGCAAAATCATCTTCCATCCTTGTGTTGCTGTCATATGAAATATCTCCTTCTGAAGACTTTTTCTCAGTACCCACACCCTCCTTCATATGGTTTGAAGAATGGGTGCTATTATGGCCACCATTGGCTCTTGCAAAGCCTTTGAATTTTTCTTTGATTTTTTCCTTTAGTCCAACAAAATTTAAGTTCACTCCTTGAGCCCGAACAACTTCAGAAACAGCAGCTGTAAGTTTTCCTCTCACATCATCAGGAACAGCTCCTTGCATAGCTTTCACAAATGTTTCCCCTTGTTCCATGGCAGTGATAACCTACAGAAGAACATTAGATAATTTGCATAGTGTACCTAGAATATGATAAGACAAACACTATAGCAATTGATTGCAAATGCAAAGAAGTACCTTCTTTTTTTGCTCCTCAGCCAATGTACCAGGCGCAGTTGCATCAAACACATTCATGACAAACTCTGCTGCTTGTATTGATTGGCTTCTTTCATCATCTAACGGACTATCTCCTCCTCCGTTCACTAAATCAGCATTCACTGAGGTAGACTGCTGCAAACCATTTATACTCTTTTCTTGATGTGGTTCTACACTTCCGACGTTCAGCCTTCCTTGAAAATCTTTTTCTGGAACATTAAGTTTATTTTGAACTTCATCTTCAATTTCTTGAAGCATGCCTTTCAACTGATCTGCATGGAAACCATTTAAGATATCCGACTGGTTGGTATGGTTAAAGAAATCATCTCCATTCTCATAGCTTAAATAGGAATGAGTGGTATCATGAGTTCCTAGGATACCCCTCCCACTCGAGACCTTTCCGCCCAATTCTCTGCCTTCAACCAGAGCTAAACCTTTTGATGGCTTGATGGTAATATCAACATCTCTCAAAAGGGGATGGCGACCTTTCAAAAGAGCAAGCTCCACTGCAGAAAACCACTGCAAAATATAAATGCATAACCATTAGAGAATTCAAAAGCAAGGAACGTATGTTGCACCGTGCATATGCATTTACCCCAATCCACACAACCTCCTGAAAACTGCTGATAATGAAATTTCATATAATTTATGGACATTAAATGTATGGTGTAGAAACACATGAGCCACGCACCTGCTAAAAGGCAGAGCGCATAAATGCCAAAAGTTCATGAACAAGAAATGTGTCTATATGAAACTCAAGAAATAAAGACAAATATGATGCACCAGGCATTTGAATGAAGCCACTAAAACAGGACAACATGCAAAAGTTTCTTACTAGATCTAAATGTTTCTTCATCCCTGGTAATAAGAGAGGTGAAGCATAGTTAATTTCCCTTCTAATCAAGGGATCTTGGATGTTATCACTTCAAATTGTGTCAATTCCACTCAAATGTATTTTTGTAGCTTCTATTTGTGCATATTTTTCTAGGTCAAGTGGAAAAGCATGACTCACAAAGGCAATCCTAAATAGATTGGTCAAGGCGAAGTCAAGGTTATGACCACAATGGATTTATGTAAAGTAAACGGATCTATGTAAACTTAAAACACATATTTGTACTATTCTAAAAATAAATAATAATAATATCTTTGTGTGATTACTTGATTGATTGTTTGTTGATTGTTTGTGCATTGTGGTTTGTGTGTCGATCGAAGATTTTTCCACTGCGCGACAACACCAATTTCTAGAGTGCTAACACACAGACCTTACTTCCATGTCTCATATTTAGGAATTATGGTCGGTCTATTTAGAGTTTCAGAGAACTCTTTTATCCACAACCCCAATGATTAGATACAGAACTGGTGATGTAGTCTTTTTTATTACCGAGGCGTGTCCTTGATCATTTTAGTACAAACACAAACTTAGCAAACATGCATTGATTGCAACTGCAGCAGCAATGGAATGGCAAGCCATAAGTTGCCATATGCAGACGTTGCAAACCACTAAACATGAAGATTCAGCTTGAATTTCTTTCAAAATACATTATTTTCATTGACATGTAGGAAAAAAAGGAATAATAAGCATATGAATATAGAAAATACGAAAACAAATAGTTAAATGCAGTTAAGATTACTCAAAAAGAAGATAAGCCACATTACCTCAATAGCGAGATGCTGGCACCACAGAATAGCAGATCCCTCCACTGCAGAAGTACTAGGAGACGAACAAGAACAGAGAAGCAGGCTTGTAAAAGGATTTTCTGCTATTGAGCTGCGCGGAATAGAGAAAAGTGGTACTGTCCCATCATCACTCTGATAAACAACCAAATAGTTAAAAGAAAAGGTACTGTGGAAGATACCATAAACAACCAACAAGCTCAAGCATTCAAAGATATGTCACATCCTGTAGAAAATGGTGACATGGATGCAAAAGTTTAAAACAATCAAGAGCATAAAAATGATTAACAAGAATTCATTTTAAATGAAATAAATTACGGTGAGGCATAAATGTAAGAGTTGTGATACAGCAATTGTTTTTCCTCACGTTCAATTTGCTTATGTGTACAAGTGATTCGCTGCAGTTTTCTTCTGGTGTTGATATATAAGGAAAAATAAATCTGTATAATAAGGGAACTTATAGAAGCCTTTGCCCAGCATCAATAAAGCAGTGCTTTTACTTTTCAATTCTCAGCAGCACAAGTTTACTTCACATTCTGCAAGATGGCAATAATCTTATACCTACATATCCATGGTTATTCTGCATGTCAAAGAAAAAAGGAACTGTAAAGGGTACAAGTTGCAAAAAAATTCTGCAGTACTTCAAGTTTGTACCATTGGCAATTCACATCCACACAAGAATCAACCATAGATGTCTAGGTTTATGCCTGGTGCCTTCGAACCTACAGACATGGAGCTGGCTGGACAGATCATAAGAAACTGATTTGCTCATTGTACATGGCAGACCAGAAAGTTTTCTAGATAATTTTGCATTTCTCAAAATAGTACAACTTACAGTTATTTGCATAGATAATATGTCATGCAACAAACAACAGTTGTGAGTAGGTACATACCGCTCGAACAACATAAATCTTTCCTCTTTTTTTTTTTAATAGTAAACATAAATCTTTCTTTTATATAAGCAACAAGGTTTGAACCCTTGCCTTTAAATTTCACATTTGGGGCCATCAGCCCTAGGATGGGAAAGATACTGAATTATCACAAGCATTTAAGCATTTGTGTCATGAACCTTTTTTTATTCTTTTGTCTTTTTTTTCTTTCTTTTTTTTTCCTTTTTTTCTTTTTTGAAATGGCAACATTAGTAATGTGAGAAACAAGAAACATACTTCTATTCTTCTATTTTCCAAGGAAGGAAATATCAAAAGCAAGCAAAAAGGAATGCACTTATATAAAAGTACCTAAGAGCATGAGATGACTACCATTTCATAATAATAATAATAAAAATAAAAGCATCAGTACTATATTAGAATTACCTAAATGGGATGAATGCATGGAAAGTTAGATGATACAGGGTTACTCTGAGTTTTGCATATTGAAATCCAAGACACAAGAAAATAGACATGCATGTCCTAGAAATGTAATACAAAAGCTTTCCTTCTACAAGCCAGCAAAAAACTCATATCAGCATGAAACATATATTTCAAACAAAGCCACCGAAAAACAATTAAAACTTCAAATAACCAGGATTTAGTCCAAATGCAACACCTTAATCCAAATGTATGATCTTCAAGTTCTATGAGGAGGGAGTGGCAGTAGAAAAGTATCTCTTTATGAAATTTGGAGGTCTGGAATGCCCTAAGAAGTGCCTGTACAAACATATCTAAAACTAAAAGAAGTACTCTAAAAATCAGATTTCCTACAAGCTAAGTGCGTATAATGCATAGTTGCAAATTTAACTTCTTTTCGTCCGAAATGACCGAACGTATCAAACCCATGAAAAAAGTTGGTACAGATTTTGGACCTTTTCAGTCGAAATTTTGGATTTCAGTCCATTTCAACTGAAATTTTGGATTTCAGGGGAAGCTTTTTTATCGTAAAAGAACGAAAAAGAAAAAGAAAAAAAAAAGAGAGACAAGAGAGAGAAAGAGAGATGGCCTACTGCAGTAGGAGTAGGACGCAGGGCAGGAAAAAACAAAGGAAAACGAGAGAGGGAGGGAGGCAGAAAAAAAAAATTACCTGTACCCTCTAGTAGGCTTGGAGAAGATCTAAAGCACTAAAAACTACTCATTCTGGATGTAGAAATAACATATTGCATTATTGATTTGGTAGAACAAATTAAATGTATACAATTTATATGTTATTTTCATGTTTTAACACTTTTCATATTTTCTACATATGCATTAATTTATTCTATTTTTATATTTTTTCCGAATACATAACTCCAAAATGTTTTGCTGAAATTCCAAACCAGCCAAAACATTTCGATTTGGAGGCCAAACAAAAAGGGGGTCCAAAACGAAATTCCCAACCATGGTGTAATGTCAAGTACCAATTCTAATTTCTACTTTATACACCCTAAGTCCTGCAAATAATACTTCTTTTAGTTTGGATAATGAGATGAATGTCACTAGCTATTAATTTGACTTTTAAATTATGTAATGGAGCGTGGATTGATGTGGGCTCTGCACACACATCTTGGAACCATGCCGATGGAAACTTCACACATTGGAGGTGTCAAGGAGTCTTTACACAACATTAAGAGAGGATTTTTCGCCGACTCGAGATAAGAGTAGAGAAAGATGTTCATTGATTTCTTTGAAGAGCATTACAACCTTTATATAGAGTAGTAGGCCACAATCTGAGCTCTCCATTAGAAAGATTACCCTTCTAATTAGGGCGGTCAATAATCTTTGACTCCTAATTAGAGATTGGCAATTTCCAATCAAGGATCTCAAGGATCTTGGCTTGCTCATCTTTCTAACTTCTAGAAAATTATAAATAACTTGATTTTTTCTAGATAAAGCTTCCTAAAATACAAAATTGGGGATGTGCATGACCATAATGCCCTTATTCTACATGTGAGTAATTCAAACTTAAGTTATGGACCCTCTTAATGGATGAGGCCTACGCTAATCTTCTTGGGCTTTCTTTCATAAGACTTCAAAGATGCTTTTGGGCCCCACAACATTATGATTTGCAATCATGCTAAAAGGACATAGAAAAGGATTTCCATAAGGATGTGTGGAATCATCACCAGTTCACCACCATCCACTTTTTCAATTTTCACTCAACGCTATTTGATGCCAAGTTCTCACTAACTCCTCAATTTAGCATTCTTTAACTTATTAGATCGAAAATCTTAAATTAAACCATGTCTCTTCTTACAGAGGCTGTTTCCAGAGGCTGTTTCTTAATCTGCAGTGTGCATGCACAAACCATTTCTAATTGCTTCCTTCATTTTCTTTTCTATTAAAACATTGGAAGTTTTCCAATTATGCATTCATTCCTGATTCTATACTAGTCGCAAAAAGTGTTGCTCGCCCTGCAAACTAGGAAAAACACTAGAATAGCAAACGAGTTATAATTATCACAGTAGCACCTAATACAATATCAAATAAAATTAAGCATGTTCACTTGAGAAATCATGAAACATTGCAAATACAGGATCCTGTATGAATATGAAGGCCATGAAATGCATGCCTGCATGAATAGAACAGGAATTTTCAGCCTGCCAACCAACTGCCTTGTACTAGACTTCGAGTAGAACTCTTCAATGTCCTCAAACCCATAAGAAATCATAGATATAGCTTTCTCAAAGTCACGCAGTGTCGTCGCTGATAGACCCTCTGCAACTTTGAACTCTTTTCTTCTGCCCTGAAAGAGTTCCTGCAAAACGAAAAGAGTGTTAGGCTACCAGTTAGCAGTCCAAACATTTCAAATATGTTCATGTATGCAGATCACATAAAGGTCAGATGAAATGTTGCTGGACTGTTCCCACAAAGAAATGGTAATCAAGTTCCTTTTTGTTCATTTGGGAATGCTCTGACAGAGAGGGAGTAAGCATTTCTCCCTTTCTTATGGCTAGAAATAGGTTTTCTATAAACAACATAGATGTAAAGCTCATAATGAAACAATCATCAACCTTATTAGTTCGTAGAATATCAATCAATCCACCAGTGAGCTTTTGGTCCATAGCAATATGATGAGGAAATGACCTTGTTGCTTCCTTTAAATCAAAGGGATTATCTATGCAAACAGCAGCTGTAAGAGGAGTTCTCTCTCCCACTTCACCAAGGTATTTTGTCAGCATATTTGCACCATATCCCCAGCCAATACTCATCAATGTTGCCCATGGCCTTGATTTATTGATAAACTGGATAGCTGTGTGGATATCATCGCTGTCAGCAGCTGTAAATAACCTACATAAAGTAGTTAAAAACCCCTAAAATCAATCAATTGTATAAACTTTTTTTTTTTTTTGCTGCAAATATATTGTAATAGCGGTGAAGCAGATTTCCTCGTTAAAAAAAATATATATATATATGGAGAGAGTGATTAAAACTCGGTGGTATACTATGGCATCAGTTCCCTTGGAAATTCAGGACAATGTATCACATCCTTCAACAATCCCCTCCCCCTCCCACCCATTTCTTTTCAAAAAAAAAGTGTGACCGGAGAAAAGGTACTATAATAACAGATCATGTTTTGGACAAGGCCCAAGTGCAAAAGGCAACTATGGAAAGGAGTTCTCAATTTATTTTAAACAAAAAATAAACATGACGTAAATAGCAAGTGCAAAAAGAAGAAAAGAACGCCAAAAATAAAATCTGGTCACCATATTAGTGAGTGTGTCACCACACCCATGATCCATGTTTGTCCCTGCTAGATATTAACACAAACAAAACTTATGACGCATTGAAGGCTTCCAAGTTCAAGGAACTAGGGGAAGGGAGGGTAGGGGAAACCAATAAAAGGCTCTAGATAAAGCAATAGGGAAGCACATGATATATTATGGAGTTAAAAGTAGCATGGATTTGAATGGAAAAGTAGCTCCTCACAAGGTTTATCCATATAGGTGGGATAAGGCTCCACTGATTTGTGCACACACCCACATAATATGCATGTGCACCATAGTTCTTAGCCTCATTTTAGACCCCATTTCAATTTGGATACAAACAGAAATGTTTTTTTTCCAATTTGATGCTTTGAAAACAAATTAAAAATTAAAAATATATATAAATTTAGAAAAATATTTTTTTTTTTAAAAAGTGAAATTTCATAGACTATATATTGAATTTCATTCTACAAAATTAACAGCTAATATGCTATATCTACATGAAAATTGCATGCAAACTATATATTAATAATTCTACAAAATAAACAATGTAATATGCTATATCTACATGCCAAATAAACGAATCTCACTCCTTGTTATGTGAAAGAAGAAAAAGGAGGGACAAAAGGAAAGAATAAGAATAAAACTGTGTCCACCTAAGTTGCACATGAAGAAGAAGCCAACCTTCTTTTAGGTTAGGAACTTAGTAGGACCCAAATGAGGAAGTAAACAAAGAAGTGACCTAATGGAGGGAACCACTTCCAACATAAGGCCTTAAAAGAGCAATAATCCCACACGTTGAATGAAAAAGGGACAAAAAAACAAAACATACTCAGCCTTACTGGAGCATATTGGTCAAAACCCAACTAAAAAAATCCTCGCTTTGTCAAATTTTGGTTTGCTCAACTGAAATCCCTGATTAAATCTCTAAATTCGAAACTGAATCAAGGACTGTAGACAAACATTGCAATCCTAAACCTAGGATATGGTACATTGCAATCTTGAATACGGCGCTCTGTAAAATTATGCAAAACTATGGGGTGGCTTAGCTTTCCTTCACATCCCTCAAATGCTCTCTTACCTCCAACTCAAGAAACAGAACCTCTTATCTGCTGCTCCACTCCAAGTAAAGAGAAAAACTAGTCAACCTTGCTAATTGACGCAGTGACTTTGTACAGTTACATTTTAGGTTAACTTCATGTTTCATGTGTTAAACTAAGTCCAACTGAAGCGTAAGTCATTCAATTTAAGGTTGATGAGGCAAAAGCAAAACGTCCGATAACCAATGTGAACCTGATTGCAATGATGATAGGCCAAATCCATTTGAACAACTATCTCAAATTTTAATGATATAAAGAACAGACTCGATCTGGAATATTGCTATGCACTTTAACATAGCCCCAATGAAAACATCATATCATTCAAACTCGGTAAGGATCAAACTCTATTAGAAAGACACAAATTGTCCACTCAACATCCCCTCCTAACAAATTGAGCGGTATTTAATTTATTCAATCCTTGATTAAATTTCTCTATTATCCATCAGTCATATGCTTAAAATATAAGTGTCTTAATGGTTGAAAGAGAGAAGAGGCGAGGCAATCCCTCAGAATACATAATCATGAATATAATCTTCTTCAACCAACACTCCACATAAACCATTCAGCCAAAGTCTCTTCTTTTTTTTTTTTGTTCTTTTTTCTGGTTGTTTACCATTCAAAGTATTCTCACCCAAATGTGTACCCTATTTGAAATCAGATCATTACACACCTTCACTGGAAGTTGTAGTGCACTCAAAAGGCCAAAAATCCTTCTAAACCTCTATCCAAGTTTAAATTACGATTTATTCATTTAAAAAGATTCTTAGTTCTTCATAAAAGTAAGAGTCTTCAAATAAACCTGGCATTGCACACATGATGATAATTCAATCCAGAAGTTATTTCAGTTTGAGAATTAAGTAAAGGAAGCACACTTTTTCAAGTATTCAGCAGTACCTATTAAACTTTTCATTGTGCGAAATTGACTCTCTGAGAGATAATTTGAGTTGCAATAGAATTCAAAGCTCTTACCGCGCAGTGGTGAGAGGCGAACCAGCACAGCCTCTAGGGTTCATAACAACAGGGAAGCACCCGTGCACCAGCGCTTCGCAGACAAACGACTGAATACTCGACTCCATACTCCCCTCCGTCGTCCCGGGAACAATCAACACCGTCGTATCCAGTCCGCGCTCCTTGCCCAGCTCCAAATTCGCCGGCCAATCCAGCGATAACACTCCTCCATCGCCCGCCCCAATACAAACACGCTGATAAGCAAGCTTCTCCTGCAATCCAGCTTCATCGCTGCAAGCTGCAGCTGGAATCCTCCCTCTATCCAAATTGACGAAATGCGTGTCCTCCTTCAACAACCTCTCATTCACGCCTTCTAAAAGATCACTGTCCTCGAACGAGATCGAAGGGCAGCGGAGGAGGACGAAGCGATTGAAAGGCGTGGGGCTCGAGACGAGAATCCAGCTGCCGACGTCGCAGGGCGAGTGGAGCGATTCCTCATCAGGTGGCCGGCGGTGGCGACGGGAGAAGTAGAGGGCGGCGCCGGAGGCAGCGCCGAGGGCGGGAGCGATTAGATCGAGGGGATTGGGGGAGGGGAGATTGGAGAAGAAGTCGGTGAAGAAGGAGTAGGAGGAGGCTTTGAGGCGGCGGCGTTTGCGGAAGCGGAGATGGGGGAATTGGAGGGTTGTGGAGAGGAATTTAGGGTTTTGGGTAGGGAAGAGAAGGGAATAGAGTTGGAGATGAGAGGAGGGATTTGATCTGAGACTCATTTTGCATCCATCATCCACGAGAGTGTATGAATAGAGAAAAGTAGGGTTTGTTATGGATGGTGGAGGAAGTGGAAGAGTTAAAAGATGAAATGAAAAGAGAGGAGATGAGAGGACATGTGGTGGGGGTGGGGGCAGAAGAAGAATGGAGAAGAGAAATGAAATGGCTGCACCTGCAGCAGCGTCGGGAAATGGACAAAGGAGGTTGGCAACGTCAAAGAAGCGAGGAGAAGACATTCAAATGACTAAAGTGTCCTTTTTTTGTTTTGGAATGGCGGGGAAGGATTTCATTGGTCCTCATCACTCGTCGACGCGCGGAAAATGCGTGATGGAAGCTTCCAGGAACGGCCAGCATGGATGCAAATGGGTATCCAGGAAAACTGGTTCTGAGTCTGGTCTGGAGTCTGGAGTCTGGAGTTTAATTTAGGTTCCAAATGTTTAACCCATCTGATTTTGAGTCCATATGGGTTTAGATCTAGAAAAGTGTCATACAGTTTTTTAAGGTTGTAAATAATAGCTCAAAATAAATTTTAGTTGGTCATTTTTATGATTAATCCTCGAGATAGTAGGTTGATGAATTATTAGAAGTTGAACGACACCTCTATTTAAAGTAAAAATATGAAATAAAAAAAAAGTCAAAACAATTTTAAAACTAAATCCTAGTCCTCTAGTTGGAATCAATTTTGAAACCGGATCTACATACTCTTATCCAAACTGGAGTTGGAGTGCAGGGGCGGACCAGAAAATGGAACTAGGGGGAGGGCAAATGAAAATTATTAAAAGAAAATTTTAACAATTTAGGGATCAAAATAAAAAATTATAAAAAAAAAATTAGTGGTAAAAAATAAAATTTTGAAAAATTAAGGGGGGCATGCCCCCCAGGCCTACATGTAGGTTCGCCCCTGTTGGAGTGAATACAACAAGTTCCAAGTTAGAACTAAATCTCGAACCGAAACCGCCATTTAAAAATGGTTCTGATTCTCGATCCGGTATGGTTGCGCCTCAAAACCAACACATTTACATCACTACACATGCAATAGGGAGTCTAGATCCTTTATCACAGCTATTATTCTATTACATAGACCCGTATAAGAACTCAATCATGGGGCCCACACACAGATAATCCAAACAATGCAAGATGAATCCCATCTCCTATATATATAAATATTGTTATTTTTTCTTTTTGAGGAAAAATAAAGAAATATTGTTTAAGCCTTCAAACTAATTAAACATTAGTGAGGCTATGCAAACTAAATGCCCTCCTCTTGAATGGGCTTTGTCAAATTTTTCTTAGGTTGGAAACTTATCAATTATAGTACCCACAAATTTTATATAATATTTTATTTAACTATACTATACTTCTTCTTCTTCTTTTTTTCGGTAAAACTATATTATACTTAATAAACATTACGGCATACCTAAATATATTAGGTTGGAATTTATAATATCACAGTTTTTTTTTTTTTTTGAGCAAGTCACATTAGAATATTAGATATAGGTGAGCCCCAGTATCAATAAAACACTAACAATTTATTGAAGTTTGTAGTACTTCATAAATCTCACAACAGGGGCCCAAAACATATTCAGAGTGAAAATTTCTATTTGATGATGAACAAAAAGTCTACTTGGACATACTTTTTGGCATGAATCTTGGACAAACCCCTATGTTACCCCTTGAATATCACTGATATTCAAGGGGTAACATAGGGGTTTTTCAAATATTCATATCAAAAAGTATGTCCAGATAACATTACTTGATGATGAAACCACTGAGTTTACATAAATTAGTACTCTTATCTATTTAAGACGTATGCATAAAAGAAACAAACAACAAAAATAAGACCACCTGAATTTTCTATATCACACCAAGGAGAGGCTTTGATTCCTTAATGGGCAAATAACCTGCAAAGAAGACTTTTCTCAATGGCTACATATTCAAACCATCTCAAATGAGTCTCTCAATCTATGTTCCAAATAAGGTAATTTATATTTGAAATGAGTCAAGCTTAAGCCAACTCAAGCTTAGACTTTGCTCAAGTTTGACTAATAATACTCTAGAGCCGAGCTTGAGCTCAAGTTGTAAAGCTTAAAATGAGTTTCAACTTGACAATTTGAGTGTGAGAGAAGCTTGAGAAAAGTAAAGCTTGGATAGGCTCTTCTTATTGGTAGCCCTATGTTTATGCCTTGTTTGGACAAGGAGAAAAGGTTGAATTCAAATTTGTATTGTGGACAATTTTTTGTGCCTGTTTTCTCCACATTTGAAAATTGGAGTTTCTTGATATGTTATATGCCTCTTCCACAGGGAAGGCAGGTCCCATGTCCTAATTCTCCAGAAGACTATGGAGGAGAAGAAGACTGTTATAAATCAAATTTATACCACGGCCAACTTGTTTTCTTTCTTTACATCCAAATGGGACCAAAGCACACTTTGATACGAATCAACTTTGTTCATGTCAAGAGAAATACTCTCTTGATTTGCTGCTAATGAAGAGTTCAATTAAGAGAATTGTACATTAAAAATGACACCCAAACAAGCTGACATTCCTGTTATCTAATCTGATGATAGGAAAGAGCACCAATCTTTAAAGAATGTTCGACATTTTTGTAATTCAGATCGATCACCTTCCCCTCAGTGGTTCTTTGAACTCCACACATTGGCCCAATTAAAAGTAAAGCCTACTTGGTTCATCCAAATTTCCACCGTAGATGCCCCATCAGCTCTTTTAACACTTTCAAATTTCCCCTCGAGTGAGGTTAGGAGGTGGTGTATCTACTAAAAAATTAAATTGATCAAATTAAATGCCCTCCTTTTGAATGTGCTTTGTCAAATTTTACTCCAATTGAAAATTAGAATACTTAATTTTTTTATAATATTTTATTAAAGAGTAATGCTACGGTAAGGACGGTCCTTAAGGCTTACGAAAAGGACTAAGGACTGTCATAATCCAAACGTAATTTATAAAGACTGTCCTCACAAGACCATTATCCTTATTTAAACAGATTATACTTGATAAATATTAGGGCATACCTAATTATATTAGGTTGAGATTTTATCACAAAAAATTTTTATGAGCAATTCACAGGAGATATAGGCAAACCCCACTATCGATAAAACATTAACATTTTATTTAAGTCTGTAGTATTTCATAAATTTCACAACAGGGGTCCAAAACATAATCAGAGTGGATTTTTATATTTGATGATGAAACCATTAAGTTTACATAAAGGGAAATTCTCAAAAACTCTCCTTGTCAAAAAGGGACATAAGCGCCTCTTTTACATATCCTTTTAAATGATGCCACCACAGAAGTAAGTTACATGATTGGATAAATATTGATGCCTTAAAATTTACTAAAAATATGGAAGAATCAAGTTAACCATTGTAAGAGTATCAAATTTCTCTCCTTCCCTCAAAACCGAGAAACAAATAATTCTTGATTGGAAACTTGAAAGAAACAATCTCCCATGTGGGGCCTAGGGATTTATTATATGATTGTCATCAAAGTTGATCTGAGGGCTTCATGCATATCTCCTTCAAGTAGGCTTCAACCATTGCTGAAGTAATTATCTCCCGTGTCGAGCCTATCAATTTATTATAGGAATCCCATCAAATAAAATTTAGGCTTCATGCATATCAATGGGTTATGACTTTTTATGGATGTCATGTGGTGGGCCATGTCAATTAGAACTCAAGCTTGTGTGAAATATTAATGTTCATTGGGTTATGATTTTTTATGGATTAATACCATGTGGTGGGCCCCATATCAATTAGAACTCAAGCCTTTGTGAAATAGCAATGTTCCATGTGGGGCCTAGGATTTATTAAAAGATTCCCATGAAAGAAAAATCGTTGAGCTTCCATGCATGTTGTATGAATGCAATTGGTTTCAAGGTTGGATTACCTAATTTCAATGAGATAAGATCGACTACGAAATTGAATAGGATAATTAGCAAGTTTCAAGGAGGAGATAATGGAAGTTGGAAATGGGCCTTTAATAAGACTCATAAATTAGATGTTTTTTTGTCAGCATATAATTATCTTGATACTTCATTCTCATTGTATCTTGATTCTTCATTCTCATTGGATGTTGAGAAGGGGCGTTTTCTTCGTAAAAACACCCGGGGAGTTTTCTAGCGTCCCCCTTACATAAATTAGTATTCTTATTTATACAAGACGTGTGCATAAAAGAAAACAACAAAAATAAGAACCATTAGTAATGAAAGCACACTTGAATTTTTTATATTACACTCAAATTTATGATTAGTTATGATAAACATTAAAAAAGACATCAGAGTTTCTTGATATGTTATTTGCCTCTTCCATAGGGAAGGCAGGACCCATTTCCTAGATCTCCTCATCCAAAGAAAATAAGGGACCCATTTGGACGTGAGAAACGTCTGGGCATATGAAAGAGGAGAAGCCTAATTCAAAATCAAATTCATAACACAGCCAACTTGTTTTCTTTCTTTACATCCAAAAGGGGCCAAAGTACACTTTGATCTGAATCAACTTTGTTCGTGTCAATAGAAAATTGTAACAGTACAAATACCATAAAAGACACCCAAACAGGCAAACATTCCTGTTGTCTAATCTGATAGGAAAGAGCACCAATCTTTAAATGTTCATCATTTTGGTAATCCTTGCTCATTATCAGATCGATCAGCTTGCCCTCAGTGGTTCTTTGAACTACACACATTCCCTTTTAGGGACCAATTCCAACTAATGCCTTTCTTTCTGTCAGAAGAACTAAAAGCAAGGGATTTCCTCTCAGGGACAGTCTCATCCAAATTTCCACCTTAAGACACTTATCAGATCTTTAACACTTCAATAACCAATAAGCGTAGGAGCCCTTTTAGAATTTGTAGCCAAATCAAATTTGGAAAGGCATCAAGCATGCCATAGACCACATCATTCTTCTTGATCGGCAGCTACCATGCACCTTGGAAGAGGAACACAAACAACATGAAGGATACACAAAGGGGAAGAAACCCCTTTTTTTAGAATTTAATGCTACCATCATTACCTGCCAAAGTTCAAAAACAACCAAAACACTTCCCTGATGAAATGGTACAAAGCATAAGCAATAACTCATGTCGTACATAAATGCTTCATACGCAGCTTCTTCCCAGGCTGCACACGTCATACATAACTGCTTCATATACGCAGCTTCTTCCCAGGCTGCATGTCTTCATCATAATGCCCACCATCTTCATAACCCTCTCCCTTCTCCATCTTCTTCCTGGCAAGAATTTTGTTGATCTTGTGAAGCTCATTGGTGAGCTTCTGATCCTTGTTCTGTTTCCTTGTCTTGCGACCATCCTGCATCTTCACCCCAAACTGGAAAGCAGCCTTTGGCATTGCCTCCTTCTGCTCATTGTACGTTGCCCACTCTTCTTCTGTCTCAAAGTCCCACCTGTGAAGACGGCCCTTTGCCTGGAGGAATATTTTGTGGAAGTAATCAGGATTGATGGCATTAGCCACAAAAGCATTCAAAGACACGGTTTAAACTCAAAACAGCCATTCTGAAATCATCCAATACAGATAAGAAAACTCAAAAACAGACTTATGTAGGTGCATTTGGACAAAAGGAAAATCATAACATTTCTAAGATTTCCATGGAACAAGGGGTTATCCATTGCACTGTGGTTTGTGTGGCACAGAATCTGGGAACCACAGAAGGCGGGGAATTTCTCTCCTTTTCACCACATATGATTTCCCATCAGTTGATTGATTTGGGGTGGAAAATTTGGATACAGGATCCGAACTAATGCAATTTTAAAGTCCAAAGCCACCCCAAATGTAAAGCAGAACAGGTAATGTTCAAGTCAACTGCATCAGGCTATACACAGACATTGGTTATTTAGAATATTACACATCCAAAACAAGGATCATGGGGATCATGAACAGCAGACTATTTTAGACTATCACTATTACAATATTTACAACAAACAAAATAGGAAGAGAAGATTAAGTCACGTTTCTTGGATGAATTAGGACGTGGCTTAACAAAGCAGAAATTATAAAGTGCTTTAAGTGTCCATTAAAGGAGGAGAGGTTGTAAGTTGAACCAAGGGTTTGTCTCCTAGATGCCTTATCGACATAATGCTAAAAATTTGGAAGCATGCTCTGTATTAAGTTTCAAGCACCGTTAAAAGCAGGCAAGGCATTCCTTCTAAATTCCCTCCATTCCACCACCAATCAACATTTCCTGTGTTTCAGGTAGGTCCAGAATTGCAGCATAGCATGTGGAAAATAATCTGTTGACTTTGCCTTACATGGGACGTCCAACCACAGTTCAGAGGTCTTCCGCCATTCTCACCCAACATCATTCAGTGTTGAACCCTTGTTATCAATTTGGGGTCAAAAAATTGGGGAACATATATTCCACCTAATGCACCGAAGAATGAAAAACTAGCTCTTCAGCCAAAACATTTACACCAGATGAAATTTGGGATTGATCCAGATGTCTACTAGTACGGCCAGTCAAAAGTCCATGCAGTTTTCAACTAAATAAAGAAAGAGGACATGAGCATTGAGCATGTTCTAGCAGTTCCTAACAGAAGGCCAAAATTTACAAAAGAAAAATAGAAAACTAATTTTCAAAGGAAGGAGCACGTACTCGACCACCCATATCCATTTTAGATAAGTCAGCTTCATCATCACTATCTACAACCTCACGATTGTACTCTTGATACCCAGGATAGCATTCTGAGTAACTCTCTGATATGAAATTTGGATCCTTCTCGCGAGCATCTTTTTCCCTTAGTTGCTGAAGCCTCTGGTCATCACGCTTGAAAACAGACCCCAAGCCACGGTCCTTGTCTTCTTGCGTCATGAAACGGGGATCCAGAGGTACATTTGTCCCTACTTGTAGATCATATTCATGCAAATTTGGTTGAAGATACTGTTCAGGATAAGCTAATTGCTCAGCATACTGATAATCTTGCCATTCTCCTTGGTAGCCAGCAGCCACAGCTTGAGCTTGCATAGCATCATATACATTCTGCAAAGTGGAAGTCATGTCCAATCAATCAAACTGGTTTCAAGTAACATTTTGTTGAAATAATAAGGGAGCATCAAACTCCGCAGGAGCCATTATATGACATTAGATCAAGTATATTAGACCATCAATGATGCAGGAAGGGTTCACCATTTCATAATCCAAGCCACTCACTGTGGCAGGTCTAATCATAGAAAAGGTTGTGTCCTTCCCTTCTCTGATTATCCTGGATATATCAGTGGTTTGGAAATAAGCAATTACATCCTATGTTCCAAATTTAATGAGGGAAAAATAAGAAAACTAGGGTCATCCATAGAAGACTTTAGGTATTCCAATCCACGATAGGGTCCTCCTTGCTTTGCATTGGACATAGTAGGTTCCATCTTGTGATAAATTAGAACTTATAGTCCTCAAAAGGTAAACCCCAGTAATATAATTCGTCATGAATAATAAAAACATGTACAATAAATAAGTCCAATCACCCACTGTTCATTGGGAGCTGGAAATAATTTTAAACAAAGAAAATATAGGGTTATTCAACATAACATCCCATACAGAGGAAAGGGGTTTGAGCTCTGCTCACCCAATGAAAATCACCACTGACAGGCATGGTGGCACTGACCAAAAAGTGCACTTCATTTTTACCATTCAAAGGGAAAAAGGATCAGTAAACCCCCCATATGACCAGTTACAAAGCCTGAGAAAAACTCTATATTTCCACTTAATGAGATATCTTGGGAATAAATTACTTTGCAATAGAGCGGACAAAAAGAAAGGTGTGGCTTAAAAAAAAGTCTATCTGTGGGCCAAGCACCTGACCTCTTCAGACTGTGGCTGTGTTTTAAGCCTGTGAACTCGGTCTGAGCCTATTTTCTGGCCCAATTATCGTCATCATCATCATCATCAAAAAAGCCTAACTAGATCAGGGGTGGCAAATGGGTCAGCTTAGGTCAAAACCGGTGAGGTAAACAGGTCGGTCCACTGTTTGGACCCCAATCTACATCCAATCTATTTTTGAAATGGGTGAGATTTTCCAGCCGCACCAGGTGAGGGTAAACCCGACTCAACCCGCATTTACCCGCAATGCATGCAGGTCAACCCAACATGACCCTTTTTGACCCACAGAAACTAGATGGCGTTGTCCAGCCCAACATATTCTTTTTTTTTTTTTTTGAAAGAAGATAACGTGAAAAGGATCTCAAATTACAACAAGAGCCCATAGCATAGTTTAAGGGTGCACATTGTTGCACCCACAAGATTGCAGATACAAGTCATGTTACGGGAAAAAAAGGGTCTCAAATTACACTATCATCCAGCCCAACATATTCAATGCAAACAGGCTTAAAAAAATATTTTGCAAAACACAGACACCCAGGAAACTTTAGGCATGAGTTATTTGGTCTGGAAACTGGACCTGAATGTTATGCCCACCAACTAGGGATGTGAAGGAGCTGAGCTCAGCCTAGTTTGACCCTTGGCTGGAACAATTTAAAAAAGATGCATCAAGCTTGAGCCAGACCATGCTGACCCTAGCTTCAGCTTGACTCAAGAAACAACAGGCCAAGCTCAAGCTTGAGCCTGAGCCAGGCAGACTTGCTGACATCCCAACCCCCAATGTTGCGAATATCACCAATATTTTTTAACTCACTGCGATTATCTCATTATGAGCATATCTTAATTTATCACAACATTATCCCGACAAATTCAATATTATCCAATAAATGATATTATCATGATATTAAATGCAAAAAAAAAAAAAAAACAGTTTTATATCAAGGGGTTTCGAACTCAAGACATGAAGTGAGAGAAATCCCTACCACTCAACCAACAAGCAGGTAATCATCCCAATTCCTAAGGTTTTAAAAACTATTGTCTTACTTCATAAAGTTTATTTAAATATTTTCATAATTATTATCTGACAATATCTCAAGAAAACCACAAAATGTTAAACTATCCTGATATTATCCTAATAATGATATTTGGAACACTGGCGTCCATTAGCTAAGCAACTCAGATTGGACAAGCTACCAAAGGCTGGCCCATGAACAGCCCCAAATTTTCTTCTGCAATGTAGGGTATGTATTTACAGCTGAAAATTGGGTTTTACCCGAAAAGCTCAGATCATTACTGATCAAAATAACTAAAATAAATAAATAAATAACAGCCTTATCATCAACCCAAAGATATGACCTCCCATTATTTGGAAGGCTAACTTGCTAATTTACATATTTATCACTCTTTGAAAGGCTATATTACTCTATTGAAATCTGCTCTTGCTGATTTGGCTATTTATTAAATGCCTTCGCTTAAATGCCCTTCTTCAGTTTTGAAGCATATTGAGAGGCTCCAACGAGATTTCCTTTGGAAAGGGATAAGAAGAAATTTCACCTTCTTAAGTGGGACAAAGTCTGTTTACCGATTAAGAAGGGGGGTCTTGGCATAAGACATTTGGAGACAATGAACAAAGCTCTTTTAGGGAAATGGCCGTGGAGAGTTGGAGAGGAGAATGACAATTTATGAAAGAGTATCCTCATTGCTAAGTATGGGCTCTTCAAAGAAGAGTGGGATCTCTCGCCAGCTAATCCTCATTGGTCGAATATTTGGAGAGGTGTCTTGTCTGTCAGAGTTGCTTTTGAGTCCATGCTTCGTTATTGGGGCTTGACACTTGGGTGGGCTCTTCTCCATTGGTTTCTCAGTTCCCTTCTCTTATTCATTGTGCTTCTGATAGAACGGCTTTGGTGACTAGTTATTTTCCAGGATAGGGAGTCAAGTCTCATGGGGCCCGATTTTCAGAAGAAACCTCTAGGAGTCGAAGTGATGCAAGCCCTAGGGTTGGGGCTTACGGGGGTGCCGAAGTACGTGTCCGCAGACACCTCAAACACGTCTCCACACAGAGCTCAACACGAGGACGCACCTCAAGGGATGGAAAACCCACAACAACATTATTCTAATAATCAAACTCTAAGATTTTCATTTATACAATGTAATATAAATAAGAAACGAACTTGATGACTAAGAAACCTAATCACCTAGAAAGGAGATTAAATTTGAAACTATCCTAAATAACAAGCGATTTAAAATAATTCCTAAACTATTTTGCTGATACTTGGGTCATCCATTCTGCATCACGAAGGAGATTCAGTTCTTGGGTTTGTCTTCACTCTTGAGCAGTGTGTTCATCCTAGAGGCTGGTTTTGATAGGAGGGTGTGGGGTATCACAATGGATGGGTGCTTCGCTGTGGGTTCATTCTTTGAGGCTCTTTCGGTTGTCCCTCCCCTTTTTCAGGCATATGGAAGATCAAGGCTCCTAAGAGAGTGGTAGCTTTTGGGTGGTTGTCTATTTTGGGTTGCATTCTAACTTTCGACAATCAAAGGAAGTATAGGATGATCATCATCAAGGGCTGCCCCATGTGTCTAAATGATGCTGAATCAGTGGATCATCTCTTCGAATCCTGCCATGTTGCTCAAGCTCTTTGGAATGCCATCCTCGGTTGATCTGATTGTAGTTGGGTGATGCCGAGTTCTCTGTCTAGTTTGTTTCTGGCTTGGAGAACAGGGGTGGGCTCAGTTTGGGGGAGAGTCATGTCATGTGGAAAGTTTGTTTCCAAGTTGTGATTTGAGCGTTATGGAAGGAATGGAACAAGAGGTGTTTTGAAGGTGTTGGCTCTAGGGAGGAAGATCTAGAAGGATGAGTTAAATTTTGTGTAGCGTCCTGGGTGTCTATTCTCCCTAAGTTCAGAGGTTGCCCCATTGAAACCATGTTGAGGAGCTGGTTTGAGGCGACATTCTCTTCTCCGACAATCCCTCTCCCCATGTGGTCTCCTTCTCCCATTGGTATCCTGAAGCTCAATTTCGATAGGAGTGTAATTGGCAATCCAGGGCCTTCAGCCATCGAAGGTCTTTTTAGAGACAGTTCTACAATTATGCGTCCTCTCTTACTCGGTCCGGCAGGGATATGTACAGTTAATGAGGTAGAGTTGATTCATATGAGGATAGGTCTTCGGGAAGCAATTAAATTGGGCTTACATTCTTTCATAGTGGAGATATATAATATAGCAAAGATGAGAATGTTAATGTGGATGTGTGGTAAACTAGGAAGGATAAATTAGAAATGAGCGCTTTCAAGAGCGTTTAGGGGTAGCATAACTAAGGGATAAAATTAGAGAAACCCGTTTGAGATGGCTTGGGTATGTCCAATGCAGGTCAGCAACGGCGCCGGTAAGGATAAGTATGAGTATGAAGGTTGATGGCCCACCAAGGGGAAGAGGTAGGCCAAAGAGGACATAGATGGAGGTAGTAAAAATTGATCTGAAGAAGTGCAACTTACCTAAGGATTTGGATAAAGATAGATCAGAATGGAGAAACAGAATTTGTGTAGCCGACCCTAACATAGTTAGGACAAGGCTTTGATGATGATGATGATGATGATGATGATTCCTTCATACTGGAGGGTGATTCTTCGTGCGTCTTTCGTTGGGTGTCGAGGTCTTATAGATTTCCTTGGCATCTGGCTGATTCAGCGGAGGAGGTTTTAGAGTTTAGACATTGCTACGAAGTTGAATGTTTCTTTCGTTCATGTGTTGTGAAGGGCCAATGTAATGGCAGATTCTTCAGGCCAAGAAGATTGTAGGGAGGCCGGCCCTAGCTGTGGATTTGTTCCCCTCTTGATCTGTGCATGTTTTGTTCTTTTTGAGGGTCCCTTGTTGTAGTCTTCTTTGTTCTCTTTTGTTTGGATTTTTTTGTTTTGCTTTGCAATATAAGTCTCTTATGTTGGTGAGCTTTTTCCAAAAAAATTTGGTTGCCAAAAAAAAAAAAAAAAAAGGGTAAACAAAGAAAATATGGTAACTGTCCTAACATAAAACAGGCCAACAGTTGGATGGCTATGATGAATCTTTGCAATCTGGGATATTTCATATGAAGGGACGTTGGCAGTGGGACCCACATTAACAATAAGGATAGCTAAAATGTAGGTCCTACTTGTACAAAGTACAGACTGGACATTTTTACAAATCAAGCATTTTATATATCTTACAACTAATCTGATTTTACTATTTGATTTTCACTTATAGCCTGTGTATGATTCTTTAATAAGTTCAATTCTTGGAAAATCAGTCTGTCCATAATGCAACTGAAAAAATCTGACAATGTGTTTTTGTTATCATGCTAATCTACAATTCAGAACAAGTATGCATAAAAACTAAATGAATTGCAATATCAACTCACTGTTTGTTGCCAATCCTGAGATGGCTCAGGAGGCGGGACTGGACCATAAACAGGTTCGCTGAAATATGAAGGCCGTTCCCTGTTTCGAGGGGACTCTTCCATGTCCTCAGAAACAGGACTTATGTCTTTACCAGGAACTTCATAGTCAATGCCATCCCCTACAAATATGTCGTCGTCTTCTGCTCTAGCAACTGATGGGACTTGTTTATCTCTTAGGTCGAGATGGTTTTTGTGTGGAGGTGGAGGTGGAGGTGGAGGTAGGGCTTCTCTCTCAGCTTGATGTTTCAATGGACGACCATCAGGTTGTGAAGGCTTCTCATCTTCTTCATATTCATTGTTGACAGCAGAAATCTTACCTGCAATGATTAAAATTCCATAATGCGAAAATTATAGATGTTTCCCCGATTTTCAATCAATGCTCTGGATCCTTGATTTTCCAGATTAAAAAGTTCCACTTCGATATCAGAAGCAACTACAGGATGAAAAATAGGTACTGTCCCAAGTATCAACATATGTTGGATTTACATGTGAGAAATGATGAGCAAGAGTTCTGAGTCTTCTGACAGCCACATGGACCCCACATAGATGAGCATAACTTAAAATTTCTAAGGGGAATCACAAGTCTTTGCATGTGCAAATCCATTAGACACACCAGAGTTTCCTATTAAGTCAGGGACGATTATCCCCTTTGGCTGATCTTCAGTACATTTATGACTCTTTCAGTGGAAGTTTCAAGATTTTTTTATTCGGAATTTTATTTATTAAGCATTTTGAAGGTTGAGATGTGTTTGTGTTTAACTGCAAGGCTAGGATTCAAAAGTCGACCAAGTAGTTTTTGCAACTTTTTTATGGAACTTCCTTTTGCAATTTTCTGAGTGAAAACTTCATCCCTTCCGTATTCTATGACTACAGGAGTTGAGGCCAATGTTCTTATCTCCTTTTGGCCATCGTCTCCCTTAACTGCTGGTGTAGCATTTCTTGGCTCTATTAGGATTAAGGCTGCAGTTTCTGTTTTCCTACTGCCCGACATTTAACTCCCTTGGAGATTTATTGATTAACTACAGGTTAGAGAAGAGCCTTGTTTCAATTGTCAAAACAGCTACAACAGGATTAATGTCTGAGGAATATGTTGCTTCTGGGGTATTATGGACATGGACTGCTCTGGTTCCATCAGTATACACCTCCTGTTTGGTTGGAGAGTTCCTTACATTTATTTTACAGCCATATCGCATGCTGTTCTTGGAGGATCAACTAACAAATTAGGACAGATCTAAAGCCCACAAGGAATATTTCAAGATGCAATTGCATTTTCTACTTTGAACAGTTTATACAAGCCACAGACGCACATGCATTTATTGCAGACATAATCGAATAACAGTACATATGTGGAAAACAGACCACCTGCATTTTGATGACTCCTGTTTGAAGAACAATACTATTATTGTAGGATAATCACCGGTAACCCTGCTTTTGTGGGGATTATACATTAATTCAGCTAATAGAAAGGAAGTTTAGATTGAAACTCTTGAATTATATCAAAAAAATATCAGATCCTGAGCCTCACAATGTGTGCAAGTGTCCTGAGGCATCCATATCTATACATATAGAGAACACGATTCTGTGATACAGACCATTCACCTGATGGGCCTTTGTAAATTAGAGTGCCCTGAACTTCTCAGGAAGATCCTATAAATTGAGCCCTAAGCCTTTTTTACAAACTCTATTTTATTTCATCCATGCTCTACAGCAACTTCAGAAGAGAAGAGAACAGAACAGAACAGAGGGTTTGAGTTGGATAACGCAAAGAGGATCGGCACAGGGTAGGTAGGGTGGAGACAAGCTAGTGAAGTGTTTCATGATCACTACCACTTTGAATAAAAGGACATTGTTCTAAGATGGCACATTTAGATCTGCTTTGTCTTGTCGAGCTGAGTGTTGAGTAACAAAGATCGAAATAACAACAAGAAACTAAGCAATAGAGGCAGAGATGCATTTTCTTCCCCCACCCCCACCCTACCTACTTTTTTTTATGACATGGGTATCCCTGAGGTCACACAAACTACTATAATGGGTAAATTATGTTAAGAAAAGAGAAGGAAGTGCAAAAGGAACGAAACAAAGCCAAAGAACAAAGCAATGTGCAGCTATAAAAGCATTACATTCAACGCTAATGACAACTAAACATTATAACGTCAGAGCAGTGCGCTGAAGGAGAAACTCTAAACACCCAATTTTGCAAGAGAGTCTACCATGAGGTAGAGGTAGAGATGCATACAGTAATTAGATGGATATGTAAAATAAGAAATCATAAAAGTAGTATTGAATACATTAGAAGAAATCTAGGGGTGGCTCCAATAGAAGAGAAAATAAAATATGCAACTCGAGATGGTCAGGGCATTTACAAAAATACTAGAATCAGTCTTCATATGAAGTGGAATGTCACAAGTTCAAGGAACTAGGGAAAAGGACAAAACCAGTAAATGCTGAATGTAGTAGAGAGAAGAAGGGCTAAATTGTGGAGTTAAATAGAACATTGCGTCAGTAAGGATTGAGTGGGAAAGTAGAACCACAACTCCAATCCCAAATAGATGGTATATGGCTTCGATTATGATGATGATGTCAACGTTGATCTCTAAGAAGTCAACATTTTGAAGTTCTAAAATCTTCCAAGGTTTTTGGGGCGTGCCTACTCAGTTTCATGGTACTTATCAGAGCAATAATCAAGATCGTGAAACAATGGGAAGATGTTAACGTACTTGGGTTCAAGACCCAAAAATTCCTGATTTATCTCTAATGTTCTCAGTGCTCATCAAGAATACAGAGAATTAATTGATTCGTCAATATGGACGGTTGGTTGTGTGGGCATTTCAAACTTTGAGAATTGACAGCGTTATTATCCTATTCAAGAATTTCAATGGCTACAAGCCTTCAAATGGATGTAATAAATTCCTTCAAGGTAAATGCACACCTTTTGAATCTTTTTTCTTTTTCTTCAAAACCTTGCCAGACGATCCAAGGCGGAGATATGACATAATTTTAGCAATTCGTTCGAGCACAGAACCATCAACGCTTACAGTAACCATTTCCTGTTAAGAGGATCATATATAAATCAGTTAAGTTGCACAACAGAAAGTAAAAGAGCATAACAAGTGAAACAGCAAAAATGCAAACCTCTGGAGCAGGGCAGTCAGCTCTACTTCTATGCAATGTAGTAGGAATATCATGAGCAAACCCATCCTCCTAGAATGAACCAAAAAGATGGTTTCAGATATGAAAACCATCACTTAAAGCAGCATTGCAGTAGAAAATAGGAGAGAGGCACATAGTGACTAAAAGATTTTCCTAAAGCAAAGAACACATAATAAACAATAATACACTTGCATTTGTTGCTTTCATTCATTTAACTAGATTTGGAAGTAGCTGACCAGTTTCAAGATGCAGTAGCAGAACATCTTGTGGAATAGGGAGTACAAAGGTAGTCTTTGTCTTTTTGTGATGTAGTCCGTTAACTGTGATTGTTTGTCTGTACTGTAGGTATTTGTTTTTCATCTTTTCTTGGTTGGAAACAGCCACCTCGGCCATCTCCTTAGCTAATGAATTATCAGAAGATCCTTGTTGTATATTCTCTGTTCATAATAAAATCAGCACTTTTACCATTTTGAAAGAAAATTAATTAAGAAGAATTTGTAAATTGATGAAAAACCTTTTCAATGAATTTTCAATCTCAAAAGAAAAACACTACTATAACCAATCAAAACTTTCTTCTCGCTTTAGGGCTTCTACTCTCACATAAAGTTCTCATTTCAACAGCTCAAAAGTGGGAGAACACATTTTATTGATGAATTGATATTCATAGTCATACTTTCATCATCACACCCTCTTCATCAAACTTCTAAGTCCTCAAGCTTCAGAAAGATACTCTTTTCATATCAAGTTAGCCTACTCCAGTGCCCTTATAAATTTTCATAATTAGGTTAGGCACACAGAGAAAGAACACTCAAAAGGAGACCTATGGAATCAAGAAGTTTAGGTTGTCTTCCATCAACACCAAAATACATGTAGTTTACCAAAAGACTAAAAGATATTTTAAAAAAAAAAAAAGAATCCATATATACCATTTCTAATACAAAAAGTCTACATGGACAAACTTTTTGGCCAGAATTTTGGACAATCCCTATGATATCCCTTGAATATTAATATTCAAGGGATATCATAGGGATTGTCCAAAATTCTGGCCAAAAAGTTTGTTCATGTAGCACTACTGTTTCTAATAACACTGATGAGGAAATTGACATGCCTAACAAAAAGAAAATTTTCTTTGGCTCCCGTGGTCCATCCACCTTGTTGTATCATTACGCAGGTATACCCTCGCAATCATCGACTTTGGGACCTCTCTCTCACTCTAGAAGTACAATGATCACAAGGGTGTTGAAAACTTAAAACAGTTTTGTAGAACGGATGGTAATCCATCCCTCTATGCATTTGAATTTGCGGAAATCAGAAGCTAAATTATAATATTAGGAGTGGTCCAGTTTTACTTCCATTCCCATCCAAGATGGTCATAAACACCTACCCAATAATTGATTCTGGATGGAAAAGCTGGAGAAAGAGTAACCTACAATTTGTGAATCTGATTTCTGTGCCTCACCAAACGCACAGAAAATGGTAAACGTCGCGATTTGCATACACATATTGATGACAAGAGCTTTGACGATGGCCATGCATGTGATTTTAAGGCACATCCAAACACACCCTTGGTGATCCAGATCATTGCAAATCATCACTTAGTATGTAACAGATAAATATTTCTCAGTAAAGGGGAATAACGCATGCGTATTTTAAATAAATAAATAAATAAATCACAATTTAGAAGTATAAAATGTAATAGAATTATCTTACGAGCATCTTACCATGTTAAAGATAAATGCCATTCGACCAGGAAGAAACATTTCATTGGTTTTGATAACACTGTGGGGCTTGACAATCCATTGATAGACTGACTGCAGCAGGAAGATATGATTTTTGGAGAGCACGTAAGAGTAACCAAAGGACTTACAAATCAAAAAACATATAGAAATTTGTAAGTCAGAGTACCTTTGCAGTTGCAGTACGAAATGACACAGGCTGATCATCCTTGGATACTCTAGAGGCAAAAAACCAAATCTATATCAGCAAGGATGAGTGGATGACAATCAGATACTAGAATCAGAATGATCATAGCAATGAGACAGAAACAAAAATAATAATAATAGCTATCATGGATCCTGTGAAATAAGCACACAGATGTGTGCCACATGTAAAAATTAAAAGCAAATGACGGTGTAACACGGTAATGTGTGTGGACTAGATTTTTCTAAAATCAAGGATTTTTAGAAAACAATTGTCTGCCCTTGCACTGACAAATCAGCAGTGGCCCTTGCCGTTCTGTGTTTTCACACTGCTAATGAGATTTTTTGAAACACAATATCATAAAACAGAGCATAACACCATGACCACGATGAACTCCAAGAGATGAAACATATAATGCAGCATTAAACAGAAATTCCATTAAATAAAAATAACAGAATCCCCCCACAGGCAGCTGTGCATTCAGATTTCTTTTATCAGTTTCACTCGCGTCAATTACATATTGTTAAAAACAATCCTTTACCTAGACTTTCCATCCACCTCATCTTCAACTTCAGGTTTCTTGTCAATCTCACTCCGTACTTTATGAAGTAAAGCATAATCCAAGCCCTTCACCAAATGAGTGTGTTCCACGTCACCTGCAGAAAATCCAACCAATTACTCTCAACATTAGACAGACAAACACAATGAAGTAAGTAGATATTTTATAGTTTAAACAAATGAAAATGGAACAACAGGACCAAAAGAACGCTCATTCGAAGACATGAAATTAGCGGAAGAAGTCAGAATTAAGAACATCAATATGTAAGAGTCTTGCTAGTTTAAGCTGCATTCATTCGGATGATCTGGGCTGAAGTAAATATTAGATAAATTAATGAACAAGAAAACAATATAACATGATGAAAATTGAAAACCATTATAAAAAATTGTCTATAGTTTTTTCCGGTCTCATATGAACCATATTCGCAAATTAAGATTTCAATCAGACTAACAAGTAAGTGACTGATAAAGAGTACACCAACCTCCAAGATATTTGCTGTTCTCAATGGAAATCTTTTGTGCGTCAGCTGTCCTACATATATAACATGGTAACCAATTAGATAATTTCCTTACAACTCTGAATGGAAACCTAAACAAAGAAAACAGCTTTTACCTTAGATCAACGGTCCCAGGAGGGGCTACTGAATGAAATGATCCCAGTTCAGTTGGCTCATAGTCTGGATTCTGATCTTCTCTACGTTCCTTTGCACGATCTCGGTATTTGGGCAATTCTGGTTCTTCTTGCTTCTCTTCCCTGTCCAGTGGAGGAAATTCGTAACTTAATCAAATAAAACCACAAGCTCACATAAGAAAACCAGAGATTTTTCACAGAATAAATTCATAGCAAAGCAGTCTCAAATTATCTAGGGAAACATATTAATTGATAATGATATGTAACTAAGGACGGTATAATATCATACCCAAAAGATTAAGATGGCCTCAATCAATAACACCACTCTAAATGAGATGAATTTTGTTTGCAGATGAGCAGATATGTTGCAATATCGTCACATATTCAACAACATTTGTCAATGCTTGGACAGCATTTATGCCCAGTACATTGTATGGAGTTGAATATTGGGCAACAAAAAAAAAAAAAAAAACATGAAAAAGATAAAGTTCATGCTGTAAGTGCTTAAAAGAATATGCAAAGACACTGGAAATTATGCAATTAGAAATGAATACATTAGAAGCGGCCTACAGATAACAACAATTGAAGAAAAAAACTAAAAGAACATTGTTTGAGATTTCTATGGAGCCCAAATTTTTTGAAGGAATTTTGTGGAATCAGAAGAGATTCAATTCTTGGATCTTTTCAACCACCATTCTCTCTTTGGGGGTGGGGTGGCCAAGATAGTAG
The DNA here is from genome assembly GCA_012931725.1 of Litsea cubeba. Lineage (NCBI taxonomy): Eukaryota > Viridiplantae > Streptophyta > Magnoliopsida > Laurales > Lauraceae > Litsea > Litsea cubeba. The sequence goes on from CM022947.1 coordinate 95,793,337, forward strand.
AGTTTGGATTCCCTCGCGGGATGGGGTTTTTCTTGGCCACCTCTTTCTTTTTGGCTATCTCTACATGATCATCTTCATCTTCATCTTCTTCTAGTCCCCTTGATACCCTGTGGAAGATTAGAGCGCGCATGCGCAGACCCTAAATAGATGGGATAAGCCCTTGTTGTTTCTTGCTGCTGATGATGATTACTTGCTACATCACGAAATAGCTACTTTCGTCCAATTGGATGCCCGTGTCACATACATAAGAGATTCAGATAGTTATAGAATCGATTGCACAAGGATTTCTTAAATAAAAAAGCAAGAAGGAGAAATGAGTGAGAAATGCCTACTTCCGACGAATCATCTTCTCCTTGTGATGTTTCTTGACGGACGCCATTGATGAATCTTCTTTCGAGTTTATTCAATGCGAATGGCGAGAATTTCATAAAATCTTGAGTCGCGAAATGGAATCTTGCAATATGAATGAATGATCGAAGACTGGAAGAGATAATGGATGACTCCACTCGATGCGAACCCGCGAATTTTACAAATTTTCTCGTTAGGGTTCCTCCACTTCGCTCGTCTGGTTTTTAAGTCAAAAAGGGTGAATTTGTAGGCTGTATGTAGCTCACGGCCGGTTGCAACTAGTCGGGCCAGTTCGAGTTATTAAGGATCCGAGTCCTGATCCAGGGAAGTGGAGAACTACACTTTGGGTACGTCGCTCAGACGCTCACCACCAACTGATAATGGAAACCTATCTACTATCCATTATCTACTACTATTATATTATAGGCCAAGACTCCCATGAGCTCGAGCTTAGAAATAAAATTTCGTAAGCTCGTACTTGTGGGGCCCACCTTTGGTCCATCCAAATAGACCAAACACATGACCCCCTTAAATTGCACATGTCCACCAACTTTCGGTAAGATCTGAATTTACTGGACCGTTGGATTGACTATATATCAATCTGAATGTATTGTTGACCATTAAACTCTTGAGCCTATATGGGGATGGTAGGAATTACAGTTGGGGCTGATTTTTTGCAGGGAGGAAGATCCTAGTGAGTCCTTGGAATCCCCCCACCCCCATCCCCATGTGTGTCCCCAAGTGGGCCCCACCACACACTTGAACTTACCTTATCCTAAGCTTGAGCTTAGGGGAGCTGGCCTCTATATTATATATTATAAAAGATAGCAAAATGCACTTTTTTTCACTACACACCTAGCCAATCAAATACAAAATATGGGCCCCACTTACTTTTTATACTTTTATTTTCTTTCTATTCTACATCTACATCTACATCTATCTACAACTTTTTACTTTGGGCCCCACTTAAGATAATAATAATATAATGTATAATATTAATCTACTACTATTATAAAAGAGAGTAAAATACATTTTTTTCACTACACACCTAGCCAATCAAATGCAAGATGTGGGCCCCACTTACTTTTTATACTTTTATTTTTTTTTTCTATTTTACATCTATATACAACTTTTTACTTTGGGCCTCACTTAAGATAATAATAATATAATCTATAATATTAAGATTATGAAAGAGAATAACTTGTGTGGGCTCCACCTATATAATAATAATATAATCTATACATTATTATTATTATTATTATTAAGAACAAAATGACATAACTTGTGTGGGCTCCACTTAGATAATAATAATATAATCTATATATTATTATTACCTTTTTAAAATAGAAGAATTTGGGCCCTACTTATATAATAATAATAAGATTATAAAAGAGAAGAACTTGTGTGGGCCCCACCTATATAATAATATGATCTATACATTATTATTATTATTAAGAACAAAATGACATAACTTATGTAGGCCCCACTTAGATAATAATAATATAATCTATATATTATTATTACCCTTCTAAAAGAGAAGAACACGGGCCTCACTTATATAATAATAATAAGATTATAAAAGAGAAGAACTTGTGTGGGCCCCACCTATAAAATAATAATATAACCTATATATTATTATTATTATTATTATGTCTCTATCTCTATATCTATATCTATACCCTTATATAAAAGAGAGTAAAGAGTCATATTTTTTCACTACACACCTGTCCAATAAAATGTAAGATGTGAGCTCCACTTTGTATTATTATAGATATATATAGGTGAAGTATTCAAGTGCATCCATCCCTCACCATTTTTGGTGAGGGACACCCTCTTTTGGGAAGTGTTAAGTACAAAAAGGGGAGTCCTATGTACTTGACACTCTCCTTTTTGTACTTGGCACTTCCCAAAGGAGGTGTCCCTCACCAAAAATGGTGAGGGATGGATGCACTTGAATATTTTCCTATATATAGATATGCTCAATAAAATGCAATATATGGGCCCCACTTAGTATTATTATTTTTCACTACACACATGCCCAACAAAATGCAAGAAAATAAATCAAGTGTATTTTACTTACTATCTTTTGGTGTTCAATACTTCTAATTTTATGGGCACTTTAAATACTTCGCCATCAGCTTAAAAATCAGTTTAAAAGTCGCGACAAAAAGGTATTAGCTAGCTTGCTACTTTTGTTATTGTTGCTGGTGACCAATTGGTGGTTGTATTATAATTCAAACACCAAATTGACTACACACGAGAGAATTAACATTCTTTTTTTTCCTGAAACAATGTTAATTGTGCAAATAATTTCTATTTATTTTATTTTTTATTTTTTGGTGGAAGTAAAAGATACGTTAGTGGTATTTGTATTTGAAATTTGAGAGTTAAGAACATCAGAAGGCTCCGAGAGGTTTCCAGAATATGTGAGATTATTTTCTTTATACGGATGTAACCCTTTGTTATTATTTTTTAAATATTAACACTTTAATCTTTTGTACACTAACCTTAAATATTTGTAATTTGATGTTCCTTCAGTTGTATATTATTTATTATGGCCTTTGAAAAATGTATGGGGACCTCCAAAACGTATAAGCACATCCCATATATACAAGTACTGCGTTTGCATTACTGCTTTATGTTTAGTTTTTTCTTTTTTTTTTTTAGAAAAAAATAGCAACTGACAAAATATCATAAATAAGAAAGTGAAATGTACAAACTTAAACTCATTTTATGTCCGCCTTGTTTTTTTCTCTCTTTTAATGAAAGTTACTATGAAAAAAAATTAAATATTCTCTGCCATTTTGCTTCATGTGTTTGTATTTTATTTAGTTAGAATAATTGCGTTTTCAATCTGACATAATATTTGTATTGATCTTGATTTATACCCCTGTTGGAAGAATAATTACAAGTTGGATAATGTGATAACTACTACTAAATATTGGTTCTCTTCTAATATTAGTGATTGCTAAAGATAATTCGATAAATGCAATTTAGTGGTAGGTCTTATAGATTGCTATCGTAAAATTATTGTTGTTCTGTATAATTTGTAGTTAAGGGCATTTCGAGGGCATGAATATATTTATTTATTATTGCTCTTACTCATGAGGTTTAAATTGAAAAACTTTGATAATTTTCTAACACATTTATTTATTTCATCATTGCAAGCTTCTTCTTCTTCTTGTTATTCTTATTATTTTCATATATTTGAATAAAGCGTCATGCATTTCCTTAAAGGAAAAACAAGAATCTCATAGAAACTGCTTGTTATGCTAGCGTTACTACTAACTTCAGAGTCAGTGAATGAAGTGATCGTTTTAAGTCTAAACAACTAAAATAAGTATTTGATATTGAGCTGCAACAAATTCAGTTTGTCTTTGTTCGTTTCGAATTTTTCTTATTTTGATCAGCACTCCCATCCCCTATATAGAACAGAGCAGAAGAGTTGATCTAGAATACCCAAGTTACATTCTTAAGTATTTTTTAAGAGGAATGTCCAATTATGTTGCCAGATTTGTTTTTGTAGTTTTTTATTTTTTGGTATTTTTTCCTTCTAGATATCTCTATTTGTGAGCTTCTATTTAACCGAACTTCTATGATTACTTTGTATTATCATTTTCTTACTGGGTATAAAATATAGCACTTTGCATCAAGTAAAAGAAGATGCTGACTCTTGGAGAGGTATTGCCTCTTTTTACCTGATAGTGGTTCGGCTTATAAAATAAAACAAAGCACATATTAAATACTAATATTGATCAACAGGTGCTCTGCAAATCTTATCCGTCAGAGTTCATATCATAGCTCCACCACTGTTGATCGCCGTCGCTTGAGGACAAGCCGGATTACTTCATTATTCTTCACGATCGGTGTGAGATGTTATTCTTCTTTGTAAGTCAAGACTAAAACCACCATCTCAGTTTTTTTATTCCGATGTCCTTAGGTAAGATATAATTAATTTTTTTCCTTAATAGAATTTGATTTTGTAGTGAACATATAATGTTCATGGTAATTGGTTAAAACAGTAAGCTCATCTGGTTATTAGTTTTTATTTTTATTTTTTTTATAAAACTGCAGGTAATCAATTTGACTATGCTTTTGACTGGACTCTAACTTTAGTAGGTCAAGTTTATCAGAAGACTGATAAGTCGATCTGATAGGTTAAATAAAGTAAATTTAAATTTCTTTGTACACATTCATGATAAAATACCTAGAAATATGTGATTTATATCCTCAAAAAGTTATATAAATTCCATATCGATTGTCTTTTGAGATATCATTTTTCTCACTATATCATCGTTTTATTGTTTTCAAATGTATAAGAAAAAAGTAGTGCCAGCTGTATTTGGACATTGCATGGGCCTTGCAATTTACAATCACTCATTTTCTGTTGAAATTTGATTTTTAAATGTATTTCAGCTTCTACTAAATTTTTTAAAATCTTTATTTTTTAAAAATCTTCTTAGTAAAACTATGTGTTCGGTGCATGTGCATTGCAAGTGCAGGGCTCCACTAGTATATGGTAAATTTCGAGAGATCCTATATATATGGTAAGCACGTTTGCAGGAAATAATGTTTCATCCAATCAAAATTAGCCAACTAATGTAAAATCTTATGCCAGCTAAATGCACCCTCTCAATTGCTTTCTTAGAATGATAAAATTAAGAAAGAGATTTTACACAGTTAGTTAATTTTGATTGGATGAAACAAGGGATCCGGACTCTCTGAATTTTTATTGGTGGGACTCACTGTGGAGTTAAACTAAGGAATTCTTCGAACTCGGCTCATTCGAGCATTAACCACCTCTCGTGACTTGCCTGAATTTTAGGCCGAAGCATAGATTGGAGCTTGAGTCCATTGATATTTCTTTATGAATTCACATTAAATGTGTGTCTATAATTTCATATATTTATATAAATTTGAAAATGCAAGACCTGAGCCCGGCTTGAGTTGTGAACAACCTTTGATTCCAAAGGTCCATTTGTTTCATGTAATTGAATTCCTAAGAATTCTAATGAAAAAAAAATGAAGAAATAAAGGTGAATATCCAAAAATAACAATCAAATAGTCTTTCATTTAATTAGAAAAATGAATAAAAGGGAGATAGAAAATAAAAATTCGGCCATTATCTTAGTAATTCATATCTTGAGAAAAAACCACATTTATCTTTCATCCCTCGCATATTTAATAATTATCTCTTGAGCCTATTTGACTATGAATTCCATGCATTCAATTTCCATGCAGAGCCAAACAACCAAGAACCAATTAGGTTTTGTGCAATTTTGCACTTTGGCAATAACCATACTGCACTGCTGCAAAAAGCCTTTTGTTTTCAAACTAAAGCCATCCAAATAGGGGACAAAATTAGCCCATTTAGCAACTTCAACACTAGCACAGGGCTGATTTGCCTTTTGCGCAAGGGAACACGTGTAAATGTTATATATATATATATATCCTAAGCTTAAGTGTGTGGTGGGGTTTCCTTGGGGACCCGTATGGGAATGGGGATGGAGATGGGGGGTATTTCAAGGACTCCCTGGGATCTTCCTATCTATAAAAAATCAGCCCTAACCGTGATTTCTATCATATTCATATGGGCCCAAAAGTTTAATGGTCAATAGCCCATTCAGATCGATACATAGTCGATCCAACGATCTTGTAAATTCGGATTTGACCGAAAGTTAGTGGACATGTGTAATTTAGGGGGGTCATGTGTTTGGTTCATTTGGATTGACCAAAAGTGTGCCCCACAAGCATGAGCTTACGAAAATTTCTCCTAAGCTTGAGCGGAGAGCCTTGCGCGCTTTCTCTCTCTCTATATATAGTCGATCCAACAGTCCAAAAAATTCGGATTTGTCCGAAAGTTGGTGGACATGTGCAATTTAGAGGGGTCATGTATTTGGTCCATTTGGATGGACCAAAGGTGGGCCCTATAAGCACGAGCTTACGAGATTTTATCCTAAGCTTGAGCTTAGAAAACCCTTGCTATATATATATATATTGAAAAATATGCATGTGCATCCGAGGGACAACATAGTAGGGTTGACTTTATAACACATCCGAGCCATCCACACACATGGAACCCCCTTAAGTACACTAGGCCCATTGAATTTTCACCTATCCAAATGGATTGGATCGTTGGATCGAGTGTCAAATTTTTTCCTTTAATATAAAGTCATTAAATTTGTGGGTCACAGATGAAGGGGTTAGAGGCATGTGATTGATTCCAAATTTGATCTATGGTCTTATTCAAAGTGTCTCTTCCCATCCCCCACAAGTCCCATGATTAGTGGGTCTCTAAGTGGGCCCCATTAAGTTTGTCCCTCACCATATGACAAGGGAATGATGCACATGAATATCCTCTGTATATATTATACACATAAAATACATTACTTTGTTTGTCAAAATCACCATTTTAACATAAGTAAATGAGTACATCAATTTTACGTGTATGAATGTTTTGGATATTTTTTATAAATTTTCTCAAAATCCACAAAAATTTAATATCTTGATGCTCATCATTAAAGTGTGTCAATCCTGATTTCTGATTAAAACCAATGTAAATCTAAATGAGGGCTCCGTTAGAAAAAGCGACTTGAACCTCATTTATTGACCTTGGGAGACGTTCAATCACATTTATAAGCATTTCTTGGGAGATGTTCTATGTATCCTGTAGAGCAATAATATGAAAACGATCTGTGCCTGGTTTTTCTAGCCAACTTGAAACCCACACTCCCTGCCTGCTCTTCATTAAATATATTTATAGTAAGAGGTCCTGTATACCCGGCATCTGAAAAGAAAAAAAAATGATGAATCCAAGGAAAGATTGACATCTTCAAGTCTACTTGGCGATGAAAACAAAGCCCCATGTCTTATTCTCTGGGGGGCAAAACTACTGGCTGTGAATTGTGATATATAGAGTTGAATTCACATAACTGAGACTTGATAGGCTGTGTAGCTCGATGAAACAAATTGGCAGCTTTCTTTGAGAAAACCGCCCATTCTAGCTTTTGGATTGTTATATATAAGTCCCACCCAGTCCAGTGAATCATTGCAACTAAAATGGCAAGGCTAATGAATTCACATTTCCACTTCTTCGTCCTCGCCATCATCTTCAGCAAAGCAATTAGCTCCAGGGCAGATTTGAGCTTGTCAAAAAGGACCCCTGCCCTGTTCATATTCGGCGACTCAACGGTGGATCCTGGCAACAACAATTACATCCAAACAATCCCAGAAAACCAAGCAAATTACCCACCATATGGGCAAAATGGTTTCTTCAAAGGCCCCACTGGACGCTTCACCGATGGACGTGTTATTGTTGATTTTATTGGTAAATATGAAAGTTCTGCAGATTTGAACCTTACCTTTTTAATTCCATGTACATGCTCATCATCCAGTTCCTTTTTTATCTGAGTGTAGCCTGCTGCCTGCACCACTATGTCTAAGCACCCACGAGGATCTCATACCTAGGGCCCAACTATGATGCATCCAGTCCCGCCAACAATCACTACACCCAAATTTGACCTTGTTCAGGCTCATCTGATATATAGGATTGAATGATGAAAAAACTGCACACTTCAAATACCATCTTGCTTTGGGGGCTTCAAACCTAAGCCAAGTACGATTTGATTCACAACAAATTTGACGCACCCCACTCAAGGACATATACAAACTATTATGGTTATAATGTCCACCCACATTTCAAATTCTGCCTTTTGCATTTAAAAAGATATGATGAATACAATTTTATGATTTTATTAGCATTTCATTAATTGCAAACAATGCCTCAGTACTGCCAACAAACTCATGGTTGAGTGATGTTGGCACCTTGGTTTTACAGACATGTATATCTCAGTACTTCTATGCATCCATGATGACAAAGATGCCCTTGTTATGAGCTCAAGAGACCAAAACTACATCTCCTCATTGTCCCTACAATGCTAGTAGGAAAAAAAAGCCATATTTCTGTAAGGACAAGGAGGATGTCAGCTCAATCTTAACATTGATGAACTTTTTCCCCCTCTATTGATGCAGCTGAATATGCCAAACTTCCATTAATACCTCCATTTCTACAACCATCTGCTGAATTTCTATATGGCGCTAACTTCGCATCCGGCGGAGCAGGTGTTCTTCCTGAAACAAATCAAGGCCAGGTTAGTGATTTTCATCTTCCTTTCATAACAATCACACAATCTTGTAATTTTCTTGGGGACTAACTCTACTGTAGCTTATGCAATCAATTATCATGCCATTCAAAAACATATATTCAATCAAGTATCATGAAAATATACTAAAAGGAATAGGAAAGCAAAAGCACATGCCCCTGCCACACGTGCGCGCGCATGCGCACAGAGAGACCATGTAATGATAGTAACAAACTGCAACACTGCTCTATTTACAGTTGTTTTTGCAAACATAGTCTAGTTTGATAAGACAAAATTTTGGAGACATCCCTGAGTGCTCATTATGAGGATGTGGCCCTCAAATTGCAGCTGCCTTTCTTTTGAGCCAAAGTGAATATTCAAAAGTAATTAACTGCATCGAGAGCAGCCAGATCTTCACTACACAAATTATGGTAGCCACAATAGTCTGACCACTTCATTGCACAACATAAAATAATCGAATTAAATTCATAGAGCAACTAAATGCCATCTAAACATGTAAAGATGAGTTCCAACAGAAGAAATCATGCTCTATTCTTGATTTATTGCACTTTTGTTCATTAATTAAAGTCAATGATCTTTCAGCTGTTAAATAAATAAATAAATGGGCCTTGTTATTTTCAGGCTATTGACCTTCAGAAACAACTCAAATACTTTGAAGAGGTGCAAAACTCATTAACAGAAAAGCTGGGAGATGTGCAAGCAAGGGAACTGATATCAGAAGCCGTCTATTTCATTAGTATTGGAAGCAACGATTACATGGGTGGCTACTTGGGGAATCCTAAAACGCAAGAATTGTTCCCTCCAGAACAGTACATCAGCATGGTCATAGGAAACCTAACACAAGCAATCCAAGTGAGCCTTTTTCTTTCATGGCTTAATATCCCAATTTGAAATGTTTTGTGCTTGCAAGTAATGTCGCTGTAAATATAATTTTGGGTTCTATTAATTTGGAAAAAAGAAATGAATGCTCAGATTCTTCGAAAATCTCAATGTCAACAAAGTATTCAGAAGTGAAATCCAAACCTAGGAGAAGATCCCAAAATATCTTTCTCTTCTGCTCAATAATTAAAGAAGTGCCACTACTGATCCTATAAATTATGTTTCTAAAAGCTCCTATATCTCTCAATACTGAACAATACAGAAATACATGAGTAAAAAAAAATTAAAAACTGTGTTAATGAAACATAAAATGACTAATCTGCCCATAGAATGTATTTTAGATATGCCATTTCTTAAAGTTTCATTCAACATTAAACACAGGTTTGATGAGTTCAAATTAGTGTGAGTCTCAGTAAAAGCTTCTTTACTTTAAATTAAGGAACCGGTTCCCTCATGATACCCTTCAGTTTGATTGGATTAGGAAAGGACCAAATACCCCTCCAATCAATGGTTTTAGGGCATCAAAACTCAGTGGTTCCCTGAGAACAATATTCTTTTGGTTCAGTCTAATATGAATAATGGTTGATCATATCAGATTAAGGTGAGTACCAAGTTATGGGGATAGTGTGTGCATGTGAGGGTACAGCCAATGACAGGTGGGCGCCACTATTCATAGTAGATATAGGGTGCATCAAACCTGGGATTGAAGTTAGTTTTTAGCCTGTACACCTGAAGAATTTTCTCTCACAAAACCAATTGGAAAATCACTTATATGCAAACCAACTCAAGGGATCCCCCTAAATGGATGCCAATTACTAAGGCCAGGGAAGACAACAAGGGGACTATCATGGATTAGAGAAGTTCCAAAAACTAGCCTTATCAAATTATCATAGATATCTAATTTAAGGCCCAAAAATCAGCTGCAAAAAATGGGGTGTCCAGTGGGTAGTAACATCAATATCATTTGACACCTCAGAGAGACTGCCAGGATTTTTTTTTTCTTTCTTCCATTGCTTCTTCGTTATTCCCCCTTTTCCTTCTGTGGTGTGTGCATGTTTTTTTCCTTTTTTCCTTGGGGAAAGACAGTGGAGGGTGGCTATCAAAATAGTTATCTGAACTGGTGTGCAGGAAAATACTTTCAATATTTATATACAAGAAAAAAATAGAATCAACACTTTCATAAATTGAGTATATAATAAATGTATGGAAATGATCAAGTAAATATCCTAAAACTATTAGGGAAAAAAAAAAAAAAAACTCAGTGTTGAATTTCTAACTATGCAACGTTGCTGATGTTTGGTACTGTGCATTTTGTAAGTGATCTCACACTGCTCTATTTTTGTGTAGTGCATTCATAATCTGTAATAGCTTGCATTGGCATGAATTGATTCGCTAAAATCTCAATATTTTTTAATCTGAAAAAAAAAAAAACAGAGTAACTAATTCTAAGTACTCTCACTCATATGGCTTTGTTATGTGGTAGTAGGTACTATACCAAAAAGGAGGCAGGAAGTTTGGATTTCTAAGCTTGTCTCCTTTGGGATGCTTACCTGCACTAAGAGCCTTAAACACCAATGCTGAAGGGGGTTGTCTCGAAGAAGCATCGGCGCTAGCACTAGCACATAACAATGCACTCTCAGCTGTTCTCACCAACCTGGAGCATATCTTAAAAGGCTTCAAATACTCCAATTCCAATTTTTACAATTGGCTCAATGACAGAATGCACCACCCAGATAAATATGGTACTACTGCAGGCCTCTCTCTCTCTCTCTCTCTCTCTCTCTCTCTCTCTCTCTCTCTCTCTCTCTCTCTCTCTCTCTCTCTCTCTCTCTCTCTCTCTCTCTCACACAAAGCATAAGACAAGAAGATAAATAAATAATAGTTATTACTTTATTATACTTGCATAGAGAATTCTCAATTTGAGGGCCTGTTCATTTTTGTCACATAGTTCCCTAAACTGTTGCCTGTCTTATAAACCACGAATAGCAAGAACATCTGTGATACTCCAAATTGGAAGAGCTATAGAAAACCCCTCGTTAGTAATGGTGCAATCAAGTTAACGATCTAGGTGGCTTAATTATGACCCCATAAGTAGAGAATCAGTGCCTGCTAACGCTCCCCCCCAACCCCACCCCCCCCCCCCCCCCCCACCAAAAAAAAAAAAAAAAAACAATTGCAACTGTTTCCAACTTTTTTTTTTTTTTTAAGTTAACAGTAAAATATATATAACGTAATTTGTTATCTCTCAAACAGAAACAGTAAATTTCAGGAGGAGAAAGAAAAGGAAGTACAAAAGGCTCCCTCGGTATAAGATGCATACAAAACAAAGGAACAGAAAAGAAAAGAAATATTACAACATGAGCCACATATACATATCAAATATCAACGCTATCAATTCATTGTTTCCAAATTCTCATTTACACTTCTTAAAGTATGCATCGGTGCATCCGCTTTCTCATTTTCACTTCTCAAAATATACCCAAAAATCACCACCACTATTGTAGCTTTCCTTTATCTCATTTGTAATAAATCTCCAAGGGCACATCACAGCATTTGAAATCTGACATTGCGGCATTTGGTGAGTCGCTCTCCACTATTAATTGACCAGAAAAAAACTTAAAAATTTCTAATGCCTCTCTTATAGCTGCTTCGTTTGAATCCTTAATTTCAAGGAAACTGAATGCACCACCTTAACAACATTATCATCACATTTATACGCTGTACTCATTACCATGTTCTATGATGATCTGTCATATATCTTGTATTTTGTTTTGCTGCTTTATTCTATTCTCTTGTTTGCTGATAAAAACTGAGTATATTAATGGAAGACTTTGTTAATTTGATGTTGAAGATTTCAAGGAAGGGGTCAATGCTTGTTGTGGGACAGGACCCTATGGGGGTGTCTTCAGTTGTGGAGGGAAAAAGGCAGTGAGCGATTACAAGGTATGTGACAAAGCCGGAGATTATGTATGGTGGGATTCTTTCCATCCAACAGAAAGGATCCACGAGCAATTTGCAAAGGCACTTTGGAGCGGACCATCATTCTCCGTAAGGCCATATAACCTAGAGGACCTCTTCTACAGCAACGAGCATCTCACCATTGCAGACATTGTCGATAATCCAAATGATGTTGGTTCAAACACCTTTGCCTAGTTACATGTAGTTGTATTTTGTAGTCATATGTTTCATATTCAGGTGCAACTCATTAAGATCATTTATCCCAAGATGAACTTTTAAGCTTAGTTTATTTTTAAAGAAGTAATTGTGAGGATTTTATTAAGATTCAAGCAACCCTATACATCATCAATCTCAAGGGCACCTTGGGTATAAAAGACTTATAACCCACAAGATGATTAATTATAGAGACCTTCCCCAGGAAAAACCTAACAACCCCCTGTTTAGCTAAGGTATAGGCCAAACCACTTGCTGACCTAAGCTGATGCTTAAACTCCACCAAAAGAAGAGAAGCCAAAGCCTTATTCTCATTAATGCAGAACTGAAGCTTCCAAGGCTTGGGCCAATTGAGATGATGTCAAGCTTCCATGATAAACTTAAAATTAGTTTTCCAATGATGTGAAATACTGAAAGATAATCTTACTAATGCCAATACTTGCAGGGTTCATTTTGCTTATTCTTTGGAATTCCTAGGATTTCCTAGGAAATGGACGTCTATTAAAGGGGCTAAGAGTGAGGCACCATCAAAATATAACTTTTCGATGAGAAATGATTGCCCACCCTTTCACCCTACAAAATTAAATCCTTGGAGTTTGATGGTCTCCTCTAGATCTCCACGCAGTCCTTCACTCTACACCCCTTCAATGAAAAGGCCACTTTCATTTGCATCATAAAAAACTCTAAGAATTAGGCAAGACCAAAACCAATATGGCAGCTGTCACACGCACATCAATCCCGATACCTCTCCCTTAGCAGGAGAATGCCCAACCATGCATTAGTAGCATAGTTGGCAAAATCAAATTTCAACTGACTATCCCGTGAAGTCTGATGTAATTATGTCTTCCTAAATGACCACTTTGTTAAAATCATGCCTGCCTTTTCTTCATGATAAAGGACTTTATATGTTATCCTTCAGTCCTCACATGTTCTCCACTAAGTTAAAACTTAAAAGTATCACTTAGAGAAATTGGGAAATTCTTCTCCTCCGCACGCGGGAATCCAAGCCTTCAACAAAAGCGGGACCACCCTGAATTTCACCAGGTCCCACGTGATGGATGGCGTCAATGCACAGAAGAAAATTGTCCAGACAAATAAACACCTCATGCATATGCTTTCTACAACCCCCTTTTATTAGGTTTAAACATATCTCTATGATGCCTCTAAGAAAACAATTTGCTCGATATATACATGATGCAAACCCTATGGAAGGGTTTAATCAAACTAGATGAGGTGTCGAAGCACAGAAAAACAAAGTTCCAAAGAGACTTTCATGGAGAGGAAATGAAACTCAAAGGGAAACCTCAATCCACAAAGGAAAATTCTTACAATCCACAGAGGAAATGAACCTCCGGTCCTGTGAGGACGGTCCTCAGGGTCTTACAATGAGGACCACCGGGTGAGGCCCACCTTGGGACCCCACTTATCATGGGACAGAGGGGATCGAAAGATTTAAGTGGGGCCAACCTAGATATCAAATTTTATGTCAATCTAATACCTCTAACCCCTTCATCCATGGTCCGCAAGTTAACAGCTTTATTTCAAACAACAAAAATTGACCCTCCATCCAACGGTCCAGGCCATTCAAATCCATGGGATTTGATGACTATAGGGGTTTGTGTATGTATGGTCCATTTGGATGGGTCATAAGGCTATTATTTTTTAGTTTTTATGGTTTTTTACATTATATGATGTTTATCCATTATTTTTAAGTCTTTTTAGTTAATTGTTACTATTGTTTACATCATATGATGTTTATACATTATTTTTACATATTTTAAATTGGCTAAGATGGATTTGATTTTTCATTTAGATTTATTTGTGCAGTTGAATGTCCATTTTGGCTTCCTTATATAAAGATTAATTCACTCCGCATTGGTATATGGCAGTCACAACTCACAAGTTAGAGGAATTATATTTTCTTTAACATAAAAAAGAGTGACTAAACGGGATCTTTTTTTAAGTTTCTCATAATTGGATAATTTCCTAGTTGATTATAATGTACAGGGAAGTTTGAAATTAGATTGTCTCTAAATTCATACTTGTTAACATTGTGTGCTCTGAGAATTTATAGAACCAAACACACAACAAATCCCAACTGGTGGCAATGCATAACAATTTTGTTTGATGATGCAAAAGGACAGTAACCCTGTTCGTTTTGTTGGCTATTGATGGAAAATTAAGATCGTATAGATGTACAGCCTGTACAGGTAATGTGGCCTGTGGGCACTTGATCAAAGATATGTCCATTTTGTAGGCTCTTGAACTTGATTATGACTTATTTGTATAGGTTATTCTCTTTCCTTTTTAAAGCTTATTTGTACTTTTCTGCCTCGCGCACAGGTTTTATCCCTAGTGTATGCCATGCAACTGGCAGGGTAGTATTATGAATTAAAACAATGAAAAAGAAAGGATAATGAAAGCCATAATCGAATTTGAAAAGATAAGAAAAGTAGTTACCTTAATTAAGTAAATCAATGTTCTTCCTGCCTGGATCTTTAATTCCTTGGGCTTGATCGTGCTGGTCTAGCATAATCCTTCCTTAATATTGCACTAATCAACACTAGAAGTCTAGAAGTCATTCATCTCTTGTTGATTGTAGTTGAGATTGGTTTAGAGGAGTCTTGTTGTGGAGATCTGAATCTCTACCTGAGTGTAGAACTGGTATGATCGCTGGTTTTTCTATTGATTTCGAGACTGGTTTGCACTGAGAGTTAGAATATTCTTGGCAGCTTCTCCTCTTGAAACAGGAGAGAATAAGTTTCTCTGGAACTGTTCAAAAAAGGAAAGGAAAGAGTATGAAGAGGTTTCTCCAGAGAAATGTGAAACTCCCCATTTTTATTCACCCAAGTGACCACAAAATGTTCTAATGAGATTCCATGCTGCCAAACATACTCTCTCTTTAATGGCTGGACACTGCCTGCCACTTGCAACTGGAGCATGCATACTGATAAAATAATGCAACTGAAGCATCTCCGCCAAAGTAAAAAAAAAAAAAAAAACGGTTTTCCATCTTCAATACCTCAAAAATCTTGCATCACTAATCGTTCAAGAAAAGAGCAGTTTCGTTTTTTAATATTGCTTAAGGTCCCAGCTAGGCATGACATATTTAACACAATTTGGAATATGAAGTTTGCAAATGGGCTGGTCAGGGACTCAGGGGCCTGACTTTCAAGCCCATGGGCTGGTCTGGGTCTAAATATTTGCCCAATACTATATGATCCAGGCTTGGGGAAATGCCAGAGCAGCCCAGCCCATGAAGATGCATACCTGGAGCATTCTGAATAATAATTTGGGGAAGGCAGGAACTATTACTACAATTAAGATTCAAACCAGTGCTCCAAACACAACCTACAAGCATTTACCAAAAAAAAAGAAAAAAGAAGAAGAAAAAGAAAATAACCTACAAGTAGTTTGGCCGTTCCAAATTCCAATTCTGCTGAAATACCCAAGATGCTCCTTATTTCAGATAAATCAAAACACATCAAACATCTGATTAGTTTTCTACATCTGTTCATAGTTTATTGGTCAGATAGAGCAAACTTAGTAACCAACCCCTTCCACATTCCTGCTAGCTGATCTCTCCATCTCTTTCTGAATCTTTTCCTTCTTCAATCTCATCCTCTCTCCCCGCTCCCGCCACCCTTCTTCCAACAACTCAATAAACTTCTCTTTAATCGCAAGCAAAGGGTCCTTATCAATCAGTTCCTCCCCATCATATGCTTCCCTCAACACTGCTGTCTTAATCCCCCCTTTCAGTGATATATAAAAGATCCCTGAGTGCCTTGTGAAAATATTCCCAAACGCATTTGAAAATCGATATTCCTCCCAAAACTTTCCCAGCGTCGGGACAGGCATCCTCTTCAGAACTGAAAGCGAAAGAAGTTCATGAAAAACACCCACATTTCTTCTCTCCATCTCTGGCGAAGCCTGATTCAAACTCGACACATCTTCATAAGGTGAGATATACGGCATCTCCATCCAATCTCGAACCCATTCCCTCATCTCCTTCTTCAGAAAAAAACCAGGTGGTAGACGATAGTTAAAATTCGGCCGGACCCGAATCCCAGTCAATTGGGACTCTTCTTCAGCTCTCATCTCTATGACAGATTTCGCAAACTTAGGCTCCCAAGAACGCAATTGCAAGAAGGATTTTCCCTCACCAGGACTACCCACCAACTGAAAATACTCCTCGTACTTCGGCACCAAATTACACAAGAAGTCATCTGGGAAACCAAAATCCCTCTTCACATGTAACAATTTATCAGCACTCAGTACTTTATCCTTGGACATCATCAACAATTTACACAACTTCGACACGAGAAAATGCTCATTCTCAGCTTTTATCTGCTTCTCTTCCTCGAGGAAGCGCTGGAGCCTGTCGCTGGCACGGAGGAATGGTACAGGTTGGGTTTTGGGCTTGATCCGATCGAGGTAGATATCAAATAGCCCGGGGTTTCGATTAAGGAAAGTCTTGATTTTGATGGGAAGACGGAGTCTTTCCCGACGTTTCTCTAGATACCGGAGTGGAATTACTTGCCTGGGTTCATTAAGGACTTCTTTGACGACTTTGGCACAGAGACGCCACTGCTTGTCATTCTCGATGGCACCATCCAATGGCCGGTCCTTCCGCCACTCTACTTTGAGGCTGGAAATTGAAGCAGCTGATAAAGAACATACAGGTAGTATTGGCGACAGATGGTGCGTAAGAGAAACCAAGATTCGATTTTTCTGCATCCTAATTTACAAAAGGTTGGGTCACTAAGTTCAATACCAGGAAAGCGAATTGACCAACGCCGGGTATTCTAACTTGAAACCAAAAAAGATTTGTCCTTTTTCACTGTTCTGTGTAAGGTGTGTGATCTAGAATTCAGCAAAAACCAAAGAGAGCCTGGGTTTTGGACATTCAGATCAAGGGATTTCAGTACCAACCAATGTAGGTGAATCGATGGAAAGAGTTTCGATTTCAAGACCTATCCGAATGGGTGGATTCGGAAATAACCTAAAGAACAGAAACCAATTGCTAGAAACGGAAAACCCAGATTCCAAGCAAAAAAGAGAAACGAGTGAGAAATGCCTACTTCCGACGAATCATCTGCTCCTTGTGATGTCTCTCTACGGACGCCATTGAAGAATCTTCTTTCGCGTTTATTCAATGCGAATGGCGAGATTTTCACCTTTCAATACGAATGATCGAAGATTGGAAAAGAGAACAGATGCAATGCGAACCCGCGAATTTTACAATTTTTTTCGTTCTAGGGTTCCTTCACTTCACTCGTTGGTACTAAAAGAGGGTGAATTTGTAGGCTGTATGTAGTTCACGGGTTGCAACTAGGCGGGCCAGTTCGAGTCCGGACGCAAAATTTATTAAGGATCCGAATCCATATCCACTAAGTGGGATGGATGCAACTTCACTTTTTATAGGCTATGGAGTCAAACTCGGCCAATTTGTGTAGAGAGATTCCAAACACACCCACCAATTTTGCTTGCCAACCCACATGCTGTGCTCACCCACTGAAAAAAAATATAAACTCTCCTTTTTTTGCTGAGCCCACGCACATAATATTACCAACGTGCCCTTTCTTCTTCTCCCTATCATTCTTCCTTTCTTCCTCATTTTCGTCCGTTCATTGAGAAAACGTGCGACGTCTTTTCAGATCGTCTGAGCATCTCCTCCGAGCCTGTGGATAGCTCATCTTCTTCTCTTCTTCGTGGGCAAAGGCTTCTTCATCTTCATCTTCATCTCCCCCCGGAACCTCTTCATCTTCAACTTCTTTCATTTTTTTTTCCTCTTTGTTAATTTTTTTTCCAACTAAATAAACATGTAATGCAAATGGATTGAGTGCATGCAAGCGGAATGGAGTGTGTGGGTTGCAATTGGGAGGGAAATCCAGTTTAATGGAAGGGATGGGAGAGGGTAGAAGGAAAAATCACTAACGAATTGCATGCAAAATAAAAAATATGGTTCGCGTTCTGTACGGAAACGCAGATCCGTGTACATTAAAATGTACACGGCAATTTGATGAAGTGCAAAGAAATTTTACACGGCAATTCAAGCCCGTGCATGTTGCATATGCACGGGGATTCAAATCCGTGCAGGTTGCATATGCATGGAGTTTCAAACTCGTGCGTTGTGCATATGCACGGTGCTTCAAATCCGTGCAGGTTGCATATGCACTACTAATGAAATCCATGCAGTATGTTTACTTATTTATTGTTAATCCAAATGATGTATATATTTCAGCATGCCGCCAAGACGAGTTCGTCGTGGTAGTTCTTTGACCTCAGGGAGCGATGGCGCTATTAGTAGTCCGTCGACCTCACAGAGTCGGAGTGGTATGGCGAGCTCATCCACTACAAATCGTCATAGGCCTACGGCGTCAGAGTGGAGACTTGCCGGTTACATACATGCATCGTCTACAAGGACCGTAGTCAGATTTTATGGGTGTGATACGTATTTTGTTGGTTGAAAGATGAACTATGTATTATTTTTTGTGGATGAACTTTGATGTGAAGAAAACTATTTACATAACATTTGATATTCGGATGTACTTTAATAATATGTGGATGAAGTTGTTTACCAATTTATTTTTAAAGTATGCATGTTGATCAAAGTAGCAATGGTGATGCAAAATTTTACAATAAAAATCTAAAATAACATTACATTAAGCCTAAGAGCACACAATATGATAAAATAAAGTTCGCATTGACATTAGATTAACAAAGTCAATTGTTATCTAGATTAATCGTATCCTGCGTAGCAACAAAGCCCCCTATGATATCTTTGAACTGCTCGATGCCACTTGCCGAGCCATGTTGTATTGCACGAAAATCCAGAGCCGTGCAATACACTGATGCACGGAAATCCAGAGCTGTGCAATACACTGATGCACGGCTTCATATTGTCGAGCATTACTATGATGCGCGGTTCTGCAAATCCGTGCAGGATAGGAATGGAAAAAAAAATGAAAACATGTGTAAAAAAAAACGAGCACTTTCTCTTCATATATGGTCATTTGCTTATCTATATTGGAGATGGCTTCTCTAAAACACAATGTGGTGCCTAAGATTGGAGATGTGATAGCTTATATGGGAAATGGAGATATGAGTTCTTCCAAAGTGGGAGCTTTATGATGATGAGAGGAAGTAGAAGAAAAAGTATATACTGTTGAAGGGAAAGAAGTGCAGAAGAATTAAAGATGAAATCTTGAAGAGAGGAGGAAGATGAAGTGAAGAAGAAGAAAAAATCAACTTAGGAAGAAGCAGATGGCCTGAAGAGGAAGATGAAGGCAATGGGTAATTAGGAAAATTCACAGATGGATATTCTTCGAATAAAAAAAAATTTAAATGTGGGTTGGCTTAGCAAATTGGGTGGGTGTGTTTAGAATTTCCCAATTGAGTATTCACCGCCTCCCACAACTTGCTTGAGTTTCAAGCCGAAGCATAGACTGGAGCTTAAGTCCATTGATATTTCTTTGTATATTCACATTAAAATGTGTGTCTATAATTTCATATATTTATTTCAATTTGAACATGCAAGACTTGAGCCTAACTCGAGTTCTAAATAACCTTTGAATTTAAGGGCCCATTTGTTTCATGTAATTAAATTCCTAAAATTAAAAAAAAATAAAGATGAATATTTAAAAATGACAATCAAATAGTCTTTCATTTACTAAAAAAACGTTGGGATAAGGTCAATTAACATTTTTACTGACCCATGTCCAATCACGTGTTTCTTGTCTATTTGTAAATACCTAGCCCAAGCCCACTACGTACAATATATATACACAAATATGTGAAGATAAAGAAACCCTAACAAAATTTGCAGAGACTTGCAACTTGAAGTGGAAGGTCGTGGAAGTGGAGAATTCTAGAGATTGAGTTTAAATACATGCGTTTTGGAGATAAACCTAATATAGGGGATATGTGGGTCAGTAAAACTCAATCCATGACTGACCTGTACGTTATGTGGGTCAGGTTGGTGGGTCAAATGTGAGTAAGTTAGGGCTAGGTTGTAGGTCAAGTCAAATTTTGTCCACTCTAGCTGTTTGATCCAAAGTTCGTTGAACTTGGGTTCAGCTCTGCAATGCAGCGGCTTGCTGCCATAAATTAGAGGCCACACTTCTTTCCGAGCCCATTTGGCACTTTATTAGACTAGTAATTAAAAGTCAAGTAAAGCTTCTATTTTTCAGATAATGGGTTATATCAATAGTATTTTAATTCAAAAAATTTTCATCTTTTTTTTTTAAAAAGTAAAAAAACAACCGTGTTTCTCCACTAAAAGAGGCTCCATTTTTCTATAAAAAAAAAGTCAAAAAGATTTCATACCAAACAACTAAAAATAAAATACCATCACAACCTAATTATATTTTATTCTCTCATGATTTGATGCTTTACTATACTTTAATTTACATATAAAATTACCAAACGCTAGACCAAAAGGTAGTATTGTTTCCTTTTTTTTTTTCTAAACTACAATTGACAATTCCTTAACAAACCCTGTCCAAAGCTATCATTCACAGACTCGCTAGTCCTGTTAAGTCCATCTCACAGCTAAGTTCTCAGGTTGTTCTTTTGGGGGAGAGAAGATCATACATGGAAAAAAAAAACTTAAAATTAATCTCATAACTATAATCAACTGACATTTTCATGACACAGAAGCATTTTGACATCCTTGACATGCGGCAACTAACCAGCAATAATACATCAGTTTCCTCAAGTTTTCCCAACAAAAGTTCAAGTGACATTATCATGCCAACGTTGCTTGTTCTAAGGGACGGGTTGTCCTTTTCAATCGCGTGAATAACTTTGTTTGCTGCAGCCTGCAAGTAGCAAGCTTAGGCAAGTTAGCGCAAAGACTCGAAACGGATAAAGAAATATTCTACCATGAATTTTAAAGCTAATTCTTCTCTGTTGCTGATGTGTCATAGTGCTTGGAGATATAAACACCCACGTCCAAAGAGATGGGAATATGGAAAAGAAATCCACCGTTTTCTGCATATACTCTTCCACGTCTCTCCCAATGCTAGGACTCGTGAGAATCTGACTCTTGCTACTTACGGGTGGTTATGCTCCATTTTTGTTGAAGTATGTAACAACCACACATAAGTAAATGTTTTTTTTTTCCCACAAAGTAAGCTCCTTTGTAGATGATCGCATGTAAAAGTTGATTGTTATTTTTCGTGATATCATTTTAATGTAGGTCTCGCTTTAATTGAAGTGAAACTTGGATGAGTGTTAATTCAAAAAATATATATGCTGTGTGGGTAGATATCATGGCTAATCCACCAAATATATTCCTAGAAGAGAAGTGAAAACTTCAAAAATGGGGCGAGAGTATGTTTGTGTGCGATCATGTAAATATCCATGTGGGAATTGAGTAGGGATGTTCATGGCCCAAGTTGGGCCAGGGTAAGCAATATTTAAGACTGGGCCTATTTTTGTACCATTGGCTTGGACTTGGCTTTAAGTGCATGGCCTGAACCCAACCTAGCTGTAAAATGTTAAGTACAGAGGCGAGTGGACGTGGGATTTGTAATAAAAATGGTTATACCAAGTTGCATCGAACTGTAATTCAGGTGGTGGGGTTGCGTGTGCATTTGTGAAAGGGCATGCGTTTGAGAACCCATTCTTAACAAAATAGTTGTATTTTTTTCCCTCAAATTCTATCTCTCTCGTTTGGATTGAGTCGTGCTCCGAGCTCTCTACCATTGAAACCAAGCCTAGCACATATATGCAAACGGACCTAAACTTTAGGTCCAAGCCTGGTTTGTGAACCAAATCCCAAAGCTCAAGCCTGGCCCAAAGCGAGCTGGGCTTGACCCGGCCCAGCTCATGAGCACCCCGTGACTGAAATTTAAAAAAGTTTTCCTCATTCCATGCGACCGCTTGAATAAATGATGGCTTGAGTAATCATTGTCCTCGCCATCATTCATGCAAACATCTTTGGTCGCTAAAAATGCCTTTCGAAATAAGATTTTTCATCTACAGGCTTAATGTCACGTCCTCAAAATAAGAATTGGGGAAAAACGTGAAAAATTAAAATCAAAATCAAATTCATGTGTTTAATACAACATAAGCTTCCAAAGGTGGACCCACAAAATCTCAAACCGTGGTGTGTCAACATAAACTTCATTAAATGCAATGGAAGCTTAATTCAGTTGGTATTCAATATTTATAAATGAGATCTAACACGAAAATCAAATAAGCATTAATCGTTAAAGTTGCAGAATGAATAAAACAATTACTAAATAAAAGGTTTATCAACATTAAAAGAAAGTACATCTAAAGAATTGCTAAGATGATGTTCTCTCTCATGCCGGCTCAGACAGCTCCAAAACCGTCTCCGGCATTCCACTCAGGTTTATCAGTTGGCTCAAACGTTTGAAACGTTAGATCCTCCTCTGTCTCCTCGGTATGGTAGGGCTCGGTACCTATGCACCAAATATAGTAACGTAAATAGCAAGAATATGATCATAATTCGAAATCAAGATACGATATCAAATGAATAAAGACAAGTGAGATCATATAGAAGTAATGACAAAGATATAACAAGAAAGAACGTATGACATAAATTCAAATAATACAAAGGGAGCAATATATAATTCACACGGAGACAAGTGTCCTCGTTGTGGGTGGTCTACCCTACATAACCAGGAGAACCCGTCCATAACGTCGGTGGTCATAAACCGATCAAATATCAGGATAACATGTTCACATTCAAAGCAGATTATAAGTGATCCGGACACATCGGTGATCAACCGTCCACATACGATCTGCAGTCGTTCATAAATGACTCACATAAAGGAAAACATATATGCATAATAGACATGATTAATAAAGCTCCAACACAAGAGGCCCAAGTCAAAATGAAGTGCTGGCCAATCTATAATCCATATCATAATCAAATTCACATCCCATATCATAGTCAAATCACATACATAATTTGCCGAGTCACCTCATAGTCCATATATAACACATAACAAGGTATACATAACCTAAAGGAATACATAACTTAAACCAACATATGCATGCGAATACACAGGTTAAGACATAGTGTAAATCAATCATAAGATTAGACATATATTCATATACCCGTCAACACATAATAATAATGTTAGTAAGCTAAGGACGTTACATCTCTCAAAAATTCATGGTGCATATATCAAATAAAGGATTTCCAATAGAGATGTATTGACTATTTCTTGCTAGAGTTCATTAAAATCATAACATGTATTTGAATCCTATATCCATAAGATACCGTATGCCAAAAGACGGTTCTTATGTCAAGTCCAGGTAGATAATTTAAGGTTATTAAATCCATATGAAGTCTCATACACAGTACCATAATTAATCCCCAAATGAATCAGAGCCAAAACAATGGAAAATCATCACAAAATGCCCAAGTGCACTGAACGTTCGAACATACGAAGCCAACGTTCGAACGTTTAACGCCTCGGGGTTTTGGCTAAGAAACGAGGGAAATCAGACGTTCAAAAGTTCAAGAGGCACGTTCGAATGTTTGATGCCTCTGCCCTTTGGCCCATACGAGCCTGACCTCGAACGTTCGAACACACGAAGCCAACGTTCGATGTCTCTGCCATTTGGCTCAGACAATTCTGAACTCACGCGTTTGAACGTTCCAATGCAACGTTCGAACGTTTGACGTTCAGAATGTTGGCCGAGTTCGTGCACATTGTCATAAATTGGTATTTTTCCCCTTTTTATCCATTTTTCAAAAGAGAGATCAATCCATCCAAATCCACACGAAACACATTCATTAGAAAGAGAATGGAACCCACATTTTTATTATCCAAATCACCAATTAACCCAAAACATCCATTAAAATCCCTAAACTATCACTATCATTTAGAAAATGGTAAATAACAAACCCATATGCATTAGATAGGAATCAAAGATCAAATAACGCATTCAATAACAAATTATAATAATGTACTTGCCTTTCACCGGGGTTGAAAAAGAGTGCAATAGGTTTCCTAACCAAAATCCAAATTCGATAATACCGGGGCACTTGATCACAATCCTAACACCAATCTGACATAAGAGATGTGATAGAAATGTTCAAATGAACAGATCTATGGTATTCCTACCAAAAACCTAACATTGGAAAGAATAAGAAGATAACTAAAGAGTATAGATATACTCCTAATGGTTTGAGGAGAGAGTTACATGTGATAAGAAAGTTGAAACAAGAATGATGGTATCCGATGGCTGGATCCTAAAGCCAGAATGGCTTGGGTGAAAGAGGAATAAGACGGAGAAGTTACGGGAGGAGTTGCAGAGATTAGTGGGGAGGGATAAGACGTGCGTTTAAAATAGAGATTAGGTTAAGAGGGAATATTCCTTTGGGCTTAAGTCATTGGGTCGGGTCAAACTGCAGGTCAGGTTATCTACCCATTAAACCAACTCACCGATCCAATATCTAATCTAACATGTACTCCACTTAATCCTAACTACTTAAATAACTAAAATATATTCAATTAAAATAATATTAATATCTAATTAAAATATAATAAATATATTAGGGTGGGACCGAGATCTTACACTTAAAGGTCACCTTATGTCAAGAGGCCATTGGTATTGCTAATCCTCTCTCTCTCTTCCCCATATTGCATTTTGTTGTCGTTAAACTATGAAACAGAAGATCATCTATTTCCAAATCTAATATGCTCTAAAACCTATTATAATAATATAATATTTACACACCTTTCAAATTTAAATTCAGTCAGCCGTTTTAATTCATTAAGGGCACGTTTGGTATAAAACGAGGGATCCATTAATTTGAGAATCCTCCACCACCGCACATCATCGAGGATTTTCTATAGCTGAGGATTTCACATCATTAGTGTATATCGGTGCATATAAATGCGAAAAACTAGTGTTGGTGCTTAAATTTGAAGAAATTGAGGTTTCCGAAGAGTGATGCTGCCTACACACTGAAAATCCATTTGCACACACGGACTTTTTTTTTTTGAACTTCCTAAACTACCCCTCCCTCTCCTTGTCGGCCGGTCGCCCCCTCCGCCCGACCTCGTCGCCTACAACCGACCCATCTTCTTGCTCGTTGCAGCCCGCCACCCTCTTTTCTTCTTCCTCTCCTTCTCCCTTTCTCTATCCCTCTCCCTTTCCCTCTCCCTCTCCCTCTCCCTCTCCTTACTCGTCCCCAATGCCATTCGCGCCACCATCTCTCTTTCCCTCTTTCACTCTCCCCCTCCCCCTCCCCCACTTTCTCGCTGTCTCGCCACTCTGGCTCGAGCGGCGGCCGGGGACGAGCGAGCAGGGAGAAGAAAAGAAAGGGAGACGGGGAGGAAGAGGGAGAGAGTGAGAAAGGGAAAATGAGAGGGAGAGGGTGGGCTACGACTGGCGACGAGCAAGGAGAGGGGTCGGTTGCAGGCGACGAGGTTGGGCAAAGGGGGCGGTCGCCCGGCGGGGAGAGGGAATGAGAGGGACGGGTAGTTTAGGAATAAAAAAAGAGTGTGTGTGTGAAAAGTGATTTTCAGTGTGTAGGTAACAACACTCGTTTCCAAATCCTATAAAGTAGATGGACATGAAAGTCCTTAGGAGCCTCCATTTTTTAGACAACGAGTTACTTCAAAAGTACACATCTTCAAAATTAATTTTATTATTCTTTTTTTCAAGAAAAAAGTAAAAAAACAAACACCTTTCTCCACTAAATGACAAACAAAACACCTACTTTTTAAATAGAAAGTCAAAAATTTCTCAACCAATCCACTAAAGGAAAAAATACCATCACAACTCATTATATTTTATTCTCTATTGATTTCATGTTTTACATCACTTTTACTTTAATAGTAAATTGCCAAACTGGCCCTTAGGAACTTCTAATGGTCAAATGTATATTTTTCAAACTCTCGAGGAAAACCGGCGAGGAGCTCGTGAGGATTTGGTTGCCAAACATTTTATTGCTTGTTAGTTAGACATGAAATAGGGATATTGAAATAGAATATGAAGGTTGCATTTTCCTTTCACTCAAAAAACATATTTGGAGAGATCGCAAGGGACACATAACGATAACTTTCTGACAAACAAACAGATTTATACAATAAATTCTAATTTATATATATATATATAGATTTTAGTTTAAAAAAAGCTGTACTTTATTCAATGCCCATGCCAAACAAGCAGGCCGGGGCCATTGCCGTTGAACTACTAAAGGGCCACGATCCGAATCCTGACCCGAGTCCAAACCCTAAAGTCGCTGTTTCTTATTTTACACGTTTTTAATAATATTTGATCTGTCTAATAATGCAGCTACTACAACGACGTTTCGGTTGTCTCTCTTTATTACGTCTTTATTAAATTTTCTTCACGCAATCGCGAAATGCTCCGCAGCGTCTCCCCTTCCATATCTGTTTCGCTGTAAAAAAAAAAAATAAAAAACCACGAACCGACCCGTGTTTTCTCGACTCTCCATTTTAATTTTCCCCCCTTCTCTCGTCGTCTTCCTATCAATAAAAGTCCAGCAAAAGAGAAATTCATTTTCCCACTTTGGTATTTGTGTGGATCTGGGGACTCTCTCTTTCTTCCCCATTTCAGTTTGTGGTTTCCTTTTCTCCCTTACCCTTAGAAGTTCTTTTCTTCTCCTCTCTGAGCGTGTATGTGTTTTTTTTAGCTTTCAGATCTAGACATCTAGTGTTTTCGAAGGCGCCCTTTTTCTCATAGATCACAGAGTCTTCTTGATCTTTGATTTTGATTTTGATTTTGATATTTTTTTTATTGTTTGTCTGGCGTAGAAGACTTGGTCACGTGAGTGGGAGGGAACTGGATGAAGTTATAGATTTGATATTGGGAGAGTAAAATGCTATATCTCAAGCAACCGAGCTCTGTTTTAGGGTTTTGGAGCTTGGAGTTTCGGTGATCTCGCTCGTTTTCGCGTGTCCATCTTAAATCCAAGGAGCCTAAAGGCTCGAGGATCCGAATCATGGACGCAGCAGGGAACCAGCTTGACCACAGGAGCTTCTACTTGCAGAAATTTAGGCTATACGAGACTCGATCGGTAAGATCTCTCTCTTGTTTTGTTGCTGCTGCTGCTGCTGTTTAGTCTGCTGGTGTTGTTATTTTGGATTTATAGCTCCATCAGGGGAGCGTTTAGCTCGGCTTGAATCAGTGGTTTCTTTTTGGTTTTGTTTTGAATTCTCTCGTGTAGTAGTTGTTTTTGAGGGTTCTTTATATTTTTCCAAATGCTTAATTGTAATTTTGAAGAGAAGTTTTTGACGTGTTTCTTCTACTGAATTATTGGATTGGATTCTCTGTGTAAGAAGTATTGGTTAGCTTTGTTTTTGCATGATTTTAGATACATGTATTATTTACTGTGTTATGCTTAGAATCCTCAGCCTTGCAATTAGTTTCTGTTTTTTCCCCTCCATTTTCTGCTTGATTATGTATAGTATTGTTGTTACATGTGATAATTTATTTAGTTTAGTGTCACGCCTCAAAAATCCGATCGGATCCTAACAGCATCTAGGGCGTGAGAATCGGGGGCCAAAAATCTTTTCCTCTAAATGCATTTGTGACCTCAATTTCGGGTGGTTCGAAGTCCATTGTGAGGTTATGAGTGATGAGCCACGATTCGTATAATCTGCGCAGATGGTCTCCAAGATAACATGTAAGTATGTAACAATATCAGAGCCGATACAAGTAACATAAAGCCATTTATTTAAAGTTCAATTACAAAATGCATTAGAGTTTTAATGAAGGTCCAATACTACCATAATGACCTGTGCAAGATGCACCTATGCTCATACAACCATATAACCGAGATGTGAAGTGAGGCTCTCAGGTACTAGCTCAACTCAACAACACCACGCTGCTGCTACGCTCCACTAAGGGTAATTCCTCTACCGGCAAATCATGTGGGACCGCCTTAGCCCCCTACACAATAGGGCTCCACTACCTAAGCACCAAATGTATCATCATCAGATTACATAATCTGACAGGTAAATAAATATGAGTAACAAGTATAGCATGTGCCAACAGGAAATAAATACTTAAGGAAAGACATAAATGATAAATGAACGGAATCACAACTACACATCGAAGCAATTGGGCTCTCCTCATAGGCTAACAAATTGAATGCAACCCAGGTGAACCCGGTCAAATGATGCAACTCAAGTGAACCCAGTTAAAATGATGCAACCCAGGCTAACCCGGTCAAAATGATACAATCCAAGCTGGTACAGTGGCATATGTCCACCTCTCGATCTGCTGACGGTAAGTACAAATGCATGCATAGCCCTATCCATAGGGAGGCACCCAAACCGTGGGGGCTACATGGGCATCGTGGTGCTTGACTCAAAGATCCAAAACCACACACCCACACACTCCCATACACACACATCCCCTGAACAAGGTGTCCCGTTAGTCTCACATTGGGTGTACCCACCGCATCGTCAATAGAGCCACAGGGGAGACTACCCCGCTAGCATATTAATAAAGGGTAATAAGCCGAAGAATGAAATGGGTATATGCTCCAGTCGTGTAATATTCAGAAGGTCCTAAGCTAACCATAGCCTATCCATATTCTATAGTTAAGGGCCAAGGGAGTAGGCACTAACCAACCCAGGACTAGGGTCGCTCATCACACGCATGACCCATACCATATGACACAGGTGGGTATGTGGGTCTGGGACGTCTTTTATAATCATTTGGTGCTTCTGAAGTTATTAACGTCCTGGGGCTCACTATGCCACACATATAGCCTAATATGGGTCCCACGGGCATGACCGCGCCACCCGCAGGGACATGCTAAGCCCATACATCCCCTTGCTGTAGGTCCAATTCATATTCATTAGCTAAGTAGGTCAAGGGTCATAGTTTCAAGGGTAATGTGTCCCATTTCCCAAAATTCAAAATTATGGAAAGTGTGCTCTCAGTTGACTGTGACTCCATGAGCCCTTCACGGTCAACCGTGGACTTCTACAGTGAGCTTCACGGTCGACCGTGAGCTCACCGAAGGAACAACCTGACAGGTGACTGTCCCAGGTTCTTGCGTTCCCTAGACAGCGTAGTCTTCACGGTCGAGGGTCGGGCTGGGGTGTTTGGGGGCCATTTTTCCCCCATTCCCAAGGGGGTTTCCACCACTTCCTAAGGGCAGTTAGGGGCCCCTATTCCATCCATTTTAACACAATTTCAAAGCCCATAAATAGCTCCACCATTAATGCATTATAAACCCTTACCCACCAACCCAACATCATAAATGAACTAAAAGGGAGTATTTAGCAGAATGTTTAAAGCAATAGAAACAACCAATAAAGCATGCACACAATGTTATTCATGTCTATTTACTTGCCTTGATTTGATTGCACAAAAATCCCTTCTTCTTGGTGCCTCGGGTTTGCTCTCCACCACAACCCATTCTAATCCAATGCTCAATAGCACTCTCCTACATTCCAAACAAGAAGAAAAACATATCTTAGACATGAATGCATGATTCTAGCATGGATAGAAACAAACTACATGAAGATTGGAAATGGGTTCTCAAAAAAAAAAGATACAAAATGGGTAGCTTACCTAGAAATGAAAATGGGGAAGGAGATGATGAAGAAGGTGGAGAAGGCCTTGGGGGCTTGGAAACCCGTGAGGAAGAGCTTGGGAATCCTTGGATAGCTTGAGCTTAGTGATGGAGAAGGAGGAGTAGAGAGTAGAGAAGAGAGGTGGAAGAGGAGAATGGAGAAAATGAGGCTTAAAGGGGATTTTAGGTTTTTATAGAGATAGTTTAGGGATTTTGTAAATAAGGCCTAAGGTTTTGGGGGATTTACAACAAGGTCTTTGGGCCATTTTGTAATGGATTTCTAGGTGGGTTTTGGGTCATGGGTCATGATGGGTTCAAACAATAGGGAGGGTCATGCTGCTCATGCATGATGAGGACTACTCAATGCACCTAATTATGCTACAAGGCTAGGTTAATTAACACTAATCTTAATTAATTACACCAACCCGCCTAATTAAGGCCAGGGCCTTACATTTAGGGCACCTTCCATTTGGTTCTGATGATTGCTAACTTGTTTGTGTTGAAGAATTTGCTATTATGATCACTTGCAAATAATTAGTTTCTTTAGTTTTTGATTCATTTGTTTAAGAATTATACTTGGAAGTTCAGTTTGAGGTACCATGTGATGCTTGGGTGAGCAAGCCAACATTTTTTTTTTTTTTCCACCGGCAATGTTACCAGTTTATATATATATAATACTAATTATGGTCAAAAGTAATTTTTTTTAAAATATTAGTTATGGGTTGTACTTGACCGCACCTTCTTCAAAATGGTTACGTGAGCTTGTTTTATTTTTCAAATAAGTTAAGGGTGTGTTGCGGAGTTCCCCCCAAAAAAAGAGGATCTGTTCAACGATCTCACGTTAGGACCTTTTTTCCCATCTGTTTTTCTTTTTGGCAATGAAGCTGTGTCCCTTCACGTACTAGACTCAGAGTTTGATTTTCCACAGTAGCAATGATGACAAGGTGTTCTGTATGTGCTTGTTTTGTACATCTAATTGGGATGTCTAAAGTATCCAACTTAAGTCTTATTCTGTCTTCAAGAATTCTTTTTTGTTAAACAGATGTACAGACACAGGACATATGTGCACGCGCGCGCACACACACACACACTTGCTGTCGACACATACACACATGGATGCTCTTGCACACATGCCCTCATCTGCATGCGCACAATCTGATGTGAGATCCTTCTTGTCATTTAGTCATTTTATCTAGTTCATTGTGCAACAGAATTTTTGTATGATTGGAAAACAGTTGTAGATAATAGTTGTCATTTGGATATTTATCTAACTGCATTGTGCAACAGAATTTCTATATGATAGGAAGAAACAAGTCTAGAACATCGTGGAGAGTGCTGAAGATTGACAGACTAGAACCTCTTGAGTTAAACATTAGTGAAGATTCCACAACGTACTCTGAAACTGAATGCTCTGAATTGTTAAAACGGATACATGAAGGAAATAAGTCCACGGGTGGGCTGAAATTTGTCATCATTTGTTATGGCATTGTTGGTATGTATATTAAAAGTGAAGCCTTGTGCTACATTACTTTAAATAACATTGTTGTCCTTCCAACAATTTGTCTACCTTACATAATATGTTTTTCATTTGCAGGATTCATTAAGTTTTTAGGGCCTTATTATATGCTTCTCATCACAAAAAGAAGGAAGATAGGAGTAATTTGTGGCCATGAAGTATATGCAGTCACCAAGAGCGAGATGATTCCACTTCCAAATGCTTCTGTGCAATCCAATATTGCTAATACTAAGAATGAGAACAGGTCCTATGTCCATTCTACATGTAAATGTGAAATGTTGGGGGTACTTCTAAAGAGATTTGTATCCAAAGGGGTACTTCTAAAGAGATTTGTATTCAAATTATACGCTTATCTGGTGTATTCAGACATAAAATTATTCAAATGTGAAAATTTGTCTTGTTATTTCTTATTCCAATTGTCTGAAATGAATCATTTGGAGTCGAAAGCCAATAGGCATTTTCTGTGCTCTTTGGCATTGCCCTTTAACCGTCCATTACCAATGGATGCTTTTATTTGTGTTTATATGGGCATTGCCCTTTTAGCTTTCATCACTAATTGATGCTTCAATTCGTGTTTAGCACAGGCCCTTCTCTACTTTTCCTGATTTCACTTGCATATTGAATACCGTTCTGGTAGTTTTCGTTATTTTTTGTAATAATAATAAAAAATGCTTGTACATTTCTTTGCATTCACTAAACTGAGTTGAGACTTGAGAGTGAAGGATTTCAGGCCATTTTTATTCTATTTAGAGTGAAAATACTATGTTAGTTGCTACTCATGCTACATCATTTTCTTAGTGCTGTTTATATCTTCAATATATATATATATAAATTTATTTATTTTGTTTTTTGTTTTTTTATTGATGACATAGATACAAGAAGCTTCTATGCACAGTGGATCTTACCAAGGACTTCTTTTTCAGCTACTCATACCATGTTATGCGTAGTCTTCAAAAGAATTTATGTGATGATGAAAGAGGACAAGTTTACGAGACAATGTTTGTTTGGAATGAGTTTTTGACTCGTGGAATTCGGAATAATCTAAAGAATACTCTGTGGACAGTTGCACTAGTATATGGGTTCTTTAAACAGGTAAGCTCCATAAAATGAATGACTCAATGGTAGTTTGGAACATGTTTACTTCTATCAGATAATGTGATTATTCACTTTCCAAAATTTATTTTATTGGTTTAGGCAAATATTTGTATGTTGTTGGTGTGGCTATGTGGAAGTTTCACACTTATCAATCATCCTAGGGTCAGTGTTTGAGACGAGCATTGGAAAAAAAAACAAAACAGTGGTCAATGTTTCAATCTCAAAAATAAAATCTTGGATGATTTTGATGTGGGTGAAATTTCAAACGCTCCCTATTTTGTCCTCTACTCTTTCCAATCAACATTATGAGTTGGTGTTGGTACAGTTTTTATCACACTGTCATTTTATTTTGACTAATCACTATTTTGTGCATGTATGTGTAGTATAATTTGAGTGAGAGAAAGCACTTTTATGTTTAAGAGCTCAATAGAAGAACACTTGCAACACGACAATGTGAACCAGTTCTCTTATACCTGCAGGAGCCTGCCCTCATGTCACTCGCTCGCTGTCTTCCCATTAATTTGGACTCTTAGGGTCCGTTTGGAAAGGGGGTAAAATGGGGGGAAGGAAAAAAATGGGGGGAAAATGGAGGGAAAATGAAAAATGAGGGTGTTTGGGAAGGGGGGAGGGAAAGTGGGGGAGGGGAAAGAGGGGGGAAAATTCGAGTGGGGCCCACCAAAAAATTTTCCCCTCAAAAGTGAGGGGAAAGTATGAGGGAAAGTGCGGATTTTTGACCAAATGACTAAATTGCCCTTTTTGAAAGAGAGGATTTTTTTATCTTTTTGCAAAAGTAAGGGTAAATTGGTAATTTTCTCTCTACCTCACAAACAAACAAAACACTACCTTTTCACTTTTCTTTCCCCTACTTTTTTACTATCCAAACAAGGGGAGGTAAAATTAATTCCCCCCCCCCCCCCCCATTTTCCTTCCCCCTCAAATTTTCCCTCCCCTCCCCTCCCCCCTTCCCAAACACAGCATTATAGCAATCAGAATGATGGGGTGAGTCTCAAATGATGGGGATGATGAGCCAGTTCTCCTGTAGCTATATGTGTCTACCACTGTTGTAAAAATCGGCCTAGGCGGCCGCCTAGGCGGCGCCTAGGCGCTAGTCGGCGGTCACCGCCTAGGCGGTGCCTAGGCGCTAGGCGGGGATTAATCCGACTAAGAGGGGATTAATCGGGCTAGGCGGGGATTAATCGGAAATTAATCCCTAGTCCATGCCCACCACCTAGCGTCCGCCTAGCGATTTTTACAACATTGGTGTCTACCCTCATCACACTCGCTGTCTCCCCAATGAATTGACACCCACCCCAACTTGACACTCACCCGACTATTAACTCTTACCATTGGATTGAAACATCATTCTCCTCCATGCTATCACTGTCGATCTTTGTGGATCTTCTTTTCTCTGATTATAATCTATATGTTTACTTTATTGACAAAAAAGAAGAAGAGAGTTTTGTTTACTTTTGTTTCTAACCCATGCATGGACCTTTCCAATCCTCCATATCCTTAATTACCAACATTCATCTATGTCGGCTTCACAAGTTGTTTATCAAATAGAGTGAACACACACGCTCTCTCTCTCTCTCTCTCTCTCTCTCTCTCTCTCTCTCTCTCTCTCTCTCTCTCTCTCTCTCTCTCTCTCTCCACACACACACAAATGATCTAGTGCTTTTCATCCCCCACCTTTCCCTTGATTGGTGTGGGCACGTGCGCGAATGATAAGAGGTGCGCATGTGATCAATGCTGATACACAAGTGATCCAGTGCTTCTCCTCTCTCTCTCTCTCTCTCGTGTGTGTACACGCACAGATGGTCCATTAAGTACCACCCATCTAGGGCCTGCGGATGATCAGCCCAACCAAATTACCAAGCCCCATTCTACACTAAATTGTTTGTTGTCTCAAATTGACATTGTTCCAACTTACATCCACCATTGGAGTGATTCAAACAAACACATTTTTAAGGGTATGTTTGTGCAACGATAGGATTCTAGGATAGAGAGGAAAATTGTCCTCATTTTTCCTGCAGCCCAATATTTTGTTGTTTGTTGTGACACTTATATGAACGGAAAAGGAAAAAATGAACTGATTTTCCTCAATAAAGAGGATTTCTATTTCCTTTGGTAGAGGTAGGAATGTAGTAGTCCTCTCTATTGTCGAAAAGGAAACGCATAGGATGTGTAATCCTCTTCGCACAAACACACCCTAAAACTGTCAAACTTTGATGGCTATAAATCATGGTAATTGCAATCCACCAGGGCTAATTTTCATGTTCAACCCAATATATTGACCTCACGCATCTAGTGACCCCAAATGATTAATACTCTTTACATAACTTACTAAAGCAAATGGAGCTCATTTCAGCTGAAGGAGATTACCTGTGCCCATCTATAATTAGGGTGGCAATTCATGACCTGACCTGCTGACTCGACCCCCAAACATAATGGGTTATTTTATGGTTTAAGTTGATATTTTTAACCCATTTTGTAAATGGGCTAGGTTCAGGTAGAACCTGTTCTCACCACTTGACTCACCAACCCAACCTGAACTCGATCCAACTTGTTTGTTTGCTCTATGACCCACCAACCCAGCCCAACCCAACCTCTTAATCAAGAATTCAGTTTACCATTTACCTCTTGGTTGGGTTCGGGTTGACATTTTTAACCTTATTATAACAAATGTGTCGGTTGGGGCGAAGCATACTATGTTGCCAACAATTCTCTACCAGAAACTAACCTTACCTGATCCATCCCACTCCTAGCTATGATCCATCCAACTTCTCACACTACAAACAACTTTACGTGGTTCTTATAATGTGAAAAGCATAATCAACAATGATGTGAGTTTTTTTTTTTTTTGAATGGCAAAATACATATTTAATGACAAATCAATGATGGTGTGCATGGAACCTTCAATTTTATTATGTTTTGATTGGTAGGCATAGGTAAATAAACATTTGTAATATATTCCCCACCTCACACTTATTCTAAATTCATAATTGTTCTTCCTCATTTTGTAATGGTTTCCATCCATTATTTCTGTTTTCTTTGTTGTCTTATAAATTGCCAATTGTCTTAATTTGGGCTTTGAAAAATTAGGAAACCTTGCATGGTTGGTTGTTCGATCCAGGATAAGGTGTGAACCTTTGTAACTACTTGTGGTTGCGAATGAGTCTAAACACCTTCAATACTTTCAAAAGTTGAACGTGATAAACTTAGAAGAATTAGGTAAGTGGTCATACCAATTTGAGTGCATCAAAAGATGAGAGAGAATTTCTATGGCAAGGCATGGAGGAGAGCTTTCTCGTCGTCAATTTGGGCACAGTGTTCCTTCTGAAGGATCAAGGTGGAATTGGTATTGGACCTCTAAGAAAGCTTATTGATTCTCTGTTGGTAATTGGTACATGGCCATGGAGGCTAAGAGATAAATCAGAAGGCCTCCCGGAGCAAATCCATGTTCTAAATACAAGGTTGATAACAATGGTTGGGAGGTCAAGGTGGGGATTCTAAGAGATTTGGCCGTGTGGCATATAAAATGAAGGTGAAAAATAATTTCTATTGGTATATTCTTTTCTAAGTTAGAAAAGGAGATACAGTGCAGTTCTTCTAGTTGGATGTGTAGCTGGGGGAGACGACCGTTAGTATCAAATGTCTAACAATCTTCCATCTTGAGGTGAACAAGGAAGCAGCGGTGGAGCATGACCTGGACAACTTTGGTACATCCACAGCCCACAACTCCTTGAGGCATGGCTTGACAGAAAATGAGATGAACCAGTTTACAGACCTCCTTCACATGTTGAGCAATGTTTAAATCCCTGGGCAAGGCATGGACAGGAGAATTTGAATAGACACTTCAAGCTGGACCTTTTTAGTTTAGGGTGGATATGGTAATGATGAGAATGCCTCGACTTCCACATGCAATAGCAAAGCCCCTCAAGGATGTTTGCTTTCACTTGGTTGTCTTTTCTTTAACAGTATCCTCACGTGGACCATCTCTGCAATAGAAAAATTATAATCATTAATGGGTGCTTCATGTGCTTGGAATGGAGGACATGGAGACTGAATTATCTAGTATTATCATTAATGGGTGCTTGATGTGTTTGGAATGGAGGACACGGAGACTGAATCATCTAGTGTTGTGTTCTAAGGTGGCAAGGGAAGTGTAGAACACTATGGTCATGGTTTGGTTTCAGCTGGATGGTCTCTGATGACCTTCTGGGCCATTCAAATCTTCGGAATTGTGGGTCAGATCTTGGAGGGGTAATGTCCTTTGGTTGATGGCATTTGTTATGACAATGTGTTCTTCGTGGAGGTAGAAGAATGGTACATGTTCTGAAACTATAAGGGTTAGTGTTGAAACCCTAATCTCTTTCATCCAGCGTCATACAATCTTGTTTGACTAAGCTCTGCAGAGAGTCTATTGCTTTGGTTGATCAATGTTGTAATGAGCTATTAATGTAATGACTGCAATCAGGTTTCATAGCTATTTTAAGATGGTCCCTCCTCTGGGCACAAACAAGTGTAATTTTGATTCTAGCATGGAGAGTAGTGTTAGATTCTCAAGAGTAGGCGGAATCGTTCATGAGCTTAATGTAGTTGTGGTGACATGCTTTAGGGGTCTGACGGTTCTTTAGGTTGCCAATTATGCAGGATTGAGGGCAGTAGTCATTGGTTGGGCCTCCTGGGGAAGTTGTTCTCCCTGGTGAGTGCTTGGCCTTGGCCTCATAGATGAAGTGAAGGATTTAAAAACAGACCAATTTATGAAGATCATTTGACAGATCGAGTCCTAAAATATTTGGGGTAAATGGATCAATTAAATGGGGTCTTGATACACCTTACCAAAGGTTTAACAAGGAGGAATGGGCACATAATAAATTTCAAAACAAACTGTAAATGTTCTGAATTAAATGGGGAACAAATTAGAATACTAGTGACCCATCTCGATCAGTACCTGATTCTCGTCCAGGCCCATATAGGGCCAGCCCACAAATATTAGACAGCACGTAGGTTGGAAGTAGGTCTTCTGAACTGGGCCCAATTCAGGTCCGGCCCAGCAGAACCATTCAGCAGCAGCCTGATCATCTAGACCTGGCTACCAGATGGGGACGGGCTGCTGGTTCCACCATGGCCTTATGTGGGGCCTACAGTCCTCAGTTATGCAAGACATCCAAGATGTGTGGGTGAAGTTGGGATTTATTTGTTTTAGTGTTTCTAGTGTTTCAAGTTGCTTCTTCCCTATTTTAAGCAAATTAGAATGATAAAGACTTTACATTGTTTAAGGACTCCATTAGCAAGTGATTGGGATTAGGTTATTTTAAAGATGGATTCCATTAGCAAGTGATTGGGATTAGGTTACCTTAAAGATAAGAGCAAGTGGACCCACATATCCTGGAAGAGCTCCTGCCGAGAGAAAGCCTGTACACATTCCTTCCTGAGTTTTGGTTTTTTCCCTTCTTTGGTTCTTCCCTTATTTGCATGTAATTAGGTTTCTTAAGTTTGGATTTTTGTACTTTTCAAAAGAATTGATGAATGTCTGTTATTATATCATAGATTAGATTTTCAAGGTTTTTAAGTGTGTTGGGGCCAAGGTTTAAAAACTCAAACTCGGGACCCGACTCGTTCATGGCCGAGTCCGAGTCGACTCGCATGGGACTCGGTCCGACTTCAGTTGGAGGGCTGAGTCCCATAGGGCTCGGTTGAGTCGCATGGGACTTGGCCAAGTCCCATGGGACTCAACCGAGTCACATGATTCGAGTTCGAGACCCATGCGACCTGCCTAGGTATGTGCCGAGTCCGAGTCGACTTGGACTCAGCTTATTTTTTAAACCATGGTTGGGGCATTATTTAAAGCCATGTAAAGGGACTTTCAGTTCAGTTCATGTTATCTTTCAAATATTATCAATGAAAGCTGCTAGTTTATGCAATTTTGAGATTTCTTCTCCCTTGGTTGAGTTTCTCCTATTGGACTGAAGATTTATACAGTGGATTTTCGTCATCCATGCTAAGCGAATTTCTACTTTACTTCTTGTTCCAGATAGTATTTTTTGTTGATTGAGGATATGGTGTTTTATGGGTTTATAACAATCGGATTTGGCGTCCCTTGACTGAGTCATGATTGATGATGTGGCTTCCAAAACAGGGAATATTGATTCAGTCTCTTTGGTGGGTGATGTGATGCTATAGTCTCATGTTATTTGCTTTTGGTTGCGGGCTTCTGTTCTTGGTCTTTCCATTATTTATGAGGGGGCAACCTTGGAAGCGTCTATTTCTGCTATTATTAATAAAATTTACCTTTATGATTAAAAAAAAAGAAAAGAACAAAGAGAACACACATTGGTTGAGATTCGAACATGACGTAGGTATTTGTCTTGTATTAAAAGTTTGTTGTGTGATTATTTTATTTTCTAGTTCTATGTTTCTTAGCAGCTTGACTTTTCTGATCTCGGCTATTGAAGTTGCATTTGTTTCCTTCTTTTTTTTTTTTTGAATTATTTTTGTTTCCATTTTCCATATTTAACCTGCCCAATAAAAATGATCCTTATTTTCTATTATATTAGTGGTTTATTTTTAGAGAAATGAGCATATGTTGTTAGATGGAGTGGCGGAGCCAGGATTTTCTTCTATGAGGGGCAAGCAATAGTTGACCAACAACAGGCAGAATAAGGATTTTTTTTATAGAGGCGATCAATAATATTTTTTAGATTTATTGTTTTTTTACTTATCTTTTAAAAATAAATTTATTATTTTTTTGCAGAGTTTTATTCTTATATCTAAAAAAAATCATATATTTGACAATACCCCAATATTTTAAAAATATAATTGTTCAAAACTACGAGGACAATTAAAATATAAAAATAAGAGGAGTATCATAATGAATATAAACTGCTCAAAATAATCCTTTACTCCTTGTTCTAGGAGTGAGAGTTGTATCTCACTCTAATCAAAGTGGGGCCTATATCGGATTGATCAAGCGCAAACCAATCTACCCATAATTAATTAATAAAAATACGTTAATTGGTTACTTGTGATCATTTAATGGGCCACAATTGCTACGGTAGACATGGATAGTTTAAAATCCATTGATTAGTTACTTGTGATCATTTGATGGGCTACGATACATGTGGCAGACATATGTGGTTGTGAGCACACCATTGATAGCCATTAACGGTAAACAATCAACTATTCATGCTACTTAGAATAAATGTCTTGTTCTTAAGTGGACTTTCCCAAATTTTATTCTAATAGAAGTTGGTCCCACCATAAGATTGAGTACATCATATTTTAAAATGTAAATGCAGTGGGACCAACTCCTATTTGACTATTTCAATCCAAAAGGAAGCCAATAAGCCAAAATCCAACTAGTTTTAAAGAAAAGATTATCTCAAAGTGTCGTGAGAGAGAAACCACTCTTTTGGAGAGAAAAACTCTCCTTAAAACTTGTAGATGATTTACTTGCTTTTTTGGAAGCAAGCAGAGGACAAAAGTAGCCTGAAAGGTTTTTTTTTTTTTTTTTAAATTCTCTCCTTTTGTATAGGAATAGATAATGTGGAGGGGCAAAATTGTAAGAAGCCAAAAGGCCGCCAAACTTTGGTCATATGTTCCATTAAAACAAAGAAATTGAGGAGGGTCAATTTCCCCTCCTCGACCCTCCCTGCCTCCGCCATTGGTCAGATGCATTGAAGTTCTCATGTTTTCAGCCCAATTACTTTGTGTGAGCTTAAATTTCACTCCAATCTATCAAGGGACAAACTGTAGGATTGATCATTTGAAAAGCATATTATTAACTCCACTAGAACTAAAAATGTGCTTTGTTAATGAAAAACATATTATTAACTCCACTAGAACTAAAAATGTGCTTTGTTAATGAAAAACATATTATTAACTCCACTAGAACTAAAAATGTGCTTTGTTAATGAAAGTATTAAAAAGAAGGAACTAAAAATGTGCAAGGGTCAAATGTTTTTGTGACTAGAAGATACTAACTGTATGTCCTTTTTCTTGGTCAAATTCATTTTTATGTCAAATGTGAATTAGGTTATTTGATACAAAAAGAAATGCTGGGTTGAAAGTTTGTAGCCTTAGATCTGTCATTCAAATGTATGAAATGGGTTCAATGGTTGTTGGATGCTTTTTTGCTGGTTGCTTGTGCTTTAAAATAGTTATTGTATAATAAGGAGATTTTTCTCCTGTGAGCAAACTGCTTGTACAGTCCAGCTCTTTGGGACCCACCTTTGATTAATGCAGCTCTTTTTGCACTTATCCCTTCATGATCTGGCACCATGCCCAGTTTTATGCTCATGAAACTTTTGCTTACCATTGGATTGAATCTCAAAACTCTATGGTTAAAACACAATTAAACTAAAAGATTGTTGAATCAAGGGCTACGATAATCTGATGGGGGTATTTTTACCATGAACCTTTTCCGTAAAGACACCTTTCTAATGATAGGAAAGCATCCAAGTGGGCCCCACGATCTGGACTGCATGAACACTGTATGTGGTCTGCTCGTAGGTGAAAATCTTCCTGTATAATTACTGTTTTGTCTTGTAACTATTGTGTTTCTTTGTACTCTATTCTCGCTTTACTTGGTTGAAAGTGTTTTTTGTTACTCCAGGCAAATCTTTCAATATCAGGGAAGGATTTCAAGTTGACACTCATTGCCAGACGCTCACGTCATTTTGCTGGTACAAGGTTGGAATAAATATGGCGTAAAATATATTTTAACTTTCCTTCATTGAACTTTCCTTTTATTTAAACAGTCCATTAGCAGGTTTGGTATGTTCTTTTATTCGGGATTTGTCTGTTGGTAATGGTAATGGTCATAATGTTCTGGCATCTCTTTGAAGTTGCACTGCCTTTTTCCCCTTGTACTTATTGCATTTTTTTCTTTCAAATATTGGTTTAGGTACTTGAAACGAGGTGTAAATGAGAAGGGTAGGGTGGCTAATGATGTTGAGACCGAACAAATTGTATCTGAAGATGTTCCCGAAGGTTCTCTGGCGCAGATAAGTTCTATTGTGCAGAATAGGGGCTCAATACCCCTTTTCTGGTCCCAAGAAACTTCTCGCCTGAATATTAAGCCTGATATCATTTGTAAGTTCCTAATGTACTAAACTTCATGCTCTTGCCTCATATATTTACTGACATTGCTGCCTCCTTCCAGTGCTAAAGAAGGACCCTAACTATGAAGCTACTCGACTTCATTTTGAGAATCTTGCGAAGAGATATGGGAATCCTATAATCATTTGGAACTTGATAAAGGTAGATTGTGAAGTGATTCTGGAAAGAAACGCTTTCTGTTTATGTATATCTTTACATTTGAAAGAGAAAAAAAGTAGGTGTATTTTTAATATAGATTAGTATGCATAAATGCATTGGGCTTCATATAATATTTGTCGGTTTCGTCCTTGGTTTGTCTCCCCTCTTTTTGTGCAACCATCGATGCTTTTAACTAGGCACGCGAGAAAAAGCCTCGTGAATCTATACTCCGTGTAGAGTTTGCAAATGCAATTGAACAAATTAATAGAGATCTACCAGAGGAGAATCGCCTGAAATTCCTACACTGGGATCTAAACAAAAACTCCAGAAGGTATTTAATTGCGGTCTCTTGATATATACTGATGCTAGTGGCAATGTCTGTTAAAATCTGTCTCTAAACTGTAAATGTTTTAATTCTGCAGCAAAGCTAGGAACGTGTTAGCATTATTGGGGAGAGTGGCCATGCACTTTTTGGACTTAACAGGCTTCTTTTACTGTCAAGTGATGCCAACTTTGAGACTTGAAGGATCTCTAAAAGCACAAATGTCAAAGTATATTGTTCATATCCAGCCTACGTATTAATTTTTCATGTCACATATCTATCGTATCTACCCTAGCTTTAACCAGAAGCTATATATCTTATAACAATATAACATTCATATATAGATTCTGGTTTGGATGTCAATCTGTAGTGTTATAATAGTGGGACTACGCCTCTATTGATTCCTATTTATTGTTGACACATGTTTCAGGAAGGACGATTTTGGTGATTGTTTGCCGAAGAATCAGTACAACAATAATACAAGCAATGATGATATCTCGGACACTGTAGCACAAGAAGAAGACAATGCTGATAATGAAAAGTACTCTTTCAAGCCTCCCTTGTTTCAAAAGGGTGTCCTCAGAACAAATTGCATTGATTGCTTGGATCGCACAAATGTTGCACAATATTGCTATGGTTTGGCTGCTCTTGGGCATCAACTTCATGAATTGGGCTACTTAAATGTTAAAACAATTGGTCTGGATGATCCTTTAGCTGATGATTTGATGAGATTTTACGAGACAATGGGTGACACACTTGCACTCCAATACGGTGGTTCTGCTGCCCACAACAAGGTATGATTGAAGTATGATCTGGTCAAAATTTTAATATGCAATTCAGTTATGGACACTTGTCATTTGTCTCACTCGATAATGGTCTGCAACTGTCAACAAGCCAAGCTGGCTTTAATGGCTCGATTGGGTTCAAAACTGAAGCTCAAGATTGTCTTGGTTTTGTCCTGCAAGGAGAGGGTAAAAGGAGGGAGGGTTACTGAGAGAGAGGTTGTGCTTTTCTTGGCTTGTTAAGGGCCGGACTAGAAACAGCATCGACAGCGAAAGAGAGGTCCTTTCATAGTTCATTCCATGAGGGGTGATGAGATGGGGTTCATGAGAAGCTTTTTTTTTCCCCCTTAACACGGCCCTATTCTCTCTCTCTCTCTCTCTCTCTCTCTCTCTCTCTCTCTCTCTCTCTCTCTCTCTCTCTCTCTCCAGCACTGGATTCCATAATTCTTCTGTTGTGGTCTGTCTCCAATTTCTTCTCTTTGATATTGTCTTATCTGATGAACCTTTGCAGATGTATGCACGATTCTCTAATTCACTGTTCTCATAGTAATAAACTTATAGCTCTGGCATATCTGCTTATCTTTTTCTTGTGACACTATTCAGATATTCTCTGAAAGAAGAGGCCAATGGAAACCAGCAACCCAATCACAAGAGTTCTTTAGGACCCTCCAGCGGTACTACAGCAATGCCTACATGGATGCTGAGAAGCAAGATGCAATAAATGTGTGAGTTTCTAACCTTTTTTGGAAACATTATTGTTGCTTGCTCAGCTGGAGCTTGTGCCCACTTCCAATGGACTCAAAGATGAATGAAATTTCAGATGGCTTCATTATCAATTACCAAAGCATTTATTTATTTTTCCTTAATTTTTCTTTTATTATTTTTTTGACTAAATAGGTTCCTAGGGCACTTCCAACCCCAACAGGGTAAACCCGCACTTTGGGAGCTAGACTCGGACCAGCATTACAATGTTGG
Source organism: Litsea cubeba (assembly GCA_012931725.1). Taxonomy (NCBI): domain Eukaryota; kingdom Viridiplantae; phylum Streptophyta; class Magnoliopsida; order Laurales; family Lauraceae; genus Litsea; species Litsea cubeba. The sequence continues at coordinate 95,837,399 of CM022947.1, forward strand.
GAGGCGTGGTTTTAACTTTCCTGATGGAAATGCAAGGTACTGCTGTTAGAATTTTTGGATTCATTCGTCTTTTTTGCCCTGCTGAAACATTTAAGCAATTCAGTCAAAGGCTTCTATGAGAAGTCAATCTTCAATGAAAAATCGCATTGACATTTGAAGTAGCAGTGATGATGTGAGGGTGGACTGCTACTTTAGTATCGTTCATGCAATTTGTTTATAGGTCTTGTTGGCTTTTCTGCATAAGAGTGCAATTAGATGAATTTTTTTATCGGTATTTTTCTATTTTTTTCTACACTGGGAACCTCTAACTCATGCACTCTAACTCACATACTCATGTGGCTCACCAGCTGAGCTACATCTTGGGGAAAAACTGCAATTAGTTGTTTTACTTGGATCTCAAACCTATCATATTGCTTGCACTGCTTGTACCCCCCCCCCCCCCCCCCCCCCCCGCTCCCCCGCTCTCTCCCGTTTCCTGAGTCTCAGAAAATGGGAAATTTCTTCAAGCCTATGTCAGTTTTTTAGGCCCCCCCCCCCGCTCTCTCCCGTTTCCTGAGTCTCAGAAAATGGGAAATTTCTTCAAGCCTATGTCAGTTTTTTAGGGGTTCTTAATCATGTTCCCCATGATTTAGATGGTGAAAAAATTGGTCACATTATATAGATTGGGGGAGCCCGAGAAATTTTGTACGGTTTGCATCTTGATCAGAAATGTTCATGTCCTCTTTCTTAACCATCTATACGTAAGCAGCCACCAACAAAAAGTTATAAACTGTCTAATTTTGATCATTTAAGAAAAAAAGGGGAAATTTTTAATATTGGGGGCATCTGGAGGAATCCAAATCCAGATCAAGGATCATCAATTTCATATTGAGTGGTAAGGGTTATTGATGATGTGCCCTGAGTACAAATTGCGGGTTAAGGAAATGTATTATTTTTAAGGTTGTGGCTTTATGGTTTCTCTGTAGATTATATCAATCGTCTTGCATTTCCTTCAAAGATGAGGGTGTTTAAGTTTCTCGGAGGGTTATTTTGGTGGTTATATGAAAGAGGAGTTAACAATTTCTTTCTAGTGTCAATGGATTCAACAATGTTGTTTTTGTTTGTTTTTATTTAAATTTAAGACATGGAACACGAGCTAGTTGTTTGTCAAAAATTCATAGCAATGCCTTCCTCATTCAAGAAATTGCCATTTTGGGATAACAGTTGTGATTGTTCGGCAAAGAATTTTAGATGGGAATCCATTTGTTTGCCTTACATGCTTTCATATTGTTTGTATCTTGATCAATGTGTCCATTTCTATCCATATAGAAAGACTCTGGTATAGTGGTTTTACTTGTTTCTCATGCAATAACATTAAGCAATCATTGCAGGTCAACAATTAAAAGATCTCTGTCAGATGGAAACATTCTCTGTGAAAACAGTACACCAGTATCAGGCACAAATATTGGACAGAAGAAATTGCCTAGTTCAGCATTGGCTGAAAAAATACTTCAAGATGGAGCAAACAAGGGTCTGTCTGATTCCACCTCTGAAATCTCGACTTGTGAAAGTGACATATCATATGCAAGGTTGGCTTGTTTACCTCAGATATCATCTGTTAGAAAAAGGAAATTTATGTGTCTGGTATTTAGCTTATCAGCGGTTCTTTTGTAGGTACACCCCTTCAATGACTTGCAGACAGCTTTTTGTGGATATACAAAGAGATAGATGTCCTGAAAATGACCGTATTTTGTACAATGGCAATGGTGCCGGGGACTCAAATTTTCTTGACTTGGACTGGCTGTCTTCTTCTGGGAATTCATGTGAGGAAGAAACATACGAGAGGTAAGTTCAATGATTCATCGTTGTATCTATTCCTTTTTCCTTCGTTCTTTTCCTTACATATTTTTTTGCTGAAAACTTTTCTTACATTACCCGTACTACTTTGTTAATTAAGAAAAACGCAATACTCGTTTCTTTGATTAAGTGCAAAGTGCAACTACTCTTTGTATGGATGCAGGTCTGTACTTTTAAATTCCCCAAACACCAGCCTATCATCTGGAAATGTTATCAATGGCTCAAGTGTGGAAATATCCTTGCCGCCAAGTGGACATGGATCCATCAATAAGGTGTCTCTCTCTCTCTCTCTCTCTCTCTCTCTCTCTCTCTCTCTCAAAAAGGGGCAGGCTTTTCTATGCCTTGAGCTGCCCACCTTGATAGCCACCTGAGTGGGGCTGAGTTTTCCAGACATGAGCTGCCTGCTCTTGTATGCATTGTATATGGTATATGCACATGTTAATCTTATTATATAATAAACTATATATGGCATTGTTATGATCTTTGGAGTCATTTGACGTTGGACAATTGCAGGGGATAGGGCAGATGGAGGCAGCCCAGAATTCAGACAATGTTGGTGAATACTCTGATAACTTTGCAGATTGGGTAGCCCATGGAGGGACCTTATGCCATTGACTCGGGTTCAATTTTTTCTTACATCTGACTTCGGTTCAAGGATGCCATGGCCCGCAGGCTAAACAAAACAAATAAGAGAGCATGGAAATGATAGCAGAGGCACCGGGCATTCCTTTGTAAGATATCTTTTCTTTTATATTCATCTTCATGGCTCATTTTCAATTACTCCACCCATGCAACTCTTGGTTGGAGTGCTATATAATAAGGAATTTTACATAAAGAAAATTCTTTCAGGGGCTCTAGTCTGCTTTGAAACATTTATGGATCTCATCGTGTATATATAATAAATATTTATTCTCGCTGGAGCTCTACTTTGAATCTATGATGTCCAGATACGGATATGGATACGGACACTGATATGGGGATCGGGGGAATGATTCCTCACTTTTAAAAATTTAGGACACGGATACGGGTACCCTATATTTTTTTATTTTTTTTTTATCACTTTTGAATCAATGAAATTATGAAATAAAGGATTTTATAAGTAGGTTATATTAAATCTGTTCGGTAGAAGTGTCAGTGTCGTATCAGGTACCAATACAAATGTCTCATCCGTCCAATTAGAATATGTTGGGCATGTGCTAGTATCCGGGTATTATAGCTTTGAACCCATTTGTTTTCACTGTCTGAGACTCAGTCTGACGCCTAGTCGGGGAACTAAAGTGCTGTGGAGCTGTAAATTCCCAACCGTAAGTTACACACGGGCTCGACTTGGGCAGGCCGAAATGGGCTGCTATAATGGGATTGGTTTATGCCAGCTGTCAACGCCCAACTTTGAAATGATCAGGTCTTAGGCTGTGGCTATTAATTACATGTGGGACACTCAGAACAAGACAATATTGCTTAGTGCGTGCCATGGTTTGGGCTTAAAATTCATGCCGATTATCTGACTGCAATTTGTTACCTGGCCTAACCCTATGTCTAGTCAGGATTGCTATGGTCTGAGCCAGTGTTTTGTACTCCCAAGGCATGTACTGGCCCTGTTTGGATCCTCGGAACTAAGTCAATCGGTCTACATGTGAATCTAATTACCTTTCACTCTATTCACGTGCAATTTATGACACAGCTAAACACTAACTATGTGTAACATAGGATTTCCAAACACTCATTTGCATGTAAACCAGGGTAGTCATGTTTACGAAGATCCAAGGCCCCCTAGGATTATGAAATATGAGGTGCGACTGCATGTTTCTTTTATAGAGATTTGGGCATGTTTGTGTAACATTTTTCCGTAGAAAAGTGGACGGTTTTTTTATGGAAACTCTATTTTTCAAGTATTTGGTGCAGAACAATTCTACGGAAACGCTTTCCATCATTGTCAATATTTTCGTTATGCTGGAAATGAGTTTTCTAGGGGTGGTATGAGAAGTGGATTTTCTCGGAAAACTTCTCTTTTCCATTTCATCTTAAAACCCTACAATTCTTTCATTAAATAAATTATTATTTGATGTTGAATAGATAAAATACATATTATGTTATTTTTCTTCAAAAAATTGTTTCACTTAACAAAAAGATTTGATTTTCTACAAGGAATTCACAGCCGCACCAAACAACATTAGCACTAATTCAATGAGGAAAAAAAATTCACACCAAGTATGAAATTCTTTTTCGAGGTTTTCATTTTTATGGAATTTACTGACGTGACAATTTTTCCTTTTTGCGAAAAGGGTGTGTACACAAGCGTGCCCTAAATTGTGAACTTTGGAAAAGTAGAGGTTAAGCTGGCTTGCATGGCGGAGTGGGTATATCACAATTTCACATCAGCTAGTTGGGTCTGGTATTGCATAGCATCTTTATCTGAAGCTTACGTATCATAACCCCACATATTATGTACAAATCATCTCCTTGTTCCCACATGGAGGATATTATGGTAAAAGGATTTAAGAAAAAAGAGAGGCAACAAAGAGAGCTCCTTAGAGGGGAAAGAGATCCATATAATTGTGGGGTCTCTTCCTTAGTTGGGGAGGAGATGGAAAGGACTCATCCTGGATAATTGTCTTAACCAACAAAGACTGGGGGTTCAAGAAAAGGGTTGCATTTTTCTAGAACTCAATCTTATTGGTGAAATATAGGTGGATGGGTATTAAATTGGAATGAATGGCTATTCATTAAAATGGTTGAATCATCATAGCTTGGTCCATTTGCACAGAATTGGGAGGGATAGGCTTATATTAATTGGGTAAAGTTTTCTCACACATGCGGATGTTCTCTTTAAAACCCGGGCCCTCTTGAATTATAGGCTCGTAGGAGAAGAAAATTCCCCTTGCTAAGAGCATATTTGGTAACATGTGAAGAATCACTACATCTGAGCATTACTGCTCTTGGAAGAGAAATTCTTTGCTGATGATTTATATAGTTGTAGATTTCTTATCGATACCTGTGTGCATTGATACATATTGTTGAGATTTTTCGGGATTTGCAATTGCCAAACTTGTGGGTTTTCCATGACTTTCAAAATAATGGGTATGGATTTTTCGGGATTTGCAATTGCCTAACTTGTGGGTATTCCATGACTTTCAAAATAATGGGTATGGCCTGGAATTAAATTAAATGTTTGTTTTGTAGATGGCATGGGTATGGCCTTGAATTGAATCCGGCATAAGTTTTAGGCCCGTTACGTAAATAAACGTCACTCGAACAAGCTTCAGCCATGCAAACCTAGCTCGGCTTGAATCATTTACATTTTTTTTTTCTTTTTAAGAATTTGTTGCTACGTTGGACTATGGATAAGGAGTGATACTTTTAACCTGAGCACCCACGGATCGATCTTGGGAATATGCGTGCCAACACCACTCAATCATAATTGTATTAGCGATTGAATGATATCAAACAAACATGCACATTCATAATTCAAATAAACAATCTCAAAGAATTTATGGCTTTGAATTGCCATCATTACTAGAATGAGAACTTTTTTTTTTTCCTGACTTCATTTTAATTTGTTCGTACAAGTTATTCCAAAAGAAGCTTTGCCCATTTCCATGTTTGAAAAGCTATTTAATCAGGGAGGGGCCATCGTCCAAGTATTTTGGTGCTTGCCTTCTTCTTTTTTTTTTTCTTGGTTGGCCTAGTGTCCAGGACATAGAAAGTAAAGGGTTCCCACCATGGTTCGAAACCTGGTGGGAGCTATGGGAGCAGGCATCTTATCCACAAGTTCACCACGCTAATGCCTTTCTTTTAGGGGCATTTGCCCATGTAACTCTTCTTTCCTTATACAATTTACCTTTAGCAACAAAAAAAAAAAGCTATTTAGTCATCTTTTTTAATCATAAATTATAATCTTAATGACGATTAGCCATGCATCTTTGGAAGCTTAGTTTCACAAAGATACCCAGGGATGGACCCAGGGTCCTCAAGTTTAAGTTACACTCCTCACTTAGTAATCCAATGTATCAAAAAATAAATAAAACCCTGCTCAAGAAACATTAAGGTCTACAGTAAAGTACAAATCATCTCCTTGTTCCCACATGGAGGATATTATGGTCAAAGGATTAACAAAAAAAGGAAAAAGAAGAAGAGGAAACAAAGAGAGCTCCTTTGCAGAAGGGAAAGAGATCCATGTATCTATGGGGTCTCTTCCAGTTCCGGGGAGATGGAAATGACTCCTCAATCCTCATAGATAATTATCTTAACAAACATATACTCTTTTTTTTTTTTGGTAAATTAACCAACATAGGCTTAGGGTTCAAGTAAAGGGTTGCATTTTTCTAGAACCTAATCTTATTGGTGAATTAAGGTGAGTGGATATTAAATTGGGATAAATGGTTATTCATTAAAATGGTTGAATCCATCATTAGGTCAGTTTTGAGGAAAGCAGCGAGTTCTCTCTAAACTCCGGACTCTCTTGAATTAAAAGCGCTGTGCAAATAGTCAAAGGAGAAAATTTCATTACAATAGCATATTTGGCAACAATTGAGTAATCAACGGATTTGAGAATTCCTCACTACCCTCGAAACAAAAATTCATTTGTATAATTGTAGATTTCTCATTGATATCATTGTGTACTAATGTTTAGGGTTGACAAAATTGAGGTCGACCTGAAAATTTCATTGGTCCAATCCTAGGAGATTTATAATTGTCAAATATGTGGTTTTTCATGAATTTATAAAAACTTAAAATCTTTTTTTCCAATAAATTGGTTTCCAGGGGTGAAGGATGGGACAGTCAGCGTCTCAAGGATTTCTACAGCGGGCATAATCAGTGGAACAGGTCAGATCAAATGACGTCAATTACCAAACCATGGGGTCGCTTGTACACAATCGTTAATGCTGGAAGCCCCAAATCATTGAAGGAAGACTGGGTTCCATGTAAGACTTATCATTGAAATTAAATTTAAGATTGGGTGACCTCAAACATCACATCCTGTCACTCTACAATACATATAATAAAATTTGAATATACATCAAGAGATACAATATACAACGGCACAAGTTTCTTCTTCTTGACCTGAATGAAATAGTGATTGCGAATATTCCGGATTCTCCTTTTATACCTAACATCAGGGGAAAGGAAACTCCATCATTAATGTTATAACCCTTCTGATATGGACCCTCACCTCACCTGTATCCCTTGTGGGCCTCAACTGGAGCCACAATTCATGTCTAGTAGTTAAAAAGCTAGGGGATTGAAAAATCTCTGTGAGACCTACGTATCAAAATTTTAATTCATTTTAAGTTAAAAGTTCTTTCTTTATCCATGACTCTCGAGTTTAATAATTTTAGATTGCATTCGAGTTTTTCCAAAGTCAAATTAGACTTGTCTCATTTTATAAGAGGGGGTTGGATGATAATGATGTATCCAATGAAAAAAAAAATGTTGCTCACCTGAGGATTCTATAGAGAGCACTAATAAAAAAAGAGGAGTGCTGCTATTGGCACACAATTTTTTTCTTTTCCAACACAAGGAATTTGATTTTTTTTAATTACATTTTTACCCCTTTATGAAATGACCAAAATATCCATTGCCCCTCTTTTCACACACAAGCTCATCTTCTTCCCTCCCACCCATCTCTCTTTCTTCCCTCCCACCCATCTCACTCTCCACTTTCCAGAAAAACTCAAAAGGGAACTCATCTTTCTCCATTTTATGCTCTTTGGGCAACTCATCTTCCTCCACTCCTTCATCTTTCATTCTCTTGTACTTTATCTTTTTTCATTCTATAACTAAAGGATTTCAAGTGCAATGAAGGAAGAAAACAATAATCAAATGGTGCCTTTCAATCAGTTTTATGCCTCTTTTTTTAAAAAGTTTTCTCGCCTGGAACGAGTTGCAGGTTCCCAATATGTTCGGTCTTTCAGGACCGAACATATTGCATATGTTCGGAAGTACAGGACCGAACAAGTATGCAATATGTTCGGTCCTGAAAGACCGAACAGAGTCGCGATTTCTAATACCCTTGCGACGATGGATAAAACGCACCCAAATGCATGAAAAAACATTAACATTGTTTTTAAAAACTTACATTGAATGAGAATCTATCCCCATAACAAGTTTCCATGAAAAAAAGATAATCTAAGTTGGAAAAAATGGTAAAGAAGAGATGGGAAAGAAGAATAAATTGTGAAGGAAAAAGGGAATGCCAGAGGATTGTGGAGATGGTGGAGCGGACTGGTACGCCGGAGGAATGCCGGAGAAAACGGTGATTCTTGTGTGTGGGAAGAAAGGGATGGGGATGTGTGTAGGAAGAAAGAGGGAAATGGATGGATGGGTAGTTTAGAAAATTTTATTATGTGTGAAAAAAACTAATGTATTTTTTAAATTTAGGAATGTGTATAGAGAGAATTTATGTTTGAAAAGAAAAATTTGGTATGCCAATAGCAGCACTAAAAAAAAAAAAAAACCAAAAGGAAAGTGCACCACAAGAGTTGCCTTTTGCCCATCATGTTATTAAGGCACGTTTTTGAAATGCTGTGAACCCACACATTCGGGGGGCTGCACAAGAAAATAAATGGTTGTAGAAACAACAACACCACACAAATGTAGCACAGGTACCAGTTGAAGTTAGATTAGATGTAAAAAGGCAGAAAAAAAGTATCTACATATATATAGTTGGAAATTCTACTGTGCCTACTTTTCTCTTTCTCCAAATAGACCCAAAAAGTTTAGATGTGACCAATTCAGAAAAAGTTGTCACGTTCTTTTGAACAACTAAATATAGATGGGTTTGGGTCAAGAGTCCAGCAAAAACCCAACCTGTTCATAAATCATAATTATACTGATTTCCAAAATGCAAAAAGAAAACAGCAATATGTACTCTTCGATGAGAACTAAAATGTTAGATTAGTTTCATGAAATGAAGGTTAAATGATGGCACAATAGAGTAAAACTTCTGTGCAAAGATGTCTCTTGATATAAAACATGAAATAGATGAGTAAATGTTGAGCAAATGAAACTATATTGTTCTTAAGCTATGGCATTGGCAATTGTAATAAGATAACATGATATTCCAAATCAAGGGTCTATAAAAGGATAAAATAAGCAACTTCTCTAGAGAAATATATAAGAATCATGATTTTAAAAAAGAGGGAATGATTGATTGGTCGCCCAAGATGAAAGGTTCCACCTTGTCCATTTTCTTTTGTTAGAAATCCAAATATGAATTGGAATTCTATTCTCACCACCTTTTGTATTACGTTTTGTTGTGGGTCACTCATAATCAATTTAGAATGAAGTTTCAAAATCTTTTCATATTTCTTTCTATAATTGTCTCAAGTTTTGTTAAAAACATGACAAAAGCCCTCAAATGGGAAAGACATCCTTTTACCTGCTCATGTAGCAACCAACAATGTTGAGAGTGCTATTTTATCTCTTTTACTTTTCTTTTCAGTTGTATTTGTTATGCATATGACTTTAGTTGTATATCAATGCAAAGCACAATTTTGCAGTCTCATTCGTTTGCATGAAATTTAATTGATTTTTTTTATCTACAATTTACCTTTAAAGATGACTTTCCCCTGCCCTTTTTCCAAAATTATGATTTTCCCTAGGAAAAATGACAAAACAGTTTAGACCTCCTCAGGTGTGCACCTTATTGTCTACAGAAGGCTTTTTGATTGTTGGATTGGTTGGGTAGATCCAACGGCATTGTTAGATTTTAGAAAAAAAAATATCCCCTAACAAAAAAACAAAAAATAGAAAATGAAGAAACAAGGTTTTGCTACTTTTTATCGGAAATCAAAGGTGTACTAAAAGAGAATGTGTTGATATGGCTGAAAATATTGAAAAATCTATGTGGGTGTCTTCTTTTTTTTTTTTTTCTTAAGAAAGTTGATTGGAAAGAAAGCGTAAGATGTGGGTTTATGTTAAATTAAAAAAAAGAAGAGAGGAAACAATAATGAATTTGGCTTAATTCCAAAAGAAGAATATTGGAGCATTCGCATTCATATATGTATGAGAAGAATAGATTAACAAATGAATACGGATTTTGTTCAGGTAATGCCACGGAAATATGCAAAAGAGATTTTAAGGTAAATGATCAGAACTACTAAACAAAGCAAATGAGAGAAGTGGGTTTTGCTTCTTCAAAGCAAAATATGGAGATCGACTTAACTGGAGAAATGCTTTATAGAATGTGAGAATGGATAAAATAGTAGAAAAATCGATGTGGGTGTCTTTTTTCTCAAAAGAAAAATGATTAGAAAGAAAGAGCAAGCATCTTTTGCCATATGACCCTTTCAAAAAAAAAAAAAAATTGTAAATAGGCAGTCTATTCATGATTTCTAAGGCAAAAGTGGACACCATAATCATGGAGTAAGGTGATAGAGGCTTGGATAAATCTAGATTAGATCAAGATCTCAATTTAAGAAGATATCTCTCTTTTCTTTCTTTCTTTCCTCTACCATTGGGACTTGAACAAAGTTTTCTTCTTCCACCTTTGAGGTTTGTTCGATGGTAGTGATGGGAACCCTAATTCAAGCCTTATTAGATTAATAGATTTAAATAAGGAAACTCGTCTTCATCATTAGTTGACAAGCAGTCTAGCACAATAACCCGTTCTAAGTGTAGGCATGTCCACCTACTATATTTGTAGAAAGAAATATAAAAAAAAAAAGAAATGATAAAAATCAGATGATTAATAAATTAACTCAAAAATAAAGTGATATAAGAATCAATACCGTCTTTATAAAAGTTTCATCCAAGGTAACATATATCACCAATAACCAAATCCTTGGTAAAATGATTTTTGATTTTCACAAAAGTCATGAAAAATCCACTTTTGAAATTGTAAATCCTCTATGATTTTGAGCAATAGGAATCCTCATTTTGGGGATTTTCAAATCTCATGACCTCCCTGAATCGGACTTTGAAATCCTCGCAGTGATGAATTTGTGCATTGAAATCAAATTTTCCCACCTATATGCATCATATGCACTTAGATCACAAAGCGAGATCCTCAGCTACACAAATCCTCAACAAGGAATCCCTATTTCAAAGGCAATGAGAAATCCTTAGATATGTGGATTCCTCTCCTTTTACCAAGCGTGCTCAAAGTATTTAGTGCATATACTTTTACTATAATTTCTAACGATAATTAGGTATGTTGGGAATTCATGGAGATGCTATGAATGCTTATCCCGAGCATTTGCAAATGCCAAATTTCTTTACTATAATTTCAAAATCACAGCAACCTAAAAAAGTCTCAAATGACTTTTAGAATTTCATCCTCTTTGTTTTTTGGCTGGAATCTTTGGTTACTTAAGTACAAATGAGGGTTTAGAAATTCCATATATTAGAAAAATTCTAAATTCTTCAGACAAGAATCCTTTGGATTTTCATAAAGAATTTGGCCCTTACAGAGTAGGACAAGAAGACAAATTGTTCCTATGCTATAATTTATAATAATATGATTTAAACTAGTGACACCACTTGAACTTACGCAACACTATTATTAGACAGTTCACCCATCAAGAAACCCCGACCCCATAGTTAAGTGAACTAGACATGGATTGACCCCTTAATCCCCATATAAACTATCCATGATATAATCCTACGTAGTTGTTCACATATTCAAATGAGTAACCCTTAGAGGTAGCTCAATTTGCCTAACGGTTTACTCTAGGAGGTTGAAGGTTCGAAACTACTCTACCACACTAGGGCCACAGGGATTTACTCGGCTCTTCATAGGCCCGTAGGGATTAGTTCGGCCCAAAGGACTGGGACACCCTCCGTTATAAAATATATATATTCAAATGAGTTAGGCTATAAAAACTTCACGAGGATTCTATATGTATTATTGTATTGTATTAACTAATTCTATAGAATTCATAAAATGAGTGTTTTGTGATCATGTTCATACTATGTTAGAAGTGTCATAGAATTACTATAGTAAGACAAAATCACATTTATACATGATTTATAAATGATTGAACGACACTATATAAATGGCATCTTTCATTATTTCTTACATTCTAAAATATATGTTCAAAGAATTTGAAGCAGTGAGATAACAAATAATTTCAAATAATCATTAAAGAATATTGAGGTGTTGGAAGAAAACTAAAAAAATAAGGTAGTTGTTATATTTTATACTTAAAGTTTGAATTATTTGAGTGTTTTTATTTTTTTATTCTTTTTAATATTTTTATAGTTTTTAAGTAGATATGAGGATTTATAAAAGCCATTTATATCTTATTTGTTTTAAAAATAATATATTTTGTTCTATTAGCACATTTGTTGGAGATGTTTTTATTTGTTTGATTTATGCATAGAAGGTTTTGGAGATGTTAAAATTTTGATATTTTTTTGTTCAGGTAGATAGAGTTTTTTCTCTTTTTTTTTGTCATTTCTAACATTTAATATGATTGTATGGTTTTTGTTTTAAGTAGACAAATGAATAATATATATATGTGTAGATTAAGAAAGGTATTTTCAAAGATTATTTTAAAAAATGAAGGTAAGTTTTTTAAATGATCATAATGGTTGTAAAGGTAGAGATCGACGGGGGTGCCTATAATAGTAAAAATTAAGAGATACACCATAATTGAATTTATAAGCTTTCCTATAATAGTAAAAATTAAGAGATAGATCATAATTGAATTTAAAAGCTTCCACTATAATATATAACTAGCACAAAATAGGGAACTTTAGCCAGTGTGCACCAAACAGAGAATCCGTACAGAAAAAGTAATTTTTTTCACCATTTTTTTTAGTGGTCGCTATTTACCTTCATTTTCTATGTTGAGGGTCGACGCCAACCCTCGCTATAATAAGTGAGGGTTGCCGTCGATCCTAAATAGGCATAAACTCTTCATCTTCTTCCTCCCTTCCTTTAATCGATAACTCGAACACCTATAAATCCACCAATAATTGAGGAGTCATATTTTAACTTGCGAACCCACCAATAAAAAGGGCAAAAACCTTTGTTGTTCCCTTTTCAAACCCTCCCTCCCATCGATGTTTCCTATTTTATATCATTACACGTGTCCTTGTAGGCTTGTTTGTTTGCATTAGAATACCTATGAACTAAATGCCTAAGATTTTATACAATAAGCTGTTAAAAATGAAGAACAAAGGTGTATCTTTTAAAAAGAACATCAGATAACATTTCCTTTTATTGAAATAGGGTCAAAGAAGATAGGACATGAATACTTAGCAATCACCTCAAATAATTAATTAATACAGAGAAAAACGAATGTCTTATTTACATCTCCACTTTAGGTTTTTCACTTCTCACCTCTTTAGTAATAACATTTGGATTAAACCACCATTACATAGGGGTGCTCATGGGCCAGGCCACCGCGAGCCCGATCCGGGCCTAGCTTGCTTTGGTCCGGCTTGGCTACATAATTAGGGTCCGTTTAATAATTGGGCCGGACTTGGATTAATTGACAAAAAAGCCCAAAGTCCGGACCGGCCATGTAAGGAATGCATGTAATTTAATTTAAATAAGCTAAAAAAATTACTCAAATGCCCAAAAAAGTGATAAAAAGCAAGATTCGGCCCGGCCCGACTGATTAAATGGGCGGAGTCGGGCCTGACTTTTACGGCCTATGTCAGTCTTAAGCTGAGCCGGGACTAATATTCTTTTAAAGTCTGCCGGGATATGCCTTATCCCGACGAACCATGAACAGCCCTCCCAAAAAATTAGAGTGAGAATGTAAAAGTAAAAGCCACCAAATGACCGACCAAAAGTGTTTAGAAAGACAAAACGAAGTTAGAAATGCACCATGAAGCAAGATCCCAATTACCGCGTCCTCTCCACAGACCGTAAATGACGATCGTGGGCTCGAATCGAATTCGGCATGTCACACCACGTTCATCTAGAAAATAATTGAGCTACAACATAATGTAATGCGACACAAACACAGCGGACGGCGAAACTAACGTGGCATATTTTTTTAATTCCCAAGTCTCCGCTGTCGGCTGGGCCTTACTGTGCGCGGATCCCAAACCTCATACCAGATTTTGATGAGCTTCATCCAACCGTCAGTTGCTGAGCCCAACTGGACAATATTGACCTTTTGCACTTATTTTTTTTAAAATTTTTGTTAACCCTCAAAAAAAAAAAAACTAAAAAAAAAAAAAAAACCCAACTAAGACAAATCCAAATTTCCCCTTTGTTATTTGTGTGGATCTGAAGCGTCCTCTTCTCTCCCTCAGGCTGTAGGCTGTGGCTTTCCTTTGTCTTTCACCTACGGATTTCAGCTTCAATTCTCTTCTTTTTCTTTTTTTTTTTATTTGATTCCTATTTCTCTCTCTCTGATTTCTATTCAAGAAAGGCCTTTTTCAGAATCGATCACAGGTCGGTCGTTGTAATAAGAAAAAGAGGAAAGCAAAAATCATTTTCGTTATTGCAAGTTGTGGTGGTTTTCTCCTCTCTTCTTTGCTTTTTTTTTTTTCCCTTGTTGTTGTTTCTTTTTTTCCTTTGATTCACGTGAATGGAAGAGGAGGAGTTGGACAAGTGAACGGAGGGAGGAAATGCTATATCTGAAGCAACCCCGCGAGCCATTTTGGTGTTTCTGGAGATCGAAATTCTGGTGATCTTTTGATTCTTCTCGTATGCGCGTCTGATCTCCCGAGCCTAAGGCTCGGGTTTCGAAACATGGACTCGGAGGAGAACGAGCCACAGGGCGAGCCTGCAGATCGTAGAAGCTTCTACTTGCAGAAATTCAAGCTCTACGAGACTAGATCGGTATTATCACTAATGTCCCCTTTGTAAGCTTTATATGTAGAATTCAATGCGATTTTTTTTGGATCTCATAGCTTGATTTGATTTGGTGATCTTGTCAACCATGTACATATATCTCAATCTTTCTCTTTCCCTTTCTCTCTCTATCTCTCCTTTTGATTTTAATTGTTTGGTGTGGGGGCTTCTATGTGAAATCATTTATCATTTGTTTTTGTTGCTTACTTTTAGGGTTCTTGATCCATTTCCAATTTTAACTAATTTTGCATTTAGGCGAATTTCTGATATCCGCCTATATATAATATACAGATACACATATCAATCACTTTTCTATTTTTATAGACATCTTTTGCTCCATTTGATAATTGCTCTTGGATGGGACTAGACTTCAATGATTTTGATGATGAGTGATATATGTCAGAAATTTTACTTTCTTATGTGTTTTTTGTTTTTTGGCAGCTGAGAGTTAATAACTTTGTTTCTTTCTCTTACCTTTTCTTCTACTTTTAACAAAAAAATATTGATATAGTTTTCTGGTTATAAGCACCATTTTCTTAAAAATTACTTGAGAATAAATCTTGGGTGAGGCAAGTGTTTCGAGATTTGAAGATTGTGGATAAAAAGGCCATGGTTGATACCCGATTGTACCATTTTGACAAAATTCCTTATCTGAGCATTTATTTGAGGCATAGTTTTCCCTAATAAGGGCCTTTGAACTCCGAGTAATTCATTTTGAACAATTCACTGTTTGATTCATGAACTATTAGTAAATTTTACTCATAAGGTTTGCTAAACTTATGGTCCTATAAACATTAGAGGGGCTTACCTAAAAATCCAACCTTCTCAAAGGCACTGCACCCTTATGTATTAACACATAGTCCATGTTTATCTCTAATTAGAGTTGGCCCCAATTTAAGATTGATCACCAGCAAAACATGGAATTTTACACTGCTCTTTGTTTTAACAATGTGTTTTGCACATGATTAGTTTGATGGTGGGCCTAACTCTATTGGAAGAGAAATATGGCCCAGAGTGAATGTAAAGAAGAACAATTATTTTGATCAGTATGGATTTTTGATGTGGAACCTAATGATTGGCTTATAGCTTGGATACAAATAAATTTGTTCATTGAACTTGTCGAACTCGAACGAATCAAATGAATTGAAAAGCAAATCAAGTGAACCTACTCTATCAAATTTATTTATCAATCTGAAGTCTTGAATTATTAATTGCAAACTTGCATGCCCAAACAAATTGCAAACCAGGTAACTATGATTTGAGGTTGCTTAGTGCATGGTGGTGAATCTTCAATTCAATGATTTCATTTTGTTTTATATTTAATGAAAATTTATTTTTTTCCCTGCGAGCAATTTTTAATTTTTCCTAGTTACAATGATGATATGGTGTTCTTTATAATGTTAATATTTGACTTTTAAATGGCCACATAAAAGCCTCTTAGGTCTACCACTATGTATCTTCACAATTTAACTACATTGTATACACTGTATAATTCATGACCATTGGGTTATCAATTATCATAGTTATGTATTGAATGCTTTACTAATTCTAGAATATTACTTGTCATCCAATGATTATTTGATTGCATTGTGCAACAGAACTTTTATATGATTGGAAGAGACAAGACTAGAACATTGTGGAGAGTGTTAAAGATTGATAGGCTGGAGTCATCTGAGTTGAACATATCTGAAGATGCTACTACGTATTCGGAAATGGAATGTTCCGAATTGTTGAGGCGGATACATGAAGGGAACAAGTCCACGGGTGGGCTGAAATTTGTCATAAATTGTTATGGCATTGTTGGTATGTAATATGAATTTGTATTTCACATGCAACACTCTGGAAATTGCATCGCCTTTGGAATCCAAGTATGATCTATTTCTATTTTGCAGGTTTTATTAAATTTTTAGGGCCTTACTACATGCTGATCATCACAAAAAGAAGACGGATTGGAGTTATATGTGGCCATACAATATATGCAGTTACCAAGAGCGAAATGATTGCACTTCAGCATTCTTCTATGGATTCCAATATGGCTAATTCTAAGAATGAAAACAGGTCTTTCGTCCATTCTACATGTAAACGTATAATGTTGAGAGTACTTTAAAAGATTACACTATCCAAACGCTGATGTATTATGGCAAAGAAATTCGTTCTGATGTATAACTTTCTCCCTATTATTTTTTCCCCTTAAGTTTCATAACAAATTATCATGAGTGCCAAGGACTTCCATTGTCATGGATGGTTTCTATGCTTTACCGTGTTACCATTTCAACATTTTAGATTGAGATGCGGGCTTCAAAACTCAATTATATTTGCATGAATAAACAAAGCGTTTCACTATCAAATTGTTACTATGAACCATTCTAATTCTAATTAACTGACACATGCAGTTGAATGTGTTTCAGTCTGCTCAATGTGCTTGAGGATATCTTGCTTAGATAAGGAAAATGGATGTTTGTAGATTAAAGTTTATGTGCCAATTTGGCATAGACTGAGTCATGGTTCAACAGTTATGATGTTATTTTTACTTTTTTTAAATATGGTTACAGTTATGATGTTATTATGTTGGAGTTGAGCATTTCATTTCATTTATTTTTTACTATTATATGCAAAATTAAAATTACATATAAGTTGCTGCCCATTTATGTTTTGTTTAGAACTTTTATTTACATATATTCATGTAGTTCTTGGGTGTTTGTGTTTTCCTTTTTCATTGATGACATAGATACAAGAAGCTCCTGTGCACAGTGGATCTTACAAAGGACTTCTTTTTTAGCTACTCATACCATGTTATGCGTAGTCTTCAAAAGAACTTATGTGATGATGAGACAGGGCAAGTTCTTTATGAAACAATGTTTGTTTGGAATGAGTTTTTGACTCGTGGAATTCGTCATAATGTCAAGAATACTCTCTGGACGGTTGCATTGGTCTATGGCTTCTTTAAGCAAGTAAGTTTCTTGAAAGAATGACTTAAAGGGTATTTGGATATTAAAATTTTTTTATCGTATATTAAATTGTTAGTTTCGTTTAATCTATTGCAATTTTTAAGCCAAGTTTGTTATGTTGGTAGTGTAGCAAAAAAAATTTTGTTGGAAAAAAAGGAATCAACTCAATTATTTGGGTGTCATTTCAGCTCTTTAAAAACTATTACATGTGTTTCACAACAATCAAGGGACGCCTTTTTTTAATTTCCTACAGATCAAAGAAGAAAGATGTTTTTCAACAGTATAGAAGTCTAATGATAATGTAAGCTATCTTAAATCCTAGAGAGAGTTTGTGTCATTCTTGTGCATAACAGGTGTCTTCTTCAGACTTCAACAAACCACTGGCTGCATCATAGATGATAATACCATTCCTCACTTGTGATGAATGCATGATAATACATGCTTTTTTCATAATGGGTCACATCTCTTATCTCTTACTCAGATATCTTATGAATGATCAATCGTTTTGTTATAGACTTCACTAACATGTGATGAGTTTTGACCTCAATAAGATAATGCACACCTGGATAATAGAATTCTCAATTTGGTTTTGATCCTTCCTTAGTCTTGAATGGGGAAGAAAGAATACAAGGGAAAAGAGGAAGGGGAGAGAAGAGGAGAGAATAAGAAAAGAAGAAAAGGATGTAGTGCTTATTGTTACAAAATCCATAATTTCCTCTTTTAATAACTTAATGCAGTCCTAGAATTTACAGCTGAGTCGTTGACTATAACAAGAAAATACAAATACCACCCCAACATGACTATGTATTTTTCTAGAAGTAGTTCATTTGTTTTTGTTTCTATTTCACCAGTCCTCCTTGTATATTTTATTTAATAATGGAAGTTGATGATTACAAAATTAAAATGGTCATGTCTATAAAAATGAATATAAGTACATTATGAAATTCAATCTTTCTCTCTCCCCAAGAAGCTCATAGAAACAGGTTGCTACTAGGAAATGCATGATGTTAAAAGTTCGTTATATCTATTATCCTAGCATATTATTTGTTGGGTGATAATTCTAATTGTTTTAAATGAGTTTACCTGTGTATTCTCTCTATTTATTTTGGTGTTGGTTGTTTAAAGATTGCTGATGGCTATATGTTTTGTGAATCAAGGCGAAACTTTCAATATTGGGGAAGGATTTTAAATTGACACTCATTGCTAGACGCTCACGCCATTATGCTGGGACCAGGTTGGAATATATTTGGCTTCTAAGATTTATCACGTAGTTTAGCTTCTCGTGTTATCTTTTGAAGTAACTATATTTTTTTGTATAATTGATCTCTTTCACATTTCCTTATTTATCTCTTTTTCTGGGATAGGTATTTGAAACGAGGTGTAAATGAGAAGGGTAGAGTGGCTAATGATGTGGAGACAGAACAAATTGTGTTTGAAGATGTTCCTGAAGGATGCCCAATGCAAATAACTTCTGTCGTGCAGAATAGGGGCTCAATACCCCTTTTTTGGTATCAGGAAACTTCACGCTTGAATATTAAGCCTGATATCATATGTAAGTTTCTGAAGATGTAAATTAATAATGTAATGTGAAGCATCCTTGGCTGTTGCACTGTCATTTTACTAAAACATATTTTTTTTTCTCCTTCCAGTGCAAAATAAAGATCTTAACTATGAAGCTACCCGACTTCATTTTGATAATCTTGTGAAGAGATATGGAAATCCAATAATTATTCTGAATTTGATTAAGGTAGATTGTGAAACTGGTTGTGGAAAATTTATGTTATCTTTTTTTTCCTGCAGTTTAAAGATTGTATATATTGTTGCTTTTGTTTCATAATATCTGATGGTTTTATTGTTGGGTTTGTCTATTTTTCTTTGAAATAATGGCTGCTTCTAAATAGGCACATGAGAAAAAGCCTCGTGAATCTATACTTCGAGTGGAGTTTTCTAATGCAATTGATCATATTAATAGAGATCTATCCGAGGAGAATCGGCTGAAATTCCTGCACTGGGATCTGCACAAACTTTGTAGAAGGTATTTGACTTTTTAGATTCTCATCTCCTAGGGGAGGGTTTCATATAAGCTTTAATAGGAGACACTTGTCCACTACCCCCTTTCGCCTCCTCCTCCTCTCTCTCTCTATCCTTTAATGACCAGCCTTTATTGACCAGCCTGGTGAACATTGCCCAGCCCTATTTTTCTCCACATTTTTTTAGTTGGGCTATTTTTCATATGTTTTCACCATTGATCTGTAGGTCCTTAAAATCAGCACCCTTGAACATCTGATCAAGTTGATTTTTTTTTGGTGGTGGCCCCAAGTGGACCCACAGTCTACTTTGCACAAATGAGTCTTAGAGGAACATGCCTCTCTCATACTGGTACGATGGAATGATGATTGTAATTTCGATCAAGATCAAGTTTCATTGTCACAACAATTCAAGTGTGCCCAGGTGGGGGTTGTGGTTTAAGAGATGGTGCAAGATGCACTTAGGAGATCATTCACCTCTCTTTCTCTCACGAATTCATTGTGATAAAATCCAACATTTTGTCCATATTACTGTCAAACTAGTTCTGTTGCCAGTTCAAAGGGGGTAGATGTTTGTGAAAGGATGAATTTATCACATGTGGTTTATATGTATAAACAGAAAATGGAGTCAGTAAGCATAGTATTTCTGGTTATATAAATGGTAACTTTAACAAATAGCTTCTGGTGTGGTGGTTAACGTGTTGACTGCTTTCTCATGGGGCTTGGGCCCGAGTCCAGACCTGGAGATAAGTTTTTTAATGTCTTCAAGATTCAAATGTTTGAATTGGCTGATACTAACAATACATATCATGGTAGTATTGCACCAGTTTCATGTATCAACCGGCCTAAAAGCTGACTTTGAAACCATGGAGTTGCCACTTCCATCCATGGCTAACCCAATCCAACCTTCTCACACACAACCCAGTCCTCGATTGAATTGGTATGCATCCCAACCTGACACTGACTCAGCTCCTATTCATGACTGGTTGAGTCCCAGAAAACCAACTTGTGGGGCCACGAGATCATTGTTGTCATGATCCAACAACGCTCTTCATTTGCCCCTAATACACATGTTGAGACATCCCATTCCTACACCCGTGCTTGAAATGCATATGATTGGCCACACTGGGGATGTGCGTTCCAGTCACCACCATGTGCATGCAGGCATTCGTGTGGGGTGCCTTACCAATCTTTTCCTTGTGTTGATGATAGTAGTAATAGTTGGAAAGTTTTTTGACTTGCGATCATTTTGTGTTTTTCAGCAAAGCCACAAACGTGTTGTTGTTGTTGGGCAAAGTGGCCGCATATGCGTTGAGCTTAACTGGGTTCTTATATTGTCAAGTATCACCAACAATGAGACCTGAGGGAGCTCTAAAAGGGAAAATGTCCGAGTAAGTACACTCTACACTATACTGGACATATGCACTCTTGCATTAATTTATCTTGTCTTGTATTTGTTTATCTAGCCTAGCTTTGACCAGATTCAGAATGATTGTTTTTCAACCTTCAAATTCAATATTATTTTATCAAAATCTCGTATTATTACTTTGTCCAAAGATGATGTCAAGATTTCATAATTTAGAATTTTTTTTTTTTTTGTTTTGCTTGAACTAAAAAGTATTCAGTTTTACCCCTAGTTTATCATTACCCAATATTTGCATGATTTTGGTTATTTCCTAGTCGATGAAACATATACCATATGGTACTATGGACATCGTTCTGTTAATTTATTAAGGAGGAGCATCCAACATATCTGTACAAAGTGATGCCATTAAGATAAAAATAACACAAGGGCCTTCATTCATCTGGTTGTCTTTAAAGGGAATCTTTCATTAACCTGCTGTTACCAATTTGAAATGTATATGGATCCTCTCCATCTCTTGGTGAAACGAGCAACAGAAGTAACAGGACCGTAACAGGACCACTAGTCCCACAAAGTTCAAGTGCTGTAGATTGTGCATCTCCCAAAGTCCATTCTTTGTTATGTTGTCAGGCTTTTGATTCAAGGCCATGGCACGGATGGTCAAAATAGAAGCTCTTGTTTTATCTACTGAAAATGGTCTTGGATCAGATAGTTAGCAGTATCTGATAAAGTTGGCTTTGGTAGATGGATAATTAAAAACAACCAATCAAAATCTGTGTGGCCAGGGGGCCCCACCAAGATGCCATGCTATCCATGTGTTATTGCGGATTCCATTTTCTGTCCAACACTTCCTGGATGGTATCTGAATTCATGGAAACAGAGAAACCCAAATCCAATTTGCTTATTTTCTATGTAGGTTCCATTTGCCTTAAATGAAGTAATTGTGCTGTATAATTCTGATGTGTTGCCATTATACAAGAAAACAATATGGGTTCAGTGCGTCTTTATTGATTTTGGTTATTATTCTCTGGTTGACGTGTTACAGGAAGCATGATGTTGATGGCACTTCTGAAATTCAGTGCAACACAAATGTAGAAGATGATGGTGTCTCTGAAATTCAGTGCGACACAAATGCAGGAGATGATGATATCTCTGAAGCTGGAACCCAACAGGATAGAGCCGATGTCAATGGTAACTACTTGGTCAAGCCACCTATGTTTCAAAAAGGTGTCCTGAGAACCAATTGCATTGACTGCTTGGATCGCACAAATGTCGCACAATATGCCTATGGTTTGGCAGCTCTTGGGCATCAGCTTCATGAATTGGGCTATATCGATGTTCCAAGAATTGATCTAGATGCCCCCTTGGCTGATGATTTAATGAGATTTTATGAGACAATGGGTGACACACTTGCTTTCCAATATGGTGGTTCTGCTGCCCACAACAAGGTATTCTTGTATTTTTCGTTTTTCTGATTAAAATTTTAATTTGCTACTTGTTACGTACTTTTATGAATTTGTTATTCATGATGTCGCTGACTTTCCTTACCTCATAGCCTGAATCACTTAATTGATCTTTTGTTGGTCATTTGATGGGTATGGATCAAGGCTCGTATGTTGGAAGTATTTGCATTATTTAGAGTTTCTTAATCTTTCAATATTTTAATTATTTAGTGTTTCTTAATCTTTCATTATTTTAATGGTAAAATGTGTGCATCTGGATTTTGGGAAGGTTAAATACAAAATCATTTTTTATGGTAAACTATACACAAAATCTTTGCTATCATTCTTCCATTGAAGACCTAATTGGGTTGATATTGGCTTTACAAAATACAATAATTTAGAGCCTCAACTGGAACTTTATTTGGAATCTACTTATGTACTATCTTGTATTTTTTAATCTTGAACTCGCAGGTTGTTTTCTATAATCATTATTCATGTAATTATACTTTATCATTTTCATGTCATGAACTCCTCTTATTCACCTCTCCATTTGTTGGAGGGGAGTTCATGGGGGGCTTTGGTTTGGTTCTAGGCTTAGATTGATCATTGGTTGAAGAGGGGTTTATGAATAAAGTGGGTATGGACTATGGAACCTATTTCTCAGTTTATTTGGTTTTTGGTTTGAGAAACAATTATTTGTAATTTTTGGTTGATGGGCTAATTTGTAATTATGAGAGTAAGTTTTTTCTAAATTAGGATTAGATTACATTTGACTTATATTAGGCTAGTGTTATGATGTTATTAGGGTTTCCTATTATTATGTGATTAGGTTTCCTAGTATGGTTATGATTAGATTTCCTTGTTTGAGTTGACATATTTTGTTATTCTTTACAAATAGCCATTGGTTATTTTCAATGATATAGATAAATTAGTTATGTCAACATGTAGCTGTAAAATCTCAACTTGGCATCAGAGCATGAAGTATCAGTTCTTCATCCGATTATGAAGCATCGAGAGTTGGCTTTTGGTGGAGATTTGGATCGGTTCTTGTGCAAAAGGTATCACGATGTGATTCGAGATACGATAGTTTTCTTGAAGTCTGACTGACTGTGTTTGGAAGTTTATTATTAGCGTTGTTGCATTTCTGCAATCAGATTTGGAGTGTATCATGACTAATTTATGCGATCAGAGTAATTCAGTGGAGGTGTGGTCCATTCAGCAGACTTGTTAAGGACTTGGGTCTGATCATTTCAGAATCTCTAAGGTTGTTCAAGATAGAGGGAGAAAACTCTCTGAAGACTCCACAGTTACTTGGTAGTGTGAATTCAATTAATTAGTGAATTATGGGTGAGTGTTCATCCATTGAAGGGTTGTGTGTAAAACCTACTTAACCACTAAGAAAGACTCTGCAATGATGTCTAGTATTTTAGCCTCTAGCATTTGAAGGTGCAGTCTAAGTTTGCAGTTTTGCCGATTGTGTTGTTTATTTTGTGGAGCACATGATGTTTTCATCTCCTTGTCATCAAGCTGCAAGACAGGTTGAAGATTGACATGGGAGCTGAAAATCAAGTTGTTGAATTTCTTCACTAGAGCAGTCATAAAAGGAGGCAAATTTATGAGTTTATTCCAAGCTGGTCATAGAATCTATGTACCAGCTTGAGGGGGAGCGTTAGAAACAATTGTGGTTTATTGTTGAAAATCAAGTTGTTGAATTTCTTCGCTAAAGTAGTCATAAAAGGAGGCAAATTAATAAGTTTATTCCAAGCTGGTCATAGAATCTATGTACCAGCTTGAGGGGGAGCGTTAGAAACAATTGTGATTTATTTGTAATTTTGGGTTAATGAATTAATTTGTAATTATGAGAGTAAGTTTAGGATTAAATTACATTTGAGTTATATTCGACTAGTATTATGATGTTATTGGAGTTTCCTATTACTGCGGGATTAGGTTTCCTAGTATGGTTATGATAAGGTTTCCTAGTTTTTGTCGATGTCGTTGGTTGTACACTTGTACTTTATAAATAGCCCTTGTATAATATAGATAAAAGAGCTGTGTCAAGATGTAACCCTAAAATTTCAACTTCCAAAGTTTCTGATTCCTAATAAAGTGGGTATGAAACCTATTTTTGGATGCAGGAGAAATTCAGATCTGGATTTGGATCCATGCATATAGGATTCGGAACATTCGGATCTGGATCACTTTATGTTATGGATATAGGACGATTACATCCACACACACACATATATACAGGTTTAAGGGCTTACATAGCTTGGATCATATTGATATTTGAGAGTCCAATCATATACACCATTTAATAGCCCACTTTTATTTTAAAAAAATATTTTTGAAGCCCTTTTAGCAAATTATATTAATGCACTCCACTCTTATCCAATTATATTAATTCACTCCACATCTTATTTCGAATTTGGATCCCTTTTTTTAAGTTGATGCTGGATCCGGATACAACACATAGATTCCATGTTGGATCTGGAGGTGGATCCATTCCAGATCTAATCTAGAAAAACAGATCCGGGTCTGGATCCACCAAGGTTCTGCCTCGTATGCAACCTTTCTGCATCCTTAGGTGTGCCCCATAGGCTTGGATCATTCCTTAGCTAGGAACAAGCTGGTGGTTGTTGAGAATTTCTCGACCTTATAGTCTACAAATATAATGCAATTCTCAATGAATAATAGATCGGTTTTGTGGAATTCTCTCTTACTTAACAAGTACGAAGAATAATTGATCGGTTGTGTGTGTGCATGTGCGCATACTTGTGTGAATGAGTGTGTAAGGGGTTGGTGGCAATGAG
The DNA here is from genome assembly GCA_012931725.1 of Litsea cubeba. Taxonomy (NCBI): domain Eukaryota; kingdom Viridiplantae; phylum Streptophyta; class Magnoliopsida; order Laurales; family Lauraceae; genus Litsea; species Litsea cubeba. The sequence continues at coordinate 95,862,582 of CM022947.1, forward strand.
GAAAGAAGGTAAGTACTAGAATAAGAAAATGTGTGCAACACTCTAAAGGAATTACTGATATCCTATGACAACCCTCAAAAGCAGGACACCATAAGTGGTATAGCCTTTCTATCTGGTGCTTGTAAGCTCTGGTTAACCTACTTCAATCTTGTCAATTTTCATTCAAGCGGTCAGTAACTTGACTCTCCGCATATCCTTTTCATACATATTGATTGCCGTACCACTTGGGCCCTATTCAAACCATCCCTTTTGTCACTCTGTATTCTAACATGTCGTCCCTCGTTCATACAATATCTTCGTTGCACTTGAAGTCTTCTACATTCATTGCAACTTTGATTGAAGATGTAGATAATTTCTCCTTGTTCGGATATGAGAGTATCAACTTTTGATCCGCTTGGTATTCAAACAAATAGGATCTCAGCATTTTTCCTCTTTTTCTTCACCTTAGGGGCATATTCAAGAATTCTGATAGATTTTATGATTTAAATTTTCTTAAGAAAAATTAAAAAACAATTTCCACAAGCATAATTTAAAAGGGAGATGCTCCTATGAGAGCATCTCTAACCTTACTATGAGAGATAAAAGGTGGGGGCCCTCACATTTAAGTTGTTGGCATTGGATATGGATGTGAGGGCCCCCACTTTATCTCTCATAGTAAGGTGAGCGATGCTCTCATAGGAGCATCTCCCAATTTAAAATATCAGCTAATGCGATATGTATTGGCAGATGCACATCAGATGTCGACCATAGTTGTCAATTCCGTTCCGGTGCCCGTCTAGTTTGACCCCATAGTGGAGCGTTTCGGCATTCCAGTCAATTCCGATGTTCCGTTATGGAAAATATGCGATTGAAAATGAAAAAAATTATATATAAAAGAATACCTAAAATTGAACAATCAATTGAATGCTAAAATAATACAAAAATGCATACTTATATCACTTACATTAAACTATGTTTTACAATGACCATTTTCTAGTTTTCACTATCTATGAATGGAAGTTCAAACATGGACTGGAATCACTGGAAGGGATCAAAACGACCAAACTATATTGGGTTTGAGCTCAGAAACTTTTAGGGGGGCATTCTGTTCCGCCTGAGACCAATTCCGGAACGGAACGGAATTGACAACCATGACGTCAACTTATAGTACCAATAGGTTAAATTTGAAACTGTATAAGTCAAAAACCTGTCACAGAGCTTTCCTTTTCTTTTTTTTTTAATTTCCGAAAAGCACTGTGCCCTTATGAGTCCCTAGAGGACTTTAAAATCCAAGGGACTAAATATTTGTCCCTATTCCCTAGGGACTCTATATTATATATTAGGCCAAAAGAGAGAACTAGATTAAATTTTCCTATATCTTTTTATGCATGTTAAAAACTCACTTGTATCACCTTGGATAACTTATAGCTCTCATTTATCTATTAATTGTTGCATTAAAGATATTCTCACAAAGAAGAGGTCAGTGGAAAGCAGCTACCCAGTCGCAGGAATTCTTTAGGACCCTTCAGAGGTACTACAGCAATGCTTACATGGATGCTGAAAAGCAAGATGCAATAAATGTGTGAGTTTCCTTGTTGATGTTGATGTAGAAATGCTTGGATTTATTTAGATAGGAGCTCATGCCTCATTGTCTTTCTGAAACAAATTAAATTGCACATGATCTTGTTGCCAAGAATTCATTTTGTTGCTTGCAATTTTTTTTCAATTTTTAAACAAGCAGGTTCCTAGGGCACTTCCAACCCCAGCAGGGAAAGCCAGCACTTTGGGAACTAGATTCAGACCAGCATTACGGTGTTGGAACGCATGACTTTAACTTTGCTGGTGAAAATGCAAGGTATTATTACATTTGAGAATTTGGCTTTGTTTGTATTTTCATTGCTCATACCCTAAAGAGTGCAAACAGAGAAACACTGTCATGAACGTACAATGCTTTGTGAAAATACAGTTTTAAAGTTAAACAAGGATGATGTATGCGACTGCAACAGAATTATGATTTTGAACAGAGTCAGTAGGGACTTCTGTGCGCATCTCATGAAAACCTGTTAACTAGGGATCACTACATTTTCACATATAGGTCATTATTATTGCCCCTTAAAAATTTCTAGTGTCACCATTTTGACGGAAAAATTTCTCCTGCACACGAGCCCACATCTGGACTGTCACCAAAGGTGGGACCCCCCCCCCTGAATTTCATGGGGTTCCGTGTGCTGAATGACACCGATGTGCAGTGCATAGTGCAGGAGAAAATCAGCCCCATTTTAACAACTTTAGAAGATAAATATTTATTGAAATTAAGGCGTCACTACCACTTTGCAATTTCCATGGAAGTGTTTTAACTCATAGCCAGTTATTTTAGTTGTTCTTTTTAGAACAAGTGACTGATTCCTTCAATGGTCATATCTTTGGGTTTCATGGCATTGTTTTGTTTGTTGGAACCAAATTTCGAACATGGAAAGTCTAGTCCAATGTAACCGATCAATATGTGAGATTTTGTAAAGAAATTAATTAGTATCTATAAAGCTTGGTGATGCACCATCTGACTTCAATTCTTATAGTGATCTTTGCCTAACTATGCCACTCCAAAAGAACGATGAAGTACTCCTTTACATTTCTTTATGCTCTCCATGTTGCTTCAACTTCAAGTTTATCCATGCATTTGGCTTCCTCATTATGACGGTCTCTCTCCCCTAAAACTGTTTGATTCACTGGTTGCAGTTGAGTTCTCTTACATCTTTTTATTTATTTATTGGTAACTGTTAAATTCAAGATAATGAAAAACTACATACGAAGAATACCAAAGCCAAAAGAACATTGGTAAGAGAGTGTTCTACCATATGCTAAAAAAGAAAACTGCATGGTAAGATCACTTGGAACTACATTCCTTTTAAATTCATGGTAAGAGCACTTGGAACTATGCTCCTTTCCCCCCTTTGCCCTTGCTTGGCCAATGCTGACCTACTCACATGCTTAAGTTTCGTGAGGATAAAAACTTGATCTCATTGAACAAAAAAAATGGAATTTCCATGGGCTGCCCTGAGATGAATTCATCTGAGGAATAGCATTGGAAGAATTGCTTTCCAGGAATAAATCCTAAAGGTCTCCAAAATGACTAGCACCTCCACCTCGTTTGAATCTTTTACTCTCCCATGCTTAGAGAACATATACAACACTCCCCCTTTTCATTTTGAAGAACACCACCAATACCTGCTGGACATGGCTTCTTCCATTCCTCTCCTTCCAAATGATCGAAGGATACCAAAAGGAATGATCTTCAAAGAACAAATCCACAACCATGAAAAGGAGCCAACCGCCTAGCATCCACCATTTCGCCTAAAGAACCTACATTGCATCATATGCCAATTGCCAGACCGCATGCACTTAAAAAACGAACCCAAATATCAGAGGATATGTCAGTGCAAATAAAAATTTAATTGTCTTCCTCTACTGGCATATGGAGCAAATATTGGATATATTCTCTGTAACCATGGAGCTCAAACAATTGGACATTTACATTAGTCGAAAGCCTCATAAAAGGACTTTGTAAAAACACTTTCTGGAGGAATTTGGCTTCCAAATATGAATGTGACTTTCTTGAAAAGAAAAAAGAAGTGTCAAAGCAGACTCAACAAAGTGCCTTACACTCATTACACTATCAAACTGGCATACTCTTATGAATGATGCTTCCCAAGACGCTTCCCAAACCTAGACCACCTCCTTGTTTAGACTTCACCACTTCACTCACAAATGAGTTTGAAATTTTTTTAAACTTATACTCACTATTAAGTCCTCATCATTAAAAGTTCAGCTTGGTTTTCTTCCCAAAATTTCCATATTGTTTCATGGGTCAGGTGCAGAGTGGATTTTCTACCTCACTTAGATGTATTGCCTTGTTTAAGTCTTGATGAATTAGCCCACACCTATTGACATGGATAAATCTATTATGATTTGCTTTAAGTGGTCTTATTTAGTGCCTTTAAGTTGTGTTTACAGGTCATTGTTCAAAAGATCCCTATCAGATGGCAATATTCTCCATGAAAACAATACTCCAGTAGCATGCGGAAATATTGGACAGAAGAAACTCCCTAGTTCAGCATTGACTGAAAAAATCCTTAAAGGTGGAGCGAACCACGGACATTCTGATTCTACCCCAGATATCTCAACATGTGAAAGTGATATATTGTATTCAAGGTTAGCTTACTTCACTTATCCATCTCTAATGAACTCCTTCATTCTCCCAGTCTCTAGTAGAAGATTGATTTTATATTTAACAGCTTTGAATCAAGGGAGGCCCCTAAGCTTAACATGATTTTGTTGACAATGTATTGGCACCAGTTGTTTACACTAATCATTGTTGATTCTGTGTGATTTTTTTATGAAAGTGTTACATTTGCTTCTCTTTCTGTGGAAGTTTCGTTTGCTCATACTGTGTCATGATTTTTGGCATATTTCTGCTACTGTCGATCAATTCAACTTCTGATAAAAAGATCTAACTTGTTTAATGAACATGACGTCATTGTTCCAATAAGAGAGAAGAACCTATGAATAGCTTTTTTGGAAATCTCCAAACGAACAATTTCGACGAGATCTTTCATTTCTTAGTTGACTATGCTAACTCTTGCGTACTCAATTCATATGGTGCATGATTATACAAGTGTCTATAACATAATTTTTTTATTCATATCAACAACTACTCTGATTGGAATGTTCTTATCTATCTTTGTATTTTCAGTTTATGCCCCTGTGATCCTACTTACTATCTGGATATACCAAGAGAGATGCATGGTCTAATTGAGTTACTACAAAATATTTACTCATGAGTGGGGCAAGCTCCTCAATTATGGTTAATGGTTTCTCTTGGCTAATACCCATAAACTTGAGCTAGGCATAAACTGAGCCGTCATGTCCTGGTCTGCATGAAACCCAATTTGCTCTGGGCTGAGGCTAGGGCCTTAGGTAACCAAGTGAGACCTAGCCCAACTTTTGCATTGAGCTCATATGCAAGCTCCTTTGATGGAGGGTTGGAGTAACCCATCTTTACTTTCTCCACTAAATCGAAAAGGAGGTTTTGGCTAGGCAAGTGGTATTCCCTAGTTGTGTTTAAGACTAGCATCCAAAGATTAGAGATGAAAAGCAAAACCCCAAATTCATCTTTATGCCCTCTTCTCCCCTTGTCCGCATGTATTTTAAAATACATTTTTTTTTATTATAAAAAACCATCTTCCCTCCATGTAAAATTAGAAAGAAACCCAAACTCTCACTTGGCCAACACACCTCCGCAACTGATCCATGCCAGTGATACCTCAACCTCATAGACACGAAAAATCTAATTATATTCCAGCTTCTGTCATACAGTTTTTTTTTTTTTCTTCTTTTTTTCCTTTCTGTGTCTCTCTCTAAAATATACTGACCTTTCTGTGTTCTCTTTTTCCTTGCCAAAGATTTTAATGCTTCCTCTAATGCTCATCTCTATCTTTATATTTTATTTGCCTATATATGGAGGAGGCATATAGACATGAAAAATCTAATTATATTCCAGCTTCTCTGTCATACAGGGTTTTTTTTTCTTTCTTCTTTTCCTTTTCTGTGTCTCTCTAAAATATACTGACCTTTCTGTGTTCTCTTTTTCCTTTTTCCAAATTTTAATACTTCCTCTAATACTCATCTCTATCTTTATATTTTATTTGCCTATATATAGGAGGCATATATGTGCGTGCCCTAGTGGCAATGGGAAAACTACCTAATAGGGAGTAATAACACCACACCCTACCAGAGTCGAACCTGTATTCTGTACCCCTCTCCATAATGGAGGGTATCTCTTACCGTTGCACCAAGCGCCAGAAGACAGGAAATCAATATATTTTGAGTTGGATTACAGCAACATTATCTCATCCTTTGCTGAAATCGTTTGAAAATCTAAAAGCAACAATTGAAAGCGAATCCAAAAGCATGGCCACCTGTTTTTATTTATTGGCAGATATGCAATAAATATTTGGTTGTATAAATCCACGTAAAAAAAATGTTTGGAGAGGAAAGTATGTACTCCTGAGTGACTGCTGATTTTATTTTATTATCATTGTTTATTTTTTTCTTTACAACAGACCAGAACTCAATGACCCAAGCACACTACAGTCCCTAACCAGCTAAGCAACAGCTAGGGACGACTACTGATTTTATTAACAGGGCTGACATACAAGGGTTTTTTATTTTATTTTTTGACGTGGGTATCCTTGAGGTCTTTGACCCAACGGGACTAATCCCCACGGGTGGCGCTTGCTAAACCCACACAAACGCACACCGAGCAAATTTGGCGCGGGTTTCGAACACAACTCCCAGGTGGGAGCAAACACAAGTTATTATTTTTCTCATCTTGATAGTATTTCTATTTATATGTATATGTATATAGTTTTATATAATATATATAATTGAATTGTGCTATTATTTTTATCTCATCTCGATAGTATTGCTATTTATATGTATATAGTTTTATATAATATACATAATTATACAATATAAAGTTTTGATATGTGCTATTGGTAGCCTTACATCCTTTTTTACCTGGAATTCCTGTTAATTGTGACTCAGCTTGACTTGGCACGAATTTTACTTAGGCTGGGGCAGAGGCTTAGTAATTCTAGTTTCATCCTGGCTTGGGCTTAGGATCGGTAATTTAGGTTTCATCACGGGCTTGAGCTCATGTTTAGCTCCATGAGATTAGGGCTGGGCTTGGTTAGGTCAATACGCTATCCTGGTCTGCGGAGTTGCACCCGTGCCTATTGATATTCTTTCTAGATCATATAGCTTTACAGCATATGCAACACCACCAATTCTGTTGGGATGATATGATCATTGGGAGATGATTATCTGTAGAGATTCTGGTTAGGATCGTAAGATCCTTGACAATATTAGCATCCTGGTTTACTTAGATTAGTTTGATAATTATCTATTTTTGATGTTACCAATTTCAAAAAATTAGTCGTCTCATTTTCTAATCTATATATTGGATTATCATCAATACCAATGCGATTATGTTTTAGAATAAATTTGATTATAAGGCAAATGCATGCTAAAAATCACTGCCTACATAGGTATCGTTAGCAAAGCCTTAATTTATATTTTATCTTCATAGAATGTAGCTTCTCTCTCCTAGAGAAATGGAGGACGCTCTTACCTCATTTGACTCATTGGCTGTCCTTTTCTAGGTACACGCCTTCAATGGCTTGCAGACAGCTTTTTGTTGATGCTCAAAAGGATCAACTGGAGAGTGATCATATATATTTCTGTGAAAATGGTTCTGGTGATTCAAATTTCCTTGACCTAGACTGGCTTTCATCGTCTGGGAACTCATGTGAGGAAGAAATATATGAGAGGTAATCTATTGTTCCAAAGTGCTTTTATTTATTTATTCACTCTCTTATGAAATACAAGGGTAACTAACATGTGCATGGTTGCGACCACATGCAACTTTCTGACCTTTCATGGTTGTAGATCTGCTGTCTTCAATTCCCCAGCAACCAGCCTCTCCTCTGAAAATGTTATCAATGGATCAAGTATGGACACAAATCTCCTGCCTCCAAAAGAAAATGGATCTTGTAAGGTCAGTTGCACAGCAATTCGCCAATTTCTCAGTACTCTGTTAATGTCTTTTCTATTAGTTAATCATGTGTTAACATTTTATAAAGGCTATATCCATTAAAAAACTTGTAAAGCTGACCTGGCTGTAATATGCAGTAAATTTGTGAAATGACAAGGCATTAAACATGTGCAGGGGAGGATGGAGGCAGGGGTGTCCTACCATGCAACAAGAAATCCTGATAATCTGAGTGAATTTTCTGACAGATTTGTGCAGTGGGTTATTCATGGAGAGACCATATGCTAATGATGCCAAATTAATTATTCTTCCTTATTTACTTCAATATCATCTAACCCTGCTTCGAGTATGTGACCCACATCTCCGGAAACAAAATAAGAAAAAAGAGTGCAGGATAATGACAGCGGTAGCAGCAGTGGTACCGGCATTTCTTTGTATGATAATCTTTTTCTGTTGCCTTCCTTCCATGTTTAATTCGCTTCAGCCGTGGAATTCTCGGTTAGAGTTGTATACAAGTATGAGAAAATACCGTTTATTCTTTTGGAGACTATCAGCTTCAGTTTATGAACCGTCATGTAAATATAAAATAATATATATATTTGTTCACTCTAGGTACACTTTGATAATATAGCTATGGTCATTTTTTTAAGGTCTTCATTAAGTAGGGCAATACACAGTACTGCATTTTGGGTTTAGTTTTTAATGGGGCCAGCCTTGTCTGAAGGCCTTTGGCCTGGCGGTGTTGGCTTTTGGCTGGTAATCAATGCTTAGAATGTTCGCCGCATTGGCCTATTGAATGTCTGGAGTCTTCAAATGTGATCGTTAGGGTCTGATGTTTGCATATTGGGGACTGCACTAGACCTATGTAGTAGGGACTGATCCTATTCTATTGTGAATCTGATTTTTACCCTGATGGACAATAGAATGAGTTGAACCTGGATATATATTTTTAAGGGCACTCTTTTGCGGCTCTGCAGAAAATCAGTTCCCTGAAAAATCTTTTCCTCTTTTCGGAAAATACCCATTCATACCCCCTCCCATGGGAAACGCTTTTATGCGGAATCATGGGAAAAAAAGACGGCTGTATCAAACATGAAATCTTTTTCATTGTAAAAAAAACATTTCATCTTCTAATATTTTATCACAGAAAAGTAGCCACACAAATGTGCCCTTTTGGTGTGTTAAATTGAAAGTGACTAGTTTCATTCATTGTCCCCATTTTAAGGAGTTCAGTGACTTTTGGTCATGTTTGGCGATCAAATTCTTGGGGATTCCACAACAGTTCTATAAAGCTGTAGAAGCAATTTGAAGATTTGCACCCTATTGAATCCTCAAGACTACATATTCCTCCCCTTTAACCAAACTTGCACTTTTAGTATTGCCATAGCGATATCATGTAAAAAAAAAATGTAAACCGATAAATTTGTTTTATGCAATTTTGATGCCAATTATTTATTCGGTATTTACAAAAAATGAAAACTAGTAAGATGGAACAACAAAAAATTATTCTTCCTCGAAAATCATTTTTATCTTCCTCGGAATATGCTCTGCTCAAATGTGCTCTAAAAAACACTATCTTAAGGGAAGGTAAAGCCAATACGCCATATGAATAAACGACAAGCATATGCTTGATACAGACACAAGTCCAATCGATTGAGATTGATCTTTGTAGTAGTTATAATAACATCAATCAAAGAGCTAAGCTTTGTTGACTCTAATAGTTACCTTTTCCATTTCTCTATGATAACTCAATTTTCTTTATCAGATTCTTCATCTCCTCCTTGTTCTTCAACGCAATTTTTTTTTTTTTTTTTTTGAGATTTCTCCTGTAACTTTTATCAGCTGAGTACATAAAATAATAGAGAGGAAATTACCAAAAATACCACTTTAGTACGGCACAATCATTCTATTAGATCAAATGTACTTTTTTGATCTAATAAGTAAGTACCTTGTGTCAAAATTAAGAAATAGAAGAAATTCTATGACTAAAATGTTTACTATTCTCTTATTTATCACCTGTGCCTACTGTTTAGTCAGAATACCGTTGCCTATTGTCACCAAAAGAAACCTCAAAAAACGAAAAAAATAGGAGAAGTGAGGAAAAAACAGATATAGAAATAGAAAACTTTTGAAACAAAGGGGACTAAACAAGAACGAGAGGTATCGAGGCAATAAATTTTGAAGTTAGAAATACTTAAAAGAGAAAGAAGAAAGAGACCTCTTCTGGTTTGAAAAACCTCTCGTCTATGTTCTTTTCGACTATAAACAATGTAATCGTCCATTCCTCCATAACATAAAAGGCCCTCCCGCCTTTTTTTTTTTTTTTTTTTTATGACACGGAACCCTAGACCCCCTTACAGTTGATCATTGGTAAAACCCGAATACACAACACCACCCACTAGCACTTTATCCACAACACCACCCACTAGCACTTTATCCGATAAGGCCCCAAACGTTTTGAAGCTAGGACCTCCAGCTCATTATGGACTTCCTAACCACCGGAACAATTTAGGTGTGTGTTAATTGTTTGGACTGGAATCATCCAGTCAGTAAGTTAGACCGAGGTTCAAGTTTTGGGAGGAGAGGGGTTCTTACGGGTTGATATATAAGAATGCAGTTTTCCTGCATTAACCAATGCAGATCCTTCTGTTTTCACTTCTTATTGGTTGATATATAAGAATGAAGTTCCTTCGTATTGGTTGATATATAAGAATGCAGTTCCTTCTGCATTAACCATCATTGAAGGTAACGCTTTATCTATCCCACTAACATACATTGCGTGGCTCCATTTACTGCCTATGAATAGTTTCAGACAATCACAATTCCTCAGAGATGAAATTTTTAGAAGAGCTACTATATATTGTACCCTACAAAAACAACTTGCACAACAGAAGAAAGAACACAAATACGCCTAGTTAAATGACAAAAGGGTTTTCTTTAAGCACTGAATACAAAAGGCTGCAGGGGGAAAACCTTGAGCAATGAGAAACGAAGCCTATGGCCTTCAACATCACGTTGCTGTAAGGGGCAGTATTGCGCTGACTTTTAACATTCCACATTGCAATAGGCACTACTAAACAGTTCAGTGCAAGAGAAGAAAGCAAAAAAACAAAAGTCCGCCAAGGAAATCGCCAGGAAGATTTAATTGAGGATGGAGAAGATCCGAGTAATGTGCTCCAATGGGATGCTGTCAGCTGTGTTCTTCTTAAGCTCCGGCTGGTTGAATTCATTGCGAGGAAGAACAATAAGCTGGCCTCGATCATGGCCCTTCTCAAGAACCCAGCCACAGTTTGCTACCTGGTGCTCCAGGAACTTATCCAGAGAGAGACCTTCAATGTTGATGGCCTGTAATAATGCATTGCAGAATTAGATATCGCATGAATGGTCTCATGACACTACCAGTGTAAAAAAACTCGATCACATAATTTTTTAAGTATCACAGTTCTAGTAATTAACTACACACAACCAACTAAAAGAAAGTTCGCAACAAGATGTCCCCTAATTATTTATATTGGGTCGGTCGTCCCCAAATCAAAATAAACTGTGTACTCATGCATACAGATTCACATGCACACCAAGGACAACAAGTACACAGGATGGCTCAGATCTTCAAATCTAGAAGTTTTGGAGACATTTGCAGTAATGAAACATGGAATCTAACACTAACACTATGGAATAGGTGCACAAGTGAATAAATCATAGTGCATCACAATATAAAGTGTCATAAAAATGGCTACACATTGCATTGCAGGCCCAACATAAAATGTTGCTTAGCTAAAAGCAGCGTAACAGAGTGCAATGCAGATCTTGTTTTCAACATCATAACAGTTGCTTAATGAACCCAGATATGGAGTTCACTAGTAATTTGGGAGCCTGTTATGTTCTAACTCAACCTAGATTAGAAAATTGAGGCTTCCCTCTACAAATAAAAAAAGGCATACCTCAGCAAGTACAGGCCTGGGAACCTTCTGGTACGTCAGGGATAAGACGTGAATGGCATAAGCTTGGATTGCCTGCTCAAAACCTGCACGCACGCTCCCCATGTCAGTCACAGTAATTTGCAAGATAACAATCTAAAACATGCTTGACCATCAGGGATGATCAAACTTGTATACATCATTGGTTAATAAAGGGGCGGCACAAAGCAACAAAGAGAATAAAAAAAGTAAAAGCTATAATTCAGGATGCAAAATTATTAACCAAACCAAACCAAACCAAGCCTTTTCCCACTAGGTGGGGTCGGCTATATGGAATTGTCGACGCCAATCAAATCTGTTTAGGGACATGTCCTCCATTAGATCCATGTAGGCAAAGTCATGTTTAATAGTTTCTTTCCAACTTCTCTTGGGTCTCCCTCTCCTACTCCTGGCAATCTCCATGCTTTCACACCTTTTAACAGGTGCCTCCGATGGACGCCTTCTAACATGGCCGAACCATCTCAGTCGATTTTCTCTCATTTTATCTCCAATCGGTGCTATTCCTACTTTGCCCATAATCTCCTCATTCCTAATCCTATCTCTCGTTGTGATCCCGCACATCCATCTTAGCATTCTCATCTCCGCAACTTCCATCTTCTTGACATGATTATGCTTTACTGCCCAACACTCTGATCCATATAACAACGCTGGTCGTACCGCCACCTTATAATACTTTCCTTTAACCTTGAGGGGGACTTTCCAATCACACAAGACCCCCGAAGTACTCCTCCATTTGGTCCACCCGGCCTGAATCCTGTGACTTACATCAGTATCAATCCCTCCATCCTGTTGCACCATAGATCCAAGGTACCTAAAGTTTTCTTTCTCTACAATCTTTTGTATGCCCAAACTTACTTCTATGTTACTAAGTGTCCTACTTTGACTAAACTTGCATTCGATATATTCCGTTTTGTATTGACTTAGCCTAAACCCTTTTGTCTCTAATGTTTTCCGCCACAATTTTAGTTTAGCATTCACTCCTTCTCTCGTCTCATTCACTAAAACAATGTCTTCTGCAAATAGCATACACCACGGCACCTCATCCTGGATATGTCTTGTAATCTCATCCATAACTAGGGCAAACAAGTACGGGCTTAACGCTGAGCCTTGGTGTAGACCAATCGTGATAGGAAACTCCTTAGTTTCGCCATCAATCGTCCTTATAGATGTCACAACTCTATCATACATATCCTTTATCGCCTCAATATATGCGACACACTCTTTTCTTTTTCAGAACTCTCCAAAGAATCTCCCTAGGAACCGGTCATAGGCCTTCTCCAAGTCAATGAACACCATATGTAAATCTCTCTGACCTTCTCTATACTGTTCCATTAACCTCCTCAGGAGAAAGATAGCCTCCATGGTTGATCTCCCAGGCATGAAACCAAATTGATTCTCTGAAACGTTTGTTGTTCTTCTTAGTCTTCTCTCAATAACTTTCCCATAATTTCATCGTATGGTTCATCAATTTAATCCCGCGGTAGTTCGCACAGTTCTGAATACCTCCTTTGTTCTTGTATATGGGTATAAGAATACTTTTCCTCCATGCATTAGGCATCTTCTTGCTCTTTAGCACTACATTAAAAAGCTTTGTCAACCAACTAATGCCATCCTCCCCCAAGCACCTCCAGACCTCAATAGGGATACCATCTGGCCCAACCACTTTCCCATTCTTCATTCTTTTCAATACTTCTTTAACTTCTTCCCTACTGATTCTCCTATAGAACATATGATTCGCTTCTTCCCTAGAAATGATAAGCTGCCCCAATTGTATGTCACTACTACTGCTTTCGTTAGATAACTTGTAAAAGTAGCTCTTCCAACGCTCCTTTATCTCCTCTTCCTTTACTAATACATTTTCATCCTCATCCTTAATGCATTTAACTTGGTTTAAGTCCTTGGTCCGCCGATCTCTGGTTTTAGCAAGCTTGAATATCTCTTTTTCACCTTCCTTAGTGTCAACTCGCCTATATAGCTCCTCAAATGCCTTTGCCTTGGCCTCACTAACTGCCTTTTTGGTTTCTCTTTTTGCTTCTTTATACATCTCCAAGTTCGCTTCATTTCGATCATTTTGCCAAGTTTTAAAGCACTCTCTTTTAATTCTTATCTTGTCTTAGACGGCTTCACTCCACCACCATGCCTCTTTCTGTACCGGATTACCCCCTTTGGATTCTCCTAAGACTTCTTTCCCTACCCTCCTAATACACTCTGCTACCTTATCCCACATATTATTTGCACTCTCATCTATCGCCCAAACGTCTTCCTCTAGTACTCTTTCCCTTAAAGCTAGTTGCTTATCACCTTTCAGGTTCCACCATTTAGTCCTTGAGCATCTACACAACTTCTTTTTTCTAGTCCACTTTTGTAGCTGCACATCTATGATCAACAACCTATGTTGGGAAGTCAAGCTCTCCCCCGGTATAACCTTGCAATCTTTACAAGCTAAGCAGTCTCTTTTCCTAATTAAGAAGAAGTCAATTAGTGTCCTCGATGAGCCACTCTTATAAGTCACCAAATGCTCCTCTCTTCCTAAAAAAGGTGTTAGTTACAATGAGATCATAAGCCACTGAAAACTCCAAGATATCCTTCCCTTCTTCATTTCTATTACCGTACCCATGTCCCCTTTGTACTCCTATGTATCCATCTACGTCGCGTCCTACATGACCGTTCAAATCTCCTCCTATGAAGACCATCACTCCTTGGGGTATCTCTAGTAGCACTCCTTACAAGTCTTCCCAAAACTTCTCCTTATGTCCATCTCCTAAGCCCACTTGGGGAGCATAAGCACTAATGACGTTCACTATCTCTTCTCCTAACACTAACTTAATTGCAATAATCCTATCTCCATAGCGCTTTACATTAACTACATCTTCCTTTAAGTCCTTGTTTACCACTATGCCGACCCCATTCCTCGATCTATTAAGTCCCGTATACCATAACTTATACCCAGTCCTCTCAATCTCTTTAGCTTTGTGTCCCACCCATCTTGTCTCTTGCAAGCAAGCAATTGCGATTCGTCTCCTTTCCATTATATCCACCACTTCCATAAGGTTTCCAGTTAGGCTCCCAATGTTCTAAGGACCCAATCTCAGCCTTCTATTTTGGACTAACTTCCTTACCCCCCACACTCGTCCAATAAAGTGTGAGGACCCTTGCCTATTTAGCACTGCACCCGGGCGCCGATGCAGCGGTCCTTGCTCACTTATCAATGTACCCGGACCATACAGCGCGTCGCTAAGTAGGGGACGCCCCCACGAAATTTCATTAGGTCTCAAATCCATAAAGAAATCCGACTGAGTATTATGCTGGCTGTCGGCTACCTAACGCACAACCCTCCTCCTTTGTCTGGGCTTGGGACCGGCTATGTCAAGGATACCCTAACATAGGATGCAAAATTATTGTGCTCACAAAATTCTGATGTGGTGTATCCCATTCTAGCTCCCCAAGTACATGGTTTCATAATGGTTAAGATGAACAGGTGCATCCTTTCCTAGTCAGGTGGTGGCATAATTTAGCATGTATCAAATTCATTTTCTACACACGCACGCAAGGAGAGCCACTCAGTAGTTCCCAGCATAGAGAAGGGGTTTCTGGTCTTAACTTGCATGAAGTTTATTAGTGTTCAGTTAGAGTAGAAAACGAGAATACGCCTCAACACTTCCCACAACCACTAATTACACAAGCCCCTTTTTTCACTTCCAATCAGGGCATCAGAAACATTTTTTGATATTTCTGATCTAGCAAAAACGATTAGCAGAAACCCATTACATGATGAAAGAACATGAGCCAGCCCTAGATCATAGCAGACAATCCGTTACCTGGAACTACTTCAACTATACTGCGGTTCTTTGCTGCCTCATCCCAGAACTCACGGAATCTTGCCGTCTGCAGTAAATAAAGGGCTTAAGAATAGCTTGTCCAGAAAGTTTCAAGCATACAACATGTTATGGACGCCACGGGTTCATACCTCCAGATAGTGTGAAAGTACAATCAGTGTCTTAAATTGCTCCTCCATTTGCTGCAAATGAGAGAACAGCTCATGTTTCAATTTTTCAAACAATATTTCTATTTCAGAAATTTTCACAAAAGTAAAAATAAATATAAATATGGCACTTATAATAAGCTAAGATGCATTTGAATGCACCCAAATTGCAAGTGAAATCAACATTCTAGCAGAATGGAGTGCTTCCCATTGCAGTGTAAATTTGTGATAAGGTAAAATAGAAATCATCACAAGAGTGCGTCAAGAAAAGGCTTGTCCCACTTCAATGTTTCAGATTCAAACCAAAATGTAAAGCCATTTCACTTGGGCCATCCAAACAAAGCCTTTATAAAATAATTAAAAATTGAAGATAAACATTAAGCAAATCATCTTATAAGACAGAACAATTACAAAGGCTACAACAGCACATAAGTCATCCATCTTTTCTTTTAACAACTGCATCTAGTATAAAATCCATTTTACTTCAGATATCCAGAAAAGCATTGACAAAATAATTCTAATTTAAACTCATTAGGTTGAACAAGTAAATAGGCCACAACAGCATACAGATGATCTTTTTGTTTCTTTTAACATGATTCATGTTAGTTTGTAGTAAATTCTATTTACACGGAGGTAAATTCCCAAAGCAAGCAAAAATGCAATATACATGCCTAAGAAAGACAGGGAAAAGAAAAATACCACTCGTTCTGGGATTAAGAAGAGGCAGAGGCTAAAATCTGGGGCTGGCATTGCCATAAGCGCCTGTTGAAAAGGCAGGAAATAAAGTTAGATGACATGAAATTAAATTATCTTCATGCTCATTCCTTGTTCAAGCACAAGATTCACCGAACCTTGACCAAAATCCGAGCAACAATTTGGATACTCATTCTCTCAGGCTCAAACTGTAAAAAGGAAAGAAACAGTGTAAGCATAGTGAAAATATATATATATATATATATATTAGGGAGATGCTCCTATGAGAGATATCTCTCACCTTATATGAGAGATAAGAGTGGGGGCCCTCACATTTAAGTTGTTGGCATTGTATATGGATGTGAGGCCCCCACCTTATCTCTCATAGTAAGGTGGGAGCATCTCTCATAGGAGTATATATTAAAAGTTAAAAAACCTAGGTTAGAAAACACCCTTTATAATCCATAGAATGGGGGCTAATCTATGACCAATCTAAACCCCCTCACCTATCCCAGTGAATAGCAACTCATCCCCATTTAATATGAATCCAGTCATTATCTACCGTTGGATTGAATCATGATTTTAAAAAATGCTCTTAAGAAACCAAGAAACTATGAGGCCCTAAAATCACGGGTTAGAATGATCCTATACGAGTGATATTTGGCCATCCCTTACTCCACATCATATCCCTTGCCATCCCCCAGCCCATATGGATGGCTTGCATCGACAAAAGCTGGGGCATACTTTCAGGAAGCAAACATGGGTTTCTTTCATAGGACCCCTCACACATATGCTGTCTAAAAAACCCCCCTCTGTAAACAAACCTGAATGAATAGCAATCAAGACGAACAGGGGATGGCTAGATATGGATGTAGATTAAGTGTAGGCCCCTTATCAGTCCAATGAAACAACCCTAGCCCTTAACTACAATGCCTCAAAAGTTCAATAGCTTATATAGTTCAGATTTTTTCCCTTTTCTTCTGGGTAATTAAATCCAACTGCAGACAATGGTAGGATCACTGTAATACCCCGGGCCCAGTATAAGGGCTAGATTATTTTCTGATATTTAATATTTAATTTTCTTGATTTTTCTTAGAATTATTGGGACCCATAGTTTGATGGAGGAATTCGAGTGGGACTTGTTGGCTATACCATAGACTCCTAGTAATGTTAGGAATAGGATTGGCATGTGAGAAGGAAATAATAAAATTAAGAAGAGGACTTTGGGTAGGATTCTAACTTTAGCTTCTATATATAGATATTGATCGACCCCAAGCCTCTCTCTCTCTCTCTCTCTCTCTCTCTCTCTCTCTCTCTCTCTCTCGCCGAAGCCTAGTTTAGTATTAGCCTTGAAGAAAATAGGAGGAAGAACTAATTCTAGTTAGCTATAACAGGTGAGTAGAAAATGCTGACCTAATTGTGTATGGTTCTAAATTTCTGGTTTTTGCTCTTGAATATCTTTGAATCCTCTATTTCTTTATGGTGAGAAGGATTTCCTCATATAGAAGTTATGATGTTGTGTGTATGTGAGAATTGTGAATTGAATGCTGTAAAAATTGATGTGGTTCTATGACTCTGCACTGTTCAATGATCTCAGCATGATATGATGCATTAAAACATTAATGAGTAAAACTTTGTCTGATGAATTACATGTCCCAGAGTCTTGTATATGATACAGTCAACAAATCCAGGCTTTGGTTGGTGTTAAAGAATAAACAGATCTACTAGATACATGATAATTGGGTTCGTATAATTAATATTGTCCCTAGATAGTAGTTCATGCAGAAAGAATTGGATTTGATGAAGATTCAGCGCAGATTCTGAAATTCTGCACTTTCTTCCCCGACCAAACAGTTTTTGTCGACAGGGGTTGTGGTACCCCATGGCCCACCTGATGATCAATCAGGTTCGTGGATCCGGAAAGATCCGGAAAGGGACCCATGGGCGACTCCAGAGATGCAGGTCCCACATGAAGTGGACCCCGTTTGGCCCACAATGCATGCACTTCAAAACCAGGAGGCGTGATTGAATAAGAAAAAGGGATTTTGGTCGTCAGCCTTTGTGGGACCACCGGGCTGACCCGATCATTGATCAGAACCCCACATTAGGTAGAGGACCCCTGAACGACCTTGTTGGTGGGGCTGATCTTGGAGTTTTGCCCGATGGAGCCCACCATCCAATTGACCCGGTAGTACTAGGCGTGGAGGCCATCGTTTGATGAAGGTTGTGTGTGTGTAAAGGAGAAAAGAGGTTCTGTGTATGGTTTGTTGGCCTGGACACGTTGAATAAGGGAGTACACATGTTCATAACATTAACTTTATGTTAGAATTCTTACCTTGCCCCTTAAGTTTCTAGAATTTAGAAAAAGGGCCTGATATTTATTGTTTTCATAGCTGGGCCTGTTTTGATTAATTTGAGACCATTCCTTGGATTTCAGACTTTATGAAATTACAAATAAGGGCTGATCAATTGTGGATATTATATTTATTGTTGGAGTTGTTTTCCTTATTTCATAACTTGAGTAATTATGTATTGAAACATATTGCGGATTATGATACCTGTTGTGTGCCATTTTTATTTGGGGATCTCACATGGTAGATTGTGTGGTTTGCATAATATTTTGTGATTAATTTGGTAATTGAATAATTCCTTCAAAACTGTAAAGGTTAAGTTATGTAATTGACCTCTCACCTCGTACACCAATTTTGATTCGGACTGGGGTAGATTAAATCCACATAATTTGAGAAGGGGTTGATTATGGAATTTGCCCATTACTAATGTTGAGGACATGCTAAATATCATATTTTTGATGAGACGTATATTTGCTATTTGATTGAAAAACTGAGATACGATGACTCTGTTTGTTTGGAGGAACCTTTTGGACACCCCTAGACCACTAGCATGTATGGCCGATTTTGTAAGGGTTGTTGATGTCGGATCTTTTTGGGAAAGGTCGATTTTGTAATACCAGTTCGCTGGTTTCGGACCTTGGTGGCTCGATTTTGTTTGGGACAGAAAAGAATGATTTTGAGATGTGCAGGAATGAGTTTTGGGAACTCAATGTACATGTGATATCTTTGTGGAACATGAACTTTGGTCTTGTGCTATCAGGTGGTTAGGAGGTTGTCGTTTTTTTGACCCGATTCCAACCTTGGCTTGAATGAGACTTTGAGATGTTACTTTAATTTGTTGTAAAATCTTATCCAAGTATATGTTTAAATGCACAAATAGATTAGAATATCTATTCACTCAGTTGTACTGGTATTTTGTGGATTTGCCCCAATCTAGGTAACCAGAACTTAGCGACTCAGGAAAATCTTGGTGACCAGAAGATAGAGTTTGGAATGCGTACTTGAGCGTCGAAGCCACATTAGTAGGAGTAAAGAATTGATTAACAAAAAGTTTTACTTAATGGGTGTTTGGATGGAAAAAGGGAAGGGTAGAGTAAACCCACCCCCCCCCCCCCCCCCCCCCCCACACACACACACACACACACACACACCCACACACACACACACACACACAAAAAAAAAAAAAAAAAAAACCACCTGTTCTACCCTCTCACCTTGGATAAATTTGGGAGAAGTAAAATTCTGCCCTTTAGTGCTTTTTACTCTCAACCCCCTCATCTTTAGTTTTTATTCGTGATTTGAGGGCTACTCCTTAGTCCTCCTCTCATGCTAAACAAACACACGCCCTTAAGTCCCCCCATGATCAACAAAAAACTATGAGAAATCAAAAAAAGGAGCCCCAATAAGAGACCTTCAGTTAGGTACGCATTGAGCCTAACCCACAGTAGGCCCACCCATAGTTGACTAGCCCATTAGACCTAGCCAATAGTTAGCCAACCCACTAAGCACATATATCCACCCTTATAGCATAGAAAACTCGTTTGAGATAGTTTGGGCATGTCCAACATAAGCCGGCAACGACACCGGTAAGAAAAAGTCTGGCCACGAAAGTTGGTGGCCTACCAAGGGGAAAAGGGGTAGGCCGAAGAGGACGTGGATGGAGGTAATAAAAATAGATATGAATAAGTGTAACTTATCTGAGGATTTGGCTCAAGATGGATCGGAGTGGAGAAACACAATTCATGTAGCCGACCCCAACATAGTTGGGACAAGGCTTTGATGGTGATGATGATGATAGCATAGAAAATTTCAAAAAGATTCCTTAGCTTTGCATTTTTAATTTAACAAATTTCCAAATAGATTTCCTAGTAGGTTGAGTGTCAAATGTATAAAGAGTGATGAACAAAAGGTTTAAATCAAGGACAGCAATATTACAGAAAGGTGGAGAAAATATTTAAATGAAAACTCTATAGAAGACACGAGCAAAGCAAAAGAGAATAGTTCATTGGCAGGACATACCTTTTTCCACATAATTAGTTAGTGGAAGCAAAGAAAGCATAAAAAAAAAAAGCTACGTGGCCAAATGACATCCCGATAGAGGCTTGGAAATGATGAGAGATTGGGTGGATTTGGTTAACTAGGTTCTTCAATAAGAACATATTAATGACAAAGAAAATATTGGATGAATGATGCAGCAGCAATACCATATCATTATGACAAGACTCGTGGGCCACATATGGGAGCCATGAAATTCTAATTTTAATTAGTTTTATTTTAGTAAGAGTATAATTAGGATTAGTTTCTAATTATTATTTGGTTTCCTAGTTTGGTTGTTTTCTTAGGCCTTAAGTTTCTTTTCTTATAAATATGACATTGTAGAGATTGGTAATCTCATAGAGAGAATTGAATTAATAGAAGATTTATCGTTGAAGACTGTTTCTTCCTCGTGTGATTGTTCCCTGGGAACCCTAATTGTGCCCTAGCACTTGCATCCTAACCCTAGGACTGCATCAATTGGTATCAGAGCCCAACGATCCCCGATCGTTGGCGTGTTACCCCTATTCCCATTCCTGCTACCTTCCTCCCGTAAAAAAAAAAAAAAAAAAAAAACACCAGCGTCCCAGACACCTTACCCATCTCTCTCGCCAAACAATTCCAGACATCCAAAACCGTCACCGTCCCAGACCCCTCCTTCTTCCTCCAACTCCCGTAACCCATACTACTCCCTGTCGAACCCACCCACTACCCAGATCCATCGTACCCCCTTCCACAGGTCCCCTGTGACCATTCACCCACCGCCGAAACCCCAAATCCACCGCCTGCCATCATCCTTCACAACCCGAGCCCCATTCCACCGGAATTCCCAAACCAGCCCAGAGACACCGAAACCCAAACCGCTTCCCAAATTGCATCCCTTCATCAGTCCCCTACAACCAACCCCCCAACTCCTCGCACGCTCCAGCAGAACCCAACCCCCAATCCAACAACCCACCCACCCTAGCCGAGCCTCCCTACTCTTCCGCACCGACGAAAACCCACCGGAACCCTCTCCTTCTTCGGCCGGATCCCAACCAAAAAAAAAAAAAAGAGGGCAGAAAGAAAGAAAGAAGAAGAAGCCGCGTACCGTACACCGAATCCGGCAGCCTCCTCGCCAGTCCTTGCCGTCGCGCCGCCCTCGCTATCGTTGCATCGTCCAAGCCTGCCAGCACCGCGATCGCCAGACATCTCCTCGCCTTGCGCTGCTCAGTCATCTCCATCGCCTCGCACCACCCTTCGTTTCGTCTTCGTCAGTTGAGAGTGCACGAGGAAGGGAACTCAGAAACCTTCCTTCGTTTTTCTTTCTTCTCTGCACAAATCCCGAGAAGCAGCACACGTGTGCCAGCCTTAGGGCCTCATCTGATTTTGGGCTAAGTCCATCCCAGGCCTAGTTCAAGTTGTTTTGTGATCCTGACCCATTCACACAAGAGGCCCAGTACCATCAGTAGAACTCAGTCAGCAGCCGATTTGACCAATATCAACCGTTGGATCTTGTTTTTACACTATTACAGCCATCCGCGGTCCGATTTCCGATCCGTTTTTGCCAGCGTGATCGTGGAGTGCAGATCTACACATCAGGTCAGTCAGAAATCTTCAATTTGCATTAAACAAAAATGCCTCCAAAGAAACAGGTTGACACGGAGTCTTCCTCTCATAATGATGATGATTTGAGGGGAACCGTTGCGCAATTATCGGTAACGGTTAATCAAATATCCGCAACGATTGTTCAAATGCAAGTTCAAATGCAAGCGACTCTGGAAAGGATTGAAACCCGATTAACCAATTTGGAAACTTATCGGCGTGATGATAATCATCGCGATGATGGAGGACCTCATCGAAATCAACGAGATCCACATGTAGTCAATGTTGATCGTGATTTGGGTATTAAACTTGTGATTCCCGAATATGATGGGAAATTGAACCCAGATGAATTTTTGGATTGGTTAGTGTGCGTTGAAAATATTTTTGCACATAAACCAATGACTGATGGTCATAAGATTACACTGGTGGCTACTCGATTTCGCAATTATGCTGCGATATGGTGGGCCGAGTTGCAAAAGAAGCGACGATACCAGCAAATTGACCCTGTTGACACGTGGGCCGAGATGAAAAATTTGTTAAAGCAAAAATTCTTGCCTGTCAATTACTCCAGAGATCTGCGTTCACGTTTTCAATACTTGAAACAAGGATCTAAGACAGTTGTTGAGTATTCTGAAGAATTTATGACCATGCAAGCTCGTTGTGGTTTGAATGAAGATGAGGATGTATTAGTTGACAGATATCTTTAATGGGCTGACACTTGACATACAAGATATCCTCACATTCAAGCATTTTGAGAATGTTGATGAGATTGTTCAGCATGCTATCAAAGCTGAGGGAATTGCACATCATCAAGCCAGAAAACTTAATGCCTCTAAATGGGTTATGCAGAAGAATTCTTCACTTACAGGTTCTAAACCGAGTGATTCATCGGAGAAAGAATTCACCAAACCCGAAGGTCAAAATAGGATCACCTGCTTTAATTGTCACCAACAAGGGCATCGTGCAAGGGAATGTCCCAAACGTATCCACTTGATTGAGAATGAAAGTGATGAGAAGGATGTCCCAGATGATCCTAAAGAAACAGAGGTTGCAGCTGAGACAGAAGAATTAGAGATTTACAATGCAGTTGAAGGTGAATCTCTCATGGTCATCACCGATGCTCCCTCAACTACTACGACAAAGTGGTTACGAGATAATATTTTCCGCTCCAAAGGAACAGTCAATGGCCAGGAATGCACGATAGTCATTGATGGAGGCAGTTGTCAGAATATTATATCCCAAACTTTTGTGGATCGCTTACAGCTGAAAGTTCGGAAGCATCGTCGTCCTTATTTTGCTAGATGGTTAATGACAGGTGATAAGGTGCAAGTCCGCTACGCATGTCCCGTTACCTTTTCCATTGGTGCAGATTATACAGATAAAGTTTGGTGTAATGTGGTACCCATGGATAGTTGTGATATCTTATTGGGTCGTCCGTGGATGTATGACAAGAATGGAACTAATAGCATGCGCGACAACACATACACATTCATGCATGGTACCAAGAAAGTCACACTCCGTCCTATGAAGCCGATACCACCGAAGCAAGGGTCAAGTTCTCGTCTCACCAAGGATGCGCTTCACGTGCACACTATCTACAGAAGTAACATCAAGAAGAAGAGCCGAGTTCGAGGTCGAACTCTTTTCCAACCTGGGGAGAATGATGCAGCAGCAATACCATATCATTATGACAAGACTCGTGGGCCACATATGGGAGCCATGAAATTCTAATTTTAATTAGTTTTATTTTAGTAAGAGTATAATTAGGATTAGTTTCTAATTATTATTTGGTTTCCTAGTATGGTTGTTTTCTTAGGCCTTAAGTTTCTTTTCTTATAAATATGACATTGTAGAGATTGGTAATCTCATAGAGAGAATTGAATTAATAGAAGATTTATCGTTGAAGACTGTTTCTTCCTCGTGTGATTGTTCCCTGGGAACCCTAATTGTGCCCTAGCACTTGCATCCTAACCCTAGGACTGCATCAATGAATGAAGAAGAAGTATTCCTAGTACCTATATATAAGAACTAAAGGAGGCATAGAAAATTGTACCAACTAATATGCAATTGAATTTATGAGTCACATTATGAAACTACGGGAGAGAATAAGAAAGCAAAGACCTAAACAAAAGACCAAAATATCTAAAAATCACTTTGGTTTCCTGGCAAGTAGGTCAACTATGCAAGTTATTTTATCACTTAGGCAACTAACGGAAAAATACAGAGCGAAGAGGATAAATCTAGATATGATTTTCATCAATCTAGAAAAAACCTACAATTGGGTACCTCGAGATTTTTTTTTGGAATGATCTCAGAGATTTAATTTAGTGGGTTTTACATAAAAGAAGTGTTCGAAGAGGTTATATTGAAATCATTAAAGACGTGTGAGAGAGCAGAAACAAGTGTAAAAATTACCTGTGGAGGGACATGTGAGTTTTTAGGGACCATAGGTTTGCATCAGGGGTTAGCCTTGAGCCCTTATCTCTTTACACTGATTCTGGATGAGTTTACTCATATTCAAGAAGATATACTTTGGTGTATATTGTTTATAGATAATCTAGTGTTGGTGGATGAATCAAGAGAGGGTGTGAATGCAAAACTTAAGAGATGGCAGGATGCTTTAGAATCCAAGGGCTTTGAAATAAGTCATACAAAGATAGAATATATAGATTGCAACTTCATTAGGCATATACAAAGAGTTGAAGCTATTGTGAGAATTGAAGCTCACGAGATACCACAAAGAGATTCATTGCAATACCTTGGCTTGATAATTAGTAAAAATGGAAAAACTAAGAAAGATGTCGAACATAGGATAAAAGCGGAAAGGTTGAAGTGGAGATCTACTTCCAGAGCACTTTGTGATTGGCAAATACCAACAAATTGAAGGAATTTTTTTGCAAGACAACAATTAGACCAACTATGACCTATGGAGCAAAATGTTGGTCAATTAAGAAGTAATACATGCACAAAATGAGTATAATAGAGAAAAGAATGTTGAGGTGGATGTGTGGTAAAGTTATTAATGATTGAATAAAAAAGAGCAATTTCGAGAGCATTTAGGGGTAGCATCAATAGGTGATAAAAATAAGAGAAACCGGTTTTACATGGTTTGGAAATGTCCAACGCATGCTAGCACTGACACCAATAAGGAAAAGTTTTTCTATGTAGGTTGAAAGCCCACCAAAGGAAAGGAGTAGGCAGACGAGGGTATGGTTGAAAGTAGTAACAATGGATTTGAAGAAGTGCAACCTATCCAAGGATTTGAACTATGACGAATGGATACTTCAAAATGAGCAACATATCGTGTCGTATCGTATCCGATACTTTAGTTCTTATGTGATCCATGTCCCAGTTGTGTCCATCACGTGTCCTTGTCGTATCCATGTCGTATCCATCCATCATATGATTTGACTCAAGATAGATCGGAATGTAGAAACAAAATTCATGTAACTGACCCACCAACATAGTTGGCACACATCTTTGATGATGATGATGATGATTTTCTAGATCCATATTCTTACCTTCGAAAATCCTAAGAAGATTTCTTAAATCTAGCAACATACTTGATCAGCATGAAACAATGAAAGAGAAGAAAGAATCTTATTTAGAGAAAAGAGAGACTGGCATGTACGTACATGATGGAGAGGATTGAAAATTCTATCCATAATCCCTAACTAACAGGATTGTCATCCCATCCTCTATTTCCATCTCATTCTTGTGACTGAATTACTCATTTACGCCCTTGAGTGAAACTCCTTGATTTCCAATGATGGTGATTCCAAATGCCCAGCATTCATGGTGAACACGTGAAGAGTCTACATCATTGGTCCCATTAGCCCTTATCCCTAAGCCCACCCTGTGGTACATGAATTAGCACTCAAATGAGTTCGATAAACCCTTGGATTGATTATGCAAATTTGGCTCTCATCCAACTTCGTCAAACCTACTGAATTTGGACAACTTCAATGTCTTCAAAGCAGTACCCAAAATGGCATGCAAATGAGGTCTGAAAAGGTGTGAAAACAATTACAAATCTCTTTGGTTTAGAAGGCACTGATACAATGGACATATATATGGGACAAGTGGAAGTATCAAATCTAGAGGTGTACAAAATTAACTGTGACCCGACCCGACCCGACCCGTGGGTCAATGGGTGGGTTATGGTGGTAGATTTCTGGTGCTTGACCCGACCCGACCCGTGACCATCGGTACCGGTTAACGGGTCGGGTTACTGGGTGACCCGTGAACCCTTTTTTTTTTTTTTTTTTTCATGTAGAAGACCAAATTCTACAATTAGCACTCCTATCCTACTTATGATTAATTAAGTCCTTATAGTGGGTAGGAATATCCCATACAAGGAAAGGGAAGTGTAGAAGAAGCCCTAAGCAAAGCACCAAAATCTGTGGTGGCTTGCTTGGGCACATTCCTTTTAACTCAGTGAGGATAAACACCAAGATGGTTTAGTGATTGAGGATCCTTGGGACATGACAATAGCAAAGGGACGACTCTATACACAACTTTTCTATGTCTCTCTACTAAATAATTCAAGGCCACCCATTTGTTTATTTCATGACATAGACACTCACTAAGGTGGGATTCTCTTTAAAATGTCAGGAGTCTTCCTTTCCTTTAGCACCCTTCTTACATTATGCTATTAAAATAGGTAATTGTTGTTAACAGTAAAACAGTATAGAAATGTATTTCTTACTGTTTCTCTTTCCAAGAAGGAACCAATGTCCTCCTCCAACTCCACTGGGTTTGTCAAAGAAAGGTCTTGAAGGACAAAGATGGTTCTTAAAATAACATATCTTTCCTTTACTGTTTTGTTCAATGCAACAGATTAATGTTGTATCGTTAATTAGCTGTGGTGCAATTAGTTTAATAGATCTTCAATCAGGGACAATCAATCCATCATGTCAAAACAAACGAGTTCATTTAAGAAACTAATAAGAACTTAATTGAGCAATTAGATTAGTCATTTTAGAAAGAGTTTGTTCAATGGGAAAGATCCATCTTGTTTAGAAACTTTGCATCTAGATCATAAATAATGTCCTGCAATGTGGCGTTTTCCTGTTTGGCATCACCCCACAAAGAAATGTGGACCAAATTCAATGAGTTTTTTTTTTTCATTTTATGTTAATATTTACAAACAACCGCAACTACTTTTTACTTTTACATCTAATCACTTTTAGTTCTCTAACAATTATCTGAAAGTTGTTTTCATAAACAATTTGGTCTTCTACAAGAAAAAAAAAACAAAACCAAACCCGAACCCAACCCGCTGACCCCGTGACCCAAACAGGTCGGGTTCGGGTGGGTTTTCACCCATATAATATTTTTTTTTCGGGTCGGGTCTGACCCGTTGAACGCCCCTAATCAAATCCTTTCTCCACATTTTATTTTATTTATGACTCTGATGGGCCGAACATTTTTAATCCAAACTGTTCAAATTTTTTTTATTGATCCATTAAACCCCAAAACATTTAGTTGCATATCTTAAACAATCATAAATTTTGAGTATACAGAGATTTTACATATGTAATTTGAACCGTTCAATGTTTACTCGTGAAAAATGGTGCTTCCAAAAAAAAACATGTTATTGTGTTTCACATGTCTAAATTTTACATATGTAAAATTCAAATATGCAAATTCTACTTGTGTAAATCCCTTTATCATATCCCATGCTTAAAAGACAAATGACCTAGGATGACCCCATCAAAATCTTCCTAACCCTCGATGTAAGAGATTCAATGTTTGAGATTCTTTTACCTTTAGATCAAATTTCAATTTCCAAATGAAAGTCCAACAATGAATATCACTCAAGATCAAATTTGCGTCATTGAATATTCATTTTGGGTTGTGTGCGTGTGTGTGTGGGCGTGGGGGGTTGGGGGGTTGGTAGTCATTGTGAGCGGGTGGACACACAAAAAGCTTCTGTTTTCAAAACGATATCACTATAACATTTGCCCCTCTCTATCCCATACAGATCAATTTAATGTCAGGATTGATATAAATGTAATCAATTAAACGTAGAAGCACCTGATGACAAAAATAGCAGAGAAGGAAAATTTTAGTGCTCATTTCACTAAGTTTACCATGAAATACTTTTACAAAAGGAGTCATGCACTGAATTGTGCATTTAATTGTCAACGTGGCAACAAATCCTCTTTAGATCCCTGGAACTCAGAGAGAGAATCGAAGTTCTTCTGGTTGTGTTTGGAAAGGTAGGAACACAAAAAAAGTATATCCAACAATCAGATAGATATCCCCTTTTACGGTAGTCTATCGGTTCCACAAGAGGTTTAGAAATCCACTCATTTTTGGAATCTGAATCATTCCATGCAACTAAAAGAATTTCCAGGAAGCTTTGCACTCCTACCCAAACAGAACTCTTAAAAATAACTCCACCAGTAAGTGTGCATGTGTTTGTGTTGTGAGAGAGAGAGAGAGAGAGAGAGAGAGAGAGAGAGAGAGAGAGAGAGAGAGGTCCTGTAAATAAATTATGTCAAAATAGATATTAGGTAAAGTTAAGATCTTTAACCTGATAAAGACGAAGAAGGCAGAGGTTTGCATCCAAACTGTATGTTTGTGACGAAACCTACATCATAATCATGGAAAAATAGAAATATTTTAGTTACAGGAAAAGAAAAGGAAAAAAAAAAGCAGAAATACTCTATATATGGAAAAAACTAGAAGGGAAAAAAATCATTTTCTTGATTTCGAAAAGGTCCATGACTTAGTGCATCTCAAAATGGGTTCCACGCCCATTTGAATAGCTTTCAAGTGTAAATGTGAGTGATGGCATCTGTACTAAACTCAGATCAAGTAGATAAGAAGTATTCAGTCCGTTCAAACTCAAAACATGACCCTTTTAGTGTATACAGGTAGTCTGTTCAGTGATGTTCTCTGCAATAAATTTGGATCCAAAATAATTCCAAACTAAGTCACGATTACATATTTACATTAATTGCCCAGCATTTGTACACAACCAAAATGATCCCACAAATACTACGTGATCATATGTAGAGAACCAGAACATTTGCAAATGTGAATAGAAAGGAAATAGCCAATAATGTTACCTAATGAAAAACAATATATATATTTTGTGTTATCCATGGTCTTTGAAGTTTGATCCTGTCTAAACATGCATGTTGCTGCATGCATGAGCACACGCAAGGAACAAAGATTGCTCAACACTGGAAATAATTATTGGTTTGCAAGGTCAACCCAAGGCTCGTTTAATCCATTTTTCAGCCTTGAATATGTCAATTTGTTAAATAGCCATCTCCATGTTTTTTTTTTTTTTTTTTGAATGGTCCATCCCCATGGTTTTAAAGATAAGAGAAAACCAGCTAAAGGGTATATTACAATTATGCAGGATATTTCAGGAATATGGATGCTCGACATAGCTGACTCCAAGATAAGGATATCCAGGATAAATGCCTGATTCAGGGAACACTTTGTTTATAAGCCAAAAGAACCACACAGATGGTCCAAACAGCATAATGCAGACCACCTAACCTAGTTCTTTGGAGGCGCTTTGCCTTATTCCCACTGAAGCAAGGGCCCTTCTATCAAAGGGGTAGTTAAAAGGGTGAAGAATGAATGGTCAACGATGGAAATCTAGTGGAGTCCACCAAATTCATAAGACTGTTTGGTACAGTGACAAGTGGGCAATCATCATCACGACCTCAACCTTAGCCTTATAACGCTGATCAAGAGTCAGCTATTCAAGATACAATTAAGGTACAAACATCTATTACCCTAACATAATTGTATAAATTGCTCTGTGAATGCATACGAATGGTGGGTAAAAACATAGAAGGTAATGAGCTCAGCATTATCACCATTATTAATTATTCCAACCCAGTCCCCAACTATTTAAGGCAGCCTTCAGTGAGTCTTGCTTTCTCACTCAACCCTATTCAAGATAATGTTCATAATATCTCCACCATATAATGCATCTTTTCTCACAGCTTCACCTAAGACCTTAATCGATCTCCCCCTTCAAATTCCTTGCATTACTATCCCCCAACACTTCATATAAGGGTTGATTCAGGTCTTTTATGTACTATCTAAAATCACATCAAATGATCTTCATTGATTTCTTTCAAATTAGTTAGGCTACCCTTATGTTTCTTCTTATGTCCCCATTCCTAATTATAACCTTTTCTAGACCTCCAAACGTCCATCTTACAATGCATCCCAGTTTCAATTATGGAGCATCTTCTTATGATCCAAAAATAACTGTCGTAGTACAAAGTAGTCATTCAATCAAAGTGAAACAACGGTCACATAGCCCTCACTAGCTAGTCATCACCTTGTGCACCCCATGCTAATCCAATTCTCCATATCTAACTTACACGCTCTTATGTTCTCTGCTTTCAACTGACTATTGCGCTGTAATCCACACTTACCGTGGTTTTCAAACAGCAGTGCTGTCCAAAACGAGGAGATTACATATACTATTGAACGGACAACTATTATTGAGATTTGAGGTGCACCCAAACGCGCCCAGTCGGCCCAGATATGTGATAATGTCATTGGATTGTCGTCGTTAAAGGAAAGGAGATTGATGAATGATACCTGTTCGTGGACGTAGTTCTCGAGATCTGGAAGGATGTCGGGATTGTAAGGATTCACGGCCACCAGTTCTTCCACCGTATACGATGTCTGCTGCTGCTGCTGAGGCTCACGTTCTCTGCCCATTGAAATCTATAAGAGCTTCGATTCGATGGAGAAGGAGAAAGAGAAATCAATTCGAACCCTAAAAACAAGAAGAAATGGGGAGACTGTGTTGCGAGAGAAACTCTGTTCGAACCCTAAAACGAAAAAGGAGCACTTTCACTGCGACGAGGGTTTTAGAGTAGGCATGGAGATTTTTTAAGGATAAAAGATAGCCCCCTGCATGTTTCCAGAATTACAAATAACCACCTTTTTTTCCAATTTAGGCACTTTGATTAATATCTTGCCCTCGAGGATAAGTTCTGAGTTGACAAAATTCAACATATATTTTTTCAAATGATATAGAATTCTCATGGGTTTAATTTGATTTAACATTGGGCATTAAGAGGATATAATGATGGTTAGAGAGTGTAGATTTAATAATAATTTTAGGCAAATTGAGTTAGATGCATGTAGAGTTTTGTCTTCTAGTGTTTTTTTTTTCTTTAGCTCCCTTTTTTTTTAATTGTAATATGGCCGTTATTTTCCATTTTACTCTCCATCTCATGTAAACATACAATAACGACAAAGTATACGAGTTTCTTGGATTGATCCAAACTTCTAACCACCCAAGGAATCAGAAGGGGCGGGGCAGGGGCCATGGCCCCCAAAAATTTTAAAAAACCCCTTTAAGTGTTTAAGATTTTTATATTTTTTTACAAATAGCCCCCCAAAACTCTAATATATTTTAAAAATTACATTAATTTTTTTTAATGCAACCCCCCCCCCCCCCCCCCCCAAAAAAAAAAAAGAATGCCTAAGTCCCCCCTGCTTCTATTAGTTAAAGTGATTTATTAAGGTTTTTAAACTACCAAAATATGAATATAGATGTAAAATAAAGAGGTAGTAGTTAATTTTGATCGTATCAAAACATAAGTGGTTATCTATAGAATTCCTTTAAGCACTTTACACGAGAAACTCATCCTTTATATTTTAAAAACTACATTTATTTTTTCTAAGAGAGCTGCTACCTGCACACTACATCGGACTCAACACACACTGCATTTTTTTAAAAAAAAATAAAAATCTCTAAACTACCCCTCCCTCTCCTTCCCTCTTTCTCCCCCTCTCCCTGCTCCGGCCACCTGCGCCGACCCCAACCCAGTCTCCCTCTCTCCCTCCTTCTCTCCTCTTCCCCGCCCTTATCACTCCCCCTTCCCCACCCCATCCCGCTCCCCATCTCCCCCTTTCTCTCCCTCTCTCTCCCTCCCTCCCTCACCCGCCTTCATCCCCATCCCCATCCCTACCCCCACCATCCCTTCAGCGTTGCCGAAGCGGAGGGAGAGAAAGGGAGGGAGAGGGAGAGAGACAGGAGGGGAGAGAAGGAGGGAGACCGGGCTGGGGAAGGAGAGGGATAAAGGGGGAGAGGGCCGTGGGCGCCAGGTGAGAGGGAGAGGGAGGAGGGATTTTCTGGCGGGGGCCGGCGACGAGCGAGGGGTCGGCGCAGGGCTGGCTGGGGTGGGGAATGGGAGAGAATGAGGGAGATAGGGAGAGATAGGGAGAGAAAGTGGGAGATGGGGAGTGGGATGAGGTGGGGAAGGGGAGAGGAGGAGGGAGAAGTAGAGGGAGGAGGGATTTTCTGGTGACGGCCGGCGACGGGCGAGGGGTCGGCGCAGGGCGGGCTGGGGTGGGGAAGGGGAGAGAAGGAGGGAGAGAGGGAGAGAAAGGGGGAGATGGGGAGCGGGATGGGTGGGGAAGGGGAGAGAAGGAGGGAGAGGGAGACAGGGCTGGGGTCGGCGCAGAGGTGTAGGGCGGCGGCGGGCACACGGCGGCGGTGGGGTCGGCCCAGGTGGCCGGAGGAGGGAGAGGGGGAGAGAAAGGGAAGGAGAGGGAGGGGGTAGTTTAGAAATTTTTATTTTTTAAAAAAAATGCAGTGTGTTGAGTCAGATGTAGTGTGCAGATAGCATTACCCTTTTTCTAATGTCATCCTTTATATTTTAAAAGCTAAAATCATTTTTTTCTAATCCCCCCCACCCCCTACCCCAAAAAAAAAAAAAAAAATCCTAAGTCCCCCTGATTCCACTAGTTAAAGTGAATATGAATATGTATGTAAAATAAAGAGGTAGTGGTTAATTGATCGTATCAAAACATAAGTGGTTATTATCTATAGAATTCCTTTGAGCACTTTACACGAGAAACTCATCCTTTTAAATTTGCATCGGGCTCTTGCATTTTGGCTCGTGCACACGCAGTCATTGGTCGAAATTGCGGTTAAATGATGACCAAACAAACCATCATAGCAGTTTCTCAACATTTGCAAAGAATTGGCAATGTTTACTGGGTGTATCATTTTTCTTTCTTAATTTTGTATTTTATTTTTTATTTAAATTAAGATGTTCATAAATTTTCTCGTTCTAAATTTTAACCTTTTGTTTCTCTTGCCTATAGCATAGATTTTATCCTGGGGTACCCACATGGGAGCAGGGGTGTCCATGAGTCAGGTTGGGCCAGGCTAAGTCATATTCTAGCCCGGACTGACTTATAAATTATATGCGCAAGCCCTGAATCGGACCATAAGTGGCTGGGCTCAAGGGTAAGCCCGAGCACGCCGAGTTAACGTTATAACAGAGAGAAAAAAAAAAAAAGCATTCTAACATTGTCCTAAGTTGTAGCTAAAATGGTTTAATTTAGTATTTATGTGAGATGGGGTATGTTCTTTTAGTCTCATCTCTGTCTTTCCCTAACCAATTTTTTTTATAGTCGGGTTGGGTCGGGTTTTAGGCTCTTAACTATTGAGTCCAAGCCTCGGTCCATCCATTAAATAGGCCAAAATATAACATATGAGCCCAACCCGATTAATGGAACCTAAGTCCAAGCCTAGGCCAAAGTGGGCTGGACCCTATTTGGGTCGGGGCTAGCCCCATCCATGAGCACCCCTACCTGAGAGTTGGTGGCGTAGCATAACATGCTCCTCATGTCTTGTGCTCGAATCAACCGTGGATTTGCCCAGTGTGCATTTGTGTGGATTTTACGGTCGTCACCCAGGGGTTTAGTCCCGTTGGGTCAAAGACCTTAAGAATAGCCACATCATCAATATATATACACACACGCGGAAATATTCAGTTAGCACCGTTCTTCCCTGAGAACTATTGGTGGGGCCCACTTATTGACCCATCCAAACTGTGCACAAAGAAAGAGCCCCCTATAGTCACTGGTCCGAGGTTTGCACCCATCTGAATGGACTAAACTGTTTGGTTGAGGGTTGAATTTTATTTTTTTTTTTTAATATGAATCCATTAAACTTGTGAGCCACGGAGGAAGAGGTTAGGAGCATGGGACTGAGGTCAAACTTGATATGTAGGGTGGTCCTACATAAATCTTTCCATCCCCCTAGTCCAATCTCTAGATAGGACCCACAGTTGGGCCCCACAGAAAGTTCTCACAGTGACTCTGTGAATATAGTTCACCTAAACAGAGCCCATATATATATATATATATCCTCAGCTCGAGTTAAGGATAAGGGTGTCCGCTCAATAGTCTGAGGCCCACCTAGGGACCCACACAGGAATGAGGATGGGGGAATTTGAAGGACACACAAGGGCCCTCCTCTCTACAAAAGATCAACCCTATCATTGATTTCTATCAATTCCATCTACGCCACAAAATTTTAAATGATGTACAGTCCATTTGGATGAGTGTTACTCGATCCAACGATCTAGTTTAATCGGATAGGGCCAAATTTTGATGGACATGTGCAATTCAGGAGTCCCTTGTGTGGTTCATTTGGATGGACCAAACAGTGAGCCCCACCCTAGGCAGCGGACAACCCTCTCTCATCCGCTCGAGCTGAGGAGAGGGCTGGCATATGTATATAATTTAAAAAGTTCCCATTTCAAGAACTCTCATCTTTGCCCCCTACTTTTTTAAGTCATGGAGCTCGTATCGAGTCAGTCCAATCTTTTCGCACACACTATTCTGCCATGAATTGTCACTTGTCTAAATTTACACTCATCCATCTTTTTATCATCTATGAATTGAAATCATAAGAAAATGAGAGTTGAAGAAGAAAAGTTTCTTCAATGGGACCACTATTTGAAGAAGGAAATTCTCAAGCAGCCATGGCCAATGGCTCCCCTTCCAAGTCATGCCCTATTTCTAACTTATTTTCCTCTCGATAACTCCATTCTATCCATCATCTTCATCACCACTGTAGGCTTATCACATCTTTATTCATTCTGTGTTGGGCGTAGTAATGTCGACTTCTCCACCGATTTTGGTAGTAGTTAACAACCAGATACTGCAACTTCTTTTAAAAGTAATCTTTGTAGTGTAAATTTTGCAAATTTAGATATCCGACCAATGAACTCTTAATTTTTATTTGAGAAAAGCAAATAATGGTAACCAAACCTGAGGTAGAGTTTTGAACTTAGTTCAACTTGATACATGCCATCTTCTGAAAATTCCCTTTGTAATTAAGTGGCACTCAATAGTAACGTAATAATTTGAAAAGAAAGATTAAAAAAGTTGATAGAGTAAAGGTGGAGTCATTAGTCATTTCTATACTTAATCTATCCGACGTTGGAGATGTCAAATGGGCCGGGCCGGCCCGTTTCGACACTGCTAGGCCCATGGCCAAGGGAATGGGCACGGCCGGCCCATTTCAGCACGGCCCGTTGTAAGGGTCGGCCCGCTAGGCACGGCCCATCAGACACGACCCGCCTGGCCTGCCTCAAAGGTTATTTTCATGCATTTTGTCCATTTTAAACTCTCCAACAACTATAAAACGGTCATATTAGGGGTATTTTGTGTCTTTTTTAATTTTACAAAGTCTATAAATAGTCTATTGTTATGAGATATGGATCTTGGATGGATGCCCACTTAAGATGAGTTATTGTTAGAATTAGGGTTCCTCTCTTATGAGGTTACTTTGCCTATAAATAGGCTCTCTCTTTATGTATTTAATACACAGTTAATGAGATAACACAAAGGGCCTGTTCACTTACTAGAATTCCTGACAGGAATTCAGGCTGTCTGGGAATTCAGAATTCCTGTCAGGAATTATGTGTTTCATTACCAGAATTCTCACAGAATTCTTGGGCATTTGAAATTCCAAGCATTTCAAATTCCAAAAAACCCAGTATTTGAAAAACCACTTTAACAAGTAGAATTTGGAAATCTCACTTGGCACATAAATTCCGGGAGAGGGACGATGGCATTCCGGGAGCTCAGGTAGGAATTCAAGCCATGAATGAAACAACGAATTTGGAATTTCAGAATTTGGTAGCATTTCAAATACTAGGATTTGAAATTTCCAGACAACCACCAGATATGAATTCTATGAATTCTAGTAAAGAAACGGGCCCAAAAACTCTCTCTTCTCCCTCTAATCCTATTTCTCTTGATCTCTCTCTTTTATAATACGTTATCATCACGAAGCTATAAAAAAAAAATCATCGCATTCCCTATGTTCTTACCGTGCATCAGTGAGATAACCAAGCTCAAAGAGAAAAGTCTCACTTTGTCTCGTTTTGCGTGCAAAAGAAAATAAACTCAATGCCTTCTTCGTTTTTGTAAAGCCTGCCTCAACTTTCTTCATGCTTCGTTGTTCTCAAGGAATTCCTTTGATTGATTTGGTTTGCGTGCATCAATAAATCACCTTGCCTCGAAGTCCGTGCATCAACAAATAACTCTTTACAACTTCTGTTTCAAGTGCCAGGGAGTTAAAAAAATTTTTCCTTCCTGTCTTGCCTCGGGACGCGCGCCAGGGATTTCAACTGCAGAAAAATTTTTTTGGACTGAGGTAAGTGGTATCCAAATTATATTTCAAGCCCAATCTATTAGAATGCATAAAAATTAGTTTATGATAGTGTTTGGTTACGGTTCATCATCTTGCACGGTTTTTTTTTTTTATCTTTTAACTTAAATTTATTAATATTATTAATGAATCACAAAATAGAACAAGATGTTATAAAAGTGAACCTGAAGTTCACCTATCTATGAACCAACAGTCCTAGAAGTTGGATTACTGATATGAACCTGTAGATTCATATCAATAAATCAAAACCTGAAGTTTTGACAGAACCAGAAGTTCTGATCAATTGTTAGAACCAGAAGTTCTACTTCAAACCTGAAGATTTGACAGAACTTGTAGTTATAATTTCATGAATTATAAACCTGAAGTTCCAAATCAAGCTTGAAGTCTTGACAGAACCAACAGTTATGATTTTCAAAAGCTGAGAACCTGATGTTCTCACTTAATTCATTGGCCAATTTTTTTTAAGATGCATGTTTCTTAGACTTTTCTTTTTATGGTGGGAATCTTTATTTTTCATGATGTCCTAATTTATGGTGAATGGTTTAATTATTTCAGTTTTATCATGTGATTGCATAGTTATATTGGTTTATTATTTTGTTTAAGGTATGGATCATGGAACTGAGGACAATCTTTGTTTGGTAGATAGTGCCACAACACACACCATTCTGAAAAATCAGAAAATTTTCTCAGAATTGATGTTTATTCCACGACAGGTATCCACCATAGCTGGGCCTGTGCAAATAATTGAAGGTTCCGGAAGAGCCCATATAATGTTACCTAATGGTACCCACCTATTCATTAAAGATGCTTTGTTCTCAAATAGTTTCTGAAGAAACTTGATTAGTTTCAAAGACATCAGAATGAATGGGTACCACATTGAGACTGTAAGTGAAGGTAACAAGGAATTCTTATGCATTGTTACTAGTATTGGAAGCCAGAACCAAATACTAGAAAAACTAAGTGCACTCTCCTCAGGGTTATATTACATGACAATCTTCAATGTTGAATCACATTCGGTTATGAGCAAAACAACAAAGTCAAACCCGAAGCTTAGTGATCCTAAGACTTTACAGCTCTGGCATGATAGGTTAGGTCACCCTAGGGCTATTATGTTGAGAAAAATTATAGATAACTCTTTTGGGCATTCTTTAGAAAACCATCAATTGACCATACCTAGTGGGTACTTATGTACCCCGTGTTCACAAGGAAAATTGATCACCCGACCTTCTTTTGCTAAGGTTGCATCCGAATCCCCATCCTTTCTGCACAGGATACAAGGTGACATTTGTGGACCCATAAATCCCCCTAGTGGACCTTTTAGGTATTTTATGATTTTGATTAATGCCTCCACCCGTTGGTCGGATGTTTGCCTACTTTCAACTAGGAACATCGCCTTGGCCCGTCTATTAACTCAAATAATCAAACTTAGGGCCCATTTCCCTGATTCTCCCATTAAGTCTATAAGACTTGACAATGCAGGCGAATTTACATCACAGGTTTTTTATGATTTTTGTTCATCTCTAGGAATTGTTGTCGAACATCCTGTCCCCCATGTCCACACCCAGAATGGCTTAACTGAATCCATGATTAAGCGTATCCAACTCATTTCTAGGACTTTGCTGATGCAATCCAAATTGTCAGTTAATGCCTGGGGACATGCTGTGTTGCACGCATCAATGTTAATTCGACTTCGACCCACGACCTATCATCAATATTCTCCTGCACGACTTACCTCAGGATATCAACCCAATATCTCTCACTTGCGCAAGTTTGGTTGTGCAGTTCAAGTCCCCATACCACCTCCTAAGCATACTAAGATGGGACCACAACGTAGATTGGGAATCTATGTAGGTTATGACTCTCCCTCGATTATTTGATATCTAGAACCAATGACAGGAGATGTCTTCACTGCTTGTTTTCCCGATTGTCAATTCGTTGAGACAATATTCCCGCCGTTAGGGGGAGATAAGATAGTTCATGAAGAACATATTGTTCATGTAGAACGACCCGTTCCTGAAGAACGACGAGAATTAACATGGAATACTTTCACTCTATCTCATTTGGATCCACGAACTTCACAATGTGAAAATGAAGTATGGAGAATTGTGCACTTACAAGAAATTGCAAACAGATTACTTGATGCATTTAACGATGCAGCAAAGGTGACAAAATCACATGTGCCAGCTATGAATGCACCTGCCTGGATTAATGTCCCTGTAGGACAAGGTCAAAATACAACCGCAAAAGAATCTGTAATACGCCAGAAGCGTGGCAGACCTATAGGTTCAAAGGACTCAGCTCCGTGAAAAAGGAGAAATGAGCAATCATCATCATGTCCTCCCGAAGAGGCACTTAACAATCCCGAAGAGTTTCCTCCCGTAGAGGCATGCAACGCTCCTGAAGAGGTTATAGCAAAATCCGTTCTCTCTCGAATAATGGAAGTCCCTGGTGAGACTTTGGAAGCCCTTGAAAAGGCACCGGTACCGGATAATGAAGAGATCTATATATTTTACAATTATTCAAGAGAGAGATGGAATAGAAATGATATTGTCATCGATGACGCATTTGCATATGCAGTAGCTACACAAATATCAAAGGTAAATGATGGTGATTGGGACACAGAACCACGTTCTATAAATGAATGTCGACAAAGAAATGATTGGCCAAAATGGGAAAGTGTCATTAAAGCAGAGTTAGAGTCTCTCAATAAACGTGGTGTGTTCGGACCTATAGTACAAACCCCAAAAGGTTTTAACCTTGTAGGTTACAAGTGGGTGTTTGTAAGAAAACGGAATGAAAAGAATGAAATTACCAGATATAAGGCACGATTAGTGGCACAAGGTTTCTTGTAGAAACCTGTGATTGATTATGATGAAACATACTCCCCTGTCATAGATACAATAACTTTCAGATATCTGATAAGTTTAGCAGTCTCTCAAAATCTAGAAATGAGACTCATGGATGTTGTAACTGCTTACTTATATGGGGATTTAGACACAGAAATTCACATGAAAATCCCAGAAAGATTTCCTGGCCTGAAGCAAAGCCAATGAGTACGTACTCAATCCAATTGAGGCGATCATTGTACGGCGTGAAACAATCCGGAAGAATGTGGTACAATCGTCTTAGTGAATACTTGTCTAAAAGGGGGTATGTAAATGATCCTATTTGCCCGTGTCTATTTATAAAGAAATTCTTTAAGGGATTTGCAATATTAGAAGTTTATGTGGATGATATAAATTTGGTAGGGACTCCAGAAGAGCTCGAAAAAACTGCTAATTATTTAAAAAAGAATTTGAAATAAAAGACCTTGGAAAAACAAGATTCTGTATCGGGTTACAAATCGAGAGAAATTCTAATGGGGTGTTGGTCCATCAATCTAATTATACCGAGAAGGTTTTAAAACGATTTTGTATGGACAAAGCACACCCATGGTCGTCCGGTCTTTTGATACAAAGAAAGATCCATACCGTCCTATCGAGAAAAATGAAAAGGTTTTGGGTCCAGAAGTACCATACTTAAGTGCTATTGGAGCCCTGATGTACTTGGCACAATGCACTAGACCGGATATTGCATTTTCTGTGAATCTACTTGCTAGATATAGCTCCGTACGAACTCAAAGGCACTTGATTGGTATTAAATACATCCTATGATATTTGTGTGGAACAACTGATTTAGGAATATTTTATTCTTATAATCATATAGATTCCAGTTTTGCAGGATATGTAGATTCAGGTTATCTCTCTGATCCTCATAAGGGTAGGTCACAGACATGTTATGTGTTTCTAAATGGTAATGCCTCCATTTCTTGACGTTCAACTAAACAGACTTTGGTAGCTGCTTCCTCCAACCATGCTGAGATTTTGGCTCTTTATGAAGCCAGCAGGGAATGTGTTTGGCTAAGATCTTTGATTCAGCAGTTTCGTAGTTCTTGTCAATTACCTTCTATTGTAGGTATCCCAAATGTTATCTATGAAGATAATGAAGCATGCATAAAACAAATTCGAGAATGTTTCATTAAATGAGACAAGACTA
This sequence comes from Litsea cubeba, assembly GCA_012931725.1. Classification (NCBI taxonomy): domain Eukaryota; kingdom Viridiplantae; phylum Streptophyta; class Magnoliopsida; order Laurales; family Lauraceae; genus Litsea; species Litsea cubeba. Next base: position 95,903,305 of record CM022947.1, read on the forward strand.
AGCATATAGCACCGAAGTTCTTCTTCACTCATGAACTCCAGAAGAACAATGAAATTGAAGTCAAGCAAGTTTGTTCGAGTAACAACCTGGCTAATCTATTTACCAAATCTTTGCCAAAATCAGTATTCCAGAAGTTTGTATATGAAATTGGCATGCGTAGAGTTCATCATCAAACCATGTAAATGGTTGCTATCATCAGGGGGAGTGGTTTATCAGGGACCATCCTGAAGTATGCTACCCATGACATTTGTGCGCTGTACTCTTTTTCCTTTTCTAGGTTTTATCCCACTGGGTTTTTCCTAGTTAAGGTTTTAACGATGCAGCATTATGCACGTCTAACACCAGTTCAATGATTTTGAAGAATCTTTATTCTTTTTCCCTTCGCTTTGGTTTTTCCCAATGGATTTTCTTTAGCAAGGTTTTTAATGAGGCAACTGTCATTGAATGGTAGTCATCCAAGGGGGAGTGTTATGGGATATGGATCTTGGGTGGATGCCCACTTAAGATGTGTTAGGGTTAGAATTAGGGTTCCTCTCTTATGAGGTTACTTTGCTTATAAATAGGCTCTCTCTATGTATTTGATACACAGTTAATGAGATAACACAAAGACTCTCTCTTCTCCCTCTAATCCTGTCACACCACGAGCCCGAGATTTTGCACATCCCAAGGCGCAACACACACCCGCGTGAAAATTCGAATCAAACTCATTGACTCGTGGTCCCCACGTACGAAATTTACGCACAAGATATCACATGTGAGGTTTATAAATCCATGTATCTGTATTTTTCACCTGTATAATTTTTTGGCAAATAGATATCCAATATCATAACACTCAATCATCAAGATATAGAGCATAAGGTTCATGAGCATTGATTTAATTTCAAGTTCAAGTTCTAGAGATAAAGAGAGAAGAAGTAAGTTAGTTAAATTAAGTTTACAATCCCAAAAGCTAAACAATTTCATGAAAACTACTACAAAAGATGTGGCAATCCTAGCCATGGTCTATAGTTCATTTATCGTCCAATCTCATCGTACGGATGTCTGGAAGATATCATCAGGAGTCCATTCTGCTACTTTATGGAGAGATTCCTCTTTCTCAAGGATCTCCGGGGCAATGACGTCGATGTATTCACCTGTAACGCCAAGTGTAGCACCATTAGACTAAGCTAAGCAAGACAAACATATACAGTCCATATAACATGTATCAAATGAATAGTCAGACATGAATAAATTATAAGAGATTAAGGAATGATCACTAGGCAGATCAGTGCATGAATTAGCATGAAACATACGAGTCATAGGTAACAGATATACATATTAACAGAACTAGTTGACACATCCACATAAGTTATATTCTCTCAAGTTAATCATGTAACATGAAAATAAAATGAGAGCAGAACAGGGCGGTGCTACTAGAAGATAGAGGTATCCAGAATTCTCCATCGTAGACCTAGGGTGCCGGTCAACCCTCAGAATAATTTTCCATTTGCAGAGGGCCAGAAATATACTAAACCCACACTTAGCCGGGTCCGACTTAGATAGGGTCGAAGCTAAGTGGTGCCGACTCATAGAGTGCAATATACAATTAACAAATCAGATACAGAACAGTGTTAATCAAATACGGGACAGATGCAGGACATATACAGGACAAGTCATATAAATAACAAAAATTAGAACTTACTGAAATATACTGAACAAAGCCAGAAATAAATGTAATATAACAGATGTGTAACAGAAAATACATAACTGAACAGAAGCATGATCAAATCATACTAGAATACTGAAACGGAATGCAAGGCATGCACATATAGATCATATACGGAGTCAAGATGTAATTCAATCCAAGCCTACGGTCTTGAAAACACATGTAGTCTTCACCGTCCAACTTGGGGTAGTACTAAGGATTTCAGTATTATTGGGCTACAAAGAACCCCTTGGCGTTACATAATTAGGATGCCAAATTCTTAAATATAACACATTTGGTTCAGTTACAATCCGAAGAACACAAGGCCCCTTGTGGGTACGGTTACTCAATCTATATCCATAATTAAACAAACCCATTGGTCATGATAAAGTTTAGGGTGCACATCCTACAGGTCCATCTATCAGGCCAATCAACTGGAACAAGCTACGATTCAATATCTATTTCATGTAAACATCCATTTGTCATAATTATATAAAATCCAGCATTCATCCTTTTCTAAGATTCAAATCAAATAAACTTACTTTTTGTTGGATTCTACACATCATGAGCTTTCCAACGGTATGTAGATCTCCAAAAACGGACATACGGTTAAAAAGTTATGGTCGTTGGAAATCTGCATACTGCAGGCATCAGGTTCGTTCGAGCGTCCAGATGGTTGCTCGAGCGGACCCCAAACAAAGAGCTGTCCGCTCGATCGGATCAAAGTTCGCTCGAGCGGACTCTCCTAGAGAGCCCTTCGCTCGAGCATGCACTCACGCTCGCTCGAGCGAACTGTCAAATCTCTGTGTCCGAAAATCTGTATCTTTTCTGTTTCTTCCAGGCCATTCAAGGCATTCATTCCATGTTTTAAACACTACAAATGAGTATCTTTGAGCTTCCAAAATGCTCATAAAACATCAATCAATCACATTAACAAAAATAAGTGAAATCATCTATTAGAAATCCATTTTTATGAGCAAGAAATGAGTATCTACACATGATTGATTATATTCAAGAACCAAATTAGAAAGCATGCATACAAATGTATAGATTTAACTTGCCTTGGGTGCTTGGAAGCTATCTCACACTCCAAATCCTTTCTAATAAAAAATCCCCAAAAATGCAAGCTCAAAATGCCCTAAAATGGTGAAAACGAAATGGAAGAGAATGAATGAGGAAGAAGATGATGTATACACGATTTATAGCTTTCCAAGGATGAAAGAAATCAAAAGGAAATGATTAATGAAGAAAGAGTTTACCAAGAGCAAGAAGAAAGAAAGATGAGTGGATGCTTGAGCTTAGGAAATGTAATCCTTGACAAGAAGATGGAGAAGATGAAGTGGTGGCTGGCTTCTACACATGCAAGGTCCCTTGGCTGGTTGCTTGAAGTGGGGAAGGAAGAAATGAAGTAGAAGATGAGTAGAGAAGAGGAACTCTCAGTTGTTGGAAATGAAGGAAGAAGAAGAAAAGTAGCTGAAATGGATTTTTAACCAAACTTTAACCTGCAGTTGCATACAAGTACACTAAAGGACTGGAATTCTCAAAAAGAGGCTTGGGTTGATTAAATGGGCTGGAAATGGGTCCAAATGGATCCGGATTTAATGGGTCAAAGTATGAAAGTTAATGACCATGAAATGCACTATGCAATACATTAAAAACCCAAAATTTCTAAATACACACAAAATCCAAAACACTCCAAAAGTCATAATCTACCTAGTAAATGGTCAAACCCATTAGTTCTACCTAATAAAGTTCAATCACAATCAAAACATCCATTAAATAATTAATCTAAATTAATTAACTCTAAAATGAGATTAAGACGGGTCGAGGTGTTACAAATCCTCTTTCTCTTGATCTCTCTCTTTTGTAACATCTAACACTCCCATTCTTATTTCTCACTAATGCATCAACTCTTTCACTCTCTAGGCTCTAGCTCTCTCTCAAATCATTCAACTCTTTCACTCTCCCCAGTTTGTTTATTTTAATATTTTTTTAATTCTTCTTTCCGTTCATTCATTATAAATCTAAAGAAGCAATTATTGTATGTTGTCATGTTTTCTTTTTTTCTTTTCTTTTTATTTCTTTCTTTGCAATAATGATATATATTAATGTTTGAATGTTTTCTTTGAGATTTCTAATAATTGGGGATTTTTATTTCTTGATTGCATTGAATGGTTGAGATTTGGAGCTTCCAAAGTTTTTTTTTTTTTTTTTTAATTTCTACGTACTTATTCAATTAGAATGTTAAAAAGGGGAAAAAAGAGGATGATCATAAAAAGGGTAGTAGTATGGTAGTACCTAGAAGAAAAGAATTCTACACTTACATTATCAAGGTTCCAGGTTAATTTCAGGTTCTTTATTTATTTGCATGATCACGGCCCACCTTTGATCAATTAATGATTTTATCATGATGATCATCCAAGCTGTAAAATCATGAGGTGTGATTTTATGTGATCTGTTCATTGTGTGTTTGTATCACTGGATCATTGAGATCACTTATTCCGATTCTCAATTTGTCCATTAGAAGATGTGTGGCACCACTAATTAAACATAATGGTTAATCTGATCTTGAACATTCTAATTGTATATGAACAGTTGGATCATGATAGTCATGTGAAAACATTCTAGTATACAGTGACAATAAAACTCACCTCATGAGATATTGTGTGACATGTAGTTAAACTATATCAAGAATCTGGCTAAGCATTATATTATATTTCACACCAATACTTAATCATAAGTTATAACATATCACAACGTACAATAGTCAAAATGAGTCTTGAACTTTTAAATCATATCTGTGCTGGCTATTAATTAAATCTCAGGAATAAAAAAATAAAAATAAAAAAGACACGCCGAGCATGATAGGCACGGCACGGGCTGGGCCGTTTCATCTGGCTAAGCGGGTAATACGCGTGTCGGATCGGATCAGTTTGGCGGGTCGGGCCATATTTTGCCACCTCTATGCTCAAGTGACTGACTTGCTCTATTAGATGGAAGGAATAATTGATTTTAGCTATTACTCTCCCAACTAAGGCGGCCATGAAATGGACATTAGAAGAGAAAGTCCTTCATTCAGTCTATTCAAAATATAGCTAGACTTTGAAGTTTGATTAATGTAAGGATTTTAAGGATTTTAAGGATTTTCAGATTTAGAAGCCTTCCATCTCAGGGCAGTTCTCAACAAAAGCTTCTATTTAGCCTTAGAGTTGTTTGGGGGTTTTACTTGTAGAGTTGAGTGGAGTGAAGGTTATTTTGAAGAAATAATAAAATATGAATGAGTATGATGGTATTTTATTTTTAGTGGCTTGTGATGGAATCTTTTTTATTTTTTTATTGAAAAGTGGAGATTTTTTATTTTTTAGTGGTTACTTTTTGGCTTTTTTGGAAAAAAAATATGGTGGGAAATTGGAGAAAATTGCTTTTTGACTTTTTTGGAAAATGGGGCTTTACTTGACTTTAAGGGTCTGTTTGGGAAGGGGGTAAAATGGGGGGAAGGAAAAAAATGGGGGAAAATGGAGGAAAAATGAAAAATGAGGGTGTTTGGGAAGGGGAGAGGGAAAGTGGGGGAAAAATGAGTGTGGGGCCCACTCCAGAATTTTTTCCTAAAAATGAGGGGCAAAGAGGGAAAAATATTTGAAATTACTAAATTGCCCTTTTGTCCAATGGAAACTTACAAAATCCTATTTTTTCACTTTTCTTCCCCCTACTTTTAACTTTCCAAACAAAAGGAGGTAAAATTAATTTCCCCCCCCCCCCGAAAACACAGCGTAACTCTACAAGTAAAGCCTCAATCAGGCTAGGATTCCTTCTTCCTAAGTGTTGTTATGGTGGTACCTCCTTGGGTTGAGGCATTTTGTTGGTTAACAATTGCGACACCTTTGTGTCATTTAATAGCATAAGAGAGTAATTTCTTAACTTTCTTTTGATAAAAATAAGAAACGTTTTTTTGGAATTTAATAATATTTTTAACCCACTCTATTTCTTTCATATTGAAAATTGACCCATCACTTCACACTACTTTATAAATAATTTTCCCAACCACTCTGAAAAAAAGGAATTTCTTATGAAAAAGTTCCTCTTAAACTTATTTTCTACTGGTTAATGACAAAGTTTAAATATTGATAGTATCTTAATTGACCTTTTCTATTATTGTTAACAAAATTATCCTGAACCCATGATATCAGAAGTCCCAGTGTCACTCAGCCAACACCAATGCATGGTAAAAATGTTATAGATGATTGCAATAACATTTGGAGTAGGAATCTAGGACATTGATTCTTGAACCTTCCACGTGATGTGAGAACCTTTGTGTGATAGATGATTTGTTCTGAGATCTTTTTGGGGTGGGTGTGAAGGATTGATAGGGAGATATGATAAGTAGGAAATCTTTGGAGTTGTTTCACCAACTTTCTCTGGTGGGTCGCCAAACTTTCCACTCTGTTGAAAATTGAAATTGAAATTGAAACAAAAACGTAAGCAAGAGAAACCTTTTATTTTTCTTTTAGAATAATAAATTATTGAATGCACTGTTTCATATTTTCAAAATAAGAAATCCAACGTTGCTAAAGAGAATGATTTAAATAAGGGGTTTTGACATATTAATCATCATTAAAATTTATTTTTTTAATTTCATGACTGAAGTTCAAATAATGTCACCAGAATCACTTGACTCGAGTCAATATTTTTTTAAAACTTTTTTGCCCCAAATCCCATAATATTATGGAACAGTAAATGTAACAGAAATTGATAAATTCCATGATATCATTAGATTGTCCCATGATCCATACCTTTTATGCAACATCCGTGGGAGAAATATTTTTTGAATGATATAACATGAGAAATTGTGCTTAGATGTGTATTACTTCTCACAAAATATCATTTTTCGTGTAAATAAATTCACTTATTGATTGCAGAAAGTGTATTATATAAACATTGATAAATCCCATGATATCATGATCTGGGCCAAACAAGTTCTTAAAAAAATGTTAATCAGAGTCAAGTGACTCTAGTGATATTATCTGAGTTTCAGTCATTAAATTGAGAAAAGTGAATTTAAGGATGATTAATATGTCAAAACCCTTAAAAAATACAGTGGCATTAGAGAAAATATTTTTTTCCTTGTTTCTTTCAATAAAAAATTATTTCTTTATTTTTCACAAGAAAAGTAGTTGAGGGGGAAATTAATCTCTCTAGTAAGTTTAGATGAGGAGAGAAGCGAGCTTTTTTCAGAAGAAACCTTTTATTAGCACTTATTACAATTGTTCAGAACTCCATATCATGGATCGATAGTAATTATGTAAAAAAAATAAAGGAAAACTCAATTCAAGCACTCTAATGTCATTATTCAAATTTTATCATTAATCCGCATAAGAAAAGTTTAAGGTCACTTTTGGCAACCAAATCTTTGGGAAAAAGATTTTTGGTTTCCCTAAAGTTGTGGTAAATCTTATTAATTGTAAATTCCTGAAGATTTGGGCGAATGAAAATCTTCATTTGTTAGGATTTTCAGATCCGGCCACCCCCCATAAGATTTGAGAATCCTCACTTAAGTAGATTTGCACATTAAACCTTATTTTTCTCAGTTATATGCATCGATACACACCAATATTAATATGAAATCATCGACTTTGCAAATTCTCAGTGAGGAATCCTTGTCCTAGTGGTAGTGGCGAATCATCGTATCTATGAATTTCTCACATGTTACCAAACATGCTCTAAGAGAAATGTTTTAGTAAAATTTTGAAAAAATAGGAAGAAATTACAAGCATATGGACTATTATATATATTTATATAATAATATTGTTGAATGGAAGGGATGTTGGATGATGGATCCATCCAACAATACGTCACGTTGCATGTGAAGAGTTTGCCCAAAATCCACTTTCAAACATCTATATCCATGAAGAGAGAGAGAGAGAGAGAGAGAGAGAGAGAGAGAGAGAGCTGTCAAGAGAGAAAAGCAGGGTATTCGATTGGGCAGAAAGTCCAGTTAAGAATTAACGAGTGATTATTAGCTTTTTTATTTAACTTGAACTAAAAGCAATATAACTAGCTCCATTGCATTAGGGGCCAATTGCTAAGGCCATCATTCATTGCTGGTGGTAGTGGATGCAATTGAGTGTGACTACCCACCATTGGAGTATAAGGTTTGGTGGAACAGTGCCTTTTCTAATCACTAATCTTGTTACAGACGCAAGCAAGAAAGCAAACACTGAGCATGTTTTCTTAGTAGATTGATCTTTGTAAAAACAAAGAGCTGCATAGACATTACCAAGCCACCAACCAAACACCAGATATAATCATGCTTTTATGTTGTTGGTGTTTCACCATTTCATCTAAATACGTACTTAGTTTATACTATGGCTGTCAACGGGCCAGATCTGTGCTGGACCTACCAAGGAAGTCCGAGGCTGATGAGGATTGTAGGGTCTGGTTCCAAGTCCAAGTCCGGACATAGATCCTGAATTCAAGCTGTATCAAGCGTGCCTGATAGGGAGAGAAAAAAAAAAAAAAAAAAAAAACCATAGGTGTGAGCCATAGTTACCAAACTAGCAGTTCAATAAATTTGCATTCGAATCTGCAATTCGTAATTTGAGTCTTTGCAGTGATTTCGATGGAGTAAGTTCATTTGATTGGCATATCAAATTTCAGTTCCCTTAATTGTAATTCGAGCTAAATTGGATGAACTAATTCATCCGTGTCCATGCTTAGGCCATCACTAACAACCACATCTAAAACCCATATCACCAAAAATAATTATTCTTTATGTTTGCTTTGGTGAAATTCTACTAATCAAATTGGGCCCGACATATTGATTGTATATAAAATACATGGTTAAAATAAGAACCAAAGTAAGATTTCATGTTTTAATAGTCAGCAATCTTAAGGTGTATGGATTGACACTAATACATTGGCATAATACTTTTGAATTGCTTGGATTTTTAGGTAGGCATCACAAATGAAATTTATAGGGTTCAACTTGGAGAACTATATGAGACTAATGACAGCTCGTGAATTTAAATGCGAAAAATTAAAAATGAATTTTTTCGGAGTTCAAAGGCCTCGTGAACAAACGAGGTAACCATGGTCAAGCCCTCCCATTAAAGGCCCAAGTCCCATCGAAGCCCAAACCTTCTTAAGGTTGTCAAAGGCCCGATCTTTATATATACCATCCAAGTAAACTATTAAAAAGCATATCATTTACCTTTTATAAATACATAAGTATACATATAAATATAGATATGCATGCATGTGCATGCACATATATTAAAATCTCTCCATAACTATGTCCAATGGGCTTGTAGCCTAAGGCCTGTGCACAGCCTAATAAGGGTTTGGAATTGCATTAAGTCTAGGCCTAATTTGTTGGTTTATTTTAGGGGCAGTGCATGTAGAATAACTTTATTATTATTATCGTTGCTGCTGTTGCTTTAGCACCTTCAATGGTATGAGGATTTTTGACAAACCGACTTGAGTTCTTAAAAAAAAAATATATAATTCGAATAGTTAATATAAGCACCTTCTTAACTTAAGATTCGACCAATGTGTACCAGGCAATTTTTTTCTTCAGAAAGATAAATTCTAACATTACCCATATGGGTATTGTTCATGGTTGTCTTCATAATTCTTATAAACAAGACTGAATGCTAGGCCCTACTTAGAAGGTATTTATTTTAAGCTATTTGAATTCTAATTAGCGAATCGCACCGAATACTAACATTTCTTCCATTCTATTTCTAGAATGATTTGGACTTTGTGACTTTCGATTTTTCATATTGCGATTTGGACTTTGTGACTTTTGATTTTTCATACTGCCTTATCTCGGAACCATAATGACGCGGAGGGGTCAACCTGCTCAATGGCGCCTGCAAAGAAACATATCACGTGGAAAATAATGTTAGTGGGGCCACCACTATCACCACGAAATCCAAAGGTAGGATGTGGATTTCCGAACCATCTAAATCAACCGCTCGAAATAAAGTATTAGTAAGATAAAGATACAGGGGAGGAATCAATTTCACCCGTCCATTTTCAAATCCACGGGTGAAAAAAAGAGCAATATCTCTTGAAAATAACTTAGTAGGTGAGAAATCATCAGCCCCACCTTAATTATCATTGGAACAGTGGGGGATGGGGCATCCTAACACTAGAAGTGTTAGTGACTCAATATAGTAATATGATAACAAACTAAAGGTGGGTGTTGTGGATTTTTATAATTTATTGAAATACATAATTATACGTTGTTAAGGTGATCGATTCAACTCTAAATGACACTTCATTTTAGAATTGGATTTGGTCGCCTCCTCCATAAGGTTTCCAATTATCTGCGTGGATCTGATCACACAAAAGTGAGCTATATACATATTAGGGAAAGTGTTCTCCCGTCTATGTACTTCTACCATCATGACGACAACATCAATCCAAAATAAGACCCCTTCAAAAAATAATACGGTCAGGCTGTGACATCGACACTGATTTGGGTGGACCACACAAAGTGTGGGAGCACATGCAAACCCTTTTATTTATATGCGTGCACTTTATAAAATTATGGAAGGTGACCAATAATAAAGTCATGAAAATAAATGTCTAACACAATACCTCCCTGCTTTCTAAAGTCTTGAGCCAATGGAGAGCTACCACTCATTGCACTTGAAACCATTTATCTATTTTATCTACATAAGGACTCGAACACACACGCTCAGCCATGGACAGACCTACATATAACCTGAAAAAATCCACATGGCCTGTAAGACCCACTTGGCCCAGCTCCCACTTGAAAAACCGAGTAGACTCTCTTTCTCCTACCTCGAAAAGTCCCCACATTCTGCATCAGTATTTCTCTCGTGCAATATCTCATAGTTTGTGCCTATGATGACATAAACTTTGGTTATGTATCTGATCGTGATGAATTGATGAAGGACACAGACATCTATGATTGGACAATGTAGATGGACCATATAATAAATGTCATAAAACCTTAACCATCCACTATTCATTTAAATGAAAATCATAGGACCGCACTGCCGACTCACCTATATTCCAACTAGCTGATCTACCCAAGAATGGGACAGATCATTTATCCATTACTGCAGCTGAAAAATCCCAGTTCCAAATTAACACTCATCCATTCACATTCAAAAGTCAGTTGTGGCCAGTCTGATGACTGGATGAGATTTCTCAACCGTGGGCCAGACGCAGTTCACGTGCGTGCCACGGCAAGGGCGTAGAGCGTAGACAAGGGGTTTTGATTCCTACTAACGCGGCAAAGAGGCACAGTTCAATTAAGGAGGCGCAGTGGACGAGAAGCACGTGTTGGACCTTGAACCCGCAGCAGTTTTGTCCCCACAAACCAGAGCAGCAGCCAATGGATTCTCGTGGCGCACAGAAAACGTCCTCTTCGAACGTACGTGGCGACCGATGCGTACGTCAACATGGCTCGCTCTGCGTCTCAGACGGTATTGCTCAACAGTCGAGGTTGGTGGATTGAAACACATGACCCACCCACTCCAAAAAATCAGATTTTTAATCTCTTGGATTTGGATATGGATTGTATCTCCTTGTTTTGGTGAAGTAAAGCTTTTGGTGTTTTTGGTTTTATTTTATTTTTTTTGTATTTTCTAATCCTTTGGTGGAAAAGCAGTCTCAGAGTTTGGTAAGAAATGATGACATTGGGAGGCACCTCACCTGCTTTCGAAATTGGAAGGGGCCGCGTGACGAGAGATGGGTCCAGTCTTGTCGTCCTCGCCGATTACGAAGGCATCATCTACTGTTGTTTAGTAAACAGAGTGATGTCGTACCGACTCTGTGTGGACCTACTAGATTCGGATTTATCCAGTTATGATGGACCAGGTTTTTGCTTTCATATATATATATATGAGAAGTATTTAAGTATATTCATCCCTCATCATTTTGGTGAGGGACACCCTCTTTTGGGAAATGTAAGTACAAAAAGGGGAGTCCTATGTACTTGACACTCTCCTTTTTGTACTTGGCACTTCCCAAAGGAGGTGTCCCTCACCAAAAATGGTGAGGGATGGATGCACTTGAATATTTCCTATATAATGGATGGATAGATTTTGATTCCTATATATATATGAAAATATTTATCGCATCCATCTCTCACCCTATTATGTTAGGGACAATATAGTTAGGCTGACTATATGATTCATCTAAATTATTTACATATACATGAAACTTCCTTAAGTACACTAGATCTATTAGGCTTTCACCTATCCGAATTGATTGAACCGTTGGATTGATGGTCAATTTTTTCATTTAATATAAAGTCGTTAAATTTATGGGTTACGGATGAAGGGGATAGAGGTATGAGATTGACCCGAAACTTGATATATATATATATATGAGCTCATCCAAGATGTCTCTTTTCATCTTCCTAAGTCCCGTGATCAATGGTACCTTACGTGGGCCCTATTAAGTTTGTCCCTCACCATATGATAAGAGAATGATGCACATTAATATCCCCCATACATATACATACTAGTGATTGCCCATACCTGAAGGCACATCACACCATGTTTTGAGCACAATTAAATCTAATTGCTTTACTTTTGACAACTTAACAACGAACCTGAATTTTGGCACCCTATGAGGGGTAATTCAGTCCACCCTATTTAACGATGTCCCGATTAGGTACCGAGTCAAAGATCACCTATTATTCATGGACCTCTGATTGCCCTAGGAATTTGCTCATTGCAATTTGTTCGTCGAGGGCTTTTCGTCTGTATATAGAACTTTGAGATTCGACGGGCGGATCAAAAATCATAATAGCAGGCCCCGCACCCCCGGGGTGTCCACCTAAAAAAATCACCTATCACTTTTAGATCCTTGATCGCTCCGAAAGTTGGCTCATTGCGATCTACTCATCGAGGGCTTTCCATCCATATATAGAACTTTGAAATCCGACGGGCGGATCAAAATCTGCGAAACTTGGGTCCCGTGATTATTGCCTAGACCGGATCCCACTGCAGCCCACCTTTTGGGCCCCAAACCTCTGATCCAAACCCTGATTGGGCCCTTAACTAAACCTGTCAGACGTGACCCGAACCTGACCCAATCCAACCCATCAAGCTTTAGCCTAAACAATCCGAACCCAAATCCAACCCAAAACCCATCTAATCTGAACCTAACCCCAGACCTGGCCCAGACTCCTTGACCCGTCACCCGGATAAGGGAGAAAGAGTCCAAGGACCTGGGGAAGTAGTATCATAGATCTCTGGACTCTCAAACCCCCTTAAACCCCTCAACCCCGGTCATCTTAATCTCAGCCCTATGATTTATGTACATAAATCCAAGGGTCCAAAATATGGGGAATTCAAAAACTGAGCTCCCTTACAAAAAAAAGTCTTTTTTTTTTTTTTGCTTTTGACACATTTTTTTATCAATGGTTTGAACAATATGAAAGTAAATACTCTTGCTTTTCTTTTAAATGAAGAAGGGACGACAATACCTGTAAATAACTCAAACTTGCTGCCCCCTTTTGCGCAGTACAAGCCAAGATGTGAATGTGCTTTTGATGGGGATGGTAAAAACTTATAAATTTCTCTAACTTTTAGCCCCTTTTTTCATTCCCCTCTTAAATCGAAGAGTCCAAAATATGAGGAATTAAAAAACTGAGCTCCTTTATTATATAGATATATGGGGTGTACTTTAATATAAATATTCCGTGGACCTTCTTATTAGGCCACAATCAAGAGGAAGGTGAGAGATCAAAAGATTGAATGGGACATTTATATGTGCAAAATCTCAATTCCTTAGGATAATTTATGTGTAAAATTTCCACTTTGTGGATAATTCTTTTGGAATCCCAATCCAAGGCGAACGTCAGTTGTATGAGTGCTTAATTTAGGTTTGTGTAAGTGAGTCCGGATCTCTTGTTTTAATGAATAGGGAGATACTGTTTCATCCCATCCACATTCGCCGGCTAGAATAAAATCTCATACCAGCGAATGAGATTTTACTCAGTTGGCGAAATTGAATCGGATGAAACTGTATCTTCATATTTCATTAAAAAAGGGGATTGTAATAGTAGAGTTGGATTGGTCATGCGATCCCATGTGCCTAAAAAATAGCTCCTCTGCAATTATGTAGATCTGCACCTTACATCTATTTAGTGCACGCTTTCAAAAATCGGTTTCGTGGAAAATCCACTTCAACCCCCGTCTCATTGGAAATGCCCTTTTATGGTATGCCGGAAAATATAGTTTATCTTCTCACCGTGAAGAAGTGACAGCACACAATATTAAACAAAGCATCTTCAATTCCCATTCTTCTAGAGGAAAAAAAAAAAAAAAGCGGTTGCAAAGACTTGCACTTAGTGCTTAATACTTAAACGGGGTACTTTTAACTTGGGTTGTGATCCAAACTGTGAATGGTGATGGTGGATGTCAAATTGGATTAGGAATAAATTCCACTATCATAGATAAAAAAGGATAAGAAAAGTGAGAAGTCTGCAAACCCCAGGTTGGTCCTATAATAACAATGATCTTAATATAGACACGTCCCACTCTGATTCAGCTACAGATCCAACGGAGTAGAATGTATTATCGATGACATCCTCAATCAATCCACCAAATCGACGGTCCAGATGCTTCCCAAACTGCCAGTCCTTTAGTACCATTTTTACGGTATCCATATCCCATGACAAGATCATCGCAAGACACGCTCTGTCCTCTTATTAAATAAATAAATTGTTCTTTTCATTACGTAGATTTTCTCACACAAACATCGCCGAGGAAAACCGATTTCCTACAGAAACCCTCGTCCTAAACCCTTCCTATTCAAAAGTACCTTACATTCAAAAAGGAGGGACAGATTTACAGAAAAGAAGGAAAATCAATAGAGAAAAATCCACGAAAGATTTGAACTTACGAAACCCATTGTAAAATGCACAGGAGAAAGCGGTTTTACAAAACAGAGGCCCCCCTTTTAGCTGTATTTGATTAAAGAAAGGTGTGGAAAAACCCTCCTCCAATCTTTCCCTATTTAAGCCGACTTTGGCATTCACTTCCCTTCCATCTCATTTGTGTCATCCGTTTCCGTGCGTTTTATTTTCATTCGTTTCATTTTCTTCGTTTTGAAGGTGCGTTAGAAACGCATTCTGAAAGATTCCTCCTCCTTTTGCAGTTTATGGTAGAAAATAGAAATGCATGTGCATGTTTCAGTTTTGGAAAAAGAAAACCACCTTCCCTTTCTGTTTTTGTGACTGAGCTCCAGAAACTCCAGCTTGAGTTTTCTTTTTGTCCGCGATCGGATTTTGATGGATTCTGTTTTCAGAGAAAGTGTTTTCTGAGGTCTGGAGTTTCCTTCTTTGGGGAAAATCTCTCAAACTTGTGGCATTTTCTGTACGAGGTTGGAGATCTTGAGCTGATGCTGTTCTTTCTTTCATGGAAAAGATGAAGTTTTTCTTGCATTTCCTGTTGAATATCCTCTTTATGCTCATAAATTTCCCTTCCGTTGAAAAATCTCATTTCCCGTGCATTTTGTGTTAGATCGAAGGCTAAAAATTCAGGGAATCCAGCTTCCAGTGTAAAAGTATCAATTGCTGTGTAGTTTTTTTCATAATCTTTGCGTTCTTACGTTCAGATCGGAGGTTTTGTGGTTAAAATCGCGTTTTCAACAAAAAAGAAAAGTGAAAAATCTTCCTTCTCTCTGAGTTCAAGATTTCTCTAGAAGCTTCATCAGTACGAATTAACAATTCCCTTCATTTCTTTTGATCTTTTGTTTTCATTTATTTCTGAGATTTGGTTAAAGCATCAAAGATCATGTTAGTTTCACAGCTTGAATGGTTTGAAATTACATTGTAGTCTTTACCTTGAACCAATTGCCCAAAATATTGAATCTTGATCGTTGGATCGAATCGCATTTTAACTATAAGTTTGATCTAGATAAGTTTCTAGTAAAAATGTAAAACTTCCTTGGACCCAATTAGAAGCTGCAGGATAAACATTTGGATTTAATCTAACATTTATGTTAAAGATGGTTTATTGTAATGGTTAATGTCATATCATTAATTTTTATGGTTTGGGTGTGTTTTGTGTAGAACTCGCCTAATGTGAAGGTTCTTCTGTTCATGGATTAGTAGTAAATATTATATTGTTCCGTAAATGACGGTAGACCCATTGGATAAGATTTTGATTTTCTTTTTGTGGGCCCTTTGAGGTCCTTTCTTTTGACTTTCTTGTCATTAGTCCTTTAATCTCTAGTTTTTTTTTTTTGATCGGTTAAGCTAAAAGTTTGTAAGACAAGTTCATATCTTATTGTTAATGTTTATTGTATTGCAGTTTGAAGCCTCTTGAATCTTGATTCTTGTAGTAGAGAAACAACAAGGAGAGAAGCCATGGCTGACCACAGGCTAGCAAGAATGCACAGCCTTCGAGAGCGCATGACTGACAGCCTCTCTGCTCATCGCAATGAGTTATTTTGCCTTCTGTCAAGGTTTGAGTTCTTCTAATCTTCATTACTTTGAATGCTCTGTTAGAGTTATCCTGTAGGTGGCCCTTGCTTGCAAAAACCCCTTGGTTCATTGGATCTAAGATCCCATTCAAGCATTTTCGTTAGATAACATGCTCAATAGCCTGTTTATTTCATGTAATTGAATTCCTAGGATTGTATTTCTGTAAGTGGTTAAAAATAAAGAATCGAAGGTGAATATCCAAAAATAACCATCAAAATAGCTCCTATTTAATGGAAATTAAATCAAGAGTAGATGGGAAATGAATACCTAGCCATTAGCCTAGTAATTCAAATCTTAGGAAATTGAAGGTCGCAACTATGTTGCTACCTTATATCCATTCACCTCCTCACCTTTGTAATAAACTTTTGGTAGAGGCTTATTTGACTATGAATTCCTATATATTCAGTTCCATGCAAACAAACGGGCCCTAAGTATTTCTAAGAATGCTGTTGCATTGGAAGGCCTCTGCTCTATTAAATACTGAAGACTTCGTCTTTGTTAGACATTTATTCAGAGTAACAATTGGCTTTGCAGGTATGTTAGCCAAGGGAAGGGGATCCTACAGCCTCACCAGTTGTTAGCTGAGTTCGAAGCTGCAATTCCCGAAGAGGACAAAAAGAAATTGAAGGATGGGGTATTTGGAGATGTTTTGAGAGCCACACAGGTGAGATATATTGCACCAGTCACCCACCACTTTATCAATGTTTCTCAGATCATTTCACTAATTTTCGTTGTGTCTCTTTTAATGTGCAATACAGGAAGCAATAGTTTCTCCTCCATGGGTTGCATTAGCTGTTCGCCCCAGACCTGGTGTCTGGGAATATGTACGTGTGAATGTGACTGAATTGGCTGTGGAGGACCTGACTATTCCTGAGTATTTGAAGTTCAAAGAGGAACTTGTGGATGAAAGGTAGTTTTGATATTAAGGATAAAACATCTCTGTTACAAAGAACTATTGTCAATACTATTTAATGATACACATTTTCTTTTTCTTTCTTGATTCTTTCCATATGATGTTTTGTCCTTTGATGCAGCTTCAAAAATGAATTTGTACTTGAGTTGGACTTTGAGCCTTTCACCGATTCTTTTCCGCGGCCAACTTTATCAAAGTCCATTGGCAATGGAGTGCAGTTCCTCAATAGGCACCTTTCTTCAAAGATGTTTCATGACAAAGAAAGCTTGTATCCACTACTTGATTTTCTTCGAGCGCATAACTACAAGGGAAGGGTAAATCACTGCCTCTGCTTTATAATTCCTTATTCTTCCTTCATCCACATATAGAGGTTATATATAAAGCCAAATATTTAGAGAAAACCGTCAACATGATTCTTATGTGCAGTGTAGTTCATTTTTGGGGTCAACTTGCTTGCCTATGATCAACTCATTCCTCTCCCCCACACCCCCTATAGCCACTCCCATGGAGTACTCCCGTGACTTGCCACAAGACCAAATTTGACACTCATCTAAGTATCCAACCATTGCTTACCATTGGATCCATTGGATTGAAAGAAAAAAAATGAAGCCTTTCAAAATGATTACATTTGAGGGCCATAGATCAAGGGGTTAGACTTAGTATGACTTGATGGAGTTGTATTTTTCACATCCCTAGGTCTCATGATGGGTGTTGGCCTAAGCCAAGTCTGCATGGTCTTATATGTGGGCAGTTCTCACTAGAATAGATCTCTCTCTCTCTCTCTCTCTCTCTCTCTCTCTCTCTCTCTCTCTCTCTCTCTCTCTCATAATATAATTAGAAAAAATGCTCCTATGCATCTATCTCACATGGAGCTTCTCGTGCATATGGGTCCTACTCGATCACCTATCCGAATGGACCATCCAACCCCCCCTCCCGTTTATGTCATCGGATCCCATGGGTTTGCGCCGATCCGTTGGGAATGGGCCATGGATCAAGGGATTGTGATCATCAAAATGACTTGAATTTGATATCTGAGGTGTTCCCACATGGATCTTTCCATCATCCCTTGCTATGTGAGGGCCCAGCAGCATCTACCTTGCATTGTACCGTGTGAGTATGCATAGTAGCAGGGCGCATATTGTAAGTCTCGTATTATTTAGCAATATTCTTGAAAGTCAGTTGATTAATATGCTATATAATTGCTATTATTCTTGAGCGGGTTGTTTAACAATTGATAATGGAATGCAGACACTGATGGTGAATGACAGAATACATAATCTTAATGGCCTTCAGTCTGTTATGAGGAAGGCAGCGGAATATCTGTCAGTGCTCCCTCCTGAGACACCCTATTCGGACTTTAGTCATAGGTACTAAACATTTTTGCCTGTTTTGTTCATTTGGAATGAAGGAGCATTGTTAAGGATGTTAGTGTAAATTGAAGTATAGTGTAAATTGAAGTATCCTTGTGTAAATCAAAGACCAAAACAGTGCTTGTAAAAAGTGTTGATGACAGAAATGCATTTGCTTTGTATTTGCAATTTTATAGATTTCAAGAGATGGGCTTAGAGAAAGGCTGGGGTGATACAGCTGGCCGTGTATTTGAGATGGTTCATCTTCTCTTGGAACTTCTTGAGGCACCCGATCCAGGTACCTTGGAAAATTTTCTGGGGAGGATCCCTATGGTGTTTAATGTCGTAATCCTTTCTCCACATGGGTATTTTGCCCAAGCAAATGTTCTTGGGTTGCCTGACACTGGTGGCCAGGTACATTTCCTGTCAAAGAATCTCTGCTACCTCTGCTCTTTCACTCTGAATGTACATTTTCCTAGATAATCCGCCTAATAAAGCTACTACCTTCAGGTTGTTTACATTTTGGATCAAGTTCGCGCTTTGGAGAATGAGATGCTTCTCAGAATAAAGCAGCAAGGCCTTGATATCACACCCCGAATCCTTGTGGTATCTATCATGATGACATTTTGAATTGTAGTTTCAGTCTCATTGAACACACTGCTTATTTTCTGATCATTTATATGAAAGGCCTTTATCCATATGAAAGTTCAAATGTTAAAAGTTTCCATCAGAAAACCCTGAAATATATTTGCTAATTTTCAAGCTCTCATTGAAGCTGTAATATTGATTTTCTTTATTAATGTTTCTTTTATTGTTTCCTACTGAATGCAGGTGACTAGATTACTGCCTGATGCAGTGGGGACTACTTGCAATCAGCATCTCGAAAAAATTCTCGGAACAGAGCATTCGAGTATTCTGCGGGTTCCTTTCAGAACTGAAAAGGGTATTCTCCGTAAATGGATCTCACGGTTTGACGTATGGCCTTACTTGGAGACTTTTACAGAGGTACAATCTCATGCTTTTCAAGCTTATTCCTGAAAGTAACTAGAGTTTTTAGCTTTTGGAGAAAACTGTTGATTCTTCTCTCTCTCTCTCTCTCTCTCTCTCTCTCTCTCTCACTACTTTATAATTCTATCACATTATTCATAAATTGTGCTCGCTGCCAATTTGAGTAGATTTTAGATGAGGACCTACAATAACCAGATGTGGCAGACTAGCAGTAATGCTATGCACATACATGTGAATACAGCCTTTTTATTTACAATTGTTATATGGAGCAAATATGATATTTGATGCATTACATATTTTCTTTTACATATCTAGATATCAT
Organism: Litsea cubeba; assembly: GCA_012931725.1. Taxonomy (NCBI): domain Eukaryota; kingdom Viridiplantae; phylum Streptophyta; class Magnoliopsida; order Laurales; family Lauraceae; genus Litsea; species Litsea cubeba. Next base: position 95,923,057 of record CM022947.1, read on the forward strand.
AGCTATGGTAATGGGTTCAGATATTTAATAATTATTTTAAACTAATTTCCTGAACCTTTTGTTCAGAACATGTAAACTAATACTTGGACACTCACATGGCTAAATTCATACACAGTACAAAATTATTTTGATGATTTCTGCTCTTCTGTCAAATTATTTAGTGCTTTGTCATTCATCTTATATGAGAAATTTCCAAAACTTGTGTTTTATTATTAGGATTTTGCAAATGAAGTGGCTCATAAGTTGAAGTATTTTAAACTAATTAACTGAACCTTTTGTTCGGAACATGTAAACTAATACTTGGACACTCTCATTGCTAAATTCATACACAAAGTACAAAATTAATTGATGATTTCTGCTCCTGTCAAATTCTCTTGTGCTTTGTTATTCATCTTATTTGAGAAATTTCCAAAAAATTTGTTTTATTATTAGGATGTTGCAAATGAAATGGCTCGCGAGTTTCAAGGCACCCCAGATTTAATCATTGGCAACTACAGTGATGGAAATCTTGTTGCATCTTTGCTTGCACATAGGTTAGGTGTCACTCAGGTTCGTAGAACTTCTATCTTGTTGGAGCTCAGCTAAGTTGGTGCTGCAGTACTTGACTTTTTCCTTGAATATTCTTAGTGACCCTTTTTGTGTTCTTTTGCAGTGTACCATTGCTCATGCCCTGGAGAAAACAAAGTACCCAGATTCTGATATATTTTGGAAAAAACTAGATGAGAAGTACCATTTCTCATGCCAATTTACTGCTGATCTAATTGCAATGACCCACGCAGATTTTATTATCACAAGTACATTCCAAGAGATAGCGGGAAGGTATCCATCTCATTTATATCTAGATACTGCTGGTTATGCAAATAGAAATTTGAGTAGTATGAAATTTGAGGAGTATGTTGTCTATCTATTTGGTTATACTAATTAAAGACTTGACTCTATGATTTTGTTCATTCCATATCTGTTTGGAAAATAGTTAGAAGGCTTACAATCTAATTTCAAATACATAGTTTACAGACCGGGTACTTGATCCACTCATCCAGTTCACTTGTCTCCATTGAAATCTGCTGTGTTTTCTAGGATGGTTTCTTTTTGTATTTTTCTAATAAAAGTTTGACCTTTATGTGTAATTGAGGAAGAAATGTTTCTATAGAGACAGACAGTGTTTTCTAACTTTAAAAAGTTGATGGCTTAATTATCTGAAGGTAAAGTTTAAGTTTTAAACCTTGTTCTAGTTGCTTACTAACCAAATGCTATTTGACATAATCAATCAATCTGGGAAAAATAAATTTCAAATTTTATAAACCTGAAAAGGTTTTAACTTTTATATTCGACTTTGTCATCTTATATTCTATCTTCTGTTGTCATGATATTCAGTGAGTAGGGATTTTATTTTCTTTTTTCTTTTTGAAATTTAGTGTTTTGCTGTCTTTTAATGTTTCAGCAAGGACACTGTTGGACAGTACGAGAGCCACACTGCATTCACTCTACCTGGACTCTACCGAGTGGTTCATGGAATCGATGTCTTTGATCCCAAGTTCAACATAGTCTCACCAGGAGCAGATATGTCTATTTACTTCCCATATTCAGAGGAGCAAAAGAGGCTGACCTCCCTCCATCCTGAAATTGAGGAGCTGCTCTACAGTCCTGTCCAGAATACGGATCACATGTGAGTGCTTTTTATTTAACCTGCCTTTATCTTCCTCTTATCTTTGTTAACTTTCTTTTGCACTTTTCTCTGCTTTAGCACAATCCACTTGTAGCCTTCAAGATACATGTCTTGTAGGTTGGGTCCATGTATATCTTTTTACTTTAGGCAAAAGCATTAGCTATCATTTCCTGTCCTTGTTTTTACTGCCTCAATATCACTGTACATAATGTATAGTTTACAAGGACAATAATTGTTTCTTGGGGTTACTGCAGAGGCGTGTTGAATGACCGGAGCAAGCCAATTATATTTTCCATGGCGAGACTTGACCGTGTTAAGAATCTAACTGGATTGGTCGAGTGGTTTGGCAAAAATACCCGTCTTAGGGAACTGGTTAACCTTGTAGTTGTGGCTGGTGACCATGGTAAGGAATCAAAGGATAGGGAGGAGCAAGATGAGATGAAGAAAATGAAGTGGCTTATGGAAACATATAACTTGAATGGTCATTTCCGGTGGATTTCTGCCCAAATGAATCGGGTGCGCAATGGCGAGCTTTATCGTTACATTGCAGACACGAAGGGAGCTTTTGTACAGGTTTACTATGTCCTTACCATCTATCATCAATATTATCCTGTTCTGTAGATTACTTATAAAATTGGCACATAGTCTGGAACTCATTCTTCCAGCTACTGACTTAATCTCGACTGTGGCTGTGTGAGGCGCCATGGTCGACCCTGAAAACTAATAAGTTGCAGTTGGTGGCCAATGTGGCCTGATTTTTTTTTTCTAATGTTTTCTTTTCCATCACATCACAATGTAAAGTAATTTGTTAGCCCTCTAAAGTCATTCATCCTGTATCGCTTTTATGCCAGAAATGATTCAATTTGTTTAAATTTACTGACTGAGAAACATATATTTGCTAAAAGTTGTAGGACTAGGAATATTAATTTACAAACCATATATTATGCAAATAAAGTAATTATTTTAAACTAAAAACAAATAAATAAAGTATATATATGTGATAAGTTGATCATATTGAGTCAACCCAATGATATTTTGATTTGAAGCTAAAGGATAAATAAAACATAACTACATAAAACTTAGGACTTAAAAGAGAATCTATTTAGGAGTATAAAGATTTACCTGGATCAATGAATATCAATTTCATGTAGAATGTCATGCAGATTGCATATCTTCACTATCACCCGTTGTTATGAAGGTGATGGTAGATCTTGGAATTACAGTCCATTTCAAAATAGTTTTAATTGCTAGTTCTATAAGTGAGAGTCCATTTCATTAGGTATTTCTTAATCAATTTGAGAGAAATCAAAAGATTAAAAAAGAAAACCAAATTTATCTTAGCAGACAATGAAAAATGTTGGGAATCATAGGGAGTTGCTGTGGTAGCAACTCCCGCTCCCACACACCCTGCCAGGGCCACACCCTGCCAGGGCTCGATCCCTGGCAGGGTGGTTTCCAGTTCCTCCTCATGGCCACTGAGCCAGATCAGCAAAAAAAGACAATGAAAAATGTTAACAAATCTTGACTCAAATCTCTATATTTAAGTTAAACAAACAACCTAAAGTCAAATTTAAGTCACTCTTTGACAATTGCATATTTGCATGCATGTATCAGAGGCAACTAAAGTTTCATAAATTTGAGTAAATACGTGAAAAAATTGAAAAATTGCAAAATCTTCTCAGATTAGGCTTTAAATTCTCAAGTCTTTCATATAATTGGTAAAAAACTAGTAATCCATTCTAATCAATTTTTTCTAGAAAGTCCAAAAAGAAGAACAGTACACACATACCTTTATGAATCTAACTCAAGCTATGGTCTGCATAATGCTTTCAATCCTATCAAAACATGTCTGATTTAGTGTTTTTTTTGCTCAAAAAGATTTTAAGAAATGAAAAATGGAGGCTAGAGATATGAAGAAATGTTTGCAACATGAAAAAAACCTTAAAGAAGCCAAATGAAACCCTAAATAGCAAATTTGTTCATATTGGCCTATAATTTCAAAATATCAGTTGATAATACATCTACAAAATAACGCAATATGGTTCAATTCATGTGCAATAGAAAAATGCCTTGCACTTTCGACTAATGCCGATGTATAATCAGCTAATACATATCGGCTGATATTTTGAACCATCTCATAGCTGAATCAATGGAGATTGCTAGTTTTGAAAAAAAGAAAAAAAGAAAAGGAAATAAAAGAAAAGAAAAAAAAAGGCACTGATGAGGCAATCATCGATTTTGCTGTTTTCGTAAAATAGTAATTTCATCTTTATCTGAATCAGATAACTCCTCGAATGCTGGTCTCGTGTTTGTAGTGTCAAAGTAAATTTCTTTAGATCACTAGGTTCACCACTTACTATCTAATGCACCTCTTTTAAAGGAGAGAATGAATGCTGAGATTGGAAATATTATCTTCTTCTTTCTCAACTTACCAGAATTATGGTAGTACGTTAAGCATTCCACTTGTGCCTTTCCATCGGATTCTTTCCTTTTATACAAAATATACTGCTGATTACTAACATCCTAATATTGATAAAATGCCTTTGGTTTCAGCCTGCTATATATGAAGCTTTTGGACTTACGGTTGTTGAAGCAATGACATGTGGTCTTCCCACATTCGCAACTGTTAATGGAGGTCCTGGTGAAATTATAGTAGATGGGGTTTCAGGCTTCCACATTGATCCCTACCAGGGCGATAAAGCTGCACAGCTTATAGTAGATTTCTTTGAGAAGAGCAAGGAAGATCCATCCCAGTGGGATGAAATCTCTCAAAATGGGCTGAAGCGTATCAATGAAAAGTAAGCATTATTTTGTTGCTAAGCTGAATTACATTGCATTTTCAATTTTGGTTGCTACAACCCTCATTCTTGTTCAAAACTCAAAATGTAGGTATACATGGAAGATCTATTCTGAGAGGTTATTGACATTGTCTGGTGTTTATGGCTTCTGGAAGTATGTCTCCAAGCTTGACAGACGTGAAACACGTCGCTATCTTGAGATGTTTTATGCCCTAAAATACCGTAAGCTGGTAAGCCCCTTTCCCTTACTCAAATAGAAACACCGGCTATAAGAATGAACATCTGAAATTGGCAGTGGTTGAGATAGAGAACTGCAACACAAAATTAAACGGCTAAAAGTCTACCCAACGACTAAAACTCGTATCTTCTGAGCTCAGTACATTGGTGGCAGGACTTGACATATCTGGAACACCAATTAGGAGTCATTATCAGGAATGGCCAGGCCATTCTTAAACTTGGAACGGCCCAGTCTGTGGAACCATTCTGGAAACATGCAAATCATGGGGGGCCCAGGAGTTTAAATGGTCTCAATAAGGCCTACCTATGTGCGAAAATTGGGAACCACCTGATCAAGGGAGGTATTGTTTTGCGGGCCTCAAGGTTAGATAAAAGCTAGAGGAATGGAGAGGCCTATAAAATAAGTTGGGGGGGCCTATAAAATATCAGTGTCAAATCTGGCTGGTGGCAGTTCAAATGGAGAGGAATGGAGAGGAGATGAGAGGAGAGAGGAAAGCATGGGCCCCACTTGTACATAGTCAAGGCCTGAGGATACAGATCAAGTAATTCATCATTAATTAACTCCATTGCCCAATCATAAGTTTACTGTAACTGATAGTCTTTCTTATATATTCATCTGCAGGCTGATTCAGTTCCTCTCGCAGTTGATGAGTAGGTCACAGATGTGTGCGTGGTTCCTCTCACTGTTGATAGAGATTGCAGTGGAGGCTCATAAATGCAGGCCGCAGTGCGATGTCTTTTGTGTTCTGTTTCATCCTTCTGTTTTTCATTTGAATAACTCACTTTTCTGTGAGTATTGCTTATAATTGTTTGAGATTTCAAGAAGTCATTCTTCTTTCTACCGGCTGGACTAAATCAAGAACGATTGTATCATATTTACAACTTGATGTAATATGAACAAAAGTTCTTTTGTGGTTTTATCAATCGTGTTCCAACTTTTATCACAGATGCTTTATCTCTGAGAAATGCTTCCATGCTAGTAGTGGACAGGTTGATTGCCCTTGAGTTTTAATAGATGGTCGGTCTATATTGTAGGCGAACTAAAACTCCCATGGTTTGAAAATTACAATACTGTGCATCCAATCATGACAGGGAAACAGTTTTTAACTGACAACACTGTGGACAGGAAACATGAGAAGACTAATGCAAATTGACTAATCCAGGAAGAAGAGTAACCGAATCAAAAGATTGGAAATAGTCACAGAAGTATCGCCAATGATGGATAGTAAATGACCACCACCCATGTGGGCTCCACAGGCTCTTGTTTAAGTGTGGCCAACATGATTATTCCCTTTATAGGATCAGCTCTATGCAGCTATACACTCTCCAGTTTGAAATAATGGCTGTACAGCAGGGCCACCATTTTAGGAATCCAGTAATCTATGCAGATTGATTCTTTATAACTGTGTCCTTATTATATAATATATAGATATTTATAAAATATGAAAGTGAAAATATCAAGCTCTACTAATTATCTGTAGATTGTGGAAAAAAGAAAATAAATTATGCATTAGGTGTTTTCTAAGAGTTCAAAAGTGAAGTGTTCTCAATCAAGTTGTAGTCTTAAAACTGTGAAATGGATTTCTCTGCCACTAAAAACTTGGATTGCTCTGTTATCTGGATTACTCTGCTATTAAAAACTTGGTGCTTGATCCAAATTAAGCTTGCAGCACATATGAAAGAGACAAGACAGTTTACTAGGTGGGTCCATCTTGGAGGGATCCATTCTCTCAAATACCAAGATTCAAAAGTGGAGATTAGAATTTCCAAGTGCAAGGCAACGCACACATTCAACATAAAAAAACACTCTTGTAGCTATTCCAAAGTCCCAAACCTTGGCTTGCCACAGTGAAAGAAGACAACCGAACAAGTAATATTTCAAGGGAGAACAGAAAACCATTATAAAAGCAGAGCATAACAGAAGAGCAAGAGAACATCACATAAGAGAGACTATTGACATCACTGCTAGATTGCTACAGCAGATAACCCATATAAGAAAAGCATGGCATACATCATGATCATCATCTATTCAGAATAACATAACCCCTTTCTAACGTAACCCAAGGCTACCATCCATCACAGTCCTTGTAGAATTAACCGACTTTAACAAGACTATTGATATATGTATTCCTTCCCATATCCTCTTACAACATAACCCAACTCATCTCTGACTTATAGATATCATCATCTCCATATGGCTGAAATCATAGACATTCCACGAATCAAATGTCTTGAATTGGCTTGAGAAATGGAGATAAATTACTGCCACTGCAATTCTGAATACTCTTTATATAATCTATGTTTTCATATTCTAAATTTTTGTGGGGAGGAAAAGGGATGATCACACTCATAACACCATCAATCATCTGACTGTTATGCACAACTAGCATGAGTTTCAGACCAAGTTGCGCCGCATTGGTAGCAAAACTGAACTCCACACCTGAAACCCCACAACAGTACTGTGGTAGTTACTAGAAGGAAAGAGATTTTACATGAGAACAAAACCATTTCTTAAAAACAAAGAACTGACCTGCAAGTGATATGCAAGCAACCTTGTGTCCTCTCCACATAGAATTGGCACCTGGGGCACCTCTTCCATCCCTTATTCTTTGCAAGCTCCATCACCATCAAATCATTCTTCCCGCGATCGTCTTCGTTCAGCTTCTGATATTCTTCGCATTCGATGCCCGAATGCCAGGAGACCCTGCACTGCGCGCAAAACAGTCGTCGGCAATTCGGGCACTCCGACTGTCTCACAACCTCTCCTCCATCATCTGCCAGAAGCGCGGCGCAGTCTGTGAAAGGGCAGTAAAATCGCTGCAACCCAGGGACCATGGACTCACAAAGAGCCTTCCCCCATCTCTCAAACACTTCAGATGGGATGATGGATTGGCAGAATTCGGGTTCCAGCAGCTCCTTACACTTGGGCTCTGGACAACCCACCATCACCATGTTCTCCTGGATCCTGGCAGCGATGTGTTTGCTCATACAATCGGAGCAGAACACATGAGAGCAGCTTTTGTTAGTGAACATCTCCTGTGTTGCCTTGCCATCCATGCAAATCCCACAGAAGCTCGCAGAGGACTCACCCATGTCAGGGGTGATCGACGTCTTGGGTTCAGTCGGAGTAGTCTCGCTGCTGTATGTTAATAAGAGTAAAGGTGGTTGTTGAGGCTGTTGGGATTGGAGGGGAGGTGAAGATTCAAGTGATGACATGATCACTTCTTGCAACTGAAGCTCCAGTGCATACTTCTCATCTGAAATTGGGAGGGGGTCCTCTTCTTCATTCATCAGATCTAAGTAGAAGTCATCTATGTTGAGGAAGAGTTGGTTGGGGTTTGATGATTCTACTATCTCTGCCATCTCTCTCTGTGTCTCTCTCTGGTGTTGGGAATCTGTGTGTTTGTGGGTGAGTGAAAGATGTAGTGCGTTGTTATATACAGGAAGACTACTGTTTGAGTCTTTTATAGAGCATTTGAAATGGCTTTATTTTAACTGCTTTCGGTTCTAAATCTTGAAAAGCCAATTCCTGCTGCAGAAGCTGGATCTGCATCCTAAAACATGAAGTGGGTTTTTCTTTTCCCTTTTGATTTCTTATGTGATAATTGATTGTACTCTTGTTTGGATACATCCACCGTACACACTGTGAGTGCTTGATTCTCAAGTCTCTAGTACATTTGGACCATTGGTCTGATGGGTCTCACTCTTGATAAAATAGGACTGACAAGTGTCCAGAATTGGATGATTCTAGCCATCCGTGTAAAAAAATCAAGAAAGGGCTATTCATTTCGTAACTTCACCGGATCATTCGCAGGGGATTTGATATGAATTTATCCAAGAAAAGCAGCCCAAATTAACCACTATTCAAAATTTAAATTTTTCTAAAATCTCTAAACCACTCACAAACCAAATTTGATCTCTGACAAGATACTGACAATCCTGGCCTATGTTAATCTCTAACAATCTGATATTTTTCCCCATTTCTCTCCTGACTCTGCTTTTTTTTGTTCAATGGAATCTGGGAAGGTTCAGAGAAACCAGTTTCCTGTTTCCATTGTTTTTTTTTTTTTAAATCTTCGTCCTTTTGTTTTTCCAATGGAGCAATGTGATGTGGGGACACCTCTTTTTAACGGCCTTCTTTTATCTCTTTGGTGTTCGTCTCTTTATTGGGCGAGTGAGGAAGAACCCATACAAAAAGTAAGTCATTAAATGACCTTCATCATTTCAACCTGAAGTTGGTTGACTTACCATTTGCTTAGTGACCAAGGTAGTACAAGACAGAGACAAAAGTGGCTGGTAGGGCTTTCACAGGATGAGATAAAAATGTATTCGACCGACATCAATTTTGGTGTTAATTGTAGGGGTGTACAAAACTCGTGACCGATCCGACCCAACCCATCAACCCGTTCTAACCCATCAAAAATTGACCCCAACCTATAGCACGATAGATTACGTACAGGTCTAAATGTATAACCCATTTTATAAACGGATCGGTTATATATGTAGTACATATCCGACCCAACCCTACATAATAAAAATGATAATATTTTATATTTTATTTATTATATTGCATGTGCATAGGCATGTCAAACGGCACGGCCCGCTAAAATACTGGCCCGCCCCAGCTAACGGGCCGGCACGGCACGGCCCGCCAGGGGAAAACCCGGGCACGGCACGGCCCACTGGCAAGGCCCACAGTGGGGCGGGCTGTAGCGGGCCGTGCCAGCGGGCTGGCGGGCCTTTTTTTTTTTTTTTTGATAGACTAATATAAATATATAATTACCGTAAGGCGTAACGTAAGCGTAAGTCCGTAATGACATGGATTTGAATTTGATTTTCGATCAATAGTCATTAATTTTTCAATAGTTACTTTTCTAAACATTTAAACTTATACAAACATTTGACAAATGATTGAGTGGTTCAAATTAATTTATAGATATTTACTCACATATTACTTAAGTACTATATATGAATTTTCTTTTTCTTATCAGTATTAAAAATAAAAATTAGAACACAAGCAAGGAGAATGACAAAGATATTTAAGTGGTTCGGTCAAACTCGACCTACTCCACTGAGAAGAGAGAACCATTTGGATCTTAACTTCTTGAAGGTTTCTAAATAGGATTACCTTCAAAACCTTACAATCTTTTTAGAAAATAAAAAAAAAGAATGAACAGCTTATAAATTACAATGAAGAAAAAAGTAAAAAATCAGATTTGTAGTCCACTAATGTATTCTGCTGGATCAAAATCTTCCATTAATGATGTTAACTCTTGCTTCCTCTTATCTGCCAAGTACCAGTCTCGTAGGCAAACACAACACTCCACCGTTTCTTCAGTGAGATTTGTTCTTCTGTCATCTACTACACGTCCACCTGCACTAAAAGCCTGTTCTGATGCTACAGAAGACATAGGAATAGTCAATAGATCACGAGCCATGGCTGCCAACACCGGATAAATGCTTTCTTGTTGTTTCCACCAGGCTAAATTGTCAAAGGTAGATGCATCATGCATCCTAATTACACCTACGTCAAGATACGATGATAACTCCGTCACAGTGTTGTGACTTGAACTTGAGCTAGATGCCATGCTCGTGGACAGGGAAGAATACCACACCTCCCACTCAGCAACTCCTGTATACTGGACTTCTGAATTGCCCATACTAAGCCCAGCTGTACTTATTTGCTCACAATAAAATTGAAAAAGTGCTTGTAAATTTGCCCTTATATTTGAAAAAAACATTTGAATCTATATAATTCATATTTTTATTTATTCCATCAATAAAAAACTGTACACCACTTAATTTTAACCTAGGATCAAATACAGCAGCTAAAGAAAATGTCATTGGAGCCTCTTTCCAATATTTATTAAAATTTTCTTCCATGTCTCTAATAGTGCTACCAAGTAAAAAATGATCTCTAAATCTACTGAATTGTAAAGTAATTTTAAAAAGTTTCATTAAAGCTTCATTAGATGTGGGATAATATATCCCGGAAAAAAATAATGTTGAAGTATAAAAAGGTTCTAATAAATCTCTTATATGGGCACATAGCTCCCAATGTTCATCACTAATCATTAAATCTTATGCATGAAAAGCACAAATTCATTCAAAATATTTTTTCTAGAAAGTGCCTTGTTTAACAAATCATACATAAAATTCCATCTATGTTCAACTTCTTTAGGCAATTTAATAGCTGATACGCCTTGCCTCGCACATATTTGGGCATACAATTGTCTTCTTTGTGCGGAGCAAAAAACAAATCTAGCAATGTCTTTAATAGCATCTGTATAACTTGTAATGTACTTTAAACCAACTTTTGCAATAAGATTTAAGATGTGACATACACATCTATTTTGAAAGATAGAACTATCTATCAAAGTTGCAAGTGGCATCTGCATTCTCATTAATTCAATAGCCACTGTATTATTACTAGCATTATCTAAAGTTACAGATAAAACTTTTTCCTTAATACTATATTCATCTAGTTTTTCCAAAATTAATGTACTTATCCTAGTTCCATTGTGTGGCCATTCAAGAGTGCTAAAACTAAGTATACGTTTATTCATAATCCATTTTGCATCTATATTATGTGCAGTAATACAAAGATAACTATCACCCCCTTAGAAGTCCACATATCTGTGGTTATAAATATTCTACCAGGAGATTCTGCAAAATAGTTTTTATATTTATTTTCTCTTCCTGCCAGAGTCTAATAGCATCATTTCTGGCTGTATTTCTTGAAATACTGTGAGATTGTGGTTGACAGTATTGTTGGACCCATTGTTCAAAAAACTCATTTTCAACAAAAGCAAATGGTAATTCGGATAAAACAATCATTTTAACAAGACCTTGTCTAGCACTTTATGCATTAAAAGAAAAAAAATCCAAACTGCTACTACTACTACCACCACCAGTAGTAGAAATTTGGGTTTGTGAACCAGGCCCCCCTGTCCCTGCATTCTCTGGCTTATGCTTTTGTAAACATGTTTTTCTATGTCTTGACAAATGGCCGGTACCCCCTTTTGACTTAGCACTATAAATCTTACCACACAATGTGCATTTTGCATTTTCAACATTCTTTCCATTTTCAAAAACATCATACCTTGTATATATATCCCAAACTGCTGAAGTTCTACTCCTCTTGTTTGGTTTATGGGAACTCTGAGGAAAGGGGGTGGTAAATCACCTACCTCATCTTGTAATTCAATAAAATCTTCTTCTACATTAACGGAAGAACCTTCTGTGGGAAATCTTCTAGCCATATTTCAAAAGAATAAATTTATAAATAATAATAGTAATATGCTAATAGCCTTCTTTTGTGATAATTTATTATAAGAAAGGGGAGAAAATGAGAGTTAATATAATATAATATAAACTTATTTATATGGAATCTCAAATCTAAATATTATAAATACCTCTAAATCTTTGAAGGCCCCTTTAATCTTGTCTCTTGATGACTTGATCTTTGGTCCTCCAAAAACTTCTTAGAGAGAGTGAAAGAGTTGAATACTTGAATGCTTTGAGAGAGAGTTAGAGAATGAGAGAGTTGTGTAAATTGGTGAGGAATGAGAATGGGAGGGTTAGGATATTTATAGACTTAGTATAATGAAAAATGACACAGAATACCCCTTATATGACCGTTTTATAGCTGTTGGGGGGGTAAAATGGTATTTTTAAAAAAATTTGGCTGTTGGGCGTGCTGGCGGGCCGACCGTTGGGTGGGCTATCAGGCTGGTGGGCTGCAAGGGCTGGCCCACTAGACCGGCGGGCCTGGCGGGCCGTGTGCAGCTCGGCCCAGCACGGCCCACGTCATGGGCCGTGCCCAGTGGGCCGGGCCGTGCCACGGCCCGTTGACTGGCGGGCCGGGCCGGCACGGCCCACTTGACATCTCTACATGTGCACTTGTGCTGGACTGCCGGTAATAAGCCTGATATTGTATTGTATGAAATATGAACTATGAAATTATGAATCTATGTAGGGGCAGTTACACTTATATTATCGATTCTTATACCCGACCGGACCCAACCCAAACAGTATAGGATCAGTTAAGGGTTATAAATGTGCCAAATCCGACCAAATCCGACCCATATACACCCCTAGTTAATTGGCAGTGAAGTGGGGTTCTTGAAATCTTCTTTTGTATTTGAATATAAATTCTACTTGCAATTGGAGATGTAAGCAGTGGGTGGTCGTTTTGTTAAGTAGTGGCATGAAAGTTGCAGGAAGTGTGTGTCAATATAATTAGAAGATATGGGAGGTGGTAAAGTGGGGTGTGAAATGGATGTGTTAGATAATGTACAGTTAATTGTTAGTGGTCTGAGATGGGAATGAAGAAAAGTTTAGAGATAATGTACAGTTAATTGTTAGTGCTCTGAGATGGGAATGAAGAAAAGTTTAGTTCCGTTGGTCTCGGAATAACTTTTCTACATTTTATGGTAAATGTTAAAATCAGGCTTGTGGTAAAAGAATTTGGTAAAATCAGGCATTTTTTGTACGAAGATAATGATGAATAGCGAGACCTACTCATCATTCTTCCAATTCCGATGAAGACCTAATATAATCATAATTTCAGTGAAACTTGAAAATTTTCAACAATTCCATTCAAAATCAAAAGCTGAATCTACCAAGTAAAAATGCCCCTGCTCTGGATTTGTTTACTCTTTTCACACCGAAAATAACAAGTTTCTTTGTACGCAAGCTCAAATTCTCTCATGTTAGGACTTTGAGAATCAGCTTTATATTGCTCTCTTCTATTATTTTAGCTCTATGACAAATTTTAGTCTCGTAGTGCAATGGTGAAGGATTTCGAGGGATGGGCTATGATAATTCTGTAAACTCTTAGTTATAAAAATGCATCCAAGTAGGCCCCTCAAGTTGGACTTCATATGTGGTTTGCTCATAGGTGAAAATCTAAGTGCATGTACGGTCTAGTTTTATGGGCCCCACTTGAGCCCATCATTGATAAGTGCGGATCCTTTTACAATTTTATCCCTCTATGATGTGGCAATATGCTCATCCTTGTTGGATTAAATTTAAAAAAAATTGTAATTGAAAGGTCATTGAAGTTTAAAACTGTTAAATCAGGGATTGGGATAATCCTGGGAGCTGATTTTATGATTCCCCTAATCCCTGCCGGAGATCTTTCGATCAATTATTTACCCTAGAGCCAATGATCGGAATGTATCAAAAGGGGAGCCCACGAGCTGCAACGCATGAGCACACGATCTGCTGTCAGGCGAAAATCTTTTCAAAATAAAGCCGAAGAGTCAGGACTCATAAAACAGAGATAGATGAAAGAAAACGAAGAAGATGCTGCAATCATTGCCCTTGTCATTCCACTCCTTCATCTTTTTTCTTTTCAGAAGTTTGAAAAAAAAAAAAAGGTTTGTGTGTGGTTTGCTTGGGACTCAAGTGTTAGGTTTATGGGTTTTGGGTTTTGGCTCGTTTTGTAGGCCCAGTCTGTAATTAGGGTTCAAGGGTAGTTTAGTATTTGAGTTTCCTATATATTATCCTTATGGTTGTAACCCTAGTAGCATGGGAGAAAACTCTGATTAGTGAAAACTAAGAAGAAGACGGGCTTTGTTCGTGGACGTAGGTGTGAAATCACCGAACCACGTAAAACTTTGTTCTCCTTTTGTGTGGCTTGTTTGATTGCTTGTTGATCGCACGCTTCCGCACACACGATCACAACAAATTGGTATCAGAGCATTGTTGTGGTACGCGATCAACGACGGAGATCGGGTTGGTTTTAGCAGACAGAAGTGGATCTCGCCAGATCGGTGAGATCAAGGTGGGCTGCACAGATCATGTGGTTTTTTGGCTGTCGATGCGCAGAGGAGATCGATCACAGAGTGGGCCACTTGATCCGAGAACAGAGAGAAAGAAACTGGTTTTTCGTTGATTTTGATCATCGCTGGGCCACGGAGGAGACAATCGAAGCCACTGCCGTGCTGCCGCTGCTGATCGCCGTTCCGCCATTGCCGCGCCGTCGCACCATCTCTGAAAAGGAAGTAGATCGGAGAAGAACCGCCACCGCCGCCGTTCTGCTGTGCTGTACTTTGACGAAGAAGATAGCCACGCTATCAGATTGTAGCCGCTGCCCCGTCGTCATCTTCGCCGGAAGCTCTCGCTGCACACCGGAGTTGCAGAGAAGAAGACGCAGCACCACCGTCGCCGCAGAAGTCGTTGTTTGCTGCCGGAGTTCGCGCACGGCTTCTGTCAGTTTCGCCGGAGATCCTCTCCGTCGTCGCCGTCTTCGCACCACTCCGGCCGCCCTCTGTCGACGCCACCAGAGAAGAAGAAGACAGGGCTGCCCTGTCGCTGGTTCTGTTCCAGAACCAAAGAAGGAGAAGAAGATCCAGTGGGCCGTTCCAAGTCTGGGTCAGTTCGGGTCAGGTCCGACCCGCTCGCCCGTGAAGCCCAGTCCACAGCCTGGAACAGGTCAGGTCAGTCTGGGTCAGTTCCGCCTGACCCGTGAAGCAGATAGCCTATCCAGCAGCTGCCGACGTCAGCGCCACGTCAGCGAACAGTACGGTCAAAGACATATTTGACCAATTGGACGGCCAGAATTGTTTTGGAAGTTTCGGAGGCATCCGGACTCAGAATTGAGCTCCGTTTTTTTTGTTGGATTCGTATCGACTAGATCTACGATCTGAACGAAGTGGATTGTTAGTTTGACAGTCAGAAACAAAATGGCAAGCTCATCATCAGCAAAGACAACCATCTCGAATGCAAAATTCGAAGTCGAGAAATTTGATGGTACCAATAACTTTGGTATGTGGCAATGTGAGGTTAGAGATGTTCTAAGCCAACAAGAGTTGGAAATTGCTCTCGAGGATAAGCCCAAAGAGATGGAAGATAAGGAATGGCAGAAGATCAATCGTCAGGCATGTAGCACCATCAGATTATGTCTCGCGAAGGATCAGAAATACTCAGTGATGAGAGAAACTTCTGCAAAAGAGTTGTGGCAGAAATTGGAGGAAAAGTATATGACCAAGAGCTTGGAGAATCGGATCTATTTGAAGAAGAAACTTTTCCGCTTCGAGTATCATCAAGGTATTTCTATGACTGAACATCTCGATGATTTTAATAAGATTATTGCTGATTTGATGAACATTGATGTGAAAATTGATGATGAGGATAAGGCATTACTTCTTCTGAATTTGCTTCCCGATAGTTATGATCATTTTACTCACACTTTGATCAACGGGAAGACTGAGGTTAAATATGATGTTGTGTCTGCTGCTTTGATGAATAATGAATATCGGAAGAAGGACAAACAGGCCCACAGGGATTCATCATCTGATGCATTGACAATAAGAGGCAGATCAGATGATAGGACATCTGGTAATAACTCTCGTTCTAAATCGAGAGGAAAATCAAAACCACCTGCAAAAGATGAATGTGCGTTTTGTCGCAAAAAGGGGCATTGGAAGAAGGATTGTCCAAAGTTGAAAAACAAGGACAAAGATAAATCTGATGCAAACATTGGACACGATGGAGATGATGATTCTGATTTTAATTTGACTTCTTCATTGGTATGCCATTCTGACGAATGGATTTTAGACTCGGGTTGTACCTATCATATGTGTCCCAACAGGGAATGGTTTTCCAGCTTTCAAGAGTTGGATAGTGGAACAGTTTTGATGGGCAATGATAGTGCTTGCAAAACAAAAGGGATAGGAAAAATCCGTTTGAAGATGCATGATGGAGCAGTTAGAGTTTTGACAGATGTTCAGTATGTACCGGATTTGAAGAAGAATCTTATCTCATTGGGTGCTTTAGACTCCAAAGACTTCAAGATTACCATGGAAGGTGGAGTTCTAAAAGTTGTTTATGGTGCACTTGTGTTAATGAAGGGTGTCCGAAGAGGTAATCTGTATTTCTTGCAAGGGAATACAGTTGTAGGTGGAGCAGCAACAGTATCTCATAGCTCAAATGAGACTGTTACAGACACTACCAGATTGTGGCACATGCGTCTAGGGCATGCTGGGGAGAGAGCATTGCAGGGTTTGGTTAAGCAAGGCTTATTGCAAGGTGCAAAGACCTGCAAGTTGGGATTTTGTGAACATTGTGTTTTTGGCAAGCAGACAAAAGTGAAGTTTGGCACCGCGATCCATCGCACTCAAGGCACACTAGACTATGTTCATTCGGATGTTTGGGGTCCTACCAAAGTGGCATCTTTGGGAGGTATGCACTACTTTGTTACATTCGTTGATGACTTTTCCAGAAGAGTATGGGTGTACATCATGAAGCACAAGGATGAAGTTTTGAATGTGTTCTTGAAGTGGAAGAAAATGATTGAAACACAGACTGGCAGAAAGATCAAAAGGCTTAGGTCAGATAACGGTGGAGAGTACAAGTCTGATCCGTTCTTGAAAGTATATCAGGATGAGGGGATCGTGAGGCATTTCACAGTTAATGGGACTCCGCAACAGAATGGGGTGGCAGAACGCATGAACCGCACTATATTGGAGAAAGTTCGGTGTATGTTGTCTAATTCTGGATTAGGCAAAGCGTTTTGGGGTGAGGCAGTTGCTTATGCTTGTCATCTCATCAATAGGTTGCCTTCTGCTGCGATCGAGGGTAAAACACCCATTGAGGTATGGTCTGGAAAACCCGCTACTGATTATGATAAATTGCATATATTTGGTTGTCCTGCTTATTTCCATGTCACAGAGAGTAAGTTGGGTCCAAGGGCCAAGAAAGCTATATTCTTGGGTTTCAGCAGTGGTGTGAAAGGATACCGGCTATGGTGTCCAGATTCAAAGAAACTTGTTCTTAGCAGGGATGTGACTTTTGATGAAGCTGCTATGTGTAAACAGAACAAGCAAAATGACTCTCAGGAGGAAAGCAAGGCCAATGGTAAATCGAAGCAGGTGGAGTTTGATATCGTCCCAGTTGAGTTAGAGGGTGATGATACAGATGAGGAGGAAACTCAAGAGCCTCCACAAGAGCAAGCAGATTCTATTGCAACCAGTAGACCGAAAAGGAATATTCGAAAACCTCAACGGTACTCTGATATGGTGGCATATGCACTTCCGATGGTTGAAGAATCTGTTCGTACCACCTACAAAGAAGCAAAGTGGCATTTGGAAAACGCAGATATGCTGACCAAGGTGGTGACTAGGGTCAAGTTTAAGGACTTGATCAACATTCTGTGATTTTGAGCATCTTCGGGTGTATGGCGCTTTCGGGCGCATTTGGAGGCGTGTAATTGCATGCCAAGGTGGAAAATGTTGTGGCCTGCAAATCTCGCCAAGGTGGAGATTTGTTAGGTTTATGGGTTTTGGGTTTTGGCTCGTTTTGTAGGCCCAGTCTGTAATTAGGGTTCAAGGGTAGTTTAGTATTTGAGTTTCCTATATATTATCCTTATGGTTGTAACCCTAGTAGCATGGGAGAAAACTCTGATTAGTGAAAACTAAGAAGAAGACGGGCTTTGTTCGTGGACGTAGGTGTGAAATCACCGAACCACGTAAAACTTTGTTCTCCTTTTGTGTGGCTTGTTTGATTGCTTGTTGATCGCACGCTTCCGCACACACGATCACAACACCAAGTTGCTGCGTGTATGTATTTCCTGGGGAGAGGCATTGTAGGTTCTGCAAACTAGTGCTGAAATAGACAAGGCATTGGGACCCACAACTAAATTGAGTAGGGTTTAGGAGAAGAAATTCATTTTAAATGGCTTGGATTTTCATTAGATGTGCCTCATTATCAAGTTCCACTCCTTCAACTCTGCTAGTTTTTCTCCAAGTCAAAGCCTTATAAGATCAGACTCATTTTTAATTGTCTATGAGAAGAGCTTGCAAAATGGATGATCGTATCAGTTGACTCATGGTCCACTCATTCATCTTGCAGGCTCACAATGGACATGTAAGTGACATGATCATCTAAATGCGATGAGAGAGAGGCCAATAAGGGTGATTACTTGCCCTTGAACCTCTTCTAATCATGGGATGAACCTACAAATAACGGTTACCACAAGAATTGAAATGCCTAAACATTCTCCTCGAAGAGGACTCCACATGTAATCCAGCTCTATGGGGCCCACTTGAGCCCACCTTTGATCCGTGAAACCCTTTCCCAATTTCCATGCTCATCAAACCTTACCATCAACGCGAGTAACATTCATTTTTGAGATTTAACCTCAAAAAGCCCCATAAGTAGCCCCCCCAGTTGCACCACACCAATACAGAATTATGGAGATTTGATTTCTGATTTCTCAAAACATGCATGCCCTAAAGTTATAAAATTAATAGTTAAGATAATCTAATGGGATTAATTTTTCACATGACCCTTACCCATAAGACCGCATCCAAGCGAGCCCCCAACCCACGAGCTGAGCTGTAGAGTAACTTGATTGCACAGTGTGCGGTCGAAGTTCATCATTTACCCATTAGCAAAGATTGTGGGACTAAAAGGACAAGATGAAAGAAAACGAAGATGATGCTGCATTCATTGTCCTTGTCATTCCACTCCAAGCTTTTAAAAGGAGTTCATGTTTGGTTTGCTTGGCGCCCAAGTTGATCTCTGTAGGGGCATCTTTCAAGTTCAACACCCAAATATTATACTAGACAAGGCAATGGGATGGGACCCACACCTGAATTGAGTGGAGATTAGGACATTGAAGGCCCTCTACTTCAGACCAGAGCTTGCAAAACGGACGGTCATACCAGTGCCTCCATGGCCCACTTGTTCATGTTGTTGGCTCAAGATGGACGGTCAAGTGACAGGATCATCTGAATGAGATGAGAGTGGGTCTAGTGGCCGGGGTTGATTGCAGGGCCCTTGAGCTGCTTCTAATTATGGGATAAACCTATGAATTGAGGTTTAGTCAGGGATCGAACCGGCTAAGCATCAGTTAAATAATCTTTCCTTCACTAAGAAGTAACAATAAACATGTACTGATTACCCAAAATAAATTGCCACGTGACGTGTGTCTGTACTCTTTAACTAATGAAAACACACGAACGACCGACCCAAGAATGGATATGGTTGGCTCTCACCAAATCCAGCTCCTTTGAAAACGACACTATAAAATCCATCAGTGGGGATCCACCAATCAAATATATGATGCTCAAAATCAGCTTCCCATGGTCAACAACAACCTTCAATGATTGTAATAGAAAACAAATAGAGTGATATTGGTCAATTACATGTAGATGAAAGAAAATTTTAGGCCCTTTGTTAGTTCACTTGTAAAGTGAATTCAAAGAAGAGTGACACTTTTGAGAGACAAGGAAAGATGAGGAGTTTCATAAAAAAAAAAAGTATTACATTTCAAAAATCACTTAATTTTTTTTTCTTTTTCAAAGTTTAAGAGTCAATCTCTTATCCCACCGAAAGACAAAAATGTCTCTTCTTCTGATCCTAAAAAGTAAAAAAAGTTCCTCACGTGCTGCAAAATGACAAAAAGTAGAGAAGGTGATTTTTAAAATTTTATACTTTTTGAGAAGACACCTGTTCCTTTTTTTGTCTCTTAAAAGTGACACTGACTTTGAATTTTCTTTACAAGTAAATTACCAAACGAGCCCTTACGTTCGATACAATTTTCTTTTTGGGATTTTGCTCTATAGCTGAAATTTCACCTCTAGTAGTTCCACAAGGGTGGTGTAGAACTTTCAGTCTCCACGGTCCATAAAGTAGGACTCCTTGGATTAAGGACGCTAATTGAATATCCTGCATGACTTTACCTTAACCAATATGGACTAATTAAAAAAAAATTGGACTAAGAAATAAAAAGATGTCTTTTTTTTTCTTTATAACATTGATTGAACACAGACGAAGCATGGTTAGAGACGAATTTACAGCGTGCATGTCTTTTTGAGGGGGCATTATATTATTATAATTCTTACACAATGCATTCAGTCAAGGGTTAAAAGAAAACAATGAATAAGGGAGGGGACACCCACGGGACGACTAAATAACCGTACCCACAATATATTAACTTTGGCAATGTCACCACATATTGATAGTGTCATTCACATCCTCAACTTGTAACCTTCACTCTTAAAGTAAGTCTTAACTCCTTTTCCTTGAAAATTTAACATCAAGTAGCAGGCAAAAGGGCCAATGAGAAATAAATGTTATTAGTAAACTGCCATGCCAAGTTTACAATTTGTCTCAAAATACTGTCTTCATTTATTTGAAAAAGGCCCAAGTGCAATGCAAGAAAGATAACACCAAAACAGTAGTACTTGATCATCACTCAAAATCAAAAGTTTGTATAGATTGATTTGAGACGACACCTCCCATGCACGTTCACAATCTCCTCAGCTGGATCCGCAGCTCGCGTGACTATCAGTCCACGCTGATCCGCATCCATAGCAAAATTGAAACCCACACCTGCAAAATAATGGCAGCCGTAGGAAAACATTTTTTAAGAAGACCTTATTAAAAGCAAGAAAAAACTAAGTAGAGTGATGTTCATAGAAAAGATAAAAGAAGAAAGAGACACCCACTGAGAGATTGTTAATTTGCTGCCCGCAACCATTTGCATATCCCTGTTTTATTTGTGATTTTACAAACATCCTACCCTGAAATTGCTTAATTTGTCTTTCTTAATATCCACCTTACAAAATGCTTAGACAACAACATTTGTGAATCCGTGAATTCAATTAGGACATAGTCATTCGAGTTGGGCCGGGCTGAAGTATATCCAGGCCCAGCCTGACTTCTAGTTTTTTATCCAAGCCCAGCCCACGCCCAAATCGGGCCTTGAGTGGCTGGCCCAAGACTGGCCCGTCTGAGAATGTGTAAGCCCGGGCCCAGCCCTTGTTTACTTGATAAAAATAAATAAATTCTTTTTCTATGAATTCAAGTGGTGGTGAAACACAGGCAAATTCGAGATGTAATGCCTTCGAGTCCCCTCTCGAACACTTTCTAGCTAGTAATCTATTTTATATCCGGGCTGGCCTGGGGCTTTCTACCACTAAATCTAAGCCCAGCACATCTATTGAAAGGGTCTAAATAAAACGTCCGCCCGCCCCAAGTGGGCTGGGATCGGGCCAGCCATGAACACCCCTAGATGTAAAGGTGTTCATGGGCCAAGCTTGGATATGTGATTAGTCCCATTTAATAATTGGGCCGACTTGAATTAAGCGAAAGCCCAATGCCCGACCAGTAGAAGAAATGCATGTAATTTAATTTAATTAGTCCAAACAATTGGTGACATGCCCACAAAAGCAATAAAAAGCTCAGTTTGACCCGGTTTGATTGATTAAATGGGCGGGCTCAGGCCTAACCTTTACACCCCGTTGACAGGTGAGGTGAGGCACAGGATATGCTTTTTTAGCCCAGGCCATGAACACCCGAGCCTAGAGGAGAATGTTGGATTCCCCGAGAGAAATCCACCGAATCGGAATACTGTTGTTGCTGCACAAAAGTAAGGAGGAAGATACTTGATAGAGCGAGAGTTGACAGACCGACCAACCTGCAAGTGATATGCAAACAACCCTCTGTCTTCTCCACATAGTACTTGCATCTGGGACAGCTCTTCCACTTCTGGCTCTTAGCGTGTTCCATCATGCTCAAATCATCCTTCCCTCTCTCATCAACACCCAACTTCTGATACTCCTTTCATCGCACACCCGAATGCCATGGAACCATACATTGAGCGCAGAAGAGCCTCCTACAGTTGGGGCACTCAGATTCCCTCACATCAACACCACCATCATCAACCAAAAGAGCCGAACAGTCCTTGAAAGGGCAGTAAATCCTCTTAGACCCCAGAACAATCGATTCGCAGATTGCATTCTCCCACCTCTCGAACACATCCTTTGGAAGAATGGGTCTGCAGATTTGGGGCTCTAAAACGCCTCTACATCCCACCTGGGGACAACTCACCATTGTTATGTTCCCTTGGATCGTGGCTGCGACATGCCTGCTTATGCAGTCAGAGCAGAAGAGGTGACAACATTTGTTGCTCCTGAACATCTCGTCCCTTGATTTTTCTTCCAAGCAGATGTCGCAGGTGTTTTGTGAAGATTCTCCGATTTCTTTCTTGACTCGCTTGAGGTTTTTTGTTGGGTTTTTAGAGAACTGGTGAGGTTGAATAGAGGACATAAGCACCTCTTGGAGCTGTAGCTCTTCTGCGTATTTGTCATCTGAGATTGGGAAGAGCTCCTCATCGTTGGTCAGAGCTAAGAAGTAGAAGTCGTCTACGTACTGCATGCCTGCTGCTTCTGCCATACTTGATGTTTCGATTAGAGATGGGTGTTTGTATTTAACCATACTCCTTCGTGGAGTGATTACTTATAGTGTCACTTCAATGAAATTTTAGTGATTCGACTTTCGATGATAGAATCCCAAGGAAAAGAGAGAGAGAGTCATTACTAAAGCTAGGGAACGTAAAACATTTCAAGGTACTTGTGCCCGATTTGGATTGCTAAAATTCCAATATATGGCACATCGAACTTGTGTCTTGCCGGATCAAACCTAACAATTTCATTTTCATCCCTACAAATCCCTCTCTTTGTATGTGTCAGAATCAGGTCATGTGGTCCACTTTAGGGATGACAACGGGGCGGGGCGGGGGCGGAATTAGGTCATGTGGTCCACTTTAGGAATGGCAACGGGGCGGGGCGGGGGTGGATATGCCCTTCCCATCTCCATCCCCGAACCCCATCTACGCTATTTGGGGTTCGGGGAATCCCCCGATACCGACCCCGACGGGGACGGGTAACAACCATACTCGACCCCGTCCCCGTCCCCGCACATTTCATGTATTTATTACTTTATTTTACCATTAAATGTATTTATATTTTATAAATCATAATCTTACTATTTTAGTAATTGAGAGTTTAGGGTTTAGGGGATGGTGAAATATTATGAATAGTTATGATATTGAGATAATGAATTTAACATGTTCTAAGTAACTTAACAAAAAATTAAAATTAAAACTATAGATCATATGATTGAGGGTATTTAGGGTTTAGTAGTTTACTAATGACATATAACTATAATACTATATAATATATATACATGTATTATATATATACTTGCAAAAAAGGACTTAAGTCTCAATTAGTCAATTCTCAAAAGAGTTATTATATATATCGTACATGTATTATGTTTCTAAAATATATATTGAGATAATGAATTTAACATGTTCTAGGTAACTTAACAAAAAGTTAAGATTAAAACTATAGATCATATGATTGAGGGTATTTAGGATTTAGGGTTTACATACTAATGACACATAACTATAATACTATATAATATATATACATGTATTATGTATTATATATATACTTGCAAAAAAGGACTCAAAGCTCAATTCTAAAAAGAGTTATTATATATATCATACATGTATTATATTTCTTAAACATATATTTATATATATATAATTACATAATATTTTTAGGTCGGGTTTGGGGCCGGGTATGGCACTACCATACCTTACCTGCCCCCAGGCTAGGGGGTTTGGGTGTACCCGAATTTCGGATCACCCGACCCGAAATCGACCCGCGGGGATTTTTGCCGTCCCTAGTCCACTTCATTGTAAAAGCCTGCAGAGAGCTTCCGCTGCTTGAAGTGACAAAGAACGTAGATATTGAAGTTATGGTTGCAAATATCTTTAAGATCTTTTAGAATATTATTAATATTAAGATCTTTAAGATATTAACAACCATACCTTCCATATCTACATTTTCAGCTCTAGTAAGTTTACGTAGGATGTGATATGACAGAACAACATTTCTGAACTGGTAGCCTGTATCTACTTGGGCCATTCTGAAGGTATGACTTGAAAATCCAAATCATGAGTCAGTAAGGCAACATGCTTGCTTTCTACTCAGGCCTTTAATAATATACTAGCACAATAACCTTTGTTAAGTACGGGTGTGTTTCACCAAAAACTGCAAGATATTTTCAACGGTCACTTAAAAAAATCTAGATCACATAAAATCATTTTCAAATACGTACCGACAATAATTTGATTTAGATAGAGCATAAGATTTTCAAAAGAGAATAAAAAAAGAGAAGATTATGAGTATACCTATTTTCTCAATCCAAGAGTCTAATAGTAGAAATGAGGAGGAGAAGTGGGGCATAAGGAAAAGAGGAGAATAAGATTTGAAATAGAAATGAAGTTATTGAGAGAGTGAAAAGTCAGAAAAACACTAAAGTGGTTACAATTATATGTTGGAAGTGGAAGGAAAAAGCGAGTTAGTTGTAGAACATTGGTATAACTTCCGGTCAAAATCAAAAGTTATGATCAAAATTAACTTCAAACCCTCTGCTTTAATATAATCTAATGGGCCAAAGCCCGTCCGATAGGCCTGAATAATGGAGACCAAGAGCTCCAGGAGTTTGTACAAGTTCTTTAGGAATGACCCATAGTAGTATGGACCCCACGATAACTAGGTGAACCATGGCCCACACCTGTGTAAACCGAGAGATAATATTGGACATGCACAAGTAATAATCAAGACCAGAAAGGGTTTCGAAATTCTATCCAATGTATAACATTGGGAGTGAATAAGTCATTGCCCTTTAGAATTCGCTGCCTAGTAACAAGTTGCACCTTTCCCATGTCGGGTCATCTTGGGTTTGTAAATGCATACATACCCAGTGTTCAGTAATGGGGACCTAATTTATCTGGCAAGACATACATGATCCATGGGCCGTATCTGAAATATAGGGCCCATACAGAATCCAAATTAAGGTGCAAACGCAAACCCAGACCTGAATTAATTACCCAAACCCAGGCCAAAATAATTTTATACTAATGTACATCACATGAATGTACATACTTTATGTACATAATACATTAAGTGTGGGGATATTTCCGAACTCACTAGAATACTGGCCTGATGCTCCATCTCGTGCTCCAACGCCAGCTAGTCCATCTCGGCAAGGCTCAGTCTCGACGATAGTGCCAGCCTCCAGCTCGGCCAAGTGATTCCACTTTGGCTATACGCTCATAAGCTCCACCTCGGCCAGGGCATCCCCAGCTCGGCTAGGGACTTCATCCCGGTCCTCCACTTCGGCGTCCTTGCGAGGTCTCCAGCTAAGTCAAGGTCGCCCCCGACCTCGGCTCCTCGACCTCGGCAGCACACCTTGACATCGGTCAGGATGCCAGAGCTAGCCAAGGCAGGGGCTGACAGCTGTCCTCCCTTGGACACTCATGCACGCTACAACACGTGCGACAAGACAAGAGCACCGCCCCTATCATCTGACAGAGCCACCCATACCGCCACGCTTCCTGACAGATTGACGTCCATCGCTCCCAAGATGCCAGGGTATGGCCTGACGGGACAAATTTAATTAGTCCAAACAATTGGTTAAATGCCCACAAAAGTAATAAAAAGGCCAGTTTGGCCCGATCCAATTGATTAAATGGGCGGGCTCAGGCCTAACTTTTACACCACAAGTGAGGCACATGATATGCTTTAGCCCGGGCCATGAACACCCGGTCCTAGAGGAGAATGTTGGATTCCTCGAGAGAGAAATCCACCGATTCCGGAATACTCTTGTTGCGGCAGCAGCGGCACAAAAGTAAAGAGGAAGATAGTTGACAGACCGACCAACCTGCAAGTGATATGCAAATAGCCCACTGTCTTCTCCACATAGTACTTGCATCTGGGACACCTCTTCCACTTCTGGCTCTTAGCGAGTTCCATCATGCTCAAATCATCCTTCCCTCTCTCATCAACACCCAACTTCTGATACTCCTTGCATCCCACACCCGAATGCCATGGAACCATACATTGCACGCAGAAGAGCCTCCTACAGTTGGGGCACTCAGATTCCCTCACATCAACACCACCATCATCAACCAAAAGAGCCGAACAGTCCTTGAAAGGGCAGTAAATCCTCTTAGACCGCAGAATAATCGACTCGCAGATTGCATTCTCCCACCTCTCGAACACATCCTTTGGAAGAATGGGTCTGTAGATTTGGGGCTCTAAAACGCCTCTACATCCCACCTGGGGACAACTCACCATTGTTATGTTCCCTTGGATCTTGGCTGCGACATGCCTGCTTATGCAGTCAGAGCAGAAGAGGTGACAACATTTGTTGCTCCTGAACATCTCGTCCCTTGATTTTTCTTCCACGCAGATGTCGCAGGTGTTTTGTGAAGATTCTCTGATTTCTTTCTTGACTCGCTTGAGGTTTTTTGTTGGGTTTTTAGAGAAGTGGTGAGGTTGAATAGAGGACATAAGCACCTCTTGGAGCTGTAGCACTTCTGCGTATTTGTCATCTGAGATTGGGAAGAGCTCCTCATCGTTGGTCATAGCTGAGAAGTAAAAGTCGTCTACGTACTGCATGCCTGCTGCTTCTGCCATACTTGATGTTTCGATTGGAGATGGGTGTTTGTATTTAACCATTCTCCTTCGTGGAGTGATTATTTATAGAGTCTCTTCAATGAAATTTTGTTAGTGATTCGATGATAGAATTCCAAGGAAGAGAGAGAGAGAGAGAGAGTCATTATTAAAGCTAGGGAACATAATTTGTAATTTTTTAATGAGTCAAACATTTCAAGGTACTTGTGCCCGATCTGGATTGATAAAATTCCAAGATATGGCCCATCGAACATGTGTCTTGCAGGATAAAACCTAACAATTTCATTTTCATTCCTACAAATCCCTCTCTTTGTTTGTGTCAGAATCAGGTCATGTGGTCCACTTCATTGTAAAAGCCAGCAAAGAGCTTCTGCTGCTTGAAGTGATAGAGAATGTAGATATTGAAGTTATGGTTGCAAATATAAATCTTTAAGATCTTTTAGAATATTATTAGGGAAGTGATTTTGGCACTCCTTTTTTTTATGGAGGCACTCCTTTTCCTTCACAAAATTTTGGAGTGCCTCCATCAAAAAGGGGAGAAAAGGGAGTGCCAAAATCATTTCCCTATTATTAATATTATGATTACTTTGATTAGGTCAAATTGATAGATAATCTCTCAATTTAGCCTAATTACAATATTCATAATTCAATCTAATCAATCGTATTAACCAGAAATTGTCTCTCAATTGAGCCTAATCACCTAATCATTATTTAATATTATTCTAAAAGATCTTTAAGATATCAACAACCATAACTTCTATATCTACATTTTCTGTCACAAGCTCTGGTCAGTTTACATGGGATGTGATCTGACAGAACTACATTTCTGACCTGGTAGCCTGTATATACATAGGTCATTCCGAAGGTATGACCTTGAGAATCCAAATCATGGGTCAGTAAGGCAACAACTTGCTTTCTGTTCAGGCATTTAATAATAGACTAGCATAATAAACCTCTGCTAAGTACGGGTGTGTTCACCAAAAACTGCAAGATATTTTCAACGTTCACTTAAAAAAATCTAGATCACATAAAATCATTTTCAAATACTTACCGACAATAATTTGATTTAGATAGAGCATAAGATTTTCAAAAGAGAATAAAAGAAGAGAAGATTATGAGTATATATATTTTCTCAATTCAAGAGTCTAAGAGTAGAAATGAGTATGAGAACTGGGTACAAGGAAAAGACTAGAATAAGATTTGGAATAGAAATGAGGTTATTGAGAGAGTGAAAAGTCGGGAAAAAAACTTAAGTGGTTACAATTATATGTTGGAAGTAGAAGGAAAAAGCGAGTTAGTTGTAGAACATTGGTATAACTTCCGGTCAAAATCAATAGTTATGGTCAAAATTAACTTCAAAACCCTCTGCTTTAGTATAATCTAATGGGCCAAAGCCGGTCCGATAGGCCTGAATAATGGAGACCAAGAGCTCCAGGAGCTTGTACAAGTTCTTAAGGAAAGACCCACAGTAGTATGGGCCCCACAATAACTAGGTGAGCCATGGCCCACACCTATGTAAACCGAGAGATAGTGTTGGACATGCACAAGTAATAATCAAGACCAGAAAAGGTTTTGAAATTCTATCCAATGTTTATTGGGAGTTAAGAAGTCATTGTGGCCTTTAGAATTCGCTGCCGAGTTACAAGTTGTACCTTTCCCATGTCGGGTCATCTTGGGTTTGTAAATACATACATACCCAGTGTTCAGTAATAGGAGACCTAATTTATCTGGCAAGACCAGGGGCGGAACCACGTGTGGGCCCAGAAACCCTTTAAAATGACCCAAATGCCCCCCCCCCCCACCCCACCCCACCCCCCCCCCACCCCCCAACACAAGATGTTTTGTCAATCTAGCTGCCCCCCCCCCCCCCCCCCCCCAACACAAGATGTTTTGTCAATCTAGCTGCCCCCCCCCCCCCCCCCCCAAATCCAACGCCATTTCCACGGAAAAAATCCAGCGGCCCTTTTGTCAATCCAGCCCCCCCCCCCCCCAAATCCAACGCCATTTATCTGGGAAATTTTGTCAATCCAGCTGCCCCCCCCCCACCCCCCACCCCCCCACCCCCCCCCCACCCCCAAAAAAAAAACAAAACCCCACGCCTTTCCCACGGAATGCCAATTCCCCAGGGAAACCCATTTTCCAAAACCTTTCTAGCCCCTTTTACAAAACCCTATTCCCTTTCAACCTTTTCCAAAACCAGAGGAAAAACCTTGTCCCAAACGATTAAGGAAGAAGAAGAAGAAGGAGCGGCTGGGCCTCACGCTGCCTTCCCCCTCTCCCAGCTGGAGTGTAGTAGCGCCGCCTTCCCCCTCTCGGGCCTTTCCCAGCCGCTCAGCAGTGCCTCCGCCGCCGCTCCGCCACCGCAAGGCGCCAGGTACACCTTCTGGTCCTTCCTCCCTTTCTCTCAGTGATGTGGTATTGCATTTACATAGTGCTTTTTTAGCAAACTAATTGCTGGATTGAAGAAAAACTGGACATCAAAATAAAAAATATAAGAAGATATGTACCCGAGTGCTCTCCTGTTGCTCATTTTCCATGCATTCTCCTAAAATAGCACATGAACACTTAACATCACAGTCAAGGGAACCAATACGGCAGCCACTGGCCACTGTAATCAATGCAATACCCCAAATTTTAAGCGGCCAGTGGCTGTGTTTAGACTTCTTTAAAGGGATCATTTATTTGAAGTTTACATGGTGATTTTTTAGCAAACTCGTTGTTTAGATTGTTGTGAAAATAATGGCTGTGTCTCTTCTTGAAGCCCACCTTCCTTGGTTTTTTTTTTATTGGAACTTCTTAGGAAAACACCAATACCAAATGCATCAATGCACGTTTCTTTCTTTATTTTTGTTGTGGTGTCTCAGTATGATTAATCAAAGAGATTAGTAATTGATTGTCTCAAAATAATTTCTGGATTTATAGATTTGAGATTAGTAATGTGATTTGAGATTATTTAAATCTTGCATTAAATTTCTTCTTGAAATCCTTCCAAGATGGTAATCCTCCTAAGATGAATGGTTCATAATTTGAGACAATGAATACTTTTTATTTGATTTTGGACATATAATAAATATGATTTTTATTTGATTTGTAGATGGGAAAGTCATCTACAATTGATGGATTTTTTAAAAGAAAAAAATCCTCAAAACTTAGAAGCCGATGCATCATTGCCGACCTCTAATGTTGAGAATCCAATTTTTGAAGATCGTCCTACAAAATCACAAAGAACTGAAATCAATGAAGTTGATATTAGTTCATTAGAGCGTGATCCAGGATTGCGTCCACATATATGGGATTATGATATTAATCGGCGTGATGAAATTCGACGGAAGTACATTAAGGTTGGTCCATACCAACCTATGCTTTCAAAGTATCCGAAATCCGGATCAACAACTCATCTTCGTAGCTTTCAACATTCGTAGTTCAAGTTATTTCCTTCATGGTTAGAATATTCTTTAGAGAAAGATGCTATTTTTTGTCTACCATGATATCTTTTTAATAAGCAAACTGGACTTGCTTCGCAAAATGCATTCACTCTTATTGGATTTAAGAATTGGAAGAAAGTTAAAGATGGAAAAAATTGTGCTTTATTGAATCATGTGGGGAAGGATCCTAACTCTCCTCATAAAGTTGCCGAGAGATCATGTGAAGACTTGATGAATCAATCTCAACACATACAGAAAGTGCTTGACAAATTCACGTCGAAAGAAATTATAAACCATCGACTACAGCTTACGGCTTCAATTGATATAGTATGATGGCTTACATTTCAAGGTTGTGCTTTTAGAGGCCATGATGAAAGTCATAGTTCAATCAATTGTGGAAATTATATTGAAATGTTGAATTTGTTGAGTTCTTATAACGAGAAAGTTGTAGGAGTTGTGTTAGATAAAGCTCTAAAAAACACTTCTTACACATCACCAAAGATCCAAAAAGAAATTCTACATGTTTTTTCAACCAAAGTGAAGAAGATAGTTCGTGAAGAAATTGGTGATGCAAAATTTTGTATACTTGTTGATGAAGCTCGTTATGAGTCAAAGAAGGAGCAAATGGCTATAGTTTTGAGATTCGTCGACAAAGATGGCTTTGTGAGAGAGCGTTTTTTTTGGGCTTGTTCATGTCTCCAACAATGCATCATTGACCTTAAAAAATGAGATATATGTTGTATTGTCTTATCATAATCTCGACATTCAGAATATTTGAGGGCAGGGATACGATGGTGCAAGCAATATAAGGGGTGAGTGGAATGGATACAAGCTTTGATTTTGAATGATTGTCCATATGCTTACTATGTCCATTGTTTAGCACATCGCTTGCAATTGGCATTAGTTACAGCATCAAAAGAAGTTAATCCAATTTATCACTTTTTTACTAAATTAACTTCTATTGTCAATATTGTTGGCGCTTCATGCAAGCGTAATGATGAGTTAAAAGTTGCTCAAGCTGCTGAAATTGCACATTTGATTGCCATTGATGAGCTCGAGAGTGGGAGAGGACTTAATCAGATTGGATCTTTACAACGGGCAGGAGATACTCGTTAGAGTTCTCACTTAATGAAATTAGTTTCTAGCTTGATAAAGATGTTTAGTCCAACATGTGAAGTTCTAATTAACATCATTGAGGACGGAACTACTTTTTCTAAACGAGGAGATGCGGATGCAGCTTACGAGGCAATGGCTTCATTTGAATTTATTTTCATCTTACATCTTATGAAAGAAATCATGGAAATCACTGAATTACTTTGTCAAGCTTTGCAGTGTCAATCTCAAGACATTTTAAATGCCATGCATCTTGTTTCATCTACTAAAGCACTTATCCAAAAATTGAGAGTTGTTGGGTGGGATGCTTTTCTTACCAAGGTGAAATCAATTTGTGAGGCACGTGATGTAGATGTCCCAGATATGAATGCTCGTTATGTTGCGAGACGAGGTCGAGCCCGCTATCAACAAGATGAGTTTATAATTGAGCATCATTGTCGAATATAAATTTTTTATGCTGCGATTGATTCTCAATTACAAGAATTAAATGGTCGGTTTAGTGAGCATGCAGTAGAGTTGCTTATTCTTAGCTCAGCTTTGGATCCTCGAAATGCACATGGATTTTTCAGAGGCGATGATATTTGCAAGTTGGTAGACAATTTTTATCCTCAAGACTTCACAGAAAATGAGAAAATGCAATTGAAAATGCAACTTCACCATTATGAGTATAATGTAGTTCGACATTCATACTTTCAAAAATTGTCAACTATTTTTGACCTGTGTCAATGGTTGGTAAAGACTAGAAGATCAACAGTCTACTATCTTATTTTTAGAGTGATTGAACTTGTGCTTACTCTTCCAGTTTCTACTGCAACTACTGAACGATCATTTTCAGCCATGTATATTGTCAAAACTAGGCTTCGCAGCAAAATGGAGGATGATTTTCTCTCTGACTCTTTGATTGTGTACATTGAAAAAGAAATTGCTAAGAAGCTTAGCACAGAATCAATCGTAGACGGTTTTCGAGATTTGAAAGAACGTCGAGTTTCATTTTGATAGATGATTGAGTTGAAATGTACTAAGAAACAATTATTTTATGGCTTTTCTTTGCTTATATTTTGTTAAGGTTGAATATATATTGGTTTTAATTTTCATGTAAAATTTAGTCTTGAATCGTAATATATTTTTCATGCTTGAACTTACAACTATGTCAAAAGAAAATTGAAAAATATGATAGTTATAACAATTAGTGAAATAAAAATTCATTCAAGTTTCACCCCCCCCCCCCCCCCCCCGAGATGAAATCCTGGTTCCGCCACTGGGCAAGACATATATGATCCATGGGTCGTATTTGAAATATAGGGTCCATACATAATCCAAATTAAGGTGCAAATGCAAACCCAGACTTGAATTAAATACCCAAACCCAGGCCAAAATAATTTTATACTAATGTTCTCATCAATGTATATACTTTATGTACATAATACATTACATGTATAATATACAATGTAGTTGTATTGGACGTTTGGAACCCTAGGTACTCTAGGGACCCTTTTCTCATCATCTAATGATCAATGAAAAGATATTAGATCCTCCAGATGTTTTTAGTTGTCTATCAAATGTGGGATGGTAAAAAATAGAGAGATTTTCTCATACATGCAAATGTAGGAGTCTTCATGCATGAAACTCCTTGCCTACCTTCAGCCGGAAAATAAATCATATCTACCATCCATTTTGTGACTTTAGAACAAATAAATAACTTTTAAAATGAACTTAATATTTTTTCCCTATGTCAAGATCGCAAGTCATGTTATATACGATAGGCTAGCTAGGCCCCCAAAATCTTGGAAATGCCCTCAACATTGGTTCCTACGGCAAAGACCAGAGAGGATCCAGATCCATAGTAGAAAATAAGGGTTAGAGATAGAAAGGAAGTCACCTATAGAAAGACAGTCACTAGATAATTGGATACTCAAAGTGAAATAGAAATGATCAAATTAAACAAGTAGTTAAGACTACTTTCTCCAACCTGACATTTTGTTTTCCCCTAACTCAATGATTTTTATAAGTTGAATCAGAATTGAAATATAAGCCATATTTGATCTATATATGAAATGTACTTCTATTAGAATTTCATTTCCTATTCAAGTGGCTAAGGTGAGCCTTACAATGTGAATATATATTTCATCTTCATAAAGTTTCTTCAGTTTAATTATTTCAGCGTATTATATCAATATTTAGAACTTTTAATACAAGCAAATATTTTTATAACATAAATAGAAATAACTTTGGCACTTTGATTTATAGAGTTGACTACTATTCAGTTGCTGAATCGAGTCCGGGTCATGAGTTTTGGCGAGCTATAGTAAAAATACTACTAGGAATGTCAAAAGGGATGGGCCGTGCAGGGCTTGGCTGCCCGGCCCGGCCTGCCCAGGCCCAGCATGGCCCCACCAGCAATACCCTTCCCAGTTCCCCCCTTCTTCTCCCCATTTTGTATCTCAACTTGTTCTTGATGTTATTAGCCAGCCCCAAGATTCACTACTCAATCTCTGTTATTCCGAGTACACAGTTATAACAATCAGTATTAGGATTACAGATCTCTCAACAGTGAATCAACTAAGTATAAAACAGAGTTACAGAAAGTAATGTTCGAATTGAAATTCTCTTACTGTTTGAAGGCAGAAATAACAGTACTTGTTGTTGTCTTTACGAAACTCAGAAATTCGCCAGAAGGCAGATCAAGGCTAGTGTTTAACACTATGTCCTTAAGACAAAAAATTTCGCCCCTGCAATGGTGCTAACAGGCTTCGTGGCTTCTGTCTCCCAGGATACAATGATCAACACACAGTAGCAGCACTGCAAAACTGTGTGTCTGTTTGAACCAGAGTGCAACAGCAGGACTCTCTCTTGACTGACTATGCAGACTCGAAATTGTACAATAGCAGCAGTGAATTGGATGAATGAAAATGAATGGGATTGAAGGCTTTAAATAGCTGCTGCAGGAAGCCTTTCAATGGAGTTGCATCTGTTCAGAACAGTGACTGTTCAGTGAACAGATGCTTCTTCTTTGGACACACCCTTTCACAAATGAAAGGACACACACCTCTTGGACACACCCCAATTAAATCCAAAAAGAAATTATTATTTTTAATAAAAATTTCTCCAAAAAATTAATAATGGGTAGTGGGCCGAGCCAGGCCCGACTGAAGCCCAAGCCCAAGCCCAGGCCCGGTCCGGTCCGGGTCGGGGCGGGGCGCGCGCGCGTGTGACCCAACAAAGATCTACGTCCTCCCTCCTCCACAAAAGTGGGATGCCCCTTGGGGCTCATCTTATACCACTAAGGTAAACATATTTATACCAAAGAAATGTATTGCTCTCAAGCAATGTGGGAAGCAAGTTTTCCACTTCCCTTTCTTTCCATGTTTAACATGTTCAAGTAGTATTGTTTAGGAGGCAATTTCTCATTCACTCCTTAATGGATTAGAGCAACCCAATACATGTCATTAGTCTACTCATGGAGTAGATTACATTCCCATGTATTCTCACCTAAAACTATAAGTGGGTCCACTTTTAGTTTGGCCCAAAGATAGCCTAAAGGTGGGTTCTCTTAGCCATTTTTCCAACAATCTCTTGTTAGACGTAAGTGGCTCACATGACCACATGTCTAATAATTACAGGGCTACACTTTAAGCCAATAAATTTTAGATAAGCTTTCCCTTTAATTTTGATTTAAATAAACCTGACTTGGATTCACTTTAACAAACTCAATCCATTTATTTAGGGCTCTTGTTTACAAGCGAGGTAGGATAAAATCCTATTTTATAAAGGCTGTTGATCGCAACGTGGAATAATATAAAGATAAGATCCAAACCACTCATCATCAAAATCATGGCACACGCCACACAGTACACATTCTTTAATGCGAAAGTCTAAATCCGTAGATTTGATTTATGTTTCATACCATATTAGATTCAACATCTCTTCTTCTTTCACTTTGCGAGAGAGACACCATAGTCTTGCCTTGGTTTATTTATAGATGTGAACATCTCTATCACCAACCTTTTTTATGCCGTATTCTCCACCACCTTTGATTTTTTATGTCTCTTCTATATATTTTTTTTCTGGGGTGGCCTAGTGTCCAGGAACATGTAAGGAGATCTGCTGGAGGGTGTTGTGGGAACAGGTGTTACTATTTGGAGTTTCAATTTTGTGGCTTTTGTTTCCTGACTGCTTCCTTTCAAGTGCTTGATGAATGCATTGTATTTTAGCTAGACCGTTGAAATGGGAATAGGGACTTCAGGGTTTTAAAATGGGAAGAGGGACTATGGGTTTTGTTTGAAGTGCGGCATGTTTTTTATCATTTTCTTTTTAGTAGACAAGAAGTCTGGGCATTACGGAGCAGGGGCTTGACTTCTATGGAAGTGGAAATGGAAATGGAGGTTGAAGATGAAAGAGTGTTTGGTGATGTGATAGATTTTCTAAGAAGGCCTCTATTTGAGAAGGAATTAGAATCGAGATGATGATCGCTTTTTAATTAAATTTTTTTAAACAAGCCAGGCCCTGCAAGCCACAGTCGGGCCCAGCCGACACCCTGAGCCCTATTTCTATGAGTCTACAATCGAATGCATGTGCAATGTAGCCATATGCAGTGGAGCCAGGATTTTGTCCTTGGGGGCAAGCCATAGATGTGCAACTCATGTAGCCCATTGATGTTGGTCAAAATCAAAGTCAAAGATTGACCTTGCCGACATGGTGCCATTAGGTGCTCGATGGATTAGTAGGTCATGGCTTCAGTGAAATGACCTTAACCTACTCAGAAACTTATAATAATTTATGAAACTGGGATGTGTTTAGTTAGACTATCACGAATTTGGATTTGACTTAATCCAATTGGCATTAGTGATTTCATGTAGTAGCCGAAGTGAGAAATATAAAACTATAATAGATCTTAATTAATTATATTTACTCTTCTTTCTTTCTCTTATTCAAGAGGATAATTAGATCAGCCAAAGACTTGTAAGTCAAAAAAATTGGCCCACGTCGTTGCAAATCTTTACTAAGGAGAAGGGGTTATCCCGAAGAAATCGTTAATGGAGGTTTTTTTTTTCTGAATTTTCGCGTGTGAGCAAGGATATTGGCGATTTTTCGCTAGATAAAATCGAAATGCGAGAGAATGGAATTCATGTCCCAGATCCGATCGATGAATAGGACAAAGGCTTGTGATTATACTGTGAAATCGAACACTGCAGATCAATCACACACCTGTCCCTAAATATTAAGTATAAATGTTTTGTAGAGATTTATATTGAATAGAGTTAGGATGCTGGAATTCCGTCTGGTCCGATCCGATCCGATCCATACCCGCTCGTTTGGCTATGGATTTCGGATATTTTGCGGGAGATCGGGTCGGATTCGGATATGGATTTTGAAAAAAATTCGGAGATCGGATCGGAGGCGGATATGGAGATATCCGATCCGAATATCCGTTTGGATATCCGATCCGAATATCCGATCGGATATCCGTTGGATCCGAACCGTATCCGACCCGTTTGGATATCCGTTTAACCCTTAATTGCAGTTTTCCTCCTTATTTATAATATATAATATATATACACCTATATATATATCAATATATTATAGAGAACACTTCAATAATTGGGATTTGTATGACTTGTGTAAGTGTGTTGAAACTTGAATGACTTTATTTGGAAGTTTATTTTTGGATAATTTTGAATTGTATCGTCTTTTAATGTTTTTAATGCTTAAATTATATTTTGAATTGTATTGTCTTTTTAATATTTTTTTAATGATTTGGATATCCGATTCTCCGTTTAGATATCCGATATCCGTTTGGAGGCGGGGATGGAGAATAGAATGGATATCCGTTTGGAGATCGGAGCGGATATGGATACGGAGAATTGGATTTGGATATGGAGGCGGATATGACAATATCCGCCTCCGATCCGACCCGTTGCCATCCCTAATAGAGTTTCTTCTTGTGGAGGGGTTTGGGATTTTGGTTAGTGAAAACATCCAAAATTGTAGAATTAATAGAGGTTTTTCGTGTGAACAGGTTTAGGGTTTTGGTTAGTGAAAACATTCAAACTTGTATTATTACATTTGTAGGCTAAAAATACATTAGTGTAAATGGGTTTAGATAAAAATGTATACCGTTATTATATAATTGAGGAGTGGTAGTCTAACATGCATTTTCTTGGGTATGTACCAACTAAAATACTTTCATATTTAAATACTAGTAGAATGAGATATTGTAATATTACAATATAACATTATTATTGAAGTTTGGTAATTTTCAAAAGCTTCAATAGATTCTGAATTGAGCTGTTAATATCCCATCTTATAATATATACGCTAAATTCAAGACTGGCCTCCATTCTCAAATCAAAGAAATGGTGAATAACTTTTTGGTTTTGTTGTGATGTTTTTTTTTTTTTAAATGACAGGATGAAGACAACATTTTCTAGGAATTCAATGCCATGAAAATAAAAAATATCCAATTATATATTCAAGATAACTAAAACAAACATGTTGTAAATTCTCAAGATAAGGGGATTCATGATAAAATGTGTTTTTCTAAATTTGTAGGAATTCAATTTCATGTGAACAAATAGGTCCTATATTTCATGGCATAATGGGCTCCTTTGAATTTTTCGAAATTTAGATCAATACTAATAGAATGGCTCAATGATATTTTAACGATAATGAACTCATGTTAAAGTTGATTTTTCTAAATATCTGAGAACTCAATTCTGGGCAATTTCAACAATCATACGGTGCACACCTAAGGAGGCCTAAATCTAGGCGGTTTTGTCATTGCTCCTAGCATGAAGAAAGGCATGGAAAAAATTAGAGTTTTGAAAAGAAAGAGGGAAAAGTTATATCTAAAGATGAGCTACCTGGAGCCCTATTGAATATTGAAAAGTAAAGTAATATAACAAAAAGAATGAGGGTGCTTTCGTCGTACCAAAAATATATATAGGAATGTACATATATATAGACAGAGAGAGTGAGAGCATGAAGCCGGCCTCCTAGAGGAGTCCGGTTCGTTTGTGTGCCTCATTACCATCTATAGAGGAAGTGGAAGTCAATAGTGGGGCCCGCCTTTTGAAAACCTTCAGTTAGAAGTGAACACTGATCTCCCCATGAATTCTCCAAATTCTTTAATAGGAGTTGCTCCCACCATAACATTAAATATATCAATAAAATATGAATAATTCATTGAATATCATGATATGATTCTTCGTATGGTGGGACTAACTCTTATTGGAGAACGATTTTGGAACTTCCGATTAAAATAAAGGGCATTTAATTTAATCATTTTTATATTTTCATTAAGTTAGTTAAATCCCTTCTCTATTTACTATAGGAAGCACACAAAAGATTCAAAACTCTCTCCTACCTACGAAATCCTCACCTATAAGGCTATAACAACCATGATGGCGTTTTTCTCTAATTTCGTGGGGCTAATTGCAATTGCCTCCCCTCGACCCAAGCCCTGGCTATATAGGCCCCACTTGAGCCAACCTTTGGTCGGTTCAGTCCCTGTCACATTTCTATTCCCCATGTCCAATTAGGTCCATTTTCTTAATTGCAATATAGCTATATGGGACCCACTTGAGCGTCGAGCCACAATAATTAGTGCAGTCCTTCTCACACTCTTATCCCTGCAATTTGGCAATCAAACCTTTATTTAGTGTTAGATTGAATAAAAAAATTTATCAGTAATAGAGAATTAAATTTTAAAGGAATGTTTGGTAATATGCAAGGAATTCACAGATTTTAAGGGCATGTATGGCAAACTTAGTGGAATCCTCTATTGTTTTGTTGGAACCAAGCCATCTTTAAAGAGGATTTCGTGAATAGAGTCCCAAATTTGACAAAAGAGAGGAATCTTACAATATATACTAAAGGTGACCCAACGATTAAAGGATTTTTATTTTTTATTTTTTGTAAAATTGTCATGATCCATGAAAAATCAAGGGTTGACCTTTATCTTTTATCCCAAAGCCATTTTCTGCACTTCAGAGAACTTAATGGTTCGGATCGTGCAAGGTATCACATGATCTATGAGGGATCCACTGCTAAAATTTGAGCTCCTAGTCTTAATTGGTCTTTTGTAAATGATGCAGAGTTCGAATCATGATTTTGAGGCCCACAAGAATCAAAAAATTGAAAAAGAGGGATTGCCAAAAAATCTCAATTTTTATACTATGACATTTCAACGGTCGGGAGTTTTGCCATTTTCTCATGATCCATGATGAATTTTATGTACTCAAATCTTACCCCATAGCCATTTTAAGCCTTCTAAAAAATACCGAACGGTTCAAATTTTGCAAAAGGGGCCTACGGAGGTCCAGATACAGTGATGCAACATTTTGGACTTTTTCACAAATAATATCTCAGAGTATAAGATGAATCAAAGACATATATATTTGACTTTCTAGCTGTTCCCAACACTCTAAACATGATTAACGGTTCAGATCTTGATTTTGGGACCCATAAAAATCCAAAATATTAAGGGAAAAAAAACTGATGACCCCTAAACTAGCGCCAAATTCACAATAGCAGCATGCTTCAACACGCGTGGATTTCCATTGTCTGTCCAGGGATCGTCTCATTTGGGAAATATATGAAAAGGAAGATTCCTGAAGTCCTCCCTGAGGTTTTCCATGATCATCCAAACGTGGATCGACTACAACAAAATACACCTTTCCCGACACTATTTGCCGACGCGGTGAAAATTTGCGTTGGTAAAAGTCTTATTTCCAACGCATATTTGGACTGCGTTGGCAAAAGTCACAGAAAATGCTACTTTTACCGACGCAAGTAAGACCGCGTTGGCAAAAGCTATTGAAACCACATTGGCGCCAACAAAAAATTCCCCAAAAAGAGAGGGAAGGTTTTGTTGACGCGTGTTTTTCTAATGGCGACGTAATAATGCGTTGGCAATTATCTTGCTTATTGGCGACGCACAAGTGTGCGTTGGGAAAGGTATGAGTTTTTATTTACACCATTGCCGATGCATGAGTTGCGTCTGCAAAGCCCCATCTTTGACAAACTTACCTTTCCTGACATTATTTTCTGACGCAGTGAAAATTTGCGTTGGCAAAAGTTACAGAGAATTGCTACTTTTACCAACGCAAGTAATACCACGTTGGTAAAAGCCGTGGAAGAACTTTCCCGACACTATTTGCCGATGCAGTGCAAATTGGTGTTGGCAAAAATATTATTTCCGATGCATATTTGGACTGCGTGGACAAAAGTCACAGAGAATTGCTACTTTTACCGACACAAGTAAAACCGCACTGGTAAAAATTATCGAAAACATACATTGGCTCCAACAAAGATTTCCCCCAAAAGAGTGTGAAAGTTTTGCCAACCCGTGTTTTCCTGCTGGCGATGCAATAATGTGTTGACAATTATTTTGCCTACTGGCGATGCACAGATCTGCGTCCACAAAGCCCCATTTAGTAAAAATCTTTTTTGCCAAAATAATATGAGCACTTCATTTTAATCGCTTTGATTTATTTCCAACTCTCTGCCTCTTTCATGTTTTTTTATTTTTTTTATTTTTTTTCTGGGGGGCAACTACAATAGCTTCTAGCGGACTATGGTGGGAACTTTTTTGGATGGGTCCCACTCGTGCCCATATATGGATAATCAAAGTCGTTCAAAATGAACAAACACATTTAAGGATGGGGTATCCCAATTTTTTGTTTAGAATTGAGTTGGAATGACTCTAAGATTTACCAAACAAAAAACCATGGCTAAAAAAATGTCGTTTTATTATTTTATTTTTTTGTGTGTTCAATCGTACGATGAGATAACTTCCATTCAAAATGAGATTTGATGATACCTTATAAACGTATGATGGTTACTCATCGAAGGTCAAACTCATAAGGAAAGGCCCCACCCAACTTGAAAAAAACACATAAGCCTGTATTTTGAGCACGTAAGCATTGCTTAAAAACCTAATAAAAATCCCAACTTGCCCTCAGTAAAAGTCAATTTTAATTAACTTTTAGTCGCGCCCGTAGCAGTGGCTGCCTGTATAAATCCCACTCTAATGGCGCCAAATTATAGTAGAAATTAATTTTTTTTAGTTTTTAGCGTCGAACTTTTTGTGGCGGCCTATGCTTTTGAAGCTAGAGATATATTTTTAGTGCCTAGTATTATATTGGGTGAACTAAACCTAATTTTTGGCATCCATAGGATCTACTGCTAAAAGTTCTAGCATTATAAAAGACTCGGCCATATTCTCCTTCTGTATCTAAACCTTTCTTCCGAATTTCTTCTTCTTGCAACTGCAACAAGCAACCCTTCTTCGGAATCGTCTTCTTCTTACAACTGCAGCAAGCCCAGGTATGATATCTCTCTCCATCTCTCTTTATGCCGGCCAGTCCTCCCTCTTCCCCCACCGCCCCTGCCTCCACCCGCCCAGACCCTCTGCCCGCTAGCAACCCTCCCGCCCAGCAGCCCTCTAGTTGATTTCTTTGTTTGGTATTTTCTTGGTCAACAGAAGAAGGAACTCTTCTTTATGTGTTGGGTTGCCTTTATGGAGCTCTTCTTTCCATTGGGGGCTTGGATTGGACGCATGCAATGTAGACATATCCATCGATCTGTAGAGAATGTCATGCCATGTTTTCATCATTTTATTCTTGATCTCTCTTTTGTTCCCTCGCGTAGCTGTTCATTCATGTGTGCACCAAAGCTGCTATTTCTATCCAATGGGGAACTCTTGTTCCAAACTATTTTCCCAAATGGACCCATCATTTATGGGGTAGATGCACCTAATAGGTTAACTGACTAGATGTTCTAATCCTGTGACAAAGATGGCAGCAATCCATGAAAGGAAGAGATGAATTGAGGAAAGTTGGGTTCTTTTTTCCATGTCAGGGCTTATTCTCGTTAACAGTCCACGATTCTGAAGTACCATCAGTGCAACATTTAAAAAACATTTGTTGCTTTTTTTTCTGTTATGTAGCTAGTTTATTTTATTTTTCTGGATAATTTACTGTACAATTTGCGGTGCATCTTTTATTACAGACAAGAAATTAGATCTATAAAATTTCTAAACAGTTACTGTAAACTGTATTTCCTCTCTCTACTATGAACCATCTATTTGTTTAAGTTATTGTAATATTTCTCTTTATTTTAAAGAGTGCTTACCATGTGTTTGTTTATATTCCTCTGTTAAAGAAGCTAGAAAAAGAAACTTTTAATTTTTAATGTGGGTATGGATATTTGTAAAGAATGCTTACCATGTGTTTGTTTATATTACTCTATTAAAGAAGTTAGAAAAAAATGCATGGTATGTACAATCTAAAATATTAGTTGAAGTAAAATATGTTTTAAGATGTTTGGTGCCTTGTGTGGGTTAGGTAGCCTTACCAAATACCAATTCATCTCATTTAGATTATTTGGTTGTTTGCACTGTATAACCACTCCAATACTATAATTAAAAATAGTAGCAGCTCTGTCACCACAACTAATTAGCTACTTGAGAGAAGCTAGCATTCACAACTTCAGCTCCTTCCTCCTCAAGGACTCTAATAACATCACACAACATGCAATTCCTATTCAACCCACTTATCAGAACCACATCAACTATAGAACCCAAGTCCTTAACTTCAATCACAGGCGTCCTCAACTCTATCATCATCCCATCACTCATATCTTTATTGATTCCGACAATATGTGCTGCTAGAGCCCTTCTCTCCTTCAACCCTTCTACATTCTCCCTCAGCTTCTTGATGTATGCAGCAGCTTGGTCCAACTGAGTCTGTTGTGACAGTGCCTCCTGAGACCCAAAAAAAGAAAAGGTTAGTTCAGCAGTAAATATACCCAACACAACCTGCCAAAAGGTTGTGTTGTGTTTTAATAGTGCACAGCTTGATGTATGTTTATGGAGCTGCTGCTGCTGGTGCAAAAGGAAGAAAAACCCTTGTAGATTTGGAGATAAGGAGAGAGCTTAAACGTCAGCCCGCGGGGGTCCAGGGGGCAGGCCCCCCGAAAAAAAAAGGAAGTCAACCAATATTTTTATCCATGCTTAAGAGACTTGGGACCACTTAGGAGGAAGAAATGAGGGTTTTCTAAGACTCCCGCTAAAAGTTCCATCATGATAGAAGACTCCCGCTAAAAGTGTATTCCCATTCTTATCTAAACCCTTCTGAATAACATAAAAAAAAAACCCTTCTTGCAAATTTCTTCTTCTTGCAGTGCCAAACCCTTCTTCCAAATAGATTATTATGAGCCCAGTAAAATGCATCATAAATTAGCATATGGTTTCAAATAGGACTCATCATGTGATGAATGACTAAAAATCACTCCTTTAAGTGTATGACTACCAATCATCAATTAGTACAGTCCTAAACCTAATTGACAATGGGTTGCTAGAACCCATTCCCACTGTGCTTCCCATTCCTTTTTTTTTTATTTCTTTTTATGATGAAACTTGGATGTAGGTTACAAACTAGATGGCTATGCAAAACATAAGATCATAGGTAGTGGAACATATTATCATAGTCATCATGTGATTGATTGTATTCCAACTCAAAGCATTCAAGGTCATCATGTGATT
Source organism: Litsea cubeba (assembly GCA_012931725.1). Taxonomy (NCBI): domain Eukaryota; kingdom Viridiplantae; phylum Streptophyta; class Magnoliopsida; order Laurales; family Lauraceae; genus Litsea; species Litsea cubeba. Next base: position 95,967,126 of record CM022947.1, read on the forward strand.
GATTGTATTCATAATCATATGCACATGTGTTTGTGTGTTCTCTCTTTAATAATTTGATTAGCTTATTGATTATTCATTTTTAAGATATGGACAAGACTTGGACGACACTAGATAGTCAAGATCGCACGGTGAGAATGGGTCGGGAGTATCGTGACGGGGTGAAGTCATTTATTGAATTTGCAAAGGCGAATGCTGGGGATGCTACTGAGATTTGGTGCCCGTGTAGGACTTGCAAGAACAATCGCCGGTATGACTGCGACACTGTGAACTTTCATATTTACCGTTGGGGTATGCAAGCATCCTACAAGACCTGGATTTACCATGGAGAGATAACACCTCTTGTGGATGACGTTGTCGAGTCGGAACATGGGGGTGATAGTGATTATGAGGATCGGGATGAATATCAAGAAATGATGGAAGACCATTACATGGGAACTTACACCAACGCTGAGGCCATCCAAAATAACACAATGCGTAACTTTGAAAGGATGTTGGATGCTTCTCAGCGCCCTCTATACTCAGGTTGCTCTCCAGACAATACTCTACTGGATTTTGTCATTAAGATGATGGAGTAAAAGGTGGAGGGAAAGTGGAGTAACAAATCGTTCAACAATGTGATGCAGATACAGAAGGCACTCCTGCCAGACGGTAATTTGGTTCCAGATTCAATTTATGCAGTGAAGAAGATACTGCGTGACTTGGGTCTGGGATATGAGCACATTGATGCTTGTCATAATGATTGCACCTTGTTTTGGAAGGAGAACATAGATTTAGAAAAATGCCCGGTATGCGGGGAGTCCAGATACAAGCTAAATGATGGGAAGGGAAAGAAGATCCCGCATAAGGTTTTATGGTACTTCCCATTAATACCAAGGTTGCAGAGACTTTACTTGTCCAGAAAGACTGCCACACACATGAGATGGCACAGTGATAAACGCAAAGATGATGGGATAGGTAGGCATCCTGTCAGATTGTGAGGAATGGAAGGGTCTTGATAAGGAACATCCAGATTTTGCGGCGGAGACCCAGTAATATAAGACTGGGGTTAGCCTCTAATGGGTTCAACCCTTTCGGGGACATGAGCACGTCTTACAGTATGTGGCCTGTCATACTAATGCCGTACAACTTGCCACCATGGATGTGCATGAAGGAGCCATTCTTCATGATGTCATTGCTTATTCCTGGACCACATCAGCCTGATAATGATATTGATGTTTATCTTCGACCCTTGATTGATGAGTTGAAGGAGTTATGGGAGAATGGTGTCGAAACTTATGATGCCTCTAGCAAGGATAGCTTTAAAATGCGTGCGGCTTTATTGTGGACCATAAATGACTTCCCTGCATATGGTAACTTGTCTGGGTGGAGCACCAAAGGGTACAAGGCTTGTCCCATTTGTAATGAAGACCCTTTATCGGTTAGGTTGAGAAGGAAGATTGGTTACACGGGCCATAGATCTTTCTTGCCTAAAAGGCACACTTGGCGACGTAGCAAGGACTTTAATGGGAAGGTGGAGAATCGAGTGAAGTCATTGGAGTTGCCGCCGGTGGAAAAGGTATAAGCACAATTGGATCGGCTTCCATATACAAGGTTTGGGAAGCACTCTAACAATAAAAAAAAGACCACGTGACCCTGAAGACTTAAACTGGACAAAGAAAAGCATTTTTTATGAGCTACCGTACTTTAAGAAACTAAAGCTTCGACACAACATTGATGTTATGCACGTGGAGAAGAATATATGTGAAAGTCACCTCTGCACAATGGTGGGCTTAGACAAGAAGAGCAAGGACACAGAGTATGCCCGTCAGGATTTGGAAGATCTGAATATTAGGCCAGAATTGCATCTACGAAAAAGAAGCAATGGAACACAAGAGAAGCCCCGTGCGTCCTACACATTAGGCCCGAAGGAGAAAGATGGTTTTTATCAATATTTAAAATCGATCAAGTACCCAGATGGTTATGCTGCGAACCTCTCGAGGTGTGTGACCTCAAAGAATGGGAGATTAGCGGGCCTGAAAAGTCATGACTGCCATGTTCTACTACAGCGTCTTTTTCCGATTGGTATGCATGGGTACGTGAACAAAGAGATATGCACAACACTATTTGAGCTGGGTAGCTTCTTCGAGAACATTTGCTCAAGGACTTTGAAATGGAGTCATATGGAAGAATTGGAACATAAGATTGTCCTCATACTATGTAAGTTGGAAAGGATTTTTCCTCCGGCATTCTTTGATGTGATGGTCCATTTGGCAGTTCATTTACCGCGTGAGGCTATGCTCGTTGGACCGGTGTAATATCGGTGGATGTATCCAATCGAGAGGTGATTCCCTTCGGTATTCTTTAAATTGTTGATTGGTATTGAGAGGTGATTGTGTTTACCATTCTTTAAATGTTTTTATCTTGATATTGATTTATGTGTTTGAAGGTTTCTAGGAACATTGAAGGGCTATGTTACAAATCGAGCTAGGCCAGAAGGTTCGATCGCCGAGGCATATATTGCAAAGAGAGTGTTAATTTTATGAAGATGTACCTAAAGGGAGAAGTTCCTGAAGAACGGAATGACGATGGGGGTGAACAAGGCCCAGAGTTGGGTGTCTTCGCCCAATGCGTCTGGCCCTTTTCACCTATCATGAGGGCTCCTAATGTGTCCGACAGGGAACGCAACATGGCTCATTGGTTTTTGTTGTATAACACTCCCGATGTCATACCTTATCTTGAGTAAGTGGTTCAATTAAACTAATTATATGCATTACTTATAAACTTTCTAATATTCCTATATGTCACAATGATTATGCTGAATAGAGAGCACAAGAGGCAAGTGAATGAGCGCGGGGGACGCAACATCACCAATTTACAACGGGAAGAGTTTTCTGGATGGTTCAGAGATCATGTACGTATAACATATGCATAATAAATGTCACAAACTCAAAACATGGAAATCCAATTTGAATTAATTTTAAGAAACTAATGCAGATAAACCAACTCAGATCTCGAGGGTCTTCAGAAGCAACAGATGCATTGTGGGCATTGGCAAATGGTCCTAATTGTTTGGTGCATCAATACTCAGGTTGTAGGATTGATGGTGTCCGGTTCGTCACCATAGACCGCAACAATCGTCAGAAGAGCCAGAATAGCGGGGTGGTCGTCGAGGGGGACCACAATGAGAAAAGAATTGACTTTTTCGGTTACTTGACCAACATTTATGGATTGTCATACATCAATGGTTCTGAAGTTGTTTTGTTCAAATGCCAATGGTATAATACTGGTCATAAATCTAAAATTAATATCGACCCACATGTCACAAGCATTTACGTTAGGGATCGGTTGTATGAAGATGATCCTTTTGTCTTGCCAAATCAGGTAAATCAAGTGTTCTATGTCAATGACACCAAATTAGGCCCAAATTGGAAAGTCGTGGAACGGGTCAAGCATCGGGGTGTTTGGGATGTGCAAGAGCGAGATGAGGAAAAAGAGCAAAATGTGATGAACGAGCCGTACCAACAGGAAGAAGCCATTGAAACTGTCTCGGTATCTGTTGCCGATGATTTTTCCTTTTGTTACACTAGGGATGACATTGAACGGTGGTGACGAGGACGAAACATTGGCAGAGTATATAAATGAAGAGGAAACTGATCAATCCGACCCTGATATTGATTCTGATATAGAATTATGATATGTAAAGTTTATTTCTTCATGTGTGTGGACAGGGATTGCATGCAATGAAATCATTAATTTTACTTTTATTTGTTTGCCACTATTATGACTTTTTAAAAAAAATTTTATGTGTTTGATCCCTTTATATATTTATGAACTCTTTGTCATTTTTTTTATCATAGTGGCCCAAAAAATGCCGAAAAAAAGAAAATCGTATGTTGCACCTGGCACATTGTCTCAAAAGAAGAATGCTTATGATTTAGCTAGAAATAAGAATATTGTAAGTAACATGGCCCGAATGAGTTAAATTGGCGCACGACAATTGGTACAAGCAATTCAAAATCCATCTTTGCGTCAACTCTCTGTTGAAGATGAGCATGATAACATCGACAAGGAGTATAGACCATCCGGAAGTAGTGAGGAAGAAGATGAGTTAGAAGAAGAGGTTGCTATATCCAATATCAAAATTTAAATACTTGTGATATTTCTTACATGTATACTAACTTATTGTGTTTTTTTTTTTTGTAATTCTTGATTTTATCCTAACTTATTGTGTTATTCAGTTCGCACACATGGCCCCAGGGAGACGCAGACAATGCCAATCACAAGGCACTCAGGTATCGGTCCCAGATCATACTACCAGTCCGCGTGAGATTAGTGCCACCCAGCCCGATGTATCTAGCCAGCCTAATATGGACAGCAGCGTTGGTAAGAAATATTTGACCCTATTATCTTTTCAAACTTATTAGCCCGATTTCATTTTTTTTATGATTAATAATTTGGATTTGTTTATGCTGGTTGTAGCATCATCCTCTCGGCGTGTACGGGGTAGGGTGGTGGGCCATGAGTCAGAGAAGAGGATGAAGATTCTAGGCAGTAGGCTTTCTGTTCCGCTAGGTGCACAATCAGGGGCATTAGAGGGTATAAATGCCTCTACATTTGCAATCGAGCTGGGGAGTCATATTCGCAGGCTTATACCTTTGAACAAAGAAACATGGGGAGCAATTGATGATGGGTGCAAGGAGGCAATCTTTACTGCAGCTGAGGTAATAAAACAATCTTATACTTCCTAATCTATATTCATAGGCTTTACTATTTACTTTTCACACTTGTGGGTTTGAAATGACAGCAAAAGTATGACTTTGGCTACTGGAAGTCCGATGCAAGTGTGGCAAAGGTAGTCGGGAAACTAGCAATGCATACTTATAGGGAGTTTAGGGCGGAGCTACCCAAAAAATATAAGAAGTTGTTGGAAAATGGCCACGATCCGAAGCAGTTCCCATATGATACGCAGAGGGCGGCCCAGTGGGTCTGGCTGATAGAGAACAAATGGGAGACACCAGAGTGGAAGGTATCTAAATTATATTTCTTGATTTGCTTTCGGTACATGGTTTTAATTAGTCTCTACACTATATATTGTTGTTGTTTTAACTATTGTTGTTGTTTGAAACTCGGGCCTTTAACCAACCCGGTAGCAAAATGTATGATAGCTCTTCGGTCTATTGTTGAAAACATTGCTCATGGAAAACTTGTTAAGTAGGCCACAACACCATTGCTTGTTGTCCGTGGGACCCGGAACTTTGATTTTAAATGCTTGGATATTTTCTTAGATTAGCTTTATATAGACAGGTGTGTGCATGCTAATTTTTACCTTTGATGGGATGATTTGGGATGCTCTCGTCATTACTTGTGATAGGCAATGAGATGATTTGGGATGCATATGCACTTGTCATTACTTGTGATAGGGAAGCCTATGGACTTTAATTTCAAATGCTTGATGTTGGCTACTAGGCTTATTCGTTTGGGTTCACTTCTCTTGATGTTTTTTGTTACTTGATAAAGGCAGTTGATGAGATAAGTGGGTTCCACTCATCATCACTTTTGAAATGACAAAAGGTAAGAAGACGAAAATGAATGAGAACTCTGTATCTCAGTTGTTTTGAAACTCTCAATAAGGTTGCAATGTTGATGATTCTCCATATTAGCAAAGTAGTGGACTGAGGTCAATTACATTGTTGCAGAATCACTTATAAATTTTTATGGCTATGATTCCTCAAATCTCTTTTAAATAAGCTAACTACATTATCTATTACTTCTAATTTTCAGCGTAAGTCACAGAGGAATTCAGAGAGCCGGAGCAAAGTGAAGATGCTTCATACAATTGGGTCTCGATCATTTGCAGCCCAGTTCTCGATCATGCAGGCAGATGAGCAGCAGGCTCCTCCCTCTCAACCTAATTTATATCGTCAGCAACACTATAGCAAGAAGAAGAACAGATGGATCACAGATCATGCTGAGGAGACACATGTGAGTTGTTTCATTAAAAATATTGTATATTATTGTTTATTTCAGTTGCCTAACATATATTAATTACATGACATATTTGAATGTTTTCATATTGTAGCGAAGAATGGAGGAGGCACTATCTCAGCCTGAAATTAACTCTCCAGTGGCTGAGGAACAGGTGATCGAGAATCTGCTAGGGAAGAGGGTCGCGAGGAGGCAAGGGTACCGATCGAGGGGCCCATCATCATCTTCTACTGGTATCTTGATGTCTTCTGAGATGAGCACCCTACGGAAGCAACTAGCTGACTCTTTGAAAGCACAAGAAGAGTTACGGCGACAGTATGAGGACTAATAGAAACAAATGCAAGATGAGTTGCGGTGACAGTATGAGGACTCGTAGAAACAAATGCAAGATCAGGCAGCTTTGCAGGTTCACATGCAGAGTCAAATTCAGTTGTTGCTTTTCCGGGTCGGTATGGATGGTTCGGGGTCCTCCGAAAGATAAGGATTTTATGGTTTTATGAATTGGCATGGGTCATCCCCTCCTAACTGGTTGTGTTTCATGGTGTACTTTGGATGATTAGATTTTAGTTAGTATTTACTTTATTGAGATATTTGACTTTTTTTGACGTGGGATATTACATTTTATGTGGCACGGACAAGTTTTATGATTGGTTTAAGTTTATTGGTGACTCATTATTTTTTATTATTTCATGATGAATGTGGGATTATTTGTTGTTTATCAATGCTTATGCTTGTGCAATGTTGAAAATATAGATTTGAACAGGAAAATATTGTACAGGAATTTTTTTTATTTTTTTAATTATTTTTTAATTGATAAGAAAAGCTATTTCCCAACGCACTCTCTGCGTCGCTAAAAGTAAATTTCTGCCCTCGTTGGAGAAATTTCCCGACACGTCAACACGTCGGGATATGTATTACCGGCGTTGTGTATGTGTCGTCAAATATGTATTCCGACACTAGTATGTGCGTTGGCAAATGTATAACCGACGTTATTATGCGTTGGTAGTGAGGTAAATCTATTTTCTGCCGCACTTTCTGCATCGCCAAATGTAATTTTCTGCGTCATTGAAGATATTTGCCGACGCTTCAACTAGTCGGAATATGTATTACCGGCGTTGTGTATGCATCCTCAAATATGTATTCCGACGCTAGTATGTGCGTTGGCAAATGTATAACCGATGTTGTTATGCGTTGGCAGTGAGGTAAATCTATTTTCTGACGCACTTTCTGCATCGCCAAAAGTGATTTTCTACGTCATTAAAGATATTTGCCTACGCTTCAACAAGTCGGGATATGTATTACCGGCGTTGTGTATGCGTCGTCAAATATGTATTCCGACGCTAGTATGTGCGTTGGCAAATGTATAACCGACATTGTTATGCGTCGGCAGTGAGGTGAGGTTAACCATTAAGTTCGATTTTTTGCCGACGCTGTTGACATTGCCGTCGTTTGGGACGACGCACCATTGCGTCGGTGAATGACCCTTTTTAGCCGACGCTAAATATTATTACGTCGGGAATGGTTTTCCAGGCATTAGGTAGCCGACGCGGTGCCGACGCACTGAAATGCGTTGGGAAATCCTTTGCCGACGCAAAACCTACATTCCCAGATGCGGTGACTGCGTTGGCAAAACTGTATTTTGTTGTAGTAATTTTCTACGGGATTGGAAAAAGTCCTGAGGATTCCTTACAGATGACGTTTGCCAAACGTTCATTGCTCCAATAAAGTTAGTGACAAGAAACTCAAGAGGAAAAGTAATCTGAAAACAAATCAATCAATACATGCTAGACTGTTGCTTCCATTAACTTAAATTGTAGATAAAAGTCAAATTTTACTGTTGCTTCTTTCATGTTACAAACAGTGGGAAAGTTAGATGGGATCCCCTTTCTCTTTAGAAACAAAAAGGAAAAGAAATTATGACTGAAACTGAGTGAGTGAATCCATTCAAAAGTTATTTATCCATCTACAGTTCAGGCCAGGGCTGGAATTCCTTTAGTCGAACGAGTTGTCTCCCTGATCCGATTGCCTCTCCGGCACTGAGGAGAGGGAGACTACAGCCTCTTCCTTCTATTCCTTTCGCGATCCTCCATCTCCTCATACTCATCCATCAACATTTGCCTGCACCGACACTCCATGCTGCAGAATCCCTGGTCACCCCTGCCATAATTAAAAAAAAAACACCAACACATTCTCTCAATATTCATTGTTTGATATTCGCAAAACATTCTAATTCTTATTTCTCATGTTTTAGAAAATACCCATGTGATGAATGGAATAGGAGAGTTGAAGAATAGAATGTTGAAGAGATGAAAGCGTCTGTTACCTGTACATGTAGATATCTTTGTTGGGGCTCAACTGCTTCTTGCATAGATGATAGTCTTTGAGGAAACTTGAGATTGTGGGAGACGGGGGAGATGTTTGGTTAATGAACATGAATTTGTTGACGATATTGGATTCTTTCTAACTACGGTGGATGAGGATTCGCAATCCAACAGGGTGGTTCCCTCCACTGCTCGATTTTGATTATGAACTGCTATTATCACCACCATCACTACTACCACTACTATTGCCACTGTTACTTGTATCATTGATATGGTTAGTGTGGTCTTTTGTTATGGCTGATAGAAAACAAGAATCTATAAAACCTTAATCAAACCAAGATCCTCCATGTCAAATCATCGGGAGATGTAAAGCGGAAACATACCTTGATCCATTGAGGAAGTTGTTCACAGGTTGTTGATCTTCCAATCCAATATGGCTACCCAGAGAAACCTTCTTTCCGATGATGGGATGTCAGAGAGAATAGGAACTTGCCATATGAATTAGGGACCATAACCCTAATATATAATAATGAGATTATTATAGGTTTTGCTATTTCTAATTTGGCCCCTCATCAAATTAGAATTAGCATTTGGTATCTACACATTAATTTCATGACAATTATACCCTTAAGACTTAAAACTTTAAGTCTTAATTAGGTCACTTTAATTTAGGCTTAACCAAAGATAACATAACACATTTAATATTTACATGTGTGGCCCCAGATGATGGAATTTTCCAACAATCTCCCACTGGGCCATATATGTAACTTAACAAATGTGTATAACTGTATGAACTCCAAAATTTTGCTATCATAACTTTAGGATATATCCGAACAATCTCGTCCATTGATGATGAGGGTATAGGATCAAAGCGGTTTTCGTCACATTTAACATGACTAAACTCATCAATGGTCACGTACACCAACATAACCAAATGACATAGATCAATCATGGATGCGTAGCATGGAAAGTACATGCAATGTGATCTATACATGTCTATTTCCAACTGGTCCTACTTTATTCCTAAGTGAGATTAATATTTAATACAATATAACAGAGTGAAATGAACTGAAGACTTTATTTCTGATCAGAAAAATACCCAAATACATAAATGCATAAGTTCAAAATCAAACATAAAGCAACAAAATATAAAATGACACAAACTCCCACTATAATGTGATATCCTCACTCAAAATAACACCCATATGAGCAGTGTGCTCAAGAAAGACCTTGGGTGGTAATCCCTTTGTAAGCAGATCCACTATCATGGAGTTTGTCCCGATGTGCTTTATGAATATCCGTCCATCATGTATTCTCTCCTTCACAACTAGGAACTTAATGGCAATATATTTTGACTTAAATGAGCTCCTGTTGTTGTTCGTATATAACACTGCTGACTTATTGTCATAATATAGTGTGAGTGGTCTTTCAATACCCTCCAGAACTCGCAGCCGAGTGACAAAATTCCACAACCATATACCATGGTTGGATGCCTCATAGCATGGTACAAACTTTGCTGCCATGGTGGAATCAGTTACAAGTGTCTGTTTGGCACTCCTCCAAGAAATAGCCCCACCAGCTAACAGGTATATAAAAGTGCAGCTAGGGCAATGAAACTGTCCTAGAGGGGGGGGGGGGGGGGGGGGGGGGTGAATAGGACTAATGGAATTCTTTTCCTAATTAAAACATCTTAGTCCAATTTTAATCCCAACTAGGAACAAGAACATAATGAACACAAATAAGAATACAACTTATGCGGAATATGTGTTCAATGTATGAGTGCTTAATCAATAAAAGATAAGACAATTAGTTTCATATTAGTAAGCACAAGTGTGAGTATAACACTCTTCACAAATTCACTTATGATTTATATCAATGTGCTCAAATGAATATTTGTTAAAGAGTGTTGGCTAAACAAGATTTGATTTACCAATATGATCAATCTGAATATAACGATATAATGCATGAAGAAGATGTAAGGCATGAAACTAGGGAGTTCTCAAACATAACAATTAAAGCTTACATTGATCAAATTTCTCAAGATGTTGCTAATCATGGAAAGACATAATGATGAATAGATGAGTACCAATTGAAAATCTCATTTTGAAAGCATATATCTAAACATGGCCCAAAATGAAAATCAATTGCATAATTTTCCATTTAAGTAAAAACTTAAAATCAATGGAAAATTCATTTTTCGAATCATATTTATTTTCAAAAAGACAAAACAACTGATTTGAAAAATATGAGATGGGACATCAATATCACATCTCATTCAATTTTGCATTTTAGAAAATATATCTATCAAGAACATATGCAAAATGAATTGTTGATTCCAAAACATAGACAAGATCGAAAGAGATTTACATGTAATGGACGACAACAACTTGAGATTTAACCAAGTATATGAATCATGTTTCTTGTTGGTGAGGATAAAAGCATCAGAGAAGTGTTTTACGTGATCACACAGAATTACAGGTCAGTTCCATGGCTACCACACATGGAATTACGCTTGGCAAACCCAACACGTAAGGAGTCTCCCGTCTCCTCCCACTCTCCTAGCCAACAAGTGAGGAGTCTCCCGTCTCTTTCCGTTTCCTCCCTTAAACGTTAATGTTCGAATGATTCAAATAGATATACCAATATGAGTGCAACTTGGAATGAATCAAGGTGGAGAGTATCCAAAGCATTAAATCAATTTCATAATGATGTACATGTTAAGGATACAACCAAAAAAAAATCATGGATTGTTAAATAATTTTTTTTAAATGCTAAAACTCTGAACTGGTTTTGAAATCATGTAACTAATAAATATGTCTCAAAATAGAGAAATCCATGAGAATAATGGTATTAATCATGAGAATAGTGGTATTAATCATAGCATAAGCATGTTTAACTCTTGAAAATCATATGCTATGAGAAATATCATCATTTCATATGCTTTATGAAATGAAGTTCAACTATCATGAAGCCAACCTCTTCAAGAAAACAATCATAATTTAGAGGAGGCAAACACGAGAGATAAGATGCTAAAGTGAAATTTCAATTCAATGTTCACAAGATTTGTCACATTTTAAGACATACCAAACAAATAGAAAACCATGAAAAGAACATGGATGTTGTGTGGGGAGATTTTCAAAGCTCCAGGATTATGCTAATCACGGCTATAAGATGGGACTAAGCACTCTCACGTGCCATCCATGTGCCACCCAGACTCGCCTCGGTTGCCGGGACAGAGGCCTCAGTCGAAACCAGACAGACTTTGGCTGCTAGCGCTAAGCTCGACTACCAAGGGCCCACTTCGGCTAAAGAGCTTGACCTCGGCCAAAGAAGACGGGACGGAAGCCGAAGTAAAGAAGAATCCCCATGCTTGCCACGTCATCAGACACGTGGCAGAATAGGGGCGCAAGCCAGTGGGACAGATGCGACATCTAGCCGTCCACAATCTTCGCCAGATCTCTGACAGGATTGCATCCAGCATCTGTAGCCAAATCAGGGCAAGGCCTTAGGATGGATCCGATGGGACCTCAACCGCCAAAGGCGTCCAACATGATCTGGCCCAACATGACATGCATTAAATGCAATGTGGGCTGATCCGACTGGCATTAAATGCAATGTGGGCTAAAATGGACCGCATTTATTACTTTGTGGGCTGATAAAAACTTCCCTATCAAATCAAGGGACCCACTCCAAAATATCATCCAAAATATCATCCAGAGTCCTCTATAAATAGGACCTCATTCCACATGCAAGGTACGCAACTTACACACTTGAGAGTCATTAGTCTGCCTCTCTTCTTCCTCTATTTCCTTAGTTAAGTTCATACATTGACTTTGGCATCGGAGAGCCTTGCGCTGCCCAGGCCAGGGTCCTCTGACTGTTTGCTCTCCCCTTTCAGGCTTTGAGGCAGCAGATCATCTTTTTCCATTCGGATAAGTCCTATCATTCACCCCTAATCTTGTGAGTAATCATTTTTTACACTTACAATTGGCGCCGTCTGTGGGAAAGCACTATCCCAACCTTCCCAACCTTCTCAATCTTCCCAGATACCATACCTCCAAGACCTAAGAAAGGCGGAGAGTCTTCGAGAGAAATGCTCGAGCGACCGGGCCCGTTGGCGGATGCCCCTCCTCAAAGGTGGTCCAGAACGGTGCTTGGCACGTCTGCAGGCGAGGGGCGCCTAGGTTCGCAGCTCTTCGTCGAGATTCCCTTCCAAGAGGGACTTATTGAAGATTCATCGCCGGGCGACGAAGTCACGCCTCCTCGACGGGACGAGCGGCGACATGAGCGTCCCCGGTAAGACAAAGGTGTGGCAGTCGACGAGCCACTCCGTCAGCGAGACCTCGATGACGGAGGCGATATCGCGGCTCAAAATGCCCTCATCCAGGAGTAGGACAGATAATCCGTTAACTCCAGCAGCAACTGAGGGCAGCAGGAGCCCCCTCAGTAGGACAGCCCTCCGGGCCCCAAGGCGAGAAGAGAACCGTCCCGAGCAAGGTAGTCCAGCCTTCCCACGAGGATTTGAGAGCTTTTCTGGACCAGAAGCATAGTCGCGCCAACGACGAGATCTCGAGCAATGGTCGAAGCCATCATGGCCGAGACGACCAAGTTCGCAGCTACCACAGTCGAGGCCATTCGAAGCGAAAGTCGGAAGCAATGTCACCACGGAAGGACGTCGAGCAGGAGCGGCTCGACAGGCGCATTAAGCTGGCCCTTCAGCATAACATGGAGATGGCTGCTCTCGCCCAAGATTAGCAAGAAATCTACGGTCCCACCGATCTGGGGGCCTCCCCCTTCACATGGGATATCGAGGAGACTCCACTGCCCAAGAAGTTCTCTGTCCCGCGGTTCGTCCCTTACGACGGAGTGTCTGACCCAGCCCCTCACCTCCGACACTTCTCTCAGAAGATGTCCATCTGGGGGAACGAGGGCTACCTCAACTGCAAAATCTTCTCCTCCAGTTTGGGCGACCTCCCTCTGAAGTGGTACTGCGCCCTCCCGGAGAAGTCTATCTCGAGTTGGAAACAGCTCCAGCTCTTCTTCCTGAAGAAGTTCCAGGCTTACAACGTCGTCCCCAAGACTGATGCTGATATACTTGCCCTGAAGATGAAGCAGGGCGAAAGCATCACCCAGTTCGCCCAGCGACTCTGGGCGATTTACAGCCAGATTGAGGTTACTAGAGATGAAGTGGCGATTTTCACCTTCCAGAATGCCTTGTTACCATGGAACGAGCTGAGGAAAGACCTAGCCGGGGACCCCGTAACCTCCATGCCGGCCTTGATGTCCCAGATAAAGCGCTATGTCGCCCGGGAGGAGGATGAAATCCGGGCCTGAGAAAGTCACGGCCCAGGACCCAAGGAGAAGGGCAATCAGCCCCAGCAGAGAGATAAGAAGCCCTTTCGGAAGGAAGAGCCGAAGCATACCTGGGTCTCCAGCTCGGCAAAGGCTGCAGCATCCAGGTATGGGGGCAGCAAAAAGACCAGACCTCCTCCCGACACTTACCAGGCTGTGAACGTCATCTTCAGGGAGCCGATCCACCAGATTATGAACAAGATCAAGAACATGCCATTCTTCAGCTGGCCTCAGCCCATGCAGAGTGAAGCCTCCACCGTGACCAGACCAGGTTTTGTGCCTACCACAAGCGAAATGGGCACAAAACCGAGGAGTGCAGGACCTTGAAGTTCTTCCTGGAAAAGCTCGCCAAAGAGGGTCATTTAGAGGAGTTCGTCAAGGCAGGAGATGCCGGCGCCGGCGGCAGCGGCCGAGCTCATCAGAGCGCTGATAGGGATCCAGACAGCGAGGATTCTAAGAAGATCATCAATGTGATCCATCTGGCACCCTCAGCTCCCTCTCCCTTAGCTAGAGGCAGCTCCCAGGCTCGTGCTGAAGCCAGGCAAGCCTCACATGGGAAGGAGGTGATGAGAGCCGAGCTCGGACCGGCATCCAAGCGAGCACGGCGCGAGTGCCCAGCCATCTCATTTTCAGATAGAGACCTCGAAGGAGTGCAGCTTTCACACAATGATCCCCTACTCCTGACGATGAAGCTGTGAGACTTCACAGTGAAACGGATCCTCATCGACCCCGGCAGCTCATCTGAAGTCCTCTACTATGGATGCTTCAAGAAGATGGGGCTCTTGGAGACTGATTTGAAGGTAGCCCGCACGCCTCTGATTGGGTTCAGTGCCAAGCTGGTCTCCCCAAGGGGAGAATCACTCTGGAGACCAGAGTAGGTGGAGCCTCGGTGATGACTGATTTCCTAGTGGTGGACGCCCCCTCCCCCTACAATGTCATTATGGGTAGGGTGTGGCTCCACAAGATGGAAGCAGTTCCCTCCACTCTCCATCAGAAGCTGAAGTTCGTGCTTGAAGACAAGGAAGGCAGGATGGTGGTGGTTACAGTTGAAGGGGATCAGCAGTTGGCCAAGTAGTGCATGATGGCCATGGTCCCTGGGGAGAAGGAGCCAGAGCGAGTGAATCTGGCGGAGTTCGAAAGGGGGCTGGATGAGATCGGCCGAGATCCTGACAAGAAGAGTATCGAAGATCTAGCCGAAGTCAGGCTCGACCCGCTAGATCCTGACAGATTTTTCTTGATCGGCACCCAGCTGCCCGACCCAGAGAGAGCCGAGCTCTCAAGATTCCTGATGCAGAACGTGGATGTCTTCGCTTGGACCCTGAGTGAAATGCCTGGGGTCGACCCCGAGGTCATGTGCCATAGGCTGAACGTGGACCCCAACCATAAGCCAGTGGTATAGAGGGCATGCAGGACGGGGATGCAGCAGACGGAAGCGGTGGTCGAAGAAGTCGACAAGTTGCTAGAGGCAGGAGCAATCCGAGAGGTCCAGTACCCCAGTCTGGCTAGCCAATACAGTGGTAGCGAAAAAGAAGACTGGCAAGTGGAGGGTATGCGTGGATTTCACAGATTTCAACAGAGCCTGCCCGAAGGACAGCTTCCCTCTTCCAAAGATTGATTAGATGATCGACGCCACTGCTGGTTATGACAGAATGAGCTTCCTCGATGCCTACAGAGGCTACCACTAGATTCCGATGTATGAGCCGGACGAGGAGAAAACTGCCTTCATAACCCCCCACGACACTTACTGCTATAAGGTGATGCCCTTTGAGTTGAAGAACGCGGGGGCAACCTATCAGCGCCTCATCACCAAAATGTTCCAGGCTCAGCTCAGCAAGATAGTTGAAGTCTACATTGACGACATGGTCATCAAGTCCAAGCAGTCTAGCAACCATCTGGCGGATCTGGCCCAAGTCTTCAGCATCCTCCGTGAATTCAAGCTCAAACTGAATGCTTCCAAGTGATCTTTCGGCGTAGCTTCTGGCAAGTTCCTCGGAAGCCTAGTGACGCGGAGGGGGATAGAGGCCAACCCGGACCAGATTACAGCAATCCTGGGAATCCAAAGCCCATCTACTACAAAGGAAGTCCAGAAGCTTACAGGCATGGCTGCAGCACTCAATCACTTCATCAGCAGATCATCAGATAAGTGTCGGCCTTTCATTCAGCATTTGAAAAAGAATTTCAAGTTTCAATGGACCCCTGAGTGCGACCAAGCATTGGAAGCACTCAAAACTTATTTGTCTTCACCACCCTTACTCTCTACCCTAACTCAGGGGGAGATTTTGTATCTGTATCTTGCGGTCTCGGATCATGCAGTGAGCTCCGTCCTCATCAGAGAGGACGAACACTACACCATTTCAGGGCTTTTACAGTGCGTCATTTATGGCGTGCATTGAATGCAAGCCGTAAATGATATAATAGTACGGCGCGCATGGAATGCGAGCCGCAAAAGGGTTTTTTCTTCTCTTTATTAAGGCGTGCATTTTGCGCGCCATGAGATCTTATCAATTACGGCGTGCATTTAGGACGCCGTAAATTATTGAGCATTTGTGGCCCACATTCGCAAGCCGTAAAAATATTAGGGTATCACAGCCTACATGTTGCACGTTGTAAAAGGCCAAGCCATTTAAATTAAGTTCACGGCCTGCTTTGAGAAGCTGTAAGGTTAATCAGCTTTCACAGCCCACATTTCGTATGCCATAAAAAAAGAAACCCGCCAAATTAATATTCCAAAAATATTTCACACCCTTTTTTTGACACCCAAAATTTAACCCCAATTTAGGGATAGACGATACCCACTGAGAACCCAAATCTTGACACAAAAAAAATTTCGCACACCTTCTTCTTCTCATGATACCCACCGAGAACCCATTGCTAACACTACCAAAAAAATGACCTTTAGCATCGATCTTTTTGCCGCGGCAAGTGTTTTTGTGGCTATTTCTTACTTGTTGCCACCACCAATAGAGTTAGTGGCAACAAATCTCATTTTGCCTCGCCCGTGTCTGCCCGTGACAAAATGTGTCGGAATTTTTTTTTACCGACGAAAATTAGCGTCGGAAAATTTATCACCGACATTTAATATAAAACATCGGTAAAGGTTGGTAGATTTTTTTACTTTTTCAAAAAAAAAAAATTTTTACCGATGAAAATTTCTATTTTTTGCAACGAAAAATAATCGTCGGTAAATTTCCCAATTTTTTTCCCTCTCCCGCCACCGAAACCCCTCTTTTCACTTTCTCTCTCTTGCGCGCTCTTCTCTCTCTCTCCGACAAATGTTATGTTTTACCGACAAAATATTTGTGTCGCCGGCAAAGGATATATTTTTTGCCGATGAAATACTTATATCGCCGGCAAATGTCAATTTGCCAAATTTTGATAATTTATTTAACTTGAAAAATTATATTTTCATTATTTTTGTTTTGGAAGAATAAAAGTTAACTCGGGCCTTCAAAATCAATTCAGTCCCAAAAATAACATTCCACTCTGTGCCCGCCCCATTTTCCATTTCCCGCGCCCGCTCAAGTGCATATCATTTCCATTTCCCTCGCCTCTTCTCAATCCCTCATCTCTCTGACCCTCTCACTACAACAAAAATAATTTTTCGCGACAGATATTTCGCGACGGTTTGAAATTTTGTCGCTAAATGTTGTTTTTCGCGACGAAAAATTCATCTCGTCACCTAAAACAAAAACACAAATTATTTAGCGACGATAATTTTCAATTGTCGCTAAATATTGCCGCGAAAAGTTTTGCGCCAAAAAATGGAGTTGGCGCCATGAAGAAGTAAAGTTTTTCCGACGAAACTATTTATTTGGCGACCAGGTTTTTTCGTCGGTAAACCATTTGGTCCATTTTTTATTAAAGAATTCTCACGACAAAAATATGTTGTCGCAGAATCCCTGAAAAATAATCCACGACGAAATTATTTCGTCGCGGAATACAGAAAATTTGGGGCGCGCGATCTGGCTTGGCGGTTCATTTTCGAGAATATTGGGCGACGAAATGAAATAAGATAATACCCTCTCACGCAGACGTCGTCCATCTCTCTGACACTGGGACTAAGGCCCAGCAACATCACCTCCTATCCCTCTCGATCTTGGCCCTCTCTCTCCATCTCGCATCCCCCTGCGCAGACCCATCTCAGAGGCAGCCAGCCTCTCCTGTCTCTCTGCTTTTCATCTCTCTCACACCCTCGGACCGTCGCCCTTCTTCCACCATGTGCAGACCGCACCACCACCACCAGCAGTGCAGAGCCCCGTCGTCTCTCCTTCTGCTCCCTTCACGCGCAGAACTCATCCCATTCACAGGTAAGAGCCTCTCTCCCTCCTCTCTGCATCACCATCGCATCCCTCAGCACCTCCCCTACACGCCAGCACACCCTCCCCTCTCATAGAGATCTCCAGATCTCCAAGAAGGATATCTATTTTTTATTATTATTATTCTGGGTTTTTCTTTTTGTTGTTTTTGTGGGGTTTTTGGATCTGGGTTTTTTTTTTTTTTGGGATGAGAGATTGGATTTGGGGGGATGTTTGTGTAGGTAGGTTCTACTATTTGTGGGGTTTTGAGGAAAAGGAGTTTGAGTTTTTGTGTATTGGGGATTTGGTTTTATTTGAAGATCTGAGTTGGGGTGGTGTGGTTATTTTTTTTTTATTTAACTTGGTGGGTTTCTGGAAGTGGAGGAGTTGGTATAGTATTGCAAATCAAATTTGAAAGTTGGGGATTTTTGAGCATGGGTTATCACTACAAGAAAATGCGGATTTAATGACAACTATCCAGTGAGCTAGGGAGGTATATATTGTTGCTGAAAGTAACTGATCAGTGACAAGAAATTTTTATTGTCACATATAAATAGTCATCACGTCTCACTAGTGACAAGAAAGTATATTGTCACAAAATTGGACTTTTCAGTGACGAGGTGTTTTTGGGTCGTCACTGAATGTTGTCACTAAATAGGTCAAAATATTTCACGCAAAATACACTGGACTTGGCGCGCTTCGAAAATAATATGTAGTGACAAGATTTATTATACCATAACATAAAATAATATGTGACAACTAAACTTGTCACATAATCACTTTTAATTAAAAATTAATATTGCCAATAATATATAACATATATTCATAACTTTCTTAATTTAAAAAACCCAAACTACGCACTAATTCTCTCTCCACAGCGTTTCTCTCTTCTCTACAATATTATGCTCCTCGATTCTTCTCTCAAATCAAAGAACCCGAGACCTTGATTCTTCTCTCAAATTAAAGAACCCTAGACGACGAAGATAGTGATCTCGCCACCACGACCAAGAGATCTCGCCACGGATTATGAGCAAGAGATAGTGATCGTGACCTTGAAGCCTAGACCATCATAATGCACAACCAAGGATTCTGCTGCAGGTAATTAAGATTTTTCATCTTCTCTCCAATGTGTATTTCATACATCTCTTATGGATTTTTAGTTTCTACACTACAACAATCTGCACTTTTCTCGGCGTTTTTTCCCGGCGCATAAAAAAACGCGTGGAAAAGTATAGCTTTTGCCGCAAAAGCTTATTTCGCCGGAAAAAGTATAATTTTCTTGGCGATATTTATTCGCTGACAAATGTCACATTTTTACGGATGTTTTTTTATTTTCGCTGACAAAAGTCTCATTTTTTCTGACGTATTTTTGTTTTCGCAGGGAAAAGTCCCTTTTTTTTTCCCTACGTATTTTTATTTTTACCGGAAAATGTCCCCATTCCAACACACCCCCCCTCCCGAGATTTCGGACTCTCCCCCCCTTGTCCCATTTTATGTCGCTAATCCCCATCCCGCTCTCACTCTCTCCCTCTCTGGCCCTGGCCCTGGCCCTCGATCGCTCATACCCATCCCTCTCTCGCTCTCTCCCATCCTCATTTCCATCCCTCTCTCCCTCTTCCCGGAATCTCTATCTTAGGCAGCGCCCATCCCCCTTCAGCAGGTTCTCTCTGCTCCATCGCCAGACCCATCTCGACCCTCCTATCATGTTCTCCTCTCCATCGTCAGACCGTGCGCAGAATCGCCAAATAGGGTGAGGGAATAGCAAACCACTACCCAAAGGACTCATATCCACCTCCCCATTCATCTAATCAGCCATTCGATCATTCTTCTGCAACAGGCTACTACCCATCTCCACTACTAGTCAATGGAGTTGCTGCCACACTGTTTCTGTGATGTTGTTGGTGCTGCTGGTGTGTGACCCAGGTAACTCAAATCCCTTTCTTCTTATTCTCCTTACTCTTCTCCTTTCTACCTTGTTATTTATTTATTTTTTTCATTTGCTGGGCTTGGCATTGGAATGCCAAACGGAGGTTGAAGGGGGCAGAGGGGAGAGTTTGGACATCGATCGACTGGGTTCAGCTCGGATGAAGGGGATTTTTGGTATTAGGTGTCAGCGTCAGTGATTTGGGTTTCAGGGTTTTTGGGTTCTTAGGTTCGTTTTTTACTTGGATTTATTGGGGATTTGAGGCCGGATTTCAGTTGACGATGGATAGAGATTGTGTGTGGGTTTGATTTTGTCAGGAGTGTGGGAATGGGTTTTGGTGTCTGGAAGCACAATGTTCTTCCTGGCAATAGGAACCACAAAAATTGTGTGTGCTCTTCTTCTTCTTCTTATTCTTCTTCTTCTTCTTCTTCCAGTAGTTTGTTTGAGTGATTTTTCAATTATTCTTATCTGGGGTTTTGTGTATTGGTAGGTTGCCTGACATGTTGGTGCCCATGCATCACTTTTGGGAGAATTACAGAGATAGTGGATAGAGGATCTACTTGTAAGTGCTTCAAATGTTTTGGGCAGTCTCTGTTTCTGTTAATTTTTATAGTAACTGTATCATGGGAACAAAAATCATGTGTGTTAATCAGAGTGGGCACGTAGTCGAACATCAGATCTCAAATATCTTATTAATTAGATCAATTGGGTCTACAAGTTTAATGATTTTTAAGTTTATTTTTATTGCCTTTCATCGAATAATAGCCAAATTAAGGAAAGGTGTGGGTTTGACTTGATCATAGGGTGATGATTTTTTTTTCAAAAACAACAGGATCTTTAGTGCCAACATAGAGGTGGCAATTGATTTGAATGGTTTGAAGGGTTTGAAAGGTCTCCACCTGTGACCTGATCTACCATTGTGTGAGAATTTGGGGATCGTCTTCTCTCAATCCTTGCTGTTGTTTGTGCTCGTGGTCTATATTTGGGTTAGATTGGTTTAGGGAAAAAACCAGGCGCCACGGCCCACCACTCTTATTTTCTTGCATATTTTGGATTGATTTCTTATTTTGGGTTGACTTCTTAGAATTCATAGAATTCATAATTTTCTTGCATCTCATGGATTGTTTCATGGAGTAGATGGACGCGGTTTCTAACTCATCCAAAGAGCATTTATTTGATGTTGTTCAGAACCATTTCATGGCTCAGGTAGCCTTTTGTTCTTGTATTTGTAGTTTTGGTTTTCTTGAGTTACTTCTACATGTTTATATCATTCTAAAGCATTTCTTTTGCATTAATAAAGTTCTCTTGGATAAAAGGCACCTCTAGTAGTCTAGTGTTGTTGTTTGAGTTTCAAAAACTAGAAAAATTAAAACACTCATGTATGTATGCAACCATAACATGAATGTTTTTGTCCAAGATACACTGGTTCTTGTTCCTGTTTTTCTCATTTCAGGTCTTTATAGTATGATTTTTCTTTTGATATTTACTGCATGATATGAAATCTAAATGCTTCCTCTAGTGGTCTTTAAAGCAAGTGGAAGAGGTGGATGTTATCTTCGAGTTTGCTCGTGTTGCAAAGAGACTGAAGATGGAACAAAGCCACTTCCTTAAAGAAAGATGACACATTGGGTGGTGATGAATCAGTAGCCATCTCTTACCTTTTCTAATTTTTTTTTTAACCTTTTTCTTTTTGGTAAGTTGAGGATGATTTAACTGGTCTTTTGAGGTTATACATGATTAGCTAGGTGATCATGTTTAAGAGTTTCTGGTATGTGGACTTCATTGGTTGGTTAGGTATTGTACAATATCTCATTTAAGTACTGACTCATAATTATTTTGGTAATATGACTTGATATTCCTGTCCTTGTGTATGTTGTGCTCCAATTTTATTGGATGTATCCGAAGAGACTTGTGTGTTCTGTTGACACAAAGACAGAGTAATTTCATTTTAGTGTTGCCAATCCGGGTGGTGATTTGATCTAACTTTTTGGAGTATAATGAAAATGTCCTTACCTTGAACTGAGATATTGTCTGACATTGATCCGAATACACATTTATTTCCACCAGCTCACATCTGGGAAGGCCAGAAATGGGCTTGCTCTCCTTGGTTTACAGATGGCAAGGCTGTAAGTAATTTTATTATCTCGAGTTGTAGTATATTCAATTGGTTGTTTATTCAATCCAATTATTTCTTTGCGCTTCCCTGTTTTTCTACGTTGCTGGTGTTGTCACTGTTCTTAACAGTGGCATCTATATTGTCTTGGTGTTTTGTTCCCCGCTTCTTGAAGCTAATGATACAATTGTCTTCTCAAGTGAGTGGTTGTCAAAGTTCCACTCTGAAGATTTTTTATTTATTGATTTTCTATTGTGATATCATTGAGAAGACTTATTGATATAAATTTGAGAAGATCATATAAGTAGAACAAAATTTTCAGATTGTTGCTGCGATTTTCATTTTGTTTGTCTTAGCATAAAAGAAATGAAATGCAAATGTTCAATGATACTATCCCACTTGTCCAATCAATGTAAAAAGGGAAAAGGCTAATGTTCTTGTTGTCAATTATATTATCTGAGCATGATTTGGATTGGTGTAAATCTTTCTGTTGAATGATGTTATGAAGTCTTTTTACATGAATTGTGGAGCCCGCACAGAATCCATGTTGAAATTGTTGCATTGGGGTTGTATCTTTCGTTTCTTCCAATACAATCCACTCAGTGAGATTCTCCAATTGCAATGTCAAAAGGTTCAAGTGCGCATAAATACAAAACTTGGCCACCAAAAGAAGCGATGTGTCAAGCTTAATTTGCATCAAATTATACGTTAACTATTTTCATGCTTGATTCTATTTGTATGTATATATCTTTAAAATCATGTTCCTTTGGACCTTTATCAGCTCCTTTCATTTGGCGGCTTTTTTTTTTTTTTTTTTTGTCTTAGCACACTTCTTTTTTTATTTGAAGCTTTTGTAAATTACATGATGTGCTTGTTCAATGAGTTAAGACTTTGTGCTGGTTTGCAGACAAATGAACTCTATCAGCTAGCTTATGTGGCATTTTGCCTGTTCTTAGCTTGGGTAAGAACAAACAAACTCCTTTCTTTTTGTTGAGATCAAGCATCTGTAGTATCTTTTTTTTACTAGTATCTTTTTCCAACTGACATCGGGAAATATTGTTTTCCTTAACCCAATGATAGGACCCAAAGGGTCAAAAACTACTGTGACAACAGAATATAGTGACTGCCGTTCCTTGACTTAGGATAAAACAATGGAAACAATGTTTGATCTCCTTCAAATAGAGTAGTTCTCAATGCACTAACATACCACTAAAATGAGATAATGAACAAGAAGAAGGGGAAGTAAATAAAAAGGCTTCACACAGAAGCTTATATCACTAAAATTGACTGTCCAACATGAACTACCTTGACTGTCAACTACTAACATACATATATAATGCTCCGACCTCTGAAAAACCTACTACTATTATAACTCTTTGTCTAACCAACAACCTGCAATGACTTCAAAGTTGTCCTGGGATATTCTTGTTTAGAGTAGAATAGTCAGGAAAGGACAAACTTGAGAATAAGGTGGAAGAACTTCAAACGGATAAAACTTGCTTCAAATGCATCTACACAAAGTCACTCAAGATATGTATATTTTTCATTTATAGGAAATATACAAGTCCCCTGTCAGTTACAAAAACTTGCTTCAAATGCAAATGATCATATCCTATATTTTTTACATGGGTTACTATAGCATGTGAAGAGGGGGTTTCATCATCTATAGGTGTGATTCTTCTTGTAGGCATGGATTTAGTATCCTGATTCCCTTTCAAACTAATATGAAAACCTAGTCATTTCTCTGTTTTACGTCTGTTCTTTTTACTTAATTATGTGAAGGTTTTCACAAACAACATGGGAAACAAGTCAGAACCCTCTATTAGCAAGTGCAAGGAGAGCGAAAACTGGACTAAAGTTACATTTAAGCCTGACTTGGCTAAATTCAAAATGACTGAACTGGAAGCTGATGTGGTCGCCCTCATGAAGAAGCGAGTCCTGGACTTAGCAGGGTGCCTTGGTAAGTCTGTCAAGGTTGAGTTGAATGGAAAGCGTATACCAGTTAAGTCCTTTCTTGATTACGTCGATCTCTACCTGAAATCCACTGCAATGTCCAGGGGTGAGGAATCCCTTCCAAGGTTTGTCTCACAAAATTCTGAATCACCATTATCTTGGTTCTATAATTCTATTTTTTTCTCATCCTCTTAGGTTGTATGAAACTGATTTCTCTGTCTTGGTGATTCACTCACCAGGGTTACAGAGAAAGTTAATGACAGGTGGGAAGTTTCTGTAAGCCTGAGTGATGGGCACTTCCAACAGGTACTCATGAGTATTAATCTGCTTCTATCAAATGTTCCAACAAGTCAGTTTTGGATCGAAGTGTGAGCTTTCACCAGAGTTCCTAAAGAAGGGTTAGTTTCTTTGTACTTCCACGTCCCTCCCATCGCTCTTTCCCTTCTTTCCCTATGTGGAAAAGATTTGAAGTGTTCTGACAGTTCCATGTTTCAATCTTATCATTCAGTGGCAAAATCAGGAGTTGTGGATAATCTTCTTTCATGGGTTGATTTCAAGCAAAACAAAGAATTGAAGAAAATTGATGGGACAAGGACTGGGGGGAGGATTAGTGATATTAAAAAAGCTGGAAGAAGCTAATTTGGCTGGTAAGGCAAAAGCTGGAGAATGTACCTTGATCAATTTGTTCCATACATTTTGGTCCATCTTTCTTAGTGGAATTTGTAACACCAATTGTGAAGGTGCGTGTTAACCGAACTACTGACTTAATGCAAATTCATGTTGAGCATAATCTTGTGCAAACCAATAAGTAAGAAGAATGACTAGTGGATCTAGGTACTTAAACAAATGTTCACATCTGGGCACTAGCTTCTGTAATTTATGTGGATCCATGATGAATGATAATGCATTGAGACCTGTAAGATACAATAGTTTGAATTTCGAAAGGTGGAAACATATTCCTATGACAATTCATTTCAATTTCAGGACTTCATAACTGCCATGTCTTTGGTTTTTTTGTTTTTTTTTTTTCATACTTACAATGATTGTTGTGTAGGCAACACATAACAAAATAAAAAAAGTCTTGTCATTTTACACCATGCCGGAGTTTGAATCATGGAAAGAAAGCTTCGGAGACAATGCGAAATCCTGGTCTACTAAGTACTATAAGGTTTGTCGACAACAAGTGTATATATACTCAAGAAAAAATGCACTGATCCCAATATTTTGGATATTGAATTTCTATTGATTCTGTTCCACTCCTACAGGGTTTGGGTACAAGCACATCAGAGGAGGGAAAAATGTACTTCAAAGATATTAAAAACCACATGAAAGAGTTTGTGTGGGAGGATGAACAAGATGGTGACTTAATTGAGCTGGCATTCAGCAAGGAAAAGATTGACGCTAGAAAGAACTGGCTCCGCCAATTTGAGGTGAAAACCAAATCCAATTTAGAGTTAAAATAAACCTGTCATTGATTGTTTGCTTACAAGTGAAGTGACAGTTATAATGTTTTTGTAGCCGGGAACCTACCTTGATCAGAAGGAGAAGCACATTAAATACAAAGACTTTATCAACAAAGAGCTTGTCTTATTCAAATCTATCCTTGTATATGTTGATCCGACTGTTGTTCATATGACACCAACTGTCTTGAGTAGAAGCTTCCAAAGGAGTTTGATGCGCTGCAGTTTTTCAAGAAAGGATATTTTATCCCTATTTCTCAGCGATGACAAGATCTCAACTGCATTCTGGAAAGAGAACTCTAAGGTATGGAATCTTGGGGCTTTTTTATTTTTGGGTTTTGTTGTTTTAGTTGAAGACATGGGCGTTTCTGAGATTTTATTTTGATGAAAATGCTTGGTTTTTTACTTTTTTTTCTCTTACACTTGAGTATCTGATTTCTTGGGATTTTGAATCATGCCAGACATTCAAATAAAAAATATGTATAATAAACATTTCTTTTACTTTAAAAGAATTTGTTACTTGAAAATGCTCTGCATCATAAACATTTCTACCAGTAAACATACAGGTGCATTACAAAATAATTCATTCAAACAAAGTGCATTACAAAACAAGAGAACTACTTAATTATAATCGATCATGCCAACATATATTAAGAGGGATTTAATGACTGAATTTGCTTTAGAAAAATGTCTACTAGTAAACATATGCAAGACATGCCACATGGATATACGATACGAAAATACCGTGCATCTTAGAGGTTTCTACTAGTAAACATACAAGTATCATATAAAACAAGAGCAACTTTAAGAAAATTGTGGTGATTAAGAAAATTGGTGAGAAAATTAATTAAAAATGCTTTTTGTATTATCTTACCTGTGATGTGTACATATACTCCAAGCAAAAGTGTCACACCCCGAAACCGGGCCCTGCAGTGATCCGATCTCCGGATGCGAAATTTTGGAATAAATTTGAAACTTTTGTTATATTTCCCAAGATCCGCGTGAATGAGGATAATCAAATTCCATCACGATCAGAGTATATTTTCGCGGAAGCTAAACATGGTGTTACGACTCAGAATCCGTGGCCATCGGGTTCCGTGTCGCACGCAACCAATATCATAAAGCCATCACATAAGCAGACTGGCACAAATCATAATCCAAAGAACACTGAGCTGGTAGTAACAAGACTATTTATTTCCCACATATTCAAATTACAATTAACAAATGTCTTAATTACAAACCCAATGAAAAAGGCTAACAAAGCCATACAAAAATATCCGACTAAATAACATACTACCCCAAGTGATTTTACGAGCTCCGGTGCCAAACTTGACATCTAGATGATATCAATGAGCAGCCTCTTACGTCAGACCGGCGGTCCCACCGCCTCCTCCGATCAAACACACCTAAAAACAAAAAGAGAGGAAACTGGCACCAAACAAACAAGGTCAGACGCGACGGTCTGGCAAGTAAATAAACAAGTAATATGAAACAAAAGGACATTCATAAAACCTTATAGAATCATTGTAAAACCATTTAAAGAGTCTAAACGGTAATAGCAATAAGTCATGATAAAACGATCGAAAGACCGAACATAAATATCAAAGGAAAAATAGATGATCAGACTCTGAGCATAAATATCTTGAAAAGATAACAGCCTACGTAAAACATTTAATAGTTGGAAATACATCTCAAATCCTGAATAATAGCGACAATATGATAAATGATCGATTTCATAAACATTAACAAATTTAAAGCATACAGAGTATAAACAAACAAGAATCATAAAGCAAAGAAATAAACAGATAAAACATTGGCAACCACACGTAGCTATATTCTCCTATTACCGAAGTAACAAGAGCAGACAGAACCGTAGCCACTACACGTGGGACCAGAGATAGAATCAGAACCGTATCCATACAAATGGGACCGACAGATCAAAATCAGAACCGTAGCCACTACACGTGGGACCGGCAGATAAGAACCGTTGCCATGGTCGATACATTCAGAATCCAAGCTGCAGCTGGTGGACAAATTAAAGATCCAAGCCGGGTGATCAGCCCGACAAGGGGACCTAAGCCTAGTGGTGCCTTTAGTTTTGAAAACTTGAACCAATACAAATCAAAATACTAATCCCTTTTGGCTCATGGGCTCACACCACCGGGCTTTGGCCTCATCTCGCCTCGAGGTTTTATTTTTGAAATCATAGTCTCTTTGGCTCATGGGCTCGCACTACAAAGCTCTGGCCCCGTCTTGCCTCGAGGTTTTATTTTCAAAATACTAATCTTATCGATGAAATCCCGAATGTGGCGAACCACTCTAATCTCCTTTCAAATCGATTCGGAGAAACATACGAATTTCCATGGTAAACCGCTCAAATACACATCAAAGTGATTTGTATAAAATCATACGATCAATCCATTCGAACATGGAAAACCACATGATTTTATAACAAATCACCGATGCTATTCAAATTAGTTTACCGAAGAATACAAATACATTCTCTGACTTGAAATGGAATGGAATAGCGTAGAATGACTTAATGACTTACCAAGGAACCACCTCAATGCACATTTAACCTTTAAACATTGATTAATAAAAGAATATGTTTGATGCCAATGAAAATCCACAACATTTAAACGATAAAGTGCGCATTGAGACTCGAAAGATTCCCGGGTAATTTCCCATATGCTCATTCTCACCTCATTCCCATTCCCATTTCATAATTTTCCAAGCATCACAAGTAATCCCAAAACTCTTAAAATCAGGCCACAACTGGCCTTAATCCAAGCCCAAAACAGTCTACTCATTTAGTCCAAAACAGCCCTTTAAACATGGCCCAAATAGTCCAAAAACTGACCTTGAATGGCCCACAAAACAAGTTTTAAAACAGCTCAAAACTAAACCTTGAATGGCCCACAAAACAAGTTTTAAAACAGCCCAATATCAGGCCCTGAAATGGCCCAATGTCAGGTCTTGAAATGGCCCAAAAAAATCAGGTCTTAAAACAACCCAAGCAGGCCTTGAAACAGGCCCAAACAGCCCACAAAGTTGACCCAGAACCGGGCCCTGAACAGACCTCCCAGGCTGGGCTGGGCTCGCTCGAGCGACCCAAGGTCCGCTAGAGCGGAGCCCAGACAGAGCCTGGTCCGCTCGAGCGGACTGGGCTCTGTCCAGTCCGGCTCGTTGAGCATTTCTCCCATTTTTTTTCCATCATTTTGATTCTTTTTCATTCCCAATCCTTCATACATATTTCATAGATCATTTGGACCCTTCCTTGACCTTCCAAACTCATCAAATCACCATTCATTAGCAATCTAATTAACCAAACAAACACTTTTAAATCAAAGTTTTCCCCCTTTCTTTGAACACCATACTTAACACAAAGAAGACAAATTTTTCTAAATGACCAAAGTGGAAACCAAATTTCCAACTCCTTGCACAACAACAACGTAAGTGGAAATCAACATAACAATGCTTCATTCATTCAAAGCAAATCCGTAAACCATGAGGAATTAGAACATAATAAGAAAAAGCCATGAAACCAAACAAGAGAAATGAAACCATCATATTAATTGAAAATCCCACTTGCCTTGATCAAGAGAAGATGTAATTCACTCCAAGATGGTGCTCTTAAAGTCCCAAGCTCCAAAATCACAAAACCCCCAAAATAGCTCAAAAAGAAGCCCTAGAAACCAACCATTTTTAAATTTCCATGAAAACTCTTTGCATATATAACAAAAACATTCTAAATGATTTGGAAAACCAAGATTTGAAGAAAGAAATCCATTGCTAACCTTTTTGAAGCTTAAACAAAGAAAAAGAGCTTGAAAGAGGGATCTTCTCTAGCTCAAATCTCTCAAAAATGGCATCTAAGGGAAGTTTGGAAGATGGGGAAGAAGATGAGGAGATCATTCCTCCATTTAGCATCAAAGAACAAGAGACACATGAGGAGAGAGGAAGGGGCTGGGAGAAGAACCCTATCTCCTCCCCTTTGTTGCAGGAAAAAGGAAAAATGGGAGAGAAGAGAAACCCATTGGTGGTTTTATAAGGTTAAGTGGGCTGGGCCCCATGGGCCCCAATCTTCACAAGGCTGAAACTAACATTTGTGGATTCCGAATGAGATCGACGAAGAAGACAAAAACGATCAGTGAAATTTCTACTTTCCAAAAAGTATATTTTCCCCAATTTCTGAAATTTTCGAAATTCATGGACAGATTTAGTGTGGAAAGTCAGTTTTGCCCTTTTTTCTCGAAAAACGCATTTTCTGATCATCAAATCATAATGGTCAAAACATGAAAGTTGTTAAACTTCATAAAATGAGTCAAAATACACCGAATTCAGAATTTTTAGAAATCAGAAGTAATTTCTCATAAAAATACATATCATATAAATCGGGTCAAACTAAAGTCAACGGTCTTCAAAATCTCCAAGGCTATGGAAAAATCCAGTCAAACTCAAAAACAAAGTCAAACCAACTCAACCTCACTTAAAAAGCTAAACCATGATTAAAACAACACTAAACAGAGAAATTGGGGGTCGGGGTCTTACAAAAAGGCAGTGGACCAGGAATATGAAATGATGATTTTGTAGTATGTGTATCAGGTGACACTAATAGAAGTAGTATATAAATTAAGTATTTTGAGTGAAATTGCAATCTCATAGGTGGTGCTCATTTATTTAATGGAATTCATTTATTTTTTTCCATGGATTTAAGGACAAGTCTTCATTTATTTAATGAAATTCATGCTCTAGATGATAGTTTTGAGGTCATTTCTCTTGTTTGTTTTGATTGACAGATGCATAGCAGCTCAATCTTTGACAATGTGAGTAGCAATCTAGTAATTTCTTTAGTTTTTATTGTTTTAAGAAATTATTTCTCTTTTCATATCATTAGGATTCTTTACAGGTGGAGTGCTCAACTAACAACTGAACATTTGATACTTTACAGGTGGTTTGTGGGAAACGCGCAGGAGCCTTTACATGCTTGCTTGATGAAATGGGAAGATATGACTCCCCTGATGCTTCCATATCTGGTGTAAAATCAGATTTCAAGGTCTCGTCACTTGGAGAAGTGTATTCATTATTGGAAGTAAATTTCGAACTGTCTCCTTGATCCCAAATTTTTTCGACAGTAGTGGATGCTATGATGTTTGAATACTTCAAATAAGCAATATACCATGTCATATTTTTAGGAAGGCAACATATGAATGTTCTTCAAGCTTGATTTATCTTTTCTTGCTCTTTTATATTTGATAAGTAATATATGTGGAAGGGAACAAAGAAGAGGTTTTGATAAGTAATATATGTGGTAGGTAACTTTGCGAATAAATCACAACGGAAGAAGACGAAAAGTGTGTGAATCTTGTAAATGAGCAAACAAGAATTCCCTCATTGTTTTGGTATTGATTTGAATGGATGATCATTTTCATGTATTTTTTTTCCCATGGCCTATCTAGCTTGTATAGACTGCAAGTCCAGTGTATGTGTTTTTAATTGCAGGTCAAGTGTTTATTTGTAGGTTCTATACACATTTTTTATTTAAGTTTATTAATTTGTATTTGTAGCAATAAAAAAATGTGGATTTAATTTTTTTAATTAAAAAATAATTAATATTTTTTATAAAAAAAATTAAGGCGCGTCTTGCGAGCCGTAAATTGAAACTCGCCAATTTTTTAATGGCCTGCATTTGCAAGTTGTAAAAATATATATTTAATTACAGCTTGCATTTGGAGCCGTTAATCAGATTGTACACAACCCATTTATAGCCCACAAATGCAAGCTGTATAAAATATTTTTCATTTTAAGTATTCACGGCTTACTATGTGTGCCATAAACTTAAGCACACCAATGCTTTAACGGCACTCATTTTGCGTCGTAAAAGTTTAGTATTTATGGCTTTGCTTAGGAGGCCATAAATCTGGTCTAAAAAGTCCTAAGAGCATCATTTTCGGTGTGCATTGATCCTACTTATGGCCTGTATATGTACGCTGTAATTACATCGAATCTTTTACGACACAACCCCAGTGAGTCGTAAACTTACATTTACGACGTGCATTACACGCTGTAAAAGCCCTGAAATGGAGTAGTGGAAGGAGTCCAAAAACCAATCTACTATACGAGCAAGATCCTGCTTGATGCCGAGACCAGATACCTTTTGCTGGAGAAGCTTGCGTTGGCACTCGTCAGTGCCTCCCGCAAGCTCTCCCATTATTTTCAATCCCACACTATTGTGGTTATCACGGAGCACCCACTCTGATCTGTATTCAAGAAAGCTGACTTTTCAGGGCGAATCTCAAAATGGGCAGTCGAACTGGGGCAGTATGACATCCAGTACCGTCCCCAGACTGCGATCAAAGCCCAAATTCTGGCAGACTTCATTGTAGAGTTCGTCTATCCAAGTTCGGCTTCGACCCAGCCCGGCACCGAACTGGGGGGCATAGGGCATGAGCAGGAAGTCACCGAGGTCGAACAATTTTCTCAGAGCCAAGTTCCTGTCTCGGCATGGAAGGTCTTCGTCGACGGCTCGTCCACCTCCAAGAGAGTTGGCGCCGGCATAGTCTTCCAATCGCCAGAGGGACTGGTCATAGAGCAAGCCTTCACTTTGGACTTCAAAGCGATGAACAATGAAGCGGAGTACGAAGCTCTGATAGCATGGCTGAATAGCGCCCGAATCCTCGGAGCCCAACAATTGGTGGTCTTCAGCGATTCACAACTGGTAACTAGCCAGCTCACTGGAGACTACCAAGCCAGGGACGACAGGATGGCGGCCTACTTAGCCCTCGCAAAGAAACTGCTCTTTCACTTCCAGACAGCCGAGGTCAGGCAAATCTCCAGAGATACCAACACGTATGCTGATGCGCTTGCAAACCTGGCCTCCGCTGTCGAAGCGAGAAAGAAAAGGACCGTTGAGGTCGGATCGATATCGAGATCAAGCCCAGAACTCCACTCATCACGGCAAGTCATGTGCATTGATCTCGGCCCAAGCTGGATGGACCCAATCATCTCTTACCTGAAGGACAACCAGCTCCCCGAAGACAAGAATGAAGCCCACCGAATCAGACTCAAGGCAGCTCGGTTCTGGCTATCTCCTGAAGGCAAACTCTACAGAAAATCCTTCACTGGAGACACCTGATGAGGAAATTAATCAGTGGATTAATGAAAATGACAATGAGAATAATGGTAGTCAACATGAAGATCAAAATGTAGAATTTCATCCTTCAAATGTTGATGATCCGAGTAATTGGGATAAGATAATGGATTAGAATTTACGAGACTTTTTAGTAGAAATGGGTCCTAAAAGAAGAGTTGACGATGCCAATTTTCCTAAAGATGATCTTAATAGACACTTCTCTTCCACACACTACATCCGGCATTTATCCAATGGAGAGAAACATGATAGAAAGTGGCTTGTATATTCGGATGTTTTGGACAAATTATTTTATTTTTGTTGTAAGTTATTTAAGGAAGAGGGGAACAAGACTTTATTAGCTAATGATGGACTTGGTGATTGGAGAAATATTGGTAAAAGGTTAAAAAGTCATGAAAGTAGTAATGAGCATCTCATGTGCATGAGTAAATGAATTGAATTAGATATGAGATTGCACAAGAATGAAATCATTAATAAATGCGTGCCAGAACAAATCAGTAGAGAGAAAGAACATTGGAAAAGAGTGTTGTGAAGGATAATGACTGTGGTGAAAATACTTGCAAAAAGTAATTTAGCTTTTCGTGGGGACAATGAGAAGACTTATCAAGAGAGAAAGATAGCTTTATTAAGCATAATTGAAATAACTACCGAATTTCATCCAACAATGCCAGAGCACCTTCGGCGAATTGAAAGTGGTGAGATTTATTACCATTATCTTAGCCACAAAATTCAAAATGAATTTATACAATTGTTAGCATGTGAGATTAAGAATGCAATCATTGCAAGAATAAAATAAAATAAAATATTTCTCGATTATACTTGATTGTACTCCGGATGTAAGCCATGAAGAACAAATGTCTCTTGTGATTCGTTGTGTGGATGTTTCAACAAGTCCAATAAAGGTGGAAGAACTCTTTTTAGAATTTTTAAATGTGGAAGATACAACGGGGTTAGGGCTTTTCAATGTACTTTAAGAAGCGTTGAATACTCTTGAACTTGATTTTGATAATATAAGAGGACAAGGATATGACAATGGATCTAATATGAAAGGAAAACACAAGGGTGTACAAAATAGGGTACTCAACATAAATCCTCGAGCATTCTATACACCATGTGGTTGCCATAGTCTTAACCTTGCACTTTGTGATATGACTAACTCTTTTCCTAAGGCTACATCTTTCTTTGGAGTGGTACAACGAATATACTTATTGTTTTCATCTTTGCCAAAGAGGTGGACAGTGTTGAAAGATAATGAAGATGGTCTCATGGTTAAGCCATTGTCGGAAACACGTTAGGAAAGTCGTGTGGAAAGTGTTAAAGTTATAAGATACCAAGCCCCACAAATAAGAGATGGTTTAGTTGAATTGGCCCACACTACTGAAGATCCAAAAATATAGAATGATGCAGAGTCCTTAGCAGAACATGAAATTGGCAGTTTTGAGTTTTTAGTTGGCATGATTATTTGGCATAATCTATTATTTGCTGTTAATTCCGTTAGCAAGGTTTTTCAAAACAAAGACATGCACATAGTTGTTGTTGTTGATCAGTTGAAAGGGCTTATTACATTTATTGAAAAGTATAGAGAAACTGGATTTATAGAGGCCATGATTGACGTTAAAGAGGTTGTAGTTAGAATGAATGTTGAGCTGGCATTTCAAGAAAAACGAATCATATATAGAAAGAAGCAATTTGACAAGAACAATAATAAAGAGGTGAGACACAGTCAGCTCAAGAATCTTTTAGAGTAAAGTATTTCTTATATATTATAGATCAAGATCTTTCAATATCACTTCAAAGCCGGTTCGAACAGTTTCAAGTATATGAGAAAACTTTTAGATTTTTATTTGATTTGAAGGATTTAAATGCTACCAATGATAAAGCTTTGATGTCCTATTGTGCTAATCTTGAAACTTTTTTGAGCAAGGATGCGCTTTCTGATATTGATGGGAGAGATTTATTTTCAGAATTGAAAGTGTTGAAAGAAGTTTTGCCGAAAGAAATAACAAATCCAATTGATGTGCTTAATTATTTAAAGGTGATGGATGATTATTTTCCTAATATATGGATTGTATATAGAATATTGCTAACTATACCAGTTACAGTTGCCTCTAGGGAAAGAAGTTTTTCAAAGTTAAAGTTGATCAAGTATTACGTTCAGTCAACCATGTCACATGAAAGATTGAATGAATTAGCTATGTTGTCAATTGAGAAGGCCATAGTTGATAAGAATGATTACGTAGCTTTGATTAGTACATTTGCAGCAAAAAATGCTAGAAGAGTAGTGTTTAAATGAATTTGAAGTGATGTAATGACTATTGATTTTTCTATATATATATGTTTTGAATTTTGGTAATGATTAATTTATGACCCATTTTTTTGAAGCTAATTTCCGTATACAATATATAAGGGCCCCCTTTCAAATCTTTGTTTTAGGCCCCAAAAATCTCAGGGCCGGCGCTAATTTTAGATAAGCTTTCCCTTTAATTTTGATTTGAATAAACCTAACTTGGATTCACTTTAACAAACTGAATCCATTTAGGGCTCTTGTTTACAAGCGAGGTAGGATAAAATCCTATTTTATAAAGGCAGTCGATCGCAACGTGGAATAATATAAAGATCAGATCCAAACCACTCATCATCAAAATCATGGCACAAGGTACACTTTATTTAATGCGTAAGTCTAAAGGAAAATTCTATTTGCACCCACCATTTGTGCTGAGCTCACCCACATATGTACAATTCTCTTTAGGTAAGTGGGTGTGCTAAAAAAAAATGTGGGTGCAAATAGAATTTTCCAAATCTAAATCCGTAGATTTGATTTACGTTCCAAACCATATTAGATTCAACATCTCTTCCTCTTTCACGTTGCGAGAGAGACACCATAGTCTTGCCTTGGTTTATAGATGTGAACATCTCTGTCACCAACCTTTTTTATGCTGTATTCACCACCACCTTTGATTTTTTTATGTCTCTTCTATATATATTTTTTTCTGGGGTGGCCCAGTGTCCAGGAACATGTAAGGAGATCAGCTGGAGGGTGCTGTGGGAACAGGTGTTGCTATTTGGAGTTTTAATTTGTGGCTTTTGTTTCCTGATTGCTTCCTTTCAAGTGCTTGATGAATGCACTGTATTTTAGCTAGGCCGTTGAAATGGGAATAGGGACTTGGGGGTTTTAAAATGGGAAGAGGGACTGTGGGTTTTGTTTGAAGTGCGGCATGTTTTTGATCATTCTCTTTGAAGTAGACAAGAAGTCTGGGCATTACAGAGCATGGCTTAACTTCTATGGAAGTGGAAATGGAAATGGAGGTTGAAGATGAAAGAGTGTTTGGTGATGTGATAGATTTTCTAAGAAGGCCTCTACTTGAGAAGGAATTAGAATCGAGATAATGATAGCTTTTTAATTATTTTTTTTTAAACAAGCCAGGCCTTGCAAGCCACAGCCCGGCCCGTTTGACACCCTGCAACCCTATTTCTATGAGTCTACAATTGAATGCATGTGCAATCTAGCCATATGCAGTGGAGCCATGATTTTATCCTTAGGGGCAAGCCATAGATGTGCAACTCATGTAGCCCATTGATGTTGGTCAATTTCAAAGTCAAAGATTGACCTTGCTGACATGGTGCCATTAGGTGCTCGACGGATTAGTAGGTCATGGCATCAGTGAAATGACCTTAACCTACTCAGAAACTTATAATAATTTATGAAACTGGGATGCATTTAGTTGGACTATCACGAATTTGGATTTAACTTAATCCGATTGGCATTAGTCATCATTCATGTAGTAGCCGAAGTGATAAATATAAAACTATAATAGATCTTAATTAGTTATATTTACTCTTCTTTCTTTCTCTTATTCAAACTATATAATAGATCAGCAACGACATTTTGGTAAGTAAGAAAACTGGTCATGCAGGTTGATAGTCTACCAAGGAGAAGGGGTAGGCTGAAGAAATCGTTAATGGAGGTAGTAAAAATGGAAATGAAGACGTGCAAATTATTCGAGGATTTTGCCTATGATAGATCGAAATGGAGAAATGGAATTCATGTAGCCAGCCCCAACATAATAGGGATAAGGCTTTGGTGATGATAATGATAAAAAAGGTACACTCAAAATCACACCCATGTCCCTAATATATTAAGTATAATTGTTTTGTAGAATATATATTGAATAGAGGTTCTTCTTGTGAACGGGTTTGGGATTTTGGTTAGTGAAAACATCCAAAATTGTAGAATTAATAGAGGTTTTTCTTGTAAATGGGTTTGGGGTTTTGGTTAGTGAAAACATTCAAACTTGTATTATTACTTCTATAGGCTAAAAATACATTAGTGCAAATGGGTTTAGATGAAAATGTATACCGTTATTATATAATTGAGGAGTGGTAGTCTAACATTTCTATTCCAAATCTTATTCTAGTCTTTTCCTTGTACCCACTTCTCCTACTCATTTCTACTGTTAGACTCTTGAATTGAGAATATGTATGTACTCATAATCTTCTCTTCTTTTATTATCTTTTGAAAATCTTATGCTCTATCTAAATCAAATTATTGTCGGTAAGTATTTGAAAATGATTTTATGTGATCAAGATTTTTTTAAGTGACCGTTGAAAATATCTTGCAGTTTTTGGTGAACACACCCCTACTTAGCAGAGGTTTATTGTGATAGTCTATTATTAAATGCCTGAGCAGAAAGCAAGTAGCTGCCTTACTGACCCATGATTTGGATTCTCAAGTCATACCTTCGGAATGACCCATGTATATACAGGCTACCAGGTCAGAAATGTAGTTCTGTCAGATCAGGTCCCATGTAAACTGACCAGAGCTTGTGACAGAAAATATAGATATAGAAGTTATGGTTGTTGATATCTTAAAGATCTTTTAGAATAGTATTAAATAATGATTAGGTGATTAGGCTCAATTTGAGAGACAATTTCTGGTTAATATGATTAGATTAGATTGAATTATGAATATTGTAATTAAGCTAAATTGAGAGATTATCTATCAATTTGACCTAATCATAATAATAATAATATTAATAATAGGGAAATGATTTTGGCACTCCCTTTTCCCCCCTTTTTGATGGAGGCACTCCAAAATTTTGTGAAGGAAAAGGAGAGCCTTTACAAAAAAAAGGAGTGCCAAAATCACTTCGCTAATAATATTCTAAAAGATCTTAAAGATATATATATTTGCAACCATAACTTCAATATCTACATTCTCTATCACTTCAAGCAGCAGAAGCTCTCTGCTGGCTTTTACAATGAAGTGGACCACATGACCTGATTCTGACACAAACAAAGAGAGGGATTTGTAGGGATGAAAATGGAATTGTTAGATTTGATCCGGCAAGACACATGTTCGATGGGCCATATCTTGGAATTTTATGAATCCAAATCGGGCACAAGTACCTTGAAATGTTTGACTCATTAAAAAAGTACAAATTACGTTCCATAGCTTTAATAATGACTCTCTCTCTCTCTCTCTCTCTCTCTCTCTCTCTCTCTCTCTCTTCCTTGGAATTCTATCATCAAATCACTAACAAAATTTCATTGAAGAGACTCTATAAATAATCACTCCACGAAGGAGAATGGTTAAATACAAACACCCATCTCCAATCGAAACATAAAGTATGGCAGAAGAAATGCATGCATGCAATACGTAGATGACTTCTACTTCTCAGCTATGACCAACGATGAGGAGCTCTTCCCAATCTCAGATGACAAATACGCAGAAGAGCTACAGCTCCAAGAGGTGCTTATGTCCTCTATTCAACCTCACCAGTTCTCCAAAAACCCAACAAAAAGCCTCAAGCGAGTCAAGAAAGAAATCGGAGAATTTTCACAAAACACCTGCGACATCTGCGTGGAAGAAAAATCAAGGGACGAGATGTTCAGGAGCAACAAATGTTGTCACCTCTTCTGCTCCAACTGCATAAACAGGCATGTCGCAGCCAAGATCCAAGAGAACATAACAATGGTGAGTTGTCCCCAGGTGGGATGTAGAGGTGTTTTAGAGCCCCAAATCTGCAGACCCATTCTTCCAAAGGATGTGTTCGAGAGGTGGGAGAATGCAATCCGTGAGTCGATTGTTCTGGGGTCTAAGAGGATTTACTGCCCTTTCAAGGACTGTTCGGCTCTTTTGGTTGATGATGGTGGTGTTGATGTGAGGGAATCTGAGTGCCCCAACTGTAGGAGGCTTTTCTGCGCGCAATGTATGGTTCCATGGCATTCGGGTGTGGGATGCAAGGAGTATCAGAAGTTGGGTGTTGATGAGAGAGGGAAGGATGATTTGAGCATGATGGAACTCGCTAAGAGCCAGAAGTGGAAGAGGTGTCCCAGATGCAATTACTATGTGGAGAAGACAGAGGGCTGTTTGCATATCACTTGCAGGTTGGTCGGTCTGTCAACTATCTTCTTCTTTACTTTTGTGCCGCTGCTGCCGCAACAAGAGTATTCCGGAATCGGTGGATTTCTCTCTCGAGGAATCCAACATTCTCCTCTAGGCCCGGGTGTTCATGGCCTGGGCTAAAGCATACCTGTGCCTCACCTGTAGTGTAAAAATTAGGCCTGAGCCCGCCCATTTAATAAATTGGATCGGGCCAAACTGGCATTTTTATTACTTTTGTGGGCATTTGACCAATTGTTTGGATTAATTAAATTAAATTACATGCATTTCTTCTACTAGTCGGGCTTTGGGCTTTCTATCGCTTAATTCAAGTCCGGCCCAATTATTAAACGGGCCATAATCACATATCCAAGCTCGGCCCATGAACACCTTTACATATTAGGGTGTTCATGGATCGGGCCAGCCTGGCCCAATCCCCGCCCACTTGAGGCGGTGCTTGGGCCAATGTTTTTTTGTACTCGTGCTGGGCTCGGATGTTTTATTTAGACCTTTTTAATAGATGCGCTGGGCTTGAATTTAGTGGTAGAAAGCCCAAGCCCAGCCCGAATATAAAATAGATTACTAGAACGTGTTCAAGAGGGGACTCAAAGGCATTACATCTCGAAGGTGCCTATGTTTCACCACAACTTGAATTCATAGAAAAAAAAACTATTTTATTTTTATCAAGTAAACAAGGGCTGGACCCGGGCTTACTCATTTTCAGACGGGCCGGGCTTGGGCCAGCCTCTCAAGTCCCGATTTGGGCGTGGGCTGGGCCTGGACAAGAAATTAGAAGTCGGGCTGGGCCTGGATATTCTTGAGCCCAGCCCAACTCGAATGATAATGTCCTAATTTAATTTCCGGATTCACAAATGTTAAAGGTTGTCTGAGCTTTTACTTGGTAATGGATGGCAACTTCCTCGTACACTTCCGGCAGAGGTGAAAGATTACCTCATTCAGCAGGCCTCCATTATCCAATCCAGAGATCCTTCGGTCTTCGACCTTCTCTCCTGGAAAGGAAATCACTCAGGGCCTGTTTGGATAGGCAAAAAATAGAGTAGAGTGAAGTTAAATGGGCGCTAACTGTCTAAAATTTCAACTCTACCCCGTTTGGATGAGTCTGGCCTAATAGATGAAGTAATGTTGTGAGGCATATGTACTCCATTTCACTTCAACTCTAACTACTTCCATTTCCTTGAGTAAAAGTAGATTCTACTTCAAACCTTAACTTCAAAATAAGCATCCAAATGGAGTGAAATGAAGTATTATATTTTAACTTCAACTCACTTCTCTTCACTCCACTCTACATGTAAAATCCGCTTCATTTCATTCCACTCCTTATTTATCCAAACAGGCAAGGATTCTCACTCTCAAGTCTGCCTGGGACACTTTGAGATCTAGAGCTGCTTTAGTTGTCTGGTACGAGCTAGTTTGGAATAATTTTATAAATCCAAGGCTTTCATGTTTCAGATGGCGCCTTCTTCTAAGGAAAACTCCTACAGACATTATAGCCATGTGCAAAGGGAGCAAATTGGCTTCAAGATGCTACTTGTGTCTCATAGATGGAGAATCAGACCTTCACTTATTCTTCTACTGTACTTTAGCCAAGCAGTTTTGGACTTGGGTTCTCAGTCATGGTAGCTCTACAATTCCTCCTTCCTTCTCCCCCTCCTCTGTTTGGTCAGCTTTACAGCAGAATGTAGACGCCAATGGTAGAAAAGCTGCAGCGGTCATCTTCTTCCAAGCCATCAATGTCATCTGGACCCTACGGAATGAGGCTAAGCATCGTAGTAAATCTCCCTCCCTGTTGAAAGCTCAGCTCGTCTTCCTGGATAGTATGGTGGGAATGGTCAGCTCTTATAATGGCAAGAGAATTCCTTCTCACCCAATTTTCAAGACCTTTGGGTGGACTGAATAACTCCCCTGTCTTCTTCTCTTCTGCAGGGTAGAGGTCGTGGAGGAGTGCATGGTTTTTTTGCCTCAGTTTTGCTGTCTGCTGGGTTGTTTCTTTCTGTTTAGATAGGGTGGAAAATCAGTGCTAGATGGTTGGAGATCCTTGGAGCAGTGTTCTATGATTCAGGGAACCTCCTCTCTCTTCCTTGGTGCTGTGTTCTATGCTATTGGGAACCTCATCTCTCTTGCCTTCTTAGTTGCCTTTTCTGGTTATCAGGAAGCAGCTTGGGAAGCTTGCTGCTGTTTTTTTTGAGTTATGCTGCTGGTGTCGTTTTGCCCAGCTCTATTTGGGGAGATGCCTGAGGAGATGTGTTGCTGTGTTTTGTAGTGGTATTGTTTCCAGCCCTCTGGATGAATCAAGTTCTCAGCTGCAGTGGTACTGTCAGCTATAGTGCTAGTAGCCACTGCTGTTGTGCTGATTCTGTGAAGCTTGATTGGCAGTTTTGTTATCCTCGGTGTTGGTGCTCTTTGGAGAAGAGTTTGGTGGTGTTCTTCCTCCTCCCTCTTTCTTTTTGGTCCCTCCTATTTCTGGGAAGGCTTTTTGGTTTTTGTATGTATCATTTTTGCTTCTCTTTGTCCTTTGGGTTTTGCCCTTCTTCTTTTAATACAAATTTACCAATTAGAAAAAAAAAAAAAGGCTCTCTGAGCATTTTGTAAGGTGGATATTAAGAAAGACAGAAATTTCAGGGTAGGATGTTTGAAAAATCACAAATAAAACAGGGATATGCAAATGGTTGAGGGCAGCAAATTAACAATCTGTCAGTGGGTGTCTCTTTCTTCTTTTATCTTTTGTATGAACATCACTCTGCTTAGTTTTTTCTTGCTTTTAATATGCTCTTCTTAAAATATGTTTTCCTGCGGCTGCCATTATTTTGCAGGTGTGGGTTTCAATTTTGCTATGGATGCGGATCAGCGTGGGGTGATACTCACGCGAGCTGCGGATCCAGCTGAGGAGATTGTGAACATGCATGGGAGGTGGTCGTCTCAAATCAATCTATACAAACTTTTGATTTTGAGTGAAGATCGATCAAGTACTACTTTTTTGGTGTTAAGACTTACTTTAAGAGTGAAGGTTACAAGTTGAGGATGTGAATGACACTATCAATATGGGGTGACATTGCCAAAGTTAATATATATTGTGGGTACGGTTATTTAGTCGTCCCTTGGGTGGTGTCTCCTCCATTATTCATTGTTTTCTTTTAACCCTTGACTGTAGAGGTGTACAAAATTACCCGTGACCCGACCCAACCCGGTGACCCAACCCGATCCGTGGGTCAATGGGTGGGTCATGGCAGCAGATTTTTTTGTGCCCGACCCGACCCGTGACCGTGGGTACCGGTTAACGGGTCTAACGGGTCGGGTCACCGGGTGACCCGTGAACCCGTTTTTTTTTTTTTTTTAATATAGAAGACCAAAAAAACTTAAAGTTAATTACCTTTCCCATTCTCTCTCTCTCTCTCTCTCTCTTCCCTCCTTCCTTCTTGTTTGTCCATATGTGTTGTATCCATTCCCACCTACATGCCATGTTAAGCCTCCAATCCAATCTAAAAGTCCGGACCTGTATTTGAAAACATCTTAAAGTCATGTTTATTTTTCATAAAAAAGTCTATCATAGTGGGACCAATTTCTATTAAGGTCAATTTTGGGTGTACATTGAGAAGGGTATTTATTTTTTAGCACCTTGAACTAGGTGAGCCCCACCATTCGTTGCATTGTATAGGTTAATTCAACTCAGAATGTCTCAGATGGATTCACAATGGTTAACATGTGCAAGCTGGTAACACAACATGTAAGCGCAATTCTAGACTCCTAACTGAGACTAATCTAGTTCCAATTGAGTTGGACTGTTGGAGGGTCAAAACACAAGTTTATTGGATTGGATATACCAACAGACTAACGCATCAAATAGCATGAATGGGCTGAACTAGAGCCCTACTTGAAATAAAATAAGAATTTCAAAAAAGATATTATCAATGCATTCAAGCTAATGATCGGCCAAATTAGAGTTCTAAAATCCATACAAGTATACAACATATTTCTTCAACACTATTTCCAAGTATGTTTGCACAATATTTTTATTTTTGGAAATATAAAAAATTAACTATAAGCTGTTTGAATGCTTGGATTTTCATGAAAATATATTTCTAAACATTTTTTTCACAATTTTCTTACTATTTCTTTTTGAGCCGTGACCCGACTCGACCCGACAGTGACCCGACCCAACCAACCTGTGACCCAAACATGTCGGGTTCAGGTGGGTTTTTACCCACATAAACTATGGTCAGGTCGGGTCGGGTTTGACCCGAAACCCGCGGGTTTCGACCCGTGAACACCTATACTTGACTGAATGCATTGTGCAAGAATTATAACAATATAATGCCCCCTCAAAAAGACATGCACCCTGTAAATTCGCCTTTAACCATGCTCCGTCTGTGCTCAGTCAATGTTATAAAGAAAAAAAAAGACATCTTTATATTTCTTAGTCCAATTTTTTTTTAATTAGTCCATATTGGTTAAGGTAAAATCATGTAGGATATTCAATTAGCATCTTTAATCCAAGGAGTCCTACTTCATGGACTGTGGAGACTGAAAGTTCTACACCGCCCTTGTGGAACTACTGGAAGTGAAATTTCAGCTATAGAGCATAATCCCAAAAAAGAAAAATGTGTGGAACGTTGTTTGGGGGCTTTACTAATGGAGTTGAGTGGAGTAAAGGTTATTTTGAAGAAATAATAAAATATAAGTGGGTTATGATGGTATTTTATTTTTAGTTGTTTGTAAATCTTTTTTACTTTTTTTATTGAAAAGTGGAGTTTTTTTATCTTTTAGTGAAGAAATGATATTACTTTTTTACTTTTTTTTTTTAAAATATGGTGGAAAATTTAAATTAAAGTGTTTTGGTGGAATTTTTTTTATAGAAATGGGGGCTTTACCTTACTTGACTCTAAGGGTAGAGTTGCCAAACAAGCCCTAGTTACGTGTAAAGAAAATTCAAGGTTGGTGTCACTTTTAAGAGACAAGAAAAAGAAGAGGTATCTTATCAAAAAGTATAAAATTTTAAAAATAACCTTCTCTACTTTTTATCATTTTGTAGAACGCGATGAACTTTTTTGACCTTTTAGGATCAGAAGAAGAGGCATTTTTATCTTTCGGTGGGATAAGAGATTGACTTTTTAACTTTTAAAAAGAAAATAGAATATATATAAGTGATTTTGAAATGTAATACTTTTTTTTTATATATAAAACTCCTCATCTTTCCTTGTCTCTTAAAAGTGTCACTCTTCTTTGGATTCACTTTACAAGTGAATTACCAAATGGGCCATAAAATTTTGCTTTGATCTACATGTAATTGACCAATTTCACTCTATTTGTTTTCTATTACAATCATTGAAGGTTGTCGTTGACCATGGGAAACTGATTTTGAGCATCATATAT
This sequence comes from Litsea cubeba, assembly GCA_012931725.1. Lineage (NCBI taxonomy): Eukaryota > Viridiplantae > Streptophyta > Magnoliopsida > Laurales > Lauraceae > Litsea > Litsea cubeba. Next base: position 96,011,428 of record CM022947.1, read on the forward strand.
ATATTTGATTGGTGGATCGCCACTGATGGATTTTATAGTGCCGTTTTCAAAGGATCTGGATTTGGTGGGAGCCAACCATATCGATTTTTGGGTCGGTCGTTCATGTGCCTTCATTGGTTAAAGAGTACAGACACACTTCATGTGGCAATTTTTTATGGGTAATCAGTACATGCATGTTTATTGTTACTTCTTAATGAAGGAAAGATTATTTAACTGTATAATGAAGTCACTCTACAGCTCAGCTCGTGGGTTGAGGGCTCGCTTGGATGCGGTCTTATGGGTAAAGGTGCTGCCGAAAATCAATCCCATTAGATTATCTTAAATTTAATTTTATAACGTTAGGGCATGCATTTTTTGAGAAATCGGAAATCAAATCTCCATAATTCTGTACTTAATTGGTTGTTTGGTGCAACTGAACTCTTTGTGGAAAATGGCTACACTTTAATGGTCTTTTAACTTTGGCGGATAAGTTTAGGCCAAACTAGCATCGAAGAAATCTTCTAATGTAGAAGTTGACAGATTTGTAAAAACAATCCAATTAATATATATGCAATAATTGAATAAATTATTAAACACCATTAACACTGTGCCATATAAGCATGTCTTATATTGAACTGAGCTCTTGACAGAAACAGGTCTAGAGCCTCACCATTTTTGGTTTAGGCGTGTCCAAACATTTTAATCCTTATAATCTAATTATATATATGTTCTATATAATCCTTGATTTATAGATAAAATCATCACTTGACCTGTTGTAATAATGAAAATGTAGCTAGAATGAACTAGCTTTAATATAGGTTGTCTTTTCTAAATATAACAAATAACTCCCATTATCAAAGTGGATTGGAAAGGTGGTAGGTGAAGCTTGAGGCGGTAAGCGATCCAAGCTTGAAATTGAGGTGGTAGGTGAAGCTTGTGGTGGTAAGTGATCCACGTATGCATGAAATTGAGGTGGTAGGTGAAGCTTGAGGTGGTAAGTGATCGAAGCTTGAATTGAGGTGGTAGGTGAAGCTTGTGGTTGTAATAAGTGAAGCTTGAAACAATATCCAGAAATTGAGGTGGTAAGTGAAGCTTGAAATAATATCCAACAGTAGGACACAACTATTTAAGTAAGAGCCCCGTAACTCTAGTTTCAGCAGTTCAAAACAAGTGTTTTCTTTCTCCCATCAAATTATTCAAGAAAAAGAAGAAGATGAAAGGCAAAGGTGCAAGAACCCCACTTAGTACTGTGATTATGGGTGTACTCATACTAGGTCTGGTTGTAGCACAGACCCAAGTGGAGGCTAAGAGCTGCTGCCCGAGCACCGCGGCAAGAAATTGCTATAATGCCTGTCGTCTAACGGGTGCCTCCAGGCCAACGTGTGCGTCTTTATGTGGTTGTAAAATTGTTTCAGGGAATATTTGCCCCCCTGGTTACCTTCATAGCATAAGCACTCTCGAAAGCTCTGGTAAATGAACTCATTATTTCTATTTTGCTTCTTTTACTTGTTTCAATAGATTTCATTTTAATGCAAGTTGTACTTCAACTCCAGGTGCTATCAATGACTACTGCAAGTTGGGGTGTGCATCCTCCGTGTGCAATACCATAGGCACTCATGACGATAACTCTGGTAAAATAAACTCATTATTTATATTTTTGCTTCTTTTACTTATTTGTTACAAACAAGAGATTCGATTCTAATGCAAGCTGTTTTGGGGACTAGATGTTGGTGAAGAAGTGGTGAATGAAACGGTGGAACATTGTCACAAAGCATGCTCTGAGTTCTGCAACAAGGGTGTTGCACTTGCTACTGCTTAAGCAAGCGCATGCATGGAGATATCACGTCAGAGCCAAGCCGGGCTCATCTTAAGTGTTGTTCTTTCTATTTTCAATAAATGTCATATGGCAAAGTCTGCTAGACCTTGTTGCTAGTATTTATGTTGTTTTCGTTTTGTTTTGTGCACTTAACGCCATGGGGAGGACGTTGTCACTGTATCTCTTCTACTAGTTTGTTGTACGTTCTCTTCTACTAAATAAAGAGTACTGTGAGTTTATTATTCCTCTTCTTCTTCTTGACTATGTTCATTTTATATTTTTTTATGTACGTTCTTTATTTTTCCATCTATGTGGTTGGTGATCTTTATGGTGTTAAGCCTATAAATAAAATGAAAAAGAAAGAGTCTGACAATTTCTTAAGAGGAATGCTTAAGTTCCACAGTTGCGAGTATCATTAGAAAGTTTGCAAAAAAAAAAAAATTGTAAGAATAGTTGGAGAACTGCGAAACTCTTAAACATGTGTAATGGATGCTAACCTGGAGCACAATTGAACTCTTTATCAGATTTCAACTTTTATTTATGAGGAAGGAGACTGAAACTACATTAAGGCCGGCCATCGGTGCTAGAAGAAGTTCATACCAGCGTGATGTGCCGGATAAAAAGTGTTGATGGTTGGTTAGATGTGATAATTAGGAGAGAGACTAGTTTGCCCAAGGATGGATACAATGAGTACCACCAGAAGCTAGACAAAGACATGGAAACATGTCATAGGTTGAAGAACAAACTTTACGTGGTTCTTCTAAATTCAATTAATTAATTTTCCTGTTTCTAACATTGGGTACCCATGAGTGGGTCGGTGTCTTGCAGGGGAAGCTAGGAGTTAACTAGTCTTCTTAATATATAATTTATTACCAAAAATACACATCTTTTGCACGTGTATGTCAGAGAGTGAGCATTTCCTCTCACATTTTTTTATTTTAATCCTCTGTCCCACCTGTGGCCTTTTCTCACGTTTCACTCCCCCTTATTTAATTAGTGAGTTCGAAAACGTGACTTTTCTTTTGGAGCCCGGGCCCCGGCTTGTGACGGTCAACAAAGTAACAAATGCACCTCATTCGAATAAAATTAGCAAGTAAACTAGTTAAGTAAAGTAGTTATTGAAACTCCAAACAATTCGATATTAACGACATTCAACGAGGATGTTGGATTTTATTTTTTAGAAAATTTTAAATTTTTGGCTCATTTAAAATATATCTATATATATGGAGAATTGCATATTTCGAATAAAAATATGTAAAGAATTTCTATAATTTTTTTCAATTAAGCCCTCTCCATTAAATATTTTGAGAAATGAAAAAAATACCCTTGTATTTTAAAAAAAAAAATTATTCTCTAATAAATCATTTAATGATAAATGATCAAATTTAACCCAAAAGATGTAATGGGGCCCCACTTCAACTACTTTTATGCATGGATGGTTGAAAAAAAAAGGATTTCAAATGACAAAAAAAAAAAAAAAAACTAACTTCATTAAATGGTCATGATCATCAACATCAAAATGACTTGCTTTGGGGATGAAGGAGGTAATTATGAAAAGATAAAAATTTATCATAAAATACCTGTGTTTTTGTCATTTTAAATATATAGAATGGACTTGATTGAAAGAATTATAGAAAAATTTTATATATATATATATTTTAAATTCTAAATCTTTTGGTATACTTATTTTAAAAAATGAGCAACAAAATTTATACTTTTTAAAAGACTATGCGTTAATTGGCTCGGATTTAGTTCTACAAGTTTAGATATTACAAGCTGTGGGCCTCTGCAATAAACATAATTTGTCGTTGTGAAATTGGACACATTTGCAAATAGACAACTACCAGGTGAGTCTGTATTGCAGGCCCCACTTAAAAAAAGCCCACAGTAGAAGGACAAAACAAAATAAATAATAATAAGGGTTGAAAGTGAAAGCGGGAAAGATTGTCCCCATGTGGGCAAAATCTCTATTTCCCATGTGGTCACAAGTGCCTTTAAATCTCCATCACACCTCATCGATTATATCCTCTCTTCCACTTCAATACTCTTCTCTGATTGGGAAAATGGGAATGGAAATGGAGATCATACCCAGATGCAAAAACACTTTGAAGATAGGTGAGGGAATACCTGGAGTTACAGAAACACAAGCCCCAAGCCTAAGAAAAAGCATAGTCATTCCAAGTGGAGTGGGTGAGTCAAGAAGACATACCATAACAGAAGACCACACTAACCATATCAATGATACAAGTAACAATGGCAATAGTAGTGGTGGTAGTGATGGTGGTGATAATAGCAGTTCAAAATCAAAATCAAGCAGTGGAGGGAACCACCCTGTTGGATTGCGAATCCTCATCCACCATACTCAGAAAGAATCCAACATCGTCAACAAATTCATGTTCATTAACCAAACATCTCCCACAATCTCAAGTTTCCTCAAAGACTGCCATCTATGCAAGAAGCAGCTGAGCCCCAACAAAGATATCTACATGTACAGGTAACAGACGCTTTCATCTCTTCAAAATCATTCTATTCTTCAACTCTCCTATTCCATTCATCACATGGACTATTTTTTAAAACATGAGAAATAAGAATTAGAATGTTTTGCGAATATCAAACGATGATTGAGAGAATGTGTTAGTGTTTTTTTTTTTTAACTATGGCAGGGGTGACCAGGGATTCTGCAGCGTGGAGTGTCGGTGCAGGCAAATGTTGATGGATGGGTATGAGGAGATGGAGGATCGCGAAAGGAATAGAAGGAAGAGGCTGCAATCTCCCTCTCCTCAGTGCCGGAGAGGCAATCGGATCAGGGAGACAACTCGTCCAACTAAAGGAATTCCAGCCCTGGCCTGAACTGTAGATGGATAAATAACTTTTGAATGGATTCACTCACTCAGTTTCAGACAGAATTTTTTTTTTCCTTTTTGTTTCTAAAGAGAAAGGGGATCCCATCTAACTGTTTGTAACATGAAAGAAGCAACTATAAATTTCGACTCTTAAATACAATTTAAGTTAATGGAAGCAACAGTCTAGCATGTATTGATTTGTTTTCATATTTCTTTTCCTCTTGAGTTTCTTGTCACTAATTTTTTTGGAGCAATGAACGTTTGGCAAACATACTCTATAAGGAAACCTCACGACATTTTCCAATCCGTAGAAAATCCACATTTGGATGAGCATGGAAAACCGCAGGGAAGACTTCAGGAATCCTCCTTTTCATATATTTTCCAAATCAAACGATCCCTGGCAGACAATGGGAATCTACGCGTAAGTTGAAGCACGCTGCCATTGTGATTTTGGCACTAGTTAAGGGGTCGTCAGTTTTTTTTCCTTCATTTTTTGAATTTTTGTGGATCTCAAAATTAATATCTCAACTGTTAATCATGTTTAGAGGGTTCGAAATAGCTAGAAAATCAAATATATGTCTTTGATTCATCTAATGCTTTGAGATATTATTTGTGAAAAAGTCCAAAATGTTGCATCACTGTATCTGGACCTCTGTATGCTCCTATTGCAAAATTCGAACGGTTCAGTATTTTTTAGAAGGCTTAAAATGGCTATGGGGTAAGATTTGAGTACATGATTCATCATGGATCATGAGAAAGTGGCAAGACTCCTGGCCGTTGAAATGTCATAGTATAAAAATTGAGATTCTTTGGCAATCCCTCTTTTTCAATTTGTTTATTCTTGTGGGCCTCAAAATCATGATTCGAACTCCGCATCATTTACAAGAGACCAAATACGACTAGGAGCTCAAATTTTAGTCGTGGATCCCTCATAGATCATGTGATACCTTGCACGATCCGAACCATTCAAGTTCTCTGAAGAGCATAAAATGGCTTTGGGATAAAAGATAAAGGTCAACCCTTGATTTTTCATGGATCATGAAAATTTCACAGAACAAAAAAAATCCTATAATCGTTGGGTCACCTTTAGTATATATTGTAAGATTCCTCTCTTTTGTCAAACTTAGGACTCTATTCAGGAAATCCTCTTTAAAGATGATTTGGTTCCAACAGAACAATAGAGGATTCTACTAAGTTTGCCATACGTGCCCTTATAATCTGTGGATTTCTTGCATATTACCAAACATGCCTTTAAAATTTAATGCTCTATTAATGATAAATTTTTTATTCAATCTAACAGTAAATAAAGGCTTGATGCTCATATATAGAATGGGCATCATGCCAGATTATAGGGATAAGAGTGTGAGAGGCACCACATTACAAGGATAAGAGTGTGAGTACATTACAAGGATAAGAGTGTGAGAAGGACTGCACTAATCATTGTGGCTCAAGTCAACGCTCAGGTGGACCCCATATAGCGATACTGCAATTAAGAAAATGGACCTAATTGGGGACATGGGGAATAGAAATGTGACTGGGACTGAACTGACCAAAGGTTGGCTCAAGTGGGGCCAATATAGCCAGGGGCCGAGGTAGGGGGTCGAGTGGAGGCAATTGCAAATAGCCCCGTAAAAGAGAAAAAATGCAACCATGGTTGGGAACTGGATCCCTTATTTGGACCAAACAGAAGGTGACATGCAGGGGAGCGGATGAGGGGGCAGATGAAAGAGAAACAGTTTCTCTTTCATCCACCCCCTTATGTGTGTTTCCTGTTTGGGCCCATTTCCCCATGGTTGTTATAGCCTTATAGGTGAGGATTTGGTCATCCTTACTGTGAATCTTTTGTGTGATCCTATAGTAAATAGAGAAGGAATTTAACTCATTTACTGAAAATATAAAAGGATTAAATTAAATGCCCTTTACTTTAATTGGATGTTCCAAAATCGTTTTCCAATAAGAGCTGGTCCCACCATACAAAGAATCATATCATGATATTCAATGCATTATTCATATTTTATTGATATAATTAATGTTATGGAGGGAGCACCTCCTATTAAATTAGAATTTGGAGTATTCATGGGGAGATCAGTGTTCACTTCTAGCTGAAGGTTTTCAAAATGTGGGCCCCACTATTGACTTCCACTTCCTCTATAGATTGTAATGAGGCACACAAACGAACCGGACTCTTGTAGGAGGCTGGCTTCATGCTCTCACTCTATATGTGTACATTCCTATATATATTTTTGGTATGACGAAAGCACCTTCATTCTTTATGTTATATTATTATTTTACTTTTCAATATTTAATAGGGGTCCAGGTAGCTCATCTTTAGATATGACTTTCCCCTCTCCCTTTTCAAAACTCTAAATTTTTTCCATGCCTTTCTTCATGCTAGGAGCAACGACAAAACCGCCTAGATTTAGGCCTCCTTAGGTGTGCATCTTATGATTGCTGAATTTGCCTAGAATTGAATTCTCAGATATTTAGAAAAATCAACTTTAACATGAGTTCATTATCGTTAAAATCTCCTTGAGCCAGTCTATTAGTATAGATCTAAATTTCGAGAAATTCAAAAGAGCCCATTATTCCATGAAATATAGGACCTATTTGTTCACATGAAATTGAATTCCTGCAAATTTAGAAGAATTCATTTTATCATGAATCCCCTTATCTTGAGAATTTACAACATGTTTGTTTTAGTTATCTTGGAGATATAATTGGATATTTTTTAATTTCATGGCATTGAATCCCTAGAAAATGTTGCCTTCATCTTGTCATTTAAAAAAAAATCACAACAATAACTATTTCTTTGATTTGATAATGGAGGCCAATCTTGAATTTAGCGTATATATTATAATATGGGATATTAACAGCTCAATTCAGAATCTGTTGAAGTTTTTGAAAATTGCCAAACTTCAATAATAATGTTATATTACAATATTGCAATATCTCATTCTACTAGTATTTAAATATGAGAGTATTTTAGTTGGTACATACCCAAGAAAATGCATGAGGTTATTGAGAGAGTGAAAAGTCGGGAAAAAAATTTAAGTGGTTATAATTATATGTTGGAAGTAGAAGGAAAAAGCGAGTTAGTTGTAGAACATTGGTATAACTTCCGGTCAAAATCAATAGTTATGGTCAAAATTAACTTCAAAACCTTTGCTTTAATATAATCAAATGGGCCAAAGCCTGTCCGACAGACCTGAATAATGGAGACCAAGAGCTCCAGGAGTTTGTACAAGTTCTTAAGGAAAGACCCACAGTAGTATGGGCCCCACAATAACTAGGTGAACCATGGCCCACACCTGTGTAAACCGAGAGATAGTGTTGGCCATGCACAAGTAATAATCAAGACCAGAAAAGGTTTCAAAATTCTATCCAATGTTTATTGGGTTAAGAAGTCATTGTGGCCTTTAGAATTCGTTGCCAAGTTACAAGTACTTGTACCTTTCCCATGTCGGGTCATCTTGGGTTTGTAAATCATACATACCCAGTGTTCAGTAACGGGGGACCTAATTTATCTGGCAAGACATACATGATCCATGGGTCGTATCTGAAATATAGGGTCCATACAGAATCCAAATTAAGGTGCAAACGCAAACCCAGACCTGAATTAATTACCCAAACCCAGGCCAAAATAATTTTATACTAATGTTCACATCAATGTACATACTTTATGTACATAATACATTACATGTATAATATACAATGTAGTTGTATTGGACGTTTGGAACCCTAGGTACTCTAGGGACCCTTTTCTAATCATCTAATGATCAATGAAAAGATATTAGATCTTCCAGATGTTTTTAGTTGTCTATCAAACGTGGGATGGTAAAAAAATAGAGAGATTCTCTCATACATGCAAATGGAGGAGTCATCATGCGTGAAACTCCTTGCCCACCTTCAGCTGGAAAATAAATCATATCTGTAAGTGCAAAAAATGTAACTCACAAGAATAGGAGGTGCCTGATAGGACTTATCCAAAGAACTGATGAGGATCAGCTGCCTGAAACCTGAAAGGGAAGAAAGAAACAGAGAGGGGATCAAAGGACCCTGGCCTGGGCGGCGCAAGGCTCTTCGATGCCTAAGTCAGTGTGGGAACTAAGCATTAGGATAGAGATTTTGGGGAAGAAGATTATACCAGCAGTGTGGTGTAATTGTTGGCCCCCCTCGCTCTGGAGCTGTAGCTGTGCTTATATAGAAGAAGAGAGGAGGCAAGGAGGTGGTTGACTGTCTTGTTCTAGCCCACTTTGTCAGGTACTAGGGAGGCGCAGTCCCATCCTAACCTACTTTTCTTTAATTACAGTCCCATCGAGCCTTATCATGGCATTTTGGGAGCTGTGGGCGGCGATCTGTCAGGGATTATGGGTGGTGCCCTTGTCTTGTCGCACGTGCCGTGGCGGGCTTGAGCGTCCATGGGAGGACAGCTATCAGTGCTCAATACTTTTACTGAGATGAGGCTCTTAGTCGAGATGGAGTGTCTCGCCGAGGTGAGGACCTGGCAGAGATGGAGGATCCTGGCACTGTTGTCGAGGTGGAGGGCCTGGCACTGCTGCCGAGCTGGTGATATTGGTTGGCACTGTTGCCAAGGTTGGCCTGGCAGAGATGAGGATCCTGGCACTATTGCCGAGGTGGAGGGCTAGCAATGTTGCCGAGGTGGAGGGCCTGGCATTGCTGTCGAGCTGGTGATATTGGTTGGCACTGTTGCCGTGGTTGGGGAGCCGAGGTCGGGAACGACCTTGACTTGGCTAGAGAGAAATCTGGCAAAGGTGCCGAGATGGAGCACTCGCCCGAAGTGGGATGCTTTGGCCGAAGTGGATTCTAGCCGAGATGGATTTAGCTGGTGCGGGAGCCCGGGATGGAGCATTTGGCCGGGACTCTGATGAGTCTGGGAATATCCCCACACAATATCTACCATCCATTTTGTGACTTTATAACAAATAAATAACCTATAAAATGAACTTAATATTTTTTCCCTATGTCAAGATCATAAGTCATGTTATATATGATAGGCTAGCCAGGCCCCCAAAATCTTGGAAATGTCCTCAACATTGCTTCCTGCGGCAAAGACTAGAGAGGATCCAGATCCATAGTAGAAAATAAGGGTTAGAGATAGAAAGGAAGTCACCTATAGAAAGACAGTCACTAGATAATTGGATACTCAAAGTGAAATAGAAATGATCAAATTAAACAAGTAGTTAAGACTACTTTCTCCAACCTGACATTTTGTTTTCCCCTAATTCAATGATTTTTATAAGTTGAATAAGAATTGAAATATAAGCCATATTTGATCTATATATGAAATGTACGTACTTCTATCAGAATTTCATTTCCTATTCAAGTGGCTAAGGTGAGCCGCGCCTTACAATGTGAATATATATTTCATCTTCATAAAGTTTCTTCAGTTTAATTATTTCAGCGTATTATATCATTATTTAGAACTTTTAATACAAGCAAATATTTTTTTAACTTAAATAGAAATAACTTTGGCACTTTGATTTGTAGAGTTGACTACTATCCAGTTGCTGAATCAAGTCCGGGTCATGACTTTTGGCGAGCTATAGTAAAAACACTACTAGGAATATCAAAAAGGATGGGTTGTGCAGGGCTTGGCTGCCCGGCCCGGCCTGCCCAGGCCTAGCATGGCCCCACCAGTAATACCATTCCCAGTTCCCCCTTCTTCTCCCCACTCTATATCTCAACTTGTTCTTGATATTATTAGCCAGCCCCAAGATTCACTATTCAATCTCTTGTTAGACGTAAGTGGCTCACATGACCACATGTACGTCTAATAATTACAGGGTTACACTTTAAGCCAATAAATTTTAGATAAGCTTTCCCTTTAATTTTGATTTAAATGAACCTGACTTGGATTCACTTTAACAAACTCAATCCATTTAGGGCTCTTGTTTACAAGCGAGGTAGGATAAAATCCTATTTTATAAAGGTCGTTGGTCGCAACGTGGAATAATATAAAGATAAGATCCAAACCACTCATCATCAAAATCATGGCACACGCCACACGGTACACTTTATTTAATGCGAAAGTCTAAATCCGTGGATTTGATTTATGTTTCAAACCATATTATATTCAACATCTCTTCCTCTTTCACTTTGCGAGAGAGACACCATAGTCTTGCCTTGGTTTATTTATAGATGTGAACATCTCTTTCACCAACCTTTTTTATGCCGTATTCTCCACCACCTTTGATTTTTTATGTCTCTTCTATATATTTTTTTTCTAGGGTGGCCCAGTGTCCAGGAACATGTAAGGAGATATGCTGGAGGGTGTTGTGGGAACAGGTGTTGCTATTTGGAGTTTTAATTTTGTGGCTTTTGTTTCCCGACTGCTTCCTTTCAAGTGCTTGATGAATTCATTGTATGTTAGCTAGGCCGTTGAAATGGGAATAGGGACTTCGGGGTTTTAAAATGGGAAGAGGGACTATGGGTTTTGTTTGAAGTGCGGCATGTTTTTGATCATTTTCTTTTTAGTAGACAAGAAGTCTGGGCATTACGGAGCAGGGGCTTGACTTCTATGGAAGTGGAAATGGAAATGGAGGTTGAAGATGAAAAAGTGTTTGGTGATGTGATAGATTTTCTAAGAAGCCCTCTATTTAAGAAGGAATTAGAATCGAGATGATGATAGCTTTTTAATTAAATTTTTTTAAACAAGCCAGCCCGGCCCAGCCGACACCCTGAGCCCTATCTCTATGAGTCTACAATCGAATGCATGTGCAATGTAGCCATATGCAGTGGAGCCATGATTTTGTCCTTGGGGGCAAGCCATAGATGTGCAACTCATGTAGCCCATTGATGTTGGTCAAAATCAAAGTCAGAGATTGACCTTGCTGACATGGTGCCATTAGGTGCTCGACGGATTAGAAGGTCATGGCTTCAGTGAAATGACCTTAACCTACTCAGAAACTTATAATAATTTATGAAACTGGGATGCGTTTAGTTGGACTATCATGAATTTGGATTTGACTTAATCCGATTGGCATTAGTGATCATTCATGTAGTAGCCGAAGTGAGAAATATAAAACTATAATAGATATTAATTAATTATATTTACTCTTCTTTCTTTCTCTTATTAAAACTATATAATAGATTAGCAACGACATCGGTAAGTAAAAAAATTGGCCATGCAGGTTGATAGTCTACCAAGGAGAAGGGGTAGGCTGAAGAAATCATTAATGGAGGTAGTAAAAATGGAAATGAAGACGTACAAATTATTTGAGGATTTCGCCTATGATAGATCGAAATGGAGAAATGGAATTCATGTAGCTAGCCCCAACATAATAAGGACAAGGCTTTGATGATGATAATGACGAAATAGATACACTCAAAATCACACCCATGTCCCTAATATATTAGGTATAAATGTTTTGTAGAATATATATTGAATAGAGGTTCTTCTTGTGAAGGGGTTTGGGATTTTGGTTAGTGAAAACATCCAAAATTGTAGAATTAATAGAGGTTTTTCTTGTGAACGGGTTTGGGGTTTTGGTTAGTGAAAACATTCAAACTTGTATTAATACATTTGTAGGCTAAAAATACATTAGTGTAAATGGGTTTAGATAAAAATGTATACCGTTATTATATAATTGAGGAGTGGTACTAGTCTAACATGCATTTTCTTGGGTATGTACCAACTAAAATACTTTCATACTTATATACTAGTAGAATGAGATATTGTAATATTACAATATAACATTATTATTGAAGTTTGGCAATTTTCAAAAGCTTCAATAGATTCTGAATTGAGCTGTCAGTATCCCATATTATAATATATACGCTAAATTCAAGACTGGCCTCCATTCTCAAATCAAATAAATGGTGAATAACTTTTTGGTTTTGTTGTGATGTTTTTTTTTTTTTTTTTAAATGACAGGATGAATGCAACATTTTCTAGGAATTCAATGCCATGAAAAAAAAATATCCAATTATATATTCAAGATAACTAAAACAAACATGTTGTAAATTCTCAATATAAGGGGATTCATGAAAAAAATGAGTTTTTCTAAATTTGCAGGAATTCAATTTCATGTGAACAAATAGGTCCTATATTTCATGGCATAATGGGCTCCTTTGAGATTTTTGAAAATTAGATCAATACTAATAGAATGGCTCAATGACATTGTAACGATAATGAACTCATGCTAAAGTTGATTTTTCTAAATATCTGAGAATTCAATTCTGGGCAAATTCAACAATCATACGGTGCACACCTAAGGAGGCCTAAATCTAGGTGGTTTCGTCGTTGCTCCTAACATGAAGAAAGGCATGGAAAAAATTAGAGTTTTAAAAAGGGAGAGGGAAAAGTCATATCTAAAGATGAGCTACATGGACCCCTATTGAATATTGAAAAGTAAAGTAATATAACATAAAGAATGAGAGTGCTTTCGTCGTACCAAAAATATATAGGAATGTACATATATCACTACTAGAAATTATAGTATTGGCAAGCAAAAAGCGGGTGGCCGCCTGTGGTAGTCGCAAATAGGCTGGCGGTCGCTAATGCCCTATATGCATAACGCCTCCGGAAGCCAGTTTTTTCTTCACTTTTCCCTTCCCCCTATTTTTTCCCTGCTCCCACGCCAGCTTCCATTTCGCCCTCGCCCTCTTTTTCTTCTTCTTCTCTTCCAATCTGCAGAAAGAAAGAAGAAGAAAAAACCATCCATAGATGGAGAAAAAGCAAGGGTTTTTTTCGGCCTTGAAGGACGAAGTGGTGCTGGGGCTATCTCCCGCGAGGTCGAGAGCGAAGAGCCCGGCGAGGAGCGCCTCGCCGATCTCTGGGTTGTTGAGGCGGCAGAATAACCACGTGGCTGCGTCGGAGCCGTTGATCGCAAGATCCGGGAGCTTGAGGCCGATGGGGGAGACGTTGACGCCGTTGATGGAAGGGCCAGATCTGAAGGCTGTGATGGAGGAGGGGAAGGGGGGAAGAAAGAAGGGTGGGGGCATTGGATGAAGGGGCAGCTGTCGATCCGTCTTCTTCTTCCTCTGCTGCTTCTTTTGCTTACAGAAGGTCGGATCTGAGGCTTTTTTTTTTTCACTTTCTAGTTGTTCCTTTTTCATATTTAAAGATTATCCATCATAGAGTTTGTATTTATTCCTTGTAAGTGTGAGCTTATCCTTTTCTTGAATGATTTAGGTTGAAATGTGTTTTCCTTGGACATATAGACCTGTTTTACATATAAATGCTACAAATGATTGAGGCATGAAGGTTTTTAAAATTGACAAATCCATAGGTCTGATGGGCATGAAAGGCATGGATTTGATTGGACCTAGATTTGTATAACAAAAACTCTTGACAGATGGGCATTTGCTGCACATGTTTCCTGATCTTTGAATTATTTATGTTTTGTAATTGGCTACTGTTTCTAAGCAATGCCTTTCATCAAGTGATTAATGTTTGTAAGCAATGCCTAGTTTGTAATATTTTGCTTCAAATAAATATATGGAGTGTTGGAGAATTTTTTTTGCAGGTCTTCATGAGCTGACGGGTTTGCTATTTGTCAAGAAGAGGGTAAAGGAAGGGAGAAATTAGCAAGTCCAAATGGGTGGACTCTGATTTTGTAGTCCAATCGAGTATAAAAAATATCTTACATGATGAATTATAGTGTTGGAAAAAAACTGGATTCTTGTCAAATGTGAGAGCTATAATCACTGTAGAAATGATCAAGCAGTAACTTGTTGGCTTTGAGTTTTTTCAATCTTATGTTATTTTTAAGCTAACTTTGACTGATAATTCCTTCTAAGGACGATGAGTTAACTCTTTTTTATTGTTGTGGTGAGATGAATCTTTTTCTTGCATCATGTATGCTTTTTGCGTTGATTTTCGGTTGATGAATTATAATTGCAAATTAGTAATCAAGCTTAATGATGTGTGCATTATTTTTGTCTATGGTTGGAGAACGAACCTGTAAGAAGATACAAATTGGTGGATTGTACTAGAAGCTTGTTTGGTGTGTCAGTTTTGCTGTTATTGCCTTTGGACAAATACAAAAACTAAAAAAAATGGACAAATACAAAAGCTAAAAAAATATACATTTTGTATTAAATCCAGATTGTTGGGAGCTTTGGCTAGTCCCCACTCCCCATCAAGTACTTTTTGTCTCCCACCAATCCAATAAAATTATAAACCATGATTTGATATTATACTAGCTGTGACATCCATATTAAATCCATATTTGCCATCCAAATACTGCTGACATGCTCTTTATGATTCATCATAATACCCCTGAATGGAACTTATGCTTCTTTTCATACGCTCTTAGTAGCTAGTCAAGCTGAATACTCACCAGGAAGCATTGTTGTTGATATCTCTTCTGGCTATGTTATGAGTTGCCTATTCTTTGTTTGTGTCCCTGGCATTGTGGATCTGCATTATTGTTTTTTTCCAATCTTCTGCATTGTGTTTGAACTTCTTGTGCTACACAGGTTCCAAATCTGGCCAATATAACCACTTTGGCCTTTTTGTTTCCTTATTTCCAAAAACACCTAATGCAGTTGTGACAAAGGCTTCAGTGGTGCACTTAAATGGTGAGTTGCATCTGTTGGAAAAAATGTAGATAATTGTCTAAAGTTAAGCATTAAGGAAAAGAATTTGTTTTCATCTTCTTCAGTTTTTTTTTTTGAAAAATTTAAACCTATTAGCGACCGCCATTGGCAGCGTGTAGGGGGTGTGGTAGGGAGGAGATGATTTAAAAGAAGAGAAGTTCACACATTTTTTGATGAATCCAAGAACATAGTAACCAAGCGAATCTACAAGAAATATAAGCAGGTAACTAGTCTTATGTAAAATTTAAAACCTGTATCATTTCAATAGTCTTTGATGTCACCCAATTTACTTTTGCCAGATGAATGATTCGATGAAAGATCATAAGGAAGGATACAAGAATATTATGAAGAAAAGTATCACTAAGGCAAGTTCTTATTGTGCTCACTGTCTGTTTATTACTCTTTTTACTCTATTTTTTTCCTGGTCACAGTTTTGTATGAGGTTTGTTCTGTTAGTTCCATGGACCACCACATTCTTGTCCTTGTTGAATAATGTATCGGTTAGTTGTTTTCATGCAATTACTGCACAGTTTTCAGAAAGACCATCCTAATACTGAGTTCCACAATTTATTTTGTTGTCTTCTTTGTCAAATCATTACTGTCTTGTTCTTATGTTGTATTTATAACAAGATAGGATGTAAAGAGTAAATTCCTTTCATGGGCATGGTTGTTCAGAAGTAGGATTTGATTTGTGCTAATATTAACTGATTTGGGTTCTCTATTGTGCTTGTTGGGTTTTTTATTTTATTTTATGAAATGATAACTAATATTTGACAAGCCCTAGTGTAGTCCTACTTAGAATAATGCATAAATCTTATTATTTTTCACTTTCCTGAAGTTATTGTTGTTAGTTAGTAGTTAGTTTGCTTTTCCTGTGGATACCTACAAGTATTACATAAGCTCATAGAATTGAGTGTACCAGTGAGCTGTTCTATGTAAAAACAAGTGTTATGAGTTTCATCTTAGCTTCATGTTTAGCTATTTACAAGTTCTAAAATTTCAAAGAATGCTTGTATTTTTCAACTCTCCTTTTCCAACTAAGAGCCATCTTTTTTCCATATCTTCTGCAACATGAATTTCCACAACACCACCACCTGCCCCAGCAGAGATGGAAGCTAACACCAACATCTATCCTTCTGCACTTGCTACATATGAGGAAGTTGCTGCCAGTCCAAAGCTTTTCATGAAAATCCTTGAGAAACTGCATAAATCTTTTGAGTATTAAGTTCATGTAAGTGTTTTCCTTTCTCCTTTCTTTTGAATATGTGCCTTGAAAAACTTTAGTTCAGTGATTGGTCTTTTTAGGAATTCCTCTTGAATTGATTAGAACCCAATGAAGTTAACGTATTAAATAGGAAAAGAGGAAGAGGATGAGGATGAGCCAATTTTAGGAAAATTTTATTAAAAAGCATCAGAAACTAGAGAAGAAAGTTCTTAACATTTTGGGACCCCACTATCCATTGATCAAATTACCCAAGTTGTTCATTGACACGAGTAGGTGCTTTGGTGTACTTCCAAACTCACCTGAGAAGTTTGTGCTTTGGGTACCTAATATTGTTGGTTCTTATAGAACCTGTTTGTTTTTTTTCAAGGGAATTCATGAACTTTATTTAATGCATCCATTCTTATCTTTTTTCTGTCGTTTGTTGGATGATTCATGTGCCATCTTGTGGGAGTATATTTGTGGTTACTGTGAAAGTAGAATAGATTTTGAATGGTAAAATATAGCAAGTATAAGTCAAGGTGATTCTACAAACACATGCTTTTGAAGCATACATAGATAAGTATTCTGCATGATGGAAGGATGTTCTTGTTATGAATCATGTTCTTGGGTACAATTTTGAATGTTTACTCAAATCAGTAGACGAAGGGCACGCAGATGAATGCTTTTGCTTTTAAGTAATTAATTACTCTCTTCAGTCATTGTGTCACGCTAGTCTCATTTGAAGGATGTCTCCAGACTTTAATTAGGGAATTAGACGTAATTACAATTATCACAATCCCTTAATTAGGGAAACCAAATAAGAGTTATGCTAGTCAAAGATCTTATTGTTACAATGATATTGTTTTCAATAGTTTACAATGGATAGAGAGATGTGTAAAATTGCATATTCTGACTGTCTTTATTTGCAGAGCATAAGTATGAAATTGTACAGAGATTGCAAGATAGAAAGCACATCTGTGGGATGACTGGTGATGGGGTCAATGATGCACCTGCTTGCAATCTCATAGATGCATTATAATATTTTTTTTTTTGATCTGTAGATGCATTATAATTGTCCACAGTTAATAAATATGCTTTTTCACAAATGAGGAAAGGCTGTCTTTTGTCCTTGAGAAATTAGTGGTGCAGGGGCCTGGTGCTAGGGTCCGCTTTTTGTGTGGCACAGAACTAGGTCAAGTGCACATTAAAATGTATTTGTGTGCCTTTATGTGTGACTTTACAGTTTATTAAAATGTATTTGTGAGAAATGGAATTGCATCACTATTGATGCTAATAGTTTTCATTCCTTTTGTCACACAGATATATGTTGTATCCATCACGATACGTATTGTGGTAAGCAGTCAACTATATTTATTTTCCTTTCTATGCTTTTTCCTTGTCGAAGTAATTTTTTAATGACAGAATTAGGTGATTCCTTTCCTTTTCTTTCGTACATGCATCACTATTGTAAGTGCAAAAAATAACGACTCACAAGGTTATAGGGGTGCCTGATAGGACTTATCTAAATGAAAGAAGAAGATCTGCTACCTCAAAGCCTGAAAAGGGAAAAGCAAACAGTCAGAGGACCCTGGCCTGGGTGGCGCAAGGCTCTCCGATGCCTAAGTCAGTGTATGAACTTGGACAAAGGAAGGAGAGGAAGAAGAGAGGCAGAGTAACAGCTCTCAAGTGTGAATATTGCGTACCTTGGTTATGGAATGGGGTCCTATTTATAGAGGACTCTTGATGATATTTTGGATGATATTTTGGAGTGGGTCCCTTGATTTGATAGAGAAACTCTTATCAGCCCACAAAGTAATAAATGCGGGTCCATTTCAGCCCACAAAGCATTTATTGCCAGTCCGATCAGCCCACAATGCATTAAATGCATGTCATGTTGTGCCAGATCAAGTTGGACACCTTTGGCGGTAGAGGTCCCATCAGATCCATCCTCGGGCCTTGCCCTGATTTGGTTACAGCCGCTGGATGCCGCCCTGTCAGCAATCTAGCGAAGATTGTGGACGGCTGGGATGTCGCATCTGTCCCTCTGGCTCGCGCCCCTATTCTGCCACGTGTCTGATGATGTGGCGGGCATGGGGCGCGAGGGGTTTCTTCTTCACTTCGGCTTCCGTCCCTGCTCCTTTGGCCGGGGTCAAGCTCTTTAGCCGAAATGGATCCTTGGTAGCCGAGCTTGGCGCTAGTAGCCAAAGTTAGTCTGGTTTCGGCTGAGGCCTCTATCCCGGCAGCCGAGACGCATCTGGATGGCACGTGGATGGCACGTGAGAATACTAATTGACATCTTATAGCCGAGATTAGCGTGCCGTCTGGAGGCGTGTCTAACCATTACTTGGTGCCGCTTCGACTTCTTCGAGGCAATTTAGTGCTGCATCCTGTTCACTCCAGGAAACGAAACGGGGGTTACACGTGTCGCTGCGTTACTGACTGTGCCGTCAAATTGATGAGATAGGCGCGGATTGCGATTCTATCTTTTCGAATTCTTGGAATGGCACCCAAGGGGCGCTTCCTTCCCCTATAAATAGGGTCGTCTTCCTCCTTTCTACTTTCTTTATCTCCTCTTTTGATTTTCCTTGCTCTCGCCTCTGATTTCTGCTCCGGTCTTCGTTTGTCTACTCGAGAACTTCTTATTGTGCTTTGGCGAGGACGATCGCAAGGCGTGCCCAGGCTGATTATTGTCCCTGACTCGCCCTTCTGTTTTAGTAAGTAACTCCGTGCCCCAATCTCTTTTAGGGTTTCTGTCTTTAGGGTTTCTTTTCGCCTTTTTCTCCTAGTATGTAGAAATGGCCAACCCTAGGTTTCAATTAGATACACTCGAGGGCATGGCTAGGTTCAGCCGTTCAGGGCGACATATAGTATTCTGGAGGGGGTCCGGCTCAGGCCGGCGACTCCCGGTGACCATACTCTACGCTGCTGGTCCAGCGGCTGGATGCCATTTCCCTTGATCTCTGTGATCGAGGGCGGGGTCAGATTTCCTCTGCATCCCCTGCTTAGGGCCTGCCTTAGCGCCTGGTCCATTACCCCTTGCCAGCTGATGCCCAATGGCTTCAAAGTCATCATGGGCACGGCGAAACTAAATGAGATCTTGGGGATCAACCTGGGTGTCCACGACATCGAGGACGTGTATGACATCTGCAAGGCGGGGGGCGACAACTATTATCTCCGAGTGAAGCAGCTCTGAAAGGGCTTCATCCTGGCCTTGCAGGATTCCGGTAAAAACGCAGAGGATGATCTTTCTTGCGTTTCGGGGGAATGGGAGTTCGGCCCCGGTGAGGACAGGACGCTGAAGGTCCCTCGCCACCTCGGGGCCGTCCCAAGTAAATACCGCTTCTTCATTCTGTTTATTTTGGTCTGACTTTCGCATTGCTGAACTGATACTTGCAGTTGTTCACTGTGCAGAACTGCAAACGAGGCAGCGCCTGGCTGAGAACGACGGTTGGAAAAAGAACGTCGCTGACCACAGGAAGGTCGAAAAGTACACCGAGCACGAGAACAGATCTGCCTGGAAACTATTAGGGTACACATCGAGGTACCGTGGCCATTACAAGAGGACTGGGGCGGTGTCAGAGGACGAGCTGCAGCCTGATCTCCCTTCTGTCACTGTGGCCGTGCCTGCAGGCATTCCTCTGATGGATCACGCTGCGAGCTGAGCTGCGTCAGGCGCTGAGGCATCTACTTCTTTCAGTTCGGGATCTCCAAGTCTAAGGGAGATTGTAGAGGCTTACACATCTGACCAGGAGGGAAGAATGGAGGGCAGCTCAAGAGTGCCGGGAACCAAGGATTTGGCGGCCAAGTTCAGGCGTGGGTCCTCTTCTTCTGCGATGCCTTCAACTGCCAGCACCCGTGTGGCTCCGGGCTCGGGGGGTGCTGGTGTTACTTCTGCCCCTGCCGCTACACCGAGTGAGGGAGCGCGGAGGCGCTCACCAGATCGCCCGAGGGAGGAGTCCCCGCCCAAGAAGAGGTCCAAGGCGGGGGAGAAAGACCCAGGGGCTGAACAGGCCCTGAAAAGCAAGGCGCCTGTGCATGCTTCTGGAGGCAAGGCTCTGCCTGAGAAGAGCGCGCCGGCGATTAGGGCTGCTGCCGAGACGGCTAGCGACCTCATCGTCACTGTGGGGCAAGGGTTTGGATCGGCCTCCGGACCTCGCATTGCCCCGGCGGCGTGGAGGCCTAGATTGGAGACTCAGCCCGGGAAACCTTTAAACGTGGAGGACCGGGTGCTGGGGAATTCCAACGTTATCGGGGCCCTTGCCAAAGCCTGTGCCCTGCCACGTGACATGGAGCAGCACGCGAAGTATGATAACGAGAGCCTGCTGGGCTCGGCGATCCAGGCTGCTTTCTTGGTAAGTACCTTTGATGCTTCTTTTGAAGTATTTCATTTCGGCTACTTTCATCTGACTTGTTTTTCTTTTACAAAACGTGCAGAGGCTTCAGTTGGTGGTGGAAAGGAGCGACAGGAACATCTCCAGGATCACCCAACTGGAGTCTGAGAGGGAAAAATTGAAGAAGGAGCTGGGGGAGTTGAAGAAGAACAGCACCGAGGCGACCGCACAATTGGACGTGGCGCTGGTCAATATCACTGATCTCACTTCGGCAAACCATCAGTTGAGGGGTGAGATCTGGGTGAAGACCAAAAGGATAGCCGAACTGGAGACGGAGCTGGCGAAAGCGAAGGCTGATTTGGCGGTAGAGTCGACAAGGCAGCGTGCTGAAGTGCTGGCTAAGCGTGCCGAAGCCGAGAAGCTTCAGAAGGAGAACGCCGAACTGAAGGCTCGGTCCACCGAGGTCGAGCGGCTGAAGCGGGAGAATGCTGACCTCAAGTCCTCGCTGCAGGCTGAGGCCCAGTCTTTTTTTCAAAAGGGGGTGGACCAGGTGGGTGGAGGAGATCACCTCTATCTTGTTCGAGGAGAGATGTCTGGCTGCTCTGAGACGAGCGGGGGTTCCTGAAGATCATCTGATCTATCAGAACCTACCGAAGTATTCCGGCCTAGAACCTGAGCCGAGCTTTGCTCTGCTGACCGAGAGTGCCCCAGCGGATGCCCCTAGAGCTGGCCCTGTTCCGGATGGTGCTCCGACTACTCTTCCAGTTGGCGATGCTCCGGCAACATCTTCTGTGGGCGACGCTCCTTCTGATCCTCCTGCGGGTGATGCGCCAGAGAAGGCTGTTGTTATCGGCGAGACCGCCGGCCCATCAGAGACTGTGATAGTGCTGGTGGAGTCGCCGAAGCCACTTAGCTCTCTTGTATTTTTCTTGCTTTCATACTTGTAGTTTTTTTTTTCCTCTTTTGTAATGCAATGTGAACTTGCATGTAATCCCTAGCTTGTAACATCTTTCTCTTTTAATGAAAAGCCAAGCTTGTTCAATGGTGCTCTCTCTTTCCCTTTCTTTTTGAGTTCGGCTCCTTCGTGCTTGAGTCCGGCTGAATGCTTTGATGTGATGTGAGAGTCTTGAGTTGGAGAGAGTACCGAATGGTTTTCATGGTTATCTACATTAATACCCCGCATTCTGAGGCCCATAAATAGTAGTAAGTGTAGCGGTACGGCCGATGAGGAAAATGAGCAGATGGCTCCACGTGTCACCATCGGAACCGTCAGTCAACCCATTAGAAACGTGCATTCCACGTGGGGCGTGGGAGACCTCGCCTCATAAATTTTCTTGAGGAACGGACCCTTCTTCCTCCTATAAATAGAGGCAGCAAGCCTGCCATGTGAGAGAAAAAGAACATGGTTTTTTTATTTTTTGTAAACATGGGGACCTGTCTCTTTCTGTCATCCACTCTGGCAGCTACGCCCTGTAGAGCTTTAGGAACCTTTGCCCCGGACAAACCTCCTGCAACAGAAGACAGCTTCCTCCGGGAGGGGTTGTCCTTTGTGGTCTGCGCGTTCTCTGAAGATGGTCCCCGTGGACCACACGTTCTCTGAATGCGGGTCCACAATGTGGCTGAGAAGAGATCACCTCCTGCCGATGCGGCTGGGAGGTGATTATTCTTTGTAGCCGGGAGTTGGTTGCGCACTTGCTTCTGCAGGGTCTTGTCTTGATCCTGCAGGGTCTTGTGTGGCATTCAAGACCAGATCGAGAAGCCTCCTGGCTGATGATCGATCCAGGCAGCGGGCTGGGAGCTCGTGTTTGCAAACTTTGGTCCGACCAACCATAGCGTATTGTAGAGCTCCGTTGCCGAAGGCGAGGTTGAAGAGTCAGTGAAGATCAGACCCTCCAGAATCTCCAAGCAGTGGACCAGCGAGGGCCAGAGTCTCCAAGCAGTGGGCCAGCGAAGATCAATCCCGAAGCTTCATTTCTTTTTTTTATTTTTAGAGGACTGCGAGCCTCCTTGTTGTATTTTCTTTTTCTATAACCCATGTAATGAAGACATTACATTTAATAAAAAATGAAGTTTCTGATCAGATGAACTGTGTACTGTGTCTCTACATTCTTTTTTGCATTTATGTGCTGCTTTTCTGCACTTCTGTGCTTACACTGCTCTTTTCTTTATTTCTGTGCTGTTTTTCTGCACTTCTGTGCTTGCACTGCTCTTTTCTTTATTTCTGTGCTGTTTTTCTGCACTTCTGTGCTTGCATTGCTTCGTCTTTCAAAGACTGCTCTTAGCCGAGACGAACACAGAGTCTCAAGGATCTCGGCTGTGTGAGCCTGAGTCCGGGACTGATTTCGGGGGGTGTATGAACCCAGAGTTTAGGGAAGACTGGATGTGTAAATCCGAAGTCAGTCCCAGGGTGTATGAACCCAGGGTTTTAGGAGCGGCTGGATGTATAAATCCTAAGTCAGTCCATGGGCGCGTGAACCCAAAGTTTAGGGAAGATTGGATGTGTGAATCCAAAGTCAGTCCCAGGGTGTATGAACCCAGGGTTTTAGGAGCGACTGGATGTATAAATCCTTAGTCAGTCCATGGGCGCGTGAACCCAAAGTTTAGGGAAGACTGGATGTGTGAATCCGAAGTCAGTCCCAGGGTATATGAACCCAGGGTTGTAGGAGCGACTGGATGTATAAATCCTAAGTCAGTCCATGGGCGCGTGAACCCAAAGTTTAGGGAAGACTAGATGTGTGAATCCGAAGTCAGTCCCAGGGTGTATGAACCCAGGGTTTTAGGAGCGACTGGATGTATAAATCCTAAGTCTGTCCATGGGCGCGTGAACCCAAAGTTTAGGGAAGACTGGATGTGTGAATCCGAAGTTAGTCATAGGGTGTATGAACCCGAAGCTGCCGAACTCAGATAGGATGGCACAGATTGATGATAGGGCAAATGCTGCTTTTATTGATCACGAGACTTTCATTACATCTTAGAAATAGAACTTCTTCAAGTGAGATGCATTCCATGGTCTTGGCAACTGCCTGCCTTCCAAGTCTTCAAGTTTATAAGAAGATCGTCCTGCCATTGAAACCACCCTGAACGGGCCATGCCAGTTTGGGGCCAGTTTGCCTTCATTTGGGTCTCTGTCAGCTAGCAGGGTCTTCTTCAGAACCAGTTCTCCTACTGAGAAACTTCTTTCCCTGACCTTTTCATTGTATCCTCTGGCTAGCCGTTGCTGATAGTCGGTCAGTTCTATGGCCGCTGCATCTCGTCGCTCGTCAGCTAGGTCCAGCTCCATTGCTAGGTTCATCTCGTTTCGGCCTTGGTTGACAAGCTCTGTCCTCAGGGTAGGGAGGCCAATTTCCAAGGGAATGACCGCCTCCATCCCATATGCCAAAGAGAAGGGTGTTGCCGAGGTGGATCATCTCGGAGTTGTCCTGTATGCCCACAACACGCTGGGGAGCTCCCCTATCCATCTCCTTTTCGCCTTGTCCAATCGCTTCTTGAGACCGTCAAGCAGTATTCTGTTAGAAATTTCGGCCTGACCATTGCTCTGTGGATACGCCGGAGTGGAGTAGTGGTTCTTGATGCCATGTTTTCAACAAAAGTCTCTAAAGAAGTTGGAGTCGAACTGAGTCCCGTTGTCCGAAATCAGGATCCTGGGGATGCCGAACCTCGTTATGATATTCTTCTATACGAAATTCTTGGAGTCCCTTTCAGTGATGGAGGACAGCGGTTCAGCTTCTACCCAATTCGTGAAGTAATCTGTAGCAACTATCAACCATCTCTTGTTCCCTGGAGCTCGGTGGAGAGGTCCAACAATGTCCAGCCGCCATTGAGCGAAGGGCCATGAACTAGAGAGGGGACTCAGGTCTTGTGCTGGCTGATGAAGAGAATGGGAGAACTTCTGGCATTTTTCGCATTTCCTAGCGTATACCTGTGCGTCCTTCTGCATATACGGCCACCAGTAACCTTGGCTTATAGCTCTGTAGGCCAGTGACCGCTCTCCGATGTGACTGTAAGTCCTCGGGATCCTTACCCTAGAGGGGGGGTGAATAGGGTGAGCTACAACTAGTGACCAATTATGACCAATTTTAATTTCTTTACAATAACTAGTCACAAGTGATGATTGACAACCAAAATGCGGAAGCTTACATAAACACAATCACCACATAGCATGCACCATCACACAATCATTTATAGTGGTTCGGCCTCAATGCCTACATGCACTACCGGCTTGTGCTCCTCACACCCCACCGGATTTCCACTATGTATGCTTTTCAATAGGCTAAGCAATAACCTTTAACACTATGCTTTTCAAGGCTAAGCAATAACCTTTACATTATGCTTTTCAAGGCTAAGCAATAACCTATACAACCAAATGGTTGGTTCTCTCTCTTAGTAGTGTCTAAAATACACTTGATGGAGATACATATTTAGCTCAATACATTGCCTCTTAAATAGGCGGATATAAAAGTGAAAATCTAACTCACACAAACACTATATGAATGCAAAGATGAATGCACAAAGTGTATGCATGATGTCCTCAATCAATTTGAAAATAAAAGATCATAAATGTATACCAAAGGCTTTTGAAAGTTTTAGCTCATAAAAACATTTATGATTGAGGAAATGCTAATCACATGTTAAAAGTAACTTGTAAAAGACATACCTATGTATTCTAAACAAGTTGTGAAAATCAAAGAACAAAACATGTGATGCATATGGATTTCAATCAATTTAACAAAGAAGCTTAATGTATGTTTAAAACATTTGAAAGAGTAAAACATACAAATAGATTTGATTGAAATTAAGGGTCAAAACACATGTATTTAAAAAGACAACTTGAAAATGATTTACCAATCAATGTTTAAATAAGTTGTAAAACTTTAAAACCAAATACATGTGATTTAAAAAGTTGTTGAATCCAAAACATAAGATAGATTTGAAAGAGATTTTCTTATGATGAAAAACAACAACCAAAGATTCAACCAAGTATAGGAATCATGTTACATATGATTTCAAAGATGATTCCAAAATATGATTTACTTAGATATACCAATTTAAGTACTACTTGGTTTGAATCATGGTGGTGCATCCAAAACAATGAATCAATTCAAAATATATATATATTAAGGATACAACAAAACATAGTTTAACATGCTAGAAAGGATTTACCAATAAATAGAGTAAAGCATGAAAACATATGTCTAAGAAAAGCAAGCTTACTTAGTGATTTAACTTCATTAATCCCAAGCTTTAGCTTTCCTAATGACCCTTAGTATCCCTTAGCTCATTCCCATTTGTTTGGCCTCAAATCACCTCAAGGAGGGCCACTTAGTTCCTCTTTTTTCAACTCTTTTTCAATGGGAATGAACCCCTTTTTATACTCAAAAAGTTGAGTTCTGCGAGTGCCCGGTCGACCCCATAAAGCCCCGGTCGACCTGGCCTCCAACGGTCAGTAAAACTTGACCGTTTGAAAAAGAGCTGTTGGCTCTTTCCCGGTCTACCCGCAGTGGGCTCGGTCGACCGGGTCCATGGGCTCGGTCGACCGGCCACACTGCGGGTCGACCGGGTCCCTTGGACCATTTCCCCTAAAAATGCATATTTTGTATATTTTTAAAGTATTTTCAAGTGGGGTCAATTGGGCCAATAAATCAAGCATGGAATCATGTTTTAAATCAAACTAAGAGGTTTAAAAACATGAAACATAAAAAGCCTAAAAATAATTTGAAACTTTAAAATCAAAGGCTTGCTTGATTCTTTAAAACTTCTTTTCAAAACTAATTGCATCCAAGTATAAAATCAAAACATGCATGTACCATGAATTCTAAAAAGATTTAAAACAATGCATGTGAAAATCAAGATTTCAAGTATTTTAAAATCAATGCTCATGTGAAAATTCAAATGATGATGAAAATAACAATGCATCCATCAAATTGCAATACACAAAATTCCTAACAATCTCCCCCTTTGCAATTTGATGGCAACTCACTCATCACCGAATTTACACACTAAGTCTTCAGCTCCCCCTTAGCTGGACAAGACTTGAAATCTCTTGGATGCTTCTTTGACTTAGCTTGGGCTCTTGTTCTTTTTCTTCATTCTTGATGCTTGGAGCTTGATCATTCTTCAAGCTTTCTTTTCTTCTTTAGCCAAGCAACTTCTTTAACTCCCAAGCTTAGTCTTCTATCAACTCTCCCCCTTTGACCATGCACTCTCTCTCTCTTTGGCAAGATATGCATCTTCTCCCCCTTTGGAAGATAATACAAAATCTCCCCTTGGATAAATTGACAATATTCTCCCCTTTTGACATCTAGAATATTCTCCCCCTTTGACATTAAATTGCAAAGGTACCTACACACATGACATAAGGAAAATACCTTTTAGTAGCACCTGTTAACGAAAGAAATCGAAAATGAAATATATAACAGGTATCATGTATGGTAGTAGTCTATAAGAGTATAGAGCCAATTCAATGGTGAATTTGATCAAAACTAATACTTCCTATGAAGGTTTATACTCCCCCTCAATCCATTCTCTCCTTTTGTCAAACTTTTGACAAAGATTTAACTATTTGGTTCAAGAAGAAGATGGTTTTACCAATTGAGGGTAAACTTCAAGGAAAGGATTAGATTCGTTTAACTATAGAGCTCAATATGATCAAATTACCAAGATTAAGAGCAAGGTCAAGGAGAAAAGCAACCATGGATACCAATTGGAATAAAGAATACCAATTGAGATTAAAGGATATGACTATTATCTCAATCACTCTAAAATGGAGTTAAAAAGAATATCATTACTAGGATCAATCCAAATTAGAGCTATCCACGATGTTATGGGGTTTATTCAACATAGCATCAATCAATATACTTATGAAAAACATATGCTATGTAAATTTTGAAATCATTTCATCCAATCAAAAATTATGACTATTATGTGCACAACATGAATGAAATGAAGTTCAAACATGAAGCCTACCTCAACCATTAACCAACCAAGATTATTAACACATAAACATGGTGGTCATGTGATTTACCTATAAGTCCATGAGAAGTGGCAAACATGAAGATTATGATGCTAATGAAATGTGACAAATATAAGATCAAGCATCATAAAAGAATATTCATCACTTTTAATGATATAACTAATGAGCATAGTGATGAACATGAGAAATTGCATATAAAGATATAACTTGGAGATGTATGCAATTTGAAAAACCATATGAACTCAACATGAAAGAAATCCATCTAAAGTAGATGTGCCTATAAGATACAAAGAATGGATTTTGATGAGAGTCTCATATGATCATAAATATGATATTGAAAAATGCACAAGCGATATTACTATGAAATTATGCATAAATCAATATCACAACCATCCATCTATAGCAAAGCTTATGAAGTACAAAGGATGGATTTGAGAGTTCTAGTATGGTATCCACAAATGTAACTTAAGAGCACAACCATACATGGAACTATTTGACATTTGCATAGAGAGGATCAATTATAATCAAGATCTAACTCATACCATATCATCAATAAGGAATATAACTATCCATGCACATGAAGGTATGAAGTTAGAACGATATCATGGACCGCATATAGATGAAAATGGATCTCATATAAGGTATACCTATGAAGAACAATGGTTTAATTCAAATTCATCTAAAATGATCCATTAATCTATCATGTAAAATCTCCACTCTTAGCAAATGTACTATGCTTACAATGCAATGGAAAATGGATATGAGAATCATACCAAATGAACTTAGCACACAAAATCACATATGTACTTAAGAAGCTCAAATGATCATGAAACAAAAGATTTTACTATAAAGCATAAACAACATCAATTTGCATTAATGAAACGATATACAAAGTTAGGCAAAAACATGCAAATCAATGACATCATGCCCAACCACACAAAGTAAGATATAACAACAAAGTCAATTTGCATTTGAAAGAATGTAACTTTGTTGAGCAAAGATGCAAATTGCTTGTAACATGTATTTCCTTCTAAATGATAAGATTATAAGCACAAGGAAATAAACTCAAGGAAAATGCTTCTAAAAGTATAACTAATAAAGCTTAGAACATTTTCCAAAGATCTTTAATTCACTCCAATATTCAAAATCCAACAATGAAACATTTATAAACTTATGATCAAGTGATTTTGAAAAGCATGAAGTGAACTAATACCAGATTTTCAATTTGTATCCTAAATATGACAATAGATACTCATACAAATTGAACACATATTTTCCATACAAAAAGATATAACTTGTAAGTTCATGGAAAATCTAAATTGATTTGAATCATTTGTTTTACAAAATAATCTAACTATGATATCCAAACAAATGATTTTCCAACATCAAATGATCATGAAAAATCTAGCTAAGAAAGCTTTTGTAATCACAATCAATTGATGATCCTCAACTAGAAATGCACTACAATAGTTATAACTATATGAGAACAAAATGCAAATCTATATGAGGATATTGCAATCAAATGATTTTGAAAACCAAAGATATAACTAAGAAAGTTCATGAAGACAAAATCAAATGATCACAAAGAAACATTGCATTTAAAGAGATGTGACTATATAGAATCAAAATGCAAATGTAACATGACCAACAATTAGATATGACTAAAAAGAATAGGTTGGTCTAGTGAGGTTCAAGGCCTTAAGGTTAGTCTAATTGTCTACCTTTGAAGATTCACTTAAGGTCTTGAAAAGGTTGTCCTTGAGGGCTCACTTTGAGGTCCCACCAACTCTTGGAGTTTTAACTCGAAAAAGTTTTAGAGTGGTGAGATTGAATCTTAGGGGAATTAGAGAGCTAGGAAAGAAAAATTCATTTTCAACCATAGTGGAAATCATTCTTAATGATATGCAATAAAACACGACTCTAGGGTTCAAATCTAGATTTAAGCAAATATGGATCAACTCCGGGTGTTTAAGCCCTAAATGGAGTAACCTTGCTCTGATACCACTTGTAAGTCCTCGGGATCCTTACCCTAGAGGGGGGGTGAATAGGGTGAGCTACAACTAGTGACCAATTATGACCAATTTTAATTTCTTTACAATAACTAGTCACAAGTGATGATTGACAACCAAAATGCGGAAGCTTACATAAACACAATCACCACATAGCATGCACCATCACACAATCATTTATAGTGGTTCGGCCTCAATGCCTACATCCACTACCGGCTTGTGTTCCTCACACCCCACCGGATTTCCACTATGTATGCTTTTCAATAGGCTAAGCAATAACCTTTAACACTATGCTTTTCAAGGCTAAGCAATAACCTTTACATTATGCTTTTCAAGGCTAAGCAATAACCTATACAACCAAATGGTTGGTTCTCTCTCTTAGTAGTGTCTAAAATACACTTGATGGAGATACATATTTAGCTCAATACATTGCCTCTTAAATAGGCGGATATAAAAGTGAAAATCTAACTCACACAAACACTATATGAATGCAAAGATGAATGCACAAAGTGTATGCATGATGTCCTCAATCAATTTGAAAATAAAAGATCATAAATGTATACCAAAGGCTTTTGAAAGTTTTAGCTCATAAAAACATTTATGATTGAGGAAATGCTAATCACATGTTAAAAGTAACTTGTAAAAGACATACCTATGTATTCTAAACAAGTTGTGAAAATCAAAGAACAAAACATGTGATGCATGTGGATTTCAATCAATTTAACAAAGAAGCTTAATGTATGTTTAAAACATTTGAAAGAGTAAAACATACAAATAGATTTGATTGAAATTAAGGGTCAAAACACATGTATTTAAAAAGACAACTTGAAAATGATTTACCAATCAATGTTTAAATAAGTTGTAAAACTTTAAAACCAAATACATGTGATTTAAAAAGTTGTTGAATCCAAAACATAAGATAGATTTGAAAGAGATTTTCTTATGATGAAAAACAACAACCAAAGATTCAACCAAGTATAGGAATCATGTTACATATGATTTCAAAGATGATTCCAAAACAAGATTCACATAGATATACCAATTTAAGTACTACATGGTTTGAATCATGGTGGTGCATCCAAAACAATGAATCAATTCAAAATATATATATATTAAGGATACAACAAAACATAGTTTAACATGCTAGAAAGGATTTACCAATAAATAGAGTAAAGCATGAAAACATATGTCTAAGAAAAGCAAGCTTACTTAGTGATTTAACTTCATTAATCCCAAGCTTTAGCTTTCCTAATGACCCTTAGTATCCCTTAGCTCATTCCCATTTGTTTGGCCTCAAATCACCTCAAGGAGGGCCACTTAGTTCCTCTTTTTTCAACTCTTTTTCAATGGGAATGAACCCCTTTTTATACTCAAAAAGTTGAGTTCTGCGAGTGCCCGGTCGACCTGGCCTCCAACGGTAATAAAACTGACCGTTTGAAAAAGAGCTGTTGGCTCTTTCCCGGTCTACCCGCAGTGGGCTCGGTCGACCGGGTCCATGGGCTCGGTCGACCGGCCACACTGCGGGTCGACCGGGTCCCTTGGACCATTTCCCCCAAAAATGCATATTTTGTATATTTTTAAAGTATTTTCAAGTGGGGTCAATTGGGCCAATAAATCAAGCATGGAATCATGTTTTAAATCAAACTAAGAGGTTTAAAAACATGAAACATAAAAAGCCTAAAAATAATTTGAAACTTTAAAATCAAAGGCTTGCTTGATTCTTTAAAACTTCTTTTCAAAACTAATTGCATCCAAGTATAAAATCAAAACATGCATGTACCATGAATTCTAAAAAGATTTAAAACAATGCATGTGAAAATCAAGATTTCAAGTATTTTAAAATCAATGCTCATGTGAAAATTCAAATGATGATGAAAATGACAATGCATCCATCAAATTGCAATACACAAAATTCCTAACAATCTCCCCCTTTGCAATTTGATGGCAACTCACTCATCACCGAATTTACACACTAAGTCTTCAGCTCCCCCTTAGCTGGACAAGACTTGAAATCTCTTGGATGCTTCTTTGACTTAGCTTGGGCTCTTGTTCTTTTTCTTCATTCTTGATGCTTGGAGCTTGATCATTCTTCAAGCTTTCTTTTCTTCTTTAGCCAAGCAACTTCTTTAACTCCCAAGCTTAGTCTTCTATCAACTCTCCCCCTTTGACCATGCACTCTCTCTCTCTTTGGCAAGATATGCATCTTCTCCCCCTTTGGAAGATAATACAAAATCTCCCCTTGGATAAATTGACAATATTCTCCCCTTTTGACATCTAGAATATTCTCCCCTTTGACATTAAATTGCAAAGGTACCTACACACATGACATAAGGAAAATACCTTTTAGTAGCACCTGTTAACTGAAAGAAATCAAAAATGAAATATATAACAGGTATCATGTATGGTAGTAGTCTATAAGAGTATAGAGCCAATTCAATGGTGAATTTGATCAAAACTAATACTTCCTATGAAGGTTTATACTCCCCCTCAATCCATTCTCTCCTTTTGTCAAACTTTTGACAAAGATTTAACTATTTGGTTCAAGAAGAAGATGGTTTTACCAATTGAGGGTAAACTTCAAGGAAAGGATTAGATTCGTTTAACTATAGAGCTCAATATGATCAAATTACCAAGATTAAGAGCAAGGTCAAGGAGAAAAGCAACCATGGATACCAATTGGAATAAAGAATACCAATTGAGATTAAAGGATATGACTATTATCTCAATCACTCTAAAATGGAGTTAAAAAGAATATCATTACTAGGATCAATCCAATTAGAGCTATCCACGATGTTATGGGGTTTATTCAACATAGCATCAATCAATATACTTATGAAAAACATATGCTATGTAAATTTTGAAATCATTTCATCCAATCAAAAATTATGACTATTATGTGCACAACATGAATGAAATGAAGTTCAAACATGAAGCCTACCTCAACCATTAACCAACCAAGATTATTAACACATAAACATGGTGGTCATGTGATTTACCTATAAGTCCATGAGAAGTCGGCAAACATGAAGATTATGATGCTAATGAAATGTGACAAATATAAGATCAAGCATCATAAAAGAATATTCATCACTTTTAATGATATAACTAATGAGCATAGTGATGAACATGAGAAATTGCATATAAAGATATAACTTGGAGATGTATGCAATTTGAAAAAACCATATGAACTCAACGTGAAAGAAATCCATCTAAAGTAGATGTGCCTATAAGATACAAAGAATGGATTTTGATGAGAGTCTCATATGATCATAAATATGATATTGAAAAATGCACAAGCGATATTACTATGAAATTATGCATAAATCAATATCACAACCATCCATCTATAGCAAAGCTTATGAAGTACAAAGGATGGATTTGAGAGTTCTAGTATGGTATCCACAAATGTAACTTAAGAGCACAACCATACATGGAACTATTTGACATTTGCATAGAGAGGATCAATTATAATCAAGATCTAACTCATACCATATCATCAATAAGGAATATAACTATCCATGCACATGAAGGTATGAAGTTAGAACGATATCATGGACCGCATATAGATGAAAATGGATCTCATATAAGGTATACCTATGAAGAACAATGGTTTAATTCAAATTCATCTAAAATGATCCATTAATCTATCATGTAAAATCTTCACTCTTAGCAAATGTACTATGCTTACAATGCAATGGAAAATGGATATGAGAATCATACCAAATGAACTTATAACACAAAATTACATATGTACTTAAGAAGCTCAAATGATCATGAAATAAAAGATTTTACTATAAAGCATAAACAACATCAATTTGCATTAATGAAACGATATACAAAGTTAGGCAAAAACATGCAAATCAATGACATCATACCCAACCACACAAAGTAAGATATAACAACAAAGTCAATTTGCATTTGAAAGAATGTAACTTTGTTGAGCAAAGATGCAAATTGCTTGTAACATGTATTTCCTTCTAAATGATAAGATTATAAGCACAAGGAAATAAACTCAAGGAAAATGCTTCTAAAAGTATAACTAATAAAGCTTAGAACATTTTCCAAAGATCTTTAATTCACTCCAATATTCAAAATCCAACAATGAAACATTTATAAACTTATGATCAAGTGATTTTGAAAACCATGAAGTGAACTAATACCAGATTTTCAATTTGTATCCTAAATATGACAATAGATACTCATACAAATTGAACACATATTTTCCATACAAAAAGATATAACTTGTAAGTTCATGGAAAATCTAAATTGATTTGAATCATTTGTTTTACAAAATAATCTAACTATGATATCCAAACAAATGATTTTCCAACATCAAATGATCATGAAAAATCTAGCTAAGAAAGCTTTTGTAATCACAATCAATTGATGATCCTCAACTAGAAATGCACTACAATAGTTATAACTATATGAGAACAAAATGCAAATCTATATGAGGATATTGCAATCAAATGATTTTGAAAACCAAAGATATAACTAAGAACGTTCAAGAAGACAAAATCAAATGATCACAAAGAAACATTGCATTTAAAGAGATGTGACTATATAGAATCAAAATGCAAATGTAACATGACCAACAATTAGATATGACTAAAAAGAATAGGTTGGTCTAGTGAGGTTCAAGGCCTTAAGGTTAGTCTAATTGTCTACCTTTGAAGATTCACTTAAGGTCTTGAAAAGGTTGTCCTTGAGGGCTCACTTTGAGGTCCCACCAACTCTTGGAGTTTTAACTCGAAAAAGTTTTAGAGTGGTGAGATTGAATCTTAGGGGAATTAGAGAGCTAGGAAAGAAAAACTCATTTTCAACCATAGTGGAAATCATTCTTCATGATAAGCAATAAAGCACAACTCTAGGGTTCAAATCTAGATTTAAGCAAATATGGATCAACTCCGGGTGTTTAAGCCCTAAATGGAGTAACCTTGCTCTGATACCACTTGTAAGTCCTCGGGATCCTTACCCTAGAGGGGGGGTGAATAGGGTGAGCTACTAACTAGTGACCAATTATGACCAATTTTAATTTCTTTACAATAACTAGTCACAAGTGATGATTGACAACCAAAATGCGGAAGCTTACATAAACACAATCACCACATAGCATGCACCATCACACAATCATTTATAGTGGTTCGGCCTCAATGCCTACATCCACTACCGGCTTGTGTTCCTCACACCCCACTGGATTTCCACTATGTATGCTTTTCAATAGGCTAAGCAATAACCTTTAACACTATGCTTTTCAAGGCTAAGCAATAACCTTTACATTATGCTTTTCAAGGCTAAGCAATAACCTATACAACCAAATGGTTGGTTCTCTCTCTTAGTAGTGTCTAAAATACACTTGAGGGAGATACATATTTAGCTCAATACATTGCCTCTTAAATAGGCGGATATAAAAGTGAAAATCTAACTCACACAAACACTATATGAATGCAAAGATGAATGCACAAAGTGTATGCATGATGTCCTCAATCAATTTGAAAATAAAAGATCATAAATGTATACCAAAGGCTTTTGAAAGTTTTAGCTCATAAAAACATTTATGATTGAGGAAATGCTAATCACATGTTAAAAGTAACTTGTAAAAGACATACCTATGTATTCTAAACAAGTTGTGAAAATCAAAGAACAAAACATGTGATGCATATGGATTTCAATCAATTTAACAAAGAAGCTTAATGTATGTTTAAAACATTTGAAAGAGTAAAACATACAAATAGATTTGATTGAAATTAAGGGTCAAAACACATGTATTTAAAAAGACAACTTGAAAATGATTTACCAATCAATGTTTAAATAAGTTGTAAAACTTTAAAACCAAATACATGTGATTTAAAAAGTTGTTGAATCCAAAACATAAGATAGATTTGAAAGAGATTTTCTTATGATGAAAAACAACAACCAAAGATTCAACCAAGTATAGGAATCATGTTACATATGATTTCAAAGATGATTCCAAAACAAGATTCACATAGATATACCAATTTAAGTACTACTTGGTTTGAATCATGGTGGTGCATCCAAAACAATGAATCAATTCAAAATATATATATATATTAAGGATACAACAAAACATAGTTTAACATGCTAGAAAGGATTTACCAATATATAGAGTAAAGCATGAAAACATATGTCTAAGAAAAGTAAGCTTACTTAGTGATTTAACTTCATTAATCCCAAGCTTTAGCTTTCCTAATGACCCTTAGTATCCCTTAGCTCATTCCCATTTGTTTGGCCTCAAATCACCTCAAGGAGGGCCACTTAGTTCCTCTTTTTTCAACTCTTTTTCAATGGGAATGAACCCCTTTTTATACTCAAAAAGTTGAGTTCTGCGAGTGCCCGGTCGACCCCATAAAAGCCCCGGTCGACCTGGCCTCCAACGGTCATAAAACTGACCGTTTGAAAAAGAGCTGTTGGCTCTTTCCCGGTCTACCCGCAGTGGGCTCGGTCGACCGGGTCCATGGGCTCGGTCGACCGGCCACACTGCGGGTCGACCGGGTCCCTTGGACCATTTCCCCCAAAAATGCATATTTTGTATATTTTTAAAGTATTTTCAAGTGGGGTCAATTGGGCCAATAAATCAAGCATGGAATCATGTTTTAAATCAAACTAAGAGGCTTAAAAACATGAAACATAAAAAGCCTAAAAATAATTTGAAACTTTAAAATCAAAGGCTTGCTTGATTCTTTAAAACTTCTTTTCAAAACTAATTGCATCCAAGTATAAAATCAAAACATGCATGTACCATGAATTCTAAAAAGATTTAAAACAATGCATGTGAAAATCAAGATTTCAAGTATTTTAAAATCAATGCTCATGTGAAAATTCAAATGATGATGAAAATGACAATGCATCCATCAAATTGCAATACACAAAATTCCTAACAGTGACTATTACAGATTCCTTCGTGGATCTCATATAGAAAGTCGTCCACCTTACTTGGATGGACGCGTTGAAGGTTGGGACATGTGAAGGGTTTTCTGTAGAGCTTGCCTTCAGGGGATAGCCAGAATCGAGCTGCCTTGAGTCTGATTCGGTGGGCTTCATTCTTGTCCTCGGGGAGCTGGTCGTCCTTTAGGTAAGAGATGATTGGGTCCATCCAGCTTGGGCCGAGATCAACGCACAGGTCTTGCCGAGATGAATGGAGCTCTAGGCTTGATTTCGGTATCGATCCAACCTCAACAATCCTTTTCTTTCCTGCTTCGACAGTGGAGGCCAGGTTTGCAAGCGCATCAGCATGTGTATTAGTATCTCTGGAGATCTGCCTGACCTCAACTATCTGGAAATGAGAGAGCAGTTTCTTCGCGAGGGCTAAGTAGGCCGCCATCCTATCGTCCCTGGCTTGGTAGTCTCCAGTGAGCTGGCTAGTTACTAGTTGTGAATCGCTGAAGACCACTAATTACTGGGCTCCGAGGATTCGGGTGCTATTCAGCCCTGCTATCAGAGCTTCGTATTCCGCTTCATTATTTGTTGCTTTGAAGTCCAAGGTGAAGGCTTGTTTAATGACCAGTCCTTCTGGCGATTGGAGAACTATGCTGGCGCCAGCTCTCTTGGCGGTGGACGAGCCGTCGACGAAGATCCTCCATGCCGAGATAGGAACTGGGCTCTGAGCAAGTTGTTCGACCTCGGTGACTTCATGCTCATGCCCTACGCCCCCCAGTTTGGTGACGAGCTGGGTCGAAGCCGAGCTCGGAGAGACGAACTCAATAATGAAGTCTGTTAGAATCTGGGCTTTGATCGCAGTCCTGGGACGGTACTGGATGTCATACTGCCCCAATTCGACCGCCCATTTTGAAATTCGCCCTGAAAAGTCAGCTTTCTTGAATATAGATCGGAGTGGATGCTCCGTGATAACCACAATGGTGTGGGATTGAAAATAATGGGAGAGCTTGCGGGAGGCACTGACGAGTGCCAACGCAAGCTTCTCGAGCAAAGGTATCTGGTCTCGGCATAAAGCAGAATCTTGCTCGTATAGTAGATTGGTTTTTGGACTCCATCATCCTCTCTGATGAGGACGGAGCTTACTGCATGGTCCGAGACCGTGAGATACATATACAAAACCTCCCCCTGAGTTGGGGTAGAGAGTAAGGGTGGTGAAGATAAATATGTTTTGAGTGCTTCCAATGCTTGGTCGCACTCAGGGGTCCATTGAAATTTGAAATTCTTTTTCAGAAGCTGAAAGAAAGGCCAGCACTTATCTGATGATCTGCTGATGAAACGATTGAGTGCTGCAGCCATGCCCGTGAGCTTCTGGACCTCCTTAGAAGTAGATGGGCTTTGGATTCTCAGGATTGATGTGATCTGGTCCGGGTTGGCCTCTATCCCCCTCCGCGTTACTAGGCTTCCGAGGAACTTGCCTGAAGCGAAGCCGAAAGCACACTTGGAGGCATTCAGTTTGAGCTTGAATTCTCAAAGGATGCTGAAGACTCGGGCCAGGTCCGCTAGATGGTCGCTGGACTGCTTGGACTTAACGACCATGTCGTCAATGTAAACCTCGACTGTTTTACCGAGCTAAGCCTGGAACATTTTCGTGACGAGGTGCTGATAGGTTGCCCCCGCGTTCTTCAATCCAAAGGGCATCACCTTATAACAGTAAGTGTCGCGAGGGGTTATGAATGCAGTTTTTTTCCTCGTCTGGCTCAAACATGAGAATCTGGTGATAGCCTCTGTAAGCGTCGAGGAGGCTCATTCTGCCATGGCCAGCAGTGGCGTCGATCATCTGATCAATCTTTGGATGAGGGAAGCTGTCCTTCGGGCAAGCTCTGTTGAGGTCGGTGAAATCGACGCACAC
Organism: Litsea cubeba; assembly: GCA_012931725.1. Lineage (NCBI taxonomy): Eukaryota > Viridiplantae > Streptophyta > Magnoliopsida > Laurales > Lauraceae > Litsea > Litsea cubeba. Next base: position 96,049,949 of record CM022947.1, read on the forward strand.
CCTCCACTTGCCAGTTTTCTTCTTGACCACCACCATATTGGCCAGCCAAACCGGGTACTGGACCTCTCTGATTACGCCTGCCTCCAGCAACCTGTCGACTTCTTCGACCACCGCTTCTATCTGCTGCATCCCCATCCTGCGGGCCCTCTGCACCACTGGCTTATGGTTGGGATCCACGTTCAGCCTGTGGCACATGACCCCGGGGGCGACCCCAGGCATTTCGCTCGGAGTCCAAGTGAAGACGTTTGCGCTCTGCATCAAGAATCTTGAGAGCTCGGCTCTCTCGGGGTCAAGCAGCTGGGTGTCGATCAGGAAGAATCTATCAAGGTCGAGCGGATCGATCCTGACTTCGGCTAGATCTTCAATGCTTTTCTTGTCAGGATCTCGGCCAATCTCGTCCAGCCCCCTTTCAAACTCTGCCAAATTCACTCGCTCTGGCTCCTTCTCTCTAGGGATAGCGGCCAACATACACTGCCTGGCCAGCTGCTGATCCCCTTCGACTGTAACCACCTCCATCTTGCCTTCCTTGTCCTCGAGCACAAACTTCAACCTCTGGTGGAGAGTGAAGGGAACTGCTTCCATCTTGTGGAGCCACGTCCTGCCCATGATAGCATTGTAGGGAGAAGGGGCGTCCACTACCGGAAAGTCAGCCTTCACGGAGGCTCCGCCTACCCTGGTCTCCAGAGTGACTCTTCCCTTGGGGTAGATTGGTTTGGCGCTGAACCCTATTAGGGGCGCACGAGCCTCTTTGAAATCAGCTTCTGAGAGTCCCATCTTCTTGAAACATTCGTAGTAGAGGACCTCGGATGAAGTGCCGGAGTCGACAAGGATCCTCTTCACTGTGAAGTCTCGTAGCTTCATCGTCAGGAGCAGGGGATCATTATGGGGAAGCTGCACTCCCTTTAGGTCCTTGTCTGAGAATGAGATGGCCGGGCTGTCGCGCCGCGCTCTCTTGGACACTGGCCCGAGTTTGGCCCTCATCACCTATTTCCCATGAGAGGTTTGTCTGGCCTCGGCACAGGCCTGGGCGTTACCTCTAGCTGAGGGAGAGGGAACTGAGGATGCCAGATGGATCACATTGATGATCTTCTCAGACTTCTCGCTGTCTGGTTCCTTATGTGCGCTCTGATGAGCTCGGCCACTGCCGCCGCTGCCGGCATCTCCTGCCTTGACGAACTCCTCAAGGAGGCCTTCCTTGGCGAGCTTCTCCAGGTGAAACTTCAAGGTCCTGCACTCATCGGTTTTGTGCCCATTTTGCTTGTGGTAGGCACAGAACCTGCTCTGGTCACGGGAGGATGAATCACTCTGCATGGGCTGAGGCCAGCTGAAGAATGGCATGTTCTTGATCTTGTTCATAATCTGGTGGATCGGCTCCCTGAAGACGACATTCACAGCCCGGTAGGCATCGGGAGGAGGTCTGGTCTTCCTGCTGCCCCCAGACCTGGACGCTGCAGCTTTTGCCGAGCTAGAGACCCAGGCTTGTTTCGGCTCTTCCTTCCGGAAGGGCTTCTTATCCCGCTGCTCCGCACCGTGGTTTTCCCGTTCCTGGATATCATCTTCCTCCCGGGCGACATAGTGTTTTATCCTAGACATCAAGGCTGGCACAGAGGATACGGGGTCTCCGGCTAGGTCTTTTCTGAGCTCGTTCCCCGGTAATAGAGCATTTCAGAAGGCGAAGATTGCCACTTCGTCCCTAGTAACCTCAATATGGCTGTAAATCGCCCAGAATCATCTGGCGAACTGGGTGATGGTCTCACCCTGCTTCATCTTCAGGGCCAATATATCAGCATCGGTCTTGGGGATGACGCTGTAGGCCTGAAACTTCTTTAAGAAGGAGAGTTGCAGCTGTCTCCAACTCGAGATAGACTTCTCCGGGAGGGCGCAGAACCACTTCAGGGGGAGGTCGCCCGGATTGGAGAAGATTTTGCAGTTGAGGTGGCCCTCGTTCCCCCAGATGGACATCTTCTAAAATAAATGCCGTAGTTGAGCGGCTGGATCTGAGACTCCGTCGTAAGGGAGGAATCGCGGGACAAAGAACTTCTTTGGCAGGGGAGTCTCCTCGATATCCCGCGTGAAGGGAGAGACCCCCAGATCGGTGAGGACGCAAATATCTTGCTGGTCTCGCATCTCCAAGTTATGCTGAAGAGCCAGCTTGATACGATTGTCGAGCTGCTTCTGCTCGTCATCCTTCTCTGGTGAAAGTGCTCTTGGCTTCCGCTTCGAGTGGTCTTGACTGTGACGGCTATGGACTGACCTGTCATGGCCACGACGACTTCAGCTGCTGCTAGAGCCTTCGTCGTGGGCTTGGCTGCGCTTTTCGTCCAAAAAGGCTCTCAAATCCTCGTGGGGGGACTGGACTGCCTTGCTTTGGACGACTCTCTTCTCGCCTTGGGGCTCGGAGGGCTGCCTTAACGAGGCAGTTTGTGCTGCTCTCAGTTGCCGCTGTAGCTGGCGGATTACTCTCTCCTGCTTCTGGATAAGGGCGTTTTGAGCTGCGATATCCCCTCCGTCATCGGGGTGTCGCGGACGGCATGGCTTGTCGACTGCCACGACTTTGTCTTTCCGAGGACGCTCGCCTCCCCGCTCGTCCCGTCGGGGAGGCGTGACTTCCTCGCCTGAGGGCGAGTCCTCAACTTGCTCTTGGAAGGGAATTTCGACGAACAGGTGCGAGCCCAGGCACTCCTCGCCTGCAGACGCACCAGGCCCTGCTCCGGTCCACCCTTGAGGAGGGACGTCCGTCGACGGGCCCGATAGCCGAATGATCGGTCTCGAAGACTCTCCGCCTTTCTTGGCTTTTGGAGGCATGGTGTTTGAGAAGGTTGGGATGATACTTTCCTACAGACGGCGCCAATTGTAAGTGCAAAAAATAACGACTCGCAAGGTTAGGGGTGTCTGATAGGACTTATCCAAATGAAAGAAGAAGATCTGCTGCCTCAAAGCCTGAAAAGGGAAGAGCAAACAGTTGGAGGACCCTGGCCTGGGTGGCGCAAGGCTCTCCGATGCCTAAGTCAGTGTATGAACTTGGACAAAGGAAGGAGAGGAAGAAGAGAGGCAGAGTAACAGCTCTCAATTGTGAATATTGCGTACCTTGGTTATGGAATGGGGTCTTATTTATAGAGGACTCTTGATGATATTTTGGATGATATTTTGGAGTGGGTCCCTTGATTTGATAGGGAAACTCTTATCAGCCCACAAAGTAATAAATATGGGTCCATCTCAGCCCACAAAGCATTTATTGCCAGTCCGATCAGCCCACAATGCATTAAATGCATGTCATGTTGGGCCAGATCATGTTGGATGCCTTTGGCAGTAGAGGTCCCATCGGATCCATCCTCGGGCCTTGCCCTGATTTGGTTACAGCCGCTGGATGCCGCCCTGTCAGCGATCTGGCGAAGATTGTGGATGGCTGGGATGTCGCATCTGTCCCTCTGGCTCGCGTCCCTATTCTGCCACGTGTCTGATGATATGGCGGGCGTGGGGCGTGAGGGGGTTCTTCTTCACTTTGGCTTCCGTCCCGGCTCCTTTGGCCGGGGTCAAGCTCTTTAGCCGAAGTGGATCCTTTGTAGCTGAGCTCGGCGCTAACAGCCAAAGTTAGTCTGGTTTCGGCTGAGGCCTCTATCCCGGCAGCCGAGACGCGTTTGGATGGCACGTGGATGGCACGTGAGAATGCTAATTGACATCTTATAGCCGAGATTAGCGTAATCCTGGTGTCTTGAAAATCTCCCCACACAACTATTATTAGAGTTGTCCACTTCAGTAGAAAAAAAGTAGTTATGTGAAACTCTATCAAAGGTGGTATATGGTTCTATTAAAATATAATGCACAGAAAAACTACAGAATGAAATGATTATACAATATTGAATAATCCCTCTTAACACCTTGGCTTTCTTTGAAACAGCTGGGATTTATGTTGCTGGCTTTGTTCTGGAAGTTTATTGGGTGACACCTTGGATGATGATAGCATGTGAGGCCCACCTGATGACCAAACTGGGGGAGGGGATCAATTGTCTTTGCATGGGTAATGGCTAAAATCAGTCAAAGCAGAATCCATTAGTGTGGTATTGAAGTTGTCTAAATTCAACGGTATGTGGAGTGTCCGAAATGTGTGATCAAATCCAACAGTGAAACGTTTTTTATGTGTGTCAAATTCAGCTAGTGTCAATTCACAGGGGGGAGTGTTTATAGGCAAGGGTTTGAGTATCAGCTTCAGACTGTTGGCTGGGCGAAAAACCATTATGTATAAGACATGTTGGTGATACTGATTGGTATGTAGAACTTACGAATATATTGCTGTCAGCTAATGGTTGAATTTCTACTGACTTGCAGGAGATTGTTTCTTCTTCAATGGTGGTTCTCTTTGTAGTATGTATAAGGTATCTGTTTTCTAGTATCTAGGGGTAGTTTTAATCCACTCTTTGTATCCATTAATAGGCCTGCATGTCTGCTGATTTTTTTTTTCTTTTGCGTTGTTTTGGATTTGTGCTAATATTAACTGGTTCTCTATTGTGCTTGTTGGGTTTTTTTTTTTTTATGAAATGATAGCATTGGTATTTATATGAACTAGTTTATATGCTTACACAAAAGCTCCATGAAAGAATTGCAATCAATTGTGTCTCTTCCTTCCTTTCCTTATTTCAATTATTCATCAGTGGAGTTCGTGCAGTTGCATTTTTTTCAATTTTCATTCTTGTTCTACTGTGAGTTTTAGATGATTTGGATGGAAATGTAATAAGCTTTAGGAATTTTTCTGACTGTGGAACACAACTTGTGAAGCTCATTGCAAAACTGCAACAATAAGAGGCATCCTTTATTCCCTATCTTGCATCATTTGTTTTCAAGAACATCTGAACCAAGGTCCAACGTGAAAAATGTTGTGGTTTCGGTTTCTTGATTGTTTATCTGCATTCTTAAAGGTACTTTGTTCAATCTGTCATTTGTTTCCTTGCCTATAAGGTACTGCTTTTTTTCTTTATTTATGAATTGCTGATTTTGGTTAGCAAATGGATGGTTAGGATTTATTTAAATGTTTGAAAGAGTTTTTTATGGTGTTAATACATGCGCTTTACGAAGGGGTCCGGGGGTATCCCCCGGCGGGGGTCGCTAATATTGGCGGTCGCTAATAACCTTTTGCGACGACTTTTAAGCGGCGGCTACTTAGCTGTCGCTAGGCGGTCGCTAAAGAGTATTAGCGACCGTCAGGGGACTTTTAGCGACGGCTACTTGCGGCCGCTAAAAGTCATTTTTCTAGTAGTATATATATAGAGAGAGTGTGTGTGTGAGGGCATAAGGAATAGTGGGGCCCGCTTTTTGAAAACCTTCAATTAGAAGTGAACACTGATCTCCCCATGAATTCTCCAAATTCTAATTTAATAGGAGTTGCTCCCACCGTAACATTAAATATATTAATAAAATATGAATAATGCATTGAATATCATGATATGATTTTTCGTATGGTGGGACCAACTCTTATTGGAGAACGATTTTGGAACATCCAATTAAAATAAAGGGCATTTAATTTAATCATTTTATATTTTCAATAAATTAGTTAAATCCCTGTGTATTGGCCTTGCTATAAATGTCTTGTTTTAACCCGTTGTGTTACAACAAATTTTGTTCATGCGGATCATGACGGATCCCACATCAAGGGAATATTGATAAATTTGTTCCATACATTTTGGCCATCTCTTCTCAAAGTTCCATCTTTCTTAGTGGAATTTGTAACACCAATTGTGAAGGTGCGTGTTAACCGAACTACTGACTTAATGCAAATTCATGTCGAGCATGATCTTGTGCAAACCAATAAGTAAGGAGAATGACTAGTGGATCTAGGTACTTAAACTAATGTTCACATCCGGGTACTAGCTTTCTGAAATTTATGTGGATCCATGATGAATGATAATGCATTGAGACCTGTAAGATACAATAGTTTGAATTTGGAAAGGTGGAAACATATTCCTATGACAATTCATTTCAATTTCAGCAAAGAGCTTATATTGTTTTCTATAGCGGATCTGCAACTATATTAAGAGTAGAAATATTAAAATCAAAATTATCTAAACACAACAAAGTTCTCTGTCTATCTTCATATACATATTTTTTTCTCGAATCAATTCCTCTTATAATTTCTAGATTTGATGAACTTATTACTTAAATTTCATTGAAAATGACTGATAAAATGCTAAAACACAACAAAGTAAAACATATCACTCGAGTTGGTTATTGTGTTCATAGTTTTATATTCCTATTTGAATGGTTTTGTGTTGTGTTTTTATTTGTTAGTATTCCTCACTGTTAACTCAGTAGCACATTACTTGCTACTTCAGATAGGTACTTTGCTGTATCTCCGAGTGGTCAAAGCGAATAGCAACATGAATCCTGAGCTCTCGTGCACTGATGGTAATGCATAACAGAATTCTGTTTTGATTAGTTTGTTTATACATGTATTCTTTTTTGTTCTGTATCATACATAACCTGCTGTGACATACAACTGTAAAAAATAAATGACTGATTTTATGTTTTTTTTTTTGGAATGGTAACTAAATTTTATTGAGATGGCGCTAAGCAGTACAAGCGGAATGTACTTAAAGCAACACAAAAAGAGCACAGACAGAGCCCCAACACCATAAGAAAATCCAAACAAAGAACAGCTACTAAAACAAAGGAGAAAAACCTTCAGCCTGATTATCTTAAGGCTATGCTGCCAGGAAATTCCCTCGTTATCCAAAAGGTACCCATAACCAATTAGAAGCTGAATTGCTTTTTTTTGTTTCAGTGTGATTTAATCGACCCATCAAGGACTCCTCCATTGTAAGTGAGCCACAAGAAATACATATATCAATTGGCTTTGAAATGTCAACTTGAAATGTCAACCCATTTATCAATTGGCTTTGAAATGTCAACTTGAACTTGGGTTTGGGCATGAGTGGCAAGTAGGCTCAGGAAAGCCAACTTATACTCTTCTTGATTTCAATAGCACTAGAATCGAATTGCCACAGTGATATGGTGTGTACAAGTTGAGAACAACTACTTCAATAGATTTATTTGTATATGTATACTTTCTTTATTTGGATTGTATAGTTAAAGGACTTTCTACCACTGCTAATATATGACAGGCTCAGAACCAAACAGGAGCTGCTAATGGCATTTCTACCACTGGTATGTCTATCAAAGCAATTGGTCCAGCAGCAGGAGGTGCTTTGTATGTATCCTTTAGATTTCATTTTGCATTCTCTTCTCTATTCATGTAAGTCATTCAATGTTCTACTTGAGAATATAGGTATTACAAACTGAAACAGGGTATGGTTATAGAAAAAATGAACATACACAGGTAGACAGTGTAACTCTGCCCGGGGAGCAGACTAACCTTGGTTGACAGAAGCAATCCAAGTAGAAGGCATGGATAAACAACTTGATGTAATGTGGGACTTGTTGACCAGGAAGGTAAAATATGGGAATTGGGGTACATCTAAATAGGATAAATTAGCAACCTGCTTTATAAGTATATGTGCTGATTGCAAACACTACAGGATCCTCTCAGAGCCAGCGATAAAATCTTGACGAGCTGTGGGCCATATGCCATGAAAGAGGAAGATGCAATGGTTTATAGAAGACCATACCTTACGTCTGGTTCTTCCGGTTTTGCATTGACAGCAATAAGTAAAGCCATGAAGGAGCTGAAGGTTAATCTCAATCTGGCTCATCTTGTTTCGAAGTTATTTTACTTTTCAAACTTGTGTTTTTTTTTTCCTTTCATAACAAAAAAATGTAATTTGTATATTGATTTAAATAAAGTATATAGTTTCTCTTTTGTATTGACATGTTTGGTCCTGTGTTTTTGAAGCGCTACTCCAGTAGTCTTGTTTATTGAGACATTTCATCCTATCTCCATGGAAAACCTGAACGTGAATATGTGATCGTATTCATGTGGTGAATCTCTGATGGCCCACCAAAAGAAATGTACCATTGGGTGTGTAGGTCAGAAGAAACATGGATGACACTAAATTCTTGTAATCTAGCATAGGATGTATCATGTATGGATATCTCACATGATAGTTAAATGTCATCACAACATTGCTAGGGGTTTCCAAATAATGAGTCTATTGCAATAGGTGGTTGCATTTGCATTGCATACAATTATTTGTGTAGTTCATAGATGGTTTTGATCCTTGTCATGTGAGATGAGGTTCTGCACCACTTACACACCTAAGCACTTGAGCATATAAATATTTCTTCTGCTCAGTAAATTTACCCAAATATCATAGTTTCTTTGTTTTGTTAGGACTTGGATGTGAACAGTCTCCATGTCAGAAAATTAATAATTTGCTCACGCGATTTCTACATCTTAATTTTTATTCTAAATATAGGCATATGTTGAAGACACGAGGAAGATATTATCCAGCCAAACATGGAAAGTTAGCACAACAATATGTTGGGGGCTACAAGACCGATGGTTGAACTATGATGGTGTTGAAGAATTCTGCAAGAGGTTAAACCATGAACTAGTGGAGCTGCCAAAGGTACACACAAACTAAAAAAAGGAAAAAAAAAAAGAGAAAAGGTTAAAATATTTTGGTTTCACAAATAGTTTTTCCTTTTTGGTGCAAAACCTAGCAATCACAAATGGGACATTGCTTTTCAAATTCTTCTTCTGCCCCTATGTCTTTATGACGCAAATTGTCAATGTTGATTTTGTAGGGGAACTTGGAAAAATCACAATCTGTAATAATTTTGTGTCTACCAGTACCACTACAAATGCATGATATAATACGTTGCTAGCTACTTCACATGTCATGTTCCTGGCAATTTCTAATCTCCGGAAAATATCTGAGACTTTCAAAATTTTGGTGTTTACTCTATATGATCAGGAAAACTTCCTACAGTTTAATAACTAAAAAAATGAAGAGAGAAAAATATGAGAAGTTGTTAAAGTTGGGAGTGATTACGTATGGTTGGCCACATGATGCAATGTCAAATCAATTATATACATATGGTTCACCTTTCATAGATCTGAAGTATTCAAGTTGTGACCTTCCCTGTTTGCCTATAGTAGGCTTGAGCTCTTCTCTAAAAAGGTGATATCAACCATTGGATTGAAAAAAAACATGAATGAAGCACTAATTAATAATGACTCGTCGATAATTTTGTTTTCTACTTTCAATGGGGCCACATTTTGGCAATCATTACTGTCCATTTGATGCTCATTTTCCTCCCTTGTAACTGTTGGATTTCCATTCCAATCAGAGCTACATTCATGGTCGGATTGGACTAATATAATTTAGGCACATCTTTCACTTGTGTCCAACCCAATGGTCAATCTTACACTGATTGACTTGAAAATTGGGTTTGTACTGACGCATGGATAATTAGACTAACAGTATGGATCCATATTATCGGGTCCCCATTGAATGAGAGATTTGTTCTATTACGAAAATATGATTAATATATGATTTGACTGAGTTTTTTTTGAGAAAATATCCAAATCAAATCATGACTGTTGCAGCAAATCATGGACCTACAAAATTACACAGTGCATTTATCTTTTAAATGGTTTTTGTATCTTCATAAAGTGCACTGCACCCAAACAGATTATATTCAATCTTGATCACATGCTGTAATCCACCCTGTATAATCATTTCCCTGCTAAAATGTACAAGTTAATAAATATATTTTAGGTGAAACTCTCAGGAATATGACAGAATCTCTATCAATAATTACTGAGATATTCACATAACTGGGATATTTTGAGTAAATCTCAGGATAATGTCTTTTTTTATCTGATCACCATTTTCTAGCATGATTATCACATAATTTTTAAAATATGGTAGATATTTGCAACACTTGCATAATGACTCATCATTATTATTGAAGGCAGATTAAAATGTAGTAAAACCATAAATATAAATATCTTTTGTGTGTGTGTGTTGACATGTCCATGGACCCTTCCAGATGAAGGAAAACACTCACCCAAGAGCAATCTCTCACAGCTTGCGTGAGAGTACTCTTTTACCACCACGGGGGAGTCATTCATCACCAATTCATCACCATGGGCTAACAACTAGTGTTTAGAATTTTCCAATTCTCTTAACGCAATAGGAACTAAAAAAAAAAGATTCCCAATGTTTTCAAGAGATGGGAGCAACCCTGAACTTCTTCCATGAAATAAGAATTCAGGGACCCTGTTTAATCGTGTATCCAAATACTTAAAAGACTTCTACGCAATGCCTTTCTATGAAAGGCGCTAGAAGTAAAGGAATAAAGGTGAAGGGGCCATAAAAAAGTCTTCCCTTCCATAGGAATTGAATAGCACCAATCACCATAAGAAAAATTACATCCTAAGAAAGTGACAGGTCCTCATCTCCATATTCTCCTTGGACCCCTCATTCCTGACCTCTTTAGTACTCCTTCTATAATCAATGGAGTTCATTCGGTCTTTTTTCTTTCTTTTTTTCTCAAAATATGAGCTTTTCATATCTCTGTCCACAACAATTTACTAAATACATCGAAATTGCCATCTAACTCTTTTTTCTTTTAAAAAACCATCCTCATGAAAACACCAACGAGAGATTTATATCTAATAAAATAGCATATAATAAAGCTATCAATACTGCATAACTGATATTAATCTTATTTAGACATCTGATGTTTTTATGCTCTAGGCTTTAACAAATTCCCATATTTACTCAATCCCTTCTTAATAAAAGGGCCTTGATTGCAGATTGAGATACACAGAAAATTTGCTCAAATCCTCATATATGCCTAACTGATGCTTGATTAACTATAAAGTGATTTATTGAATTATTGGTGAGTTTTATATTTCATTAGACAAATGAACTGTGTGAAACTATCTTTCACCATCATTTTCACCTCTTTTCTCTTCATCTATGGATGGGTTTGCACAGCACTGTTTCTATTGGTGTATATCACTTCCCTTAGTTCCACTGGGATGACATTCTGGTGAGCTTGTATTATTGAGAGGGCATGTAATATTAATTGTCTAGATCTTGCAATGGCGGGCCTTGTGGGTGACAAGAAATCATTTGCATGGAAACTCCTGATGATGGCATTATATCTAAGGCTACTTTTATTTTAAACTCTATCTACAACTTACGCCAAAGCTCTTTTTATATCTCATTGGCATTGTCATCATCTTACATATCATAGTGATAAACTAGCCATCATTTTAAGTTATATGATTTATCTTTTCTTGTTCTTTTATATTAGATTAGTTTTTGCAGATGAAATGGGTACTTACTACTTACCATTCAAAAGAAAAGATGAAATGGGTACTTTGGCTCTTATATCATTTATGAGAGTTAGTGTAGCTTTACTACTAAAACTAACTACAAGTAAGAAAGGAAGATGTTTTGTTTTTTCACTCTGTTGTTATTTACTTAATCTAATCACTTGAGTTTGTTGGTTTTGTTTCACCTTGAGTTATGGTAACTTTGACTAGAGAGCATTGAAATAGATATTTGGGTTTGCTCTTATTTATGTGAAGTACCTTTTTCGCTTTTTCTTTTGTTAATTTGATCAAGAGTTGAAATGGAAAGGAGGTTTTGGTTGGTGGGTTGGTCCTTGTGGTTTTGGTTTTTATCAGAACAAAACAAATGAGTGTTTGAGACTTGCACTTATGTAATGGATTTCCGTTTTGAATGGAGATGCTAGTTGTACCTTGTTCATGGGAATTACTGTTTATTATGCTTTCTGTTATTGTGGGTCTTCTTATTTTTACCAATTGTTTCGAATTACTATTTATTATCCACCCATGTTTAAGGTTTGGATTAATCTTTGGTTGGCCCTATTGTATAGATTATGGAATGAAGACAAGGTGCCTGAGGGCTAATGTTTTTTTTTTTTTTCAAAGTATCTATCACACACATGCACACATCATTTCTAACATAAGTACTTTAAGTATAGTAGAGAAAGTATCTAAGCATGATGGTTTAGATAAAAGTATCTAAGCATGATGGTTTAGATATTTGCTTAATTAATATAGTACCTAAGCATCATGGTTAGAATTCTGCCTCATGCTATGGAATAGTGATGTAGAGAAAGTAGAATGATGGCATGGCCTCATGTAATGATGGAGCGAGGAACTTGGACTGAATGAATACCAATCATAACTTAAGGATTATCATAGTAGTAGTAAAGATGATTGTCAATTAGCATAATCAATTTTTTCCTGTATTTTCCTTTGTACAGGGGATGCTGCATTATAGATTGGAATTGGATGCCTATAGGTCAAGTAGTAGCTGTAAAAAAGCTCCACCCACATGAAGATGGTGAGCAGATTGACCAAAGAAGCTTAAAAAATGAGATACAAGCATTAACAGAAATTCGTCGTCGCAACATTGTCAAGCTATATGGATTTTGCTCCCATCCACAATGTTCTTTCCTTGTATATGAGTATATAGAAAGAGGAAGTTTAGCTAAAGTCCTGAAAGTTGGAGGAGTTCTTGATTCTGATTGGATTAAAAGGGCTAAGGTTTGGGTATTTTGTGGAATTGTGGATATTTTGTGGATATTACACTATTTTATTGTATTAGGATGAAATTATTTGTAATGATGAATGGATATTTTCATTTTGTTAATTCGTAAATTTGTTTTTGTCTCTATTAGTAGCTTCTTTGATAATTTTTTTTCGTTTTCCTTTATATTAAACGAGACAAAATTATTTCTTCTCTATTTCTTATATTTATGACAGAATATTTTTTACTCTAATTTCTTCCTTTAATGACAAAATATTTTGTCGTTAATTACTTACAAGTATGTTCCCATAGAGTCGATTGGAGAAAAAAAAAACCGTCATCTACTGGTACTTTCTTAGACAAATTGTTTTCGTCTTCATTTATATTAAAAGAGACAAAATTATTTTGTCTCTATTTTTTATATTTATGACAAAATATTTTTGTCTCTAATTTCTTCCTCTAACGACAAAATATTTTGTCATTAATTACTTACAAGTATGTTCCCACAGAGTCGATTGGAGATAAAAAAAAAAAATTGTCATCCACTGGTAGCTTCTTTGACAATTTTTTTGGTCTTCCTTTATATTAAACGCGATAAAATTTTTTCCATCTCTATTTCTTATATTTATGACAAAATATTTTTGTCTCTAATTCTTCCTTTAATGACAAAATATTTTGTCACTAATTATTACAAGTATGTTCCCAACAGAGTGTATTGGAGACAAAAAAAATCATCATAAATTTATCATTTTCAATGACGAATTTTTTTTCCGTCTCCAATACCTTTTAGAGACAAGGCTTTGGCAACAAAACGGGTGATGAAAAATTTTCGTCTTAATTAGTTTCGGTGACGAAATGTGTACATTTTGGGACAAATTTGTGTCGTCTTTAAACCCCAAATTTCTTGTAGTGGCGCTAAGTCAGTTCATGGGCGCGTGAACCCAAAATTTAGGGAAGGCTAGATGTATGAATCCGAAGTCTTCCCAAGGTGTATCAACCTAGGGTTTTAGGAGCGACTGGATGTATAAATCCTAAGTTGGTCCATGGGCGCGTGAACCCAGAGTTTTAGGGAAGACTGGATGTATGAATCCGAAGTCAATCCCAGGGTGTATGAACCCGGAGCTTCCGAACTCGGATAAGATGACTCAGATTGATGACAGGGCAAATGCTGCTTTCATTGATCATGGAGCTTTCATTACATCTTAGAAATAGAACTTCTTTAAGTGAGATGCATTCCACGGTCTCGGCAACTTCCTGCCTTCCAAGTCTTCAAGTTTGTAAGAAGACTGTCCTGCCATTGAAACCACCCTGAACGGGCCATGCCAGTTTGGGGCCAGTTTGCCTTCATTTGGGTCTCTGTCAGCTGGCAGGGCCTTCTTCAGCGCCAATTCTCCTACTGAGAAACTTCTTTCCCTGACTTTTCCATTGTATCCTCTGGCTAGCCGTTGCTGATAGTCGGCCAGTCGTATAGCCGCTGCATCTCGGCGCTCGTCGGCTAGGTCCAGCTCCATTGCTAGGTTCATCTCGTTTCGGCCTTGGTCGACAAGCTCTGATCTCAGGGTAGGGAGGCCAATTTCTAAGGGAATGACCGCCTCCATCCCATAGGCCAACGAGGGGTGTCGTCGAGGTGGATCGTCTCGGAGTCATCCAGTATGCCCACAACACGCTGGGAAGCTCCTCTACCCATCTCCCTTTCGCTTTGTCCAATCGCTTCTTCAGGCCGTCCAGGAGCACCTTGTTAGAAATTTCAGCCTGACCATTGCTCTACGGGTACGCCGGAGTGGAGTAGTGGTTCTTGATGCCATGCTTTTGACAGAAGTCTCTGAAGAAGTTAGAGTCGAACTGAGTGCCGTTGTCTGAAATCAGGACCCTGGGGATGTCGAACCTCGTTATGATGTTTTTCCACACGAAGTTCTTCGAGTCCTTTTCAGTGATGGAAGACAGCGGCTCAGCTTCTACCCACTTCGTGAAGTAATCTGTAGCGACTATCAGCCATCTCTTGTTCCCTGGAGCTCGGTGGAGAGGTCCCACTATGTCCAACTCCCATTGAGCGAAGGGCCATGGACTAGAGAGGGGACTCAGGTCTTGTGCCGGCTGATGAAGAGAATGGGAGAACTTCTGACATTTTTCGCATTTCCTGGTATATACCTGTGCATCCTTCTGCATATATGGCCACCAGTAACCTTGGCTGATAGCTCTGTAGGCCAATGACCGCCCTCCGATGTGACTACCGCAGATTCCTTCATGGATTTCGTACAGGAAGTCGTCCACCTTGCTTGGATGGACGCATTGGAGGTAGGGGCCTGTGAAGGATTTTCTGTAAAGTTTGCCTTCGGGAGATAGCCAGAATCGAGCTGCCTTGAGTCTGATTCGGTGAGCTTCATTCTTGTCTTCAGGGAGCTGATCGTTCTTCAAGTAAGAGACGATTGGGTCCATCCAGCTCGGGCCGAGATCAACGCACAAGACCTGCCGAGATGAATGGAGCTCTAGGCTTGATCTTGGTATCAATCTGACCTCAACGGTCCTTTTCTTTCCTGCTTCGACAGCGGAGGCCAAGTTTGCAAGCGCATCAGCATGCGTGTTGGTATCCCTAGAGATTTGCCTGACCTCGGCTGTCTGGAAGTGAGAGAGTAGTTTCTTCGCGAGGGCTAAGTAGGCCGCCATCCTGTCATCCCTGGCGTGGTAGTCTCTAGTGAGTTGGCTAGTTACCAATTGTGAATCACTGAAGACCACCAATTACTGGGCTCCGAGGATTCGGGCGCTGTTCAGCCCTGCTATCAGAGCTTCATATTCCGTTTCATTGCTCTATGACCAGTCCCTCTGGCGATTGGAGGACTATGCTGGCACCAGCTCTCTTGGAGGTGGACGAGCCGTCGACGGAGACCTTCCATGCTGAGACAGGAACCTTGTTCTAAGAAAATTGTTCGAACCCGGTGACTTCACGCTCATGCCCTATGCCCCCTAGTTCGGTGCCGAGCTGGGTCGAAGCCGAGCTCGGAGAGACGAACTCTACAATGAAGTCTGCTAGAATCTGGGTTTTGATCGCAGTCCAGGGACGGTACTGGATGTCATACTGCCCCAATTCATCCCTGGCGTGGTAGTCTCTAGTGAGTTGGCTAGTTACCAATTGTGAATCACTGAAGACCACCAATTACTGGGCTCCGAGGATTCGGGCGCTGTTCGGCCCTGCTATCAGAGCTTCATATTCCGTTTCATTGCTCTATGACCAGTCCCTCTGGCGATTGGAGGACTATGCTGGCACCAGCTCTCTTGGAGGTGGACGAGCCGTCGACGGAGACCTTCCATGCTGAGACAGGAACCTTGTTCTAAGAAAATTGTTCGAACCCGGTGACTTCACGCTCATGCCCTATGCCCCCTAGTTCGGTGCCGAGCTGGGTCGAAGCCGAGCTCGGAGAGACGAACTCTACAATGAAGTCTGCTAGAATCTGGGTTTTGATCGCAGTCCAGGGACGGTACTGGATGTCATACTGCCCCAATTCGACCGCCCATTTTGAAATTCGCCCTGAAAAGTCAGCTTTCTTGAATATAGATCGGAGTGGATGCTCCGTGATAACTACAATGGTGAGGGATTGAAAATAATGGGAGAGCTTGCGGGAGGCACTGACGAGTGCCAACGCAAGCTTCTCCAGCAAAAGGCATCTGGTCTCGGCATCAAGCAGAATCTTGCTCGTATAGTAGATTGGTTTTTGGACTCCATCGTCCTCTCTGATGAGGACGGAGCTTACTGCATGGTCCGAGACCGCGAGATACAGATACAAAATCTCCCCCTGAGTTGGGGTAGAGAGTAAGGGTGGTGAAGATAAATAAGTTTTGAGTGCTTCCAATGCTTGGTCGCACTCAGGGGTCCATTGAAATTTGAAATTCTTTTTCAGAAGCTGAAAGAAAGGCCGGCACTTATCTGATGATCAGCTGATGAAACGATTGAGTGCTGCAGCCATGCCCGTGAGCTTCTGGACCTCCTTTGTAGTAGATACGCTTTGGATTCCCAGGATTGCAGTAATCTGGTCCGGGTTGGCCTCTATCCCCTTCCGCGTCACTAGGCTTCTGAGGAACTTGCCAGAAGCTACGCCGAAAGCGCACTTGGCAGCATTCAGTTTGAGCTTGAATTCACGGAGCATGCTGAAGACTTGGGCCAGATCCGCCAGATGGTCGCTGGACTGCTTGGACTTGACGACCATGTCGTCGATGTAGACTTCAACTGTCTTGCCGAGCTGAGCCTGGAACATTTTCGTGACGAGGCGCTGATAGGTTGCTCCCGCGTTCTTCAGCCCAAAGGGCATCACCTTATAGCAGTAAGTGCCGCGGGGGGTTATGAATGCAGTTTTCTCCTCGTCCGGCTCATACATCGGAATCTGGTGGTAGCCTCTGTAGGTGTCGAGGAAGCTCATTCTGTCATGGCCAGCAGTGGCGTCGATCATCTGATCAATCTTCGGAAGAGGGAAGCTGTCCTTCGGGCAGGCTCTGTTGAGATCCGTGAAATCCACGCATACCCTCCACTTGCCAGTCTTTTTCTTGACTACCATTGTATTGGCCAGCCAGACTGGGTACTGCACCTCCCAGACTGCGCCTGCCTCTAGAAACTTGTCGACTTCTTCGACCACCGCTTCCGTCTGCTGCAACCACGTCCTGTGGGCTTTCTGTACCACGGGCTTGTGGATGGGGTCCACATTCAGCCTGTGACACATGACCTTGGGGTCGACCCCAGGCATTTCGCTCGGGGTCCAAGCGAAGACATCCACGTTCTGCCTCAAGAATCTTGAGATCTCGGTTCTCTCTGGGTCGGGCAGCTGGGTGCCGATCAGGAAAAATCTGTCAGGGTCCAGCGGGTCGAGCCTGACTTCGACTAGATCTTCAAAACTTTTCTTGTCAGGATCTCGGCCGATCTCATCCAGCCCCCTTTCGAACTCTGCCAGATTCACTCGCTCTGGCTCCTTCTCCCCAGGGACCATGGCCAACATGCACTGCCTGGCCAGCTGCTGATCCCCTTCAACTGTAACCACCTCCATCTTGCCTTCCTTGTCTTCAAGCACGAACTTCAGCTTCTGATGGAGAGTGGAGGGAACTGCTTCCATCTTGTGGAGCCACGCACTGCCCATAATGACATTGTAGGGGGAGGGGGCGTCCACCACTAGGAAGTTGGTCATGACCGAGGATCCGCCTACTCTGGTCTCCAGAGTGATTCTCCCCTTGGGGTAGACCGGCTTGGCGCTGAACCCAATCAGAGGCGTGCGAGCTTCCTTCAAATCAGTCTCCAGGAGCCCCATCTTCTTGAAGCATCCATAGTAGAGGACTTCAGACGAGCTGCCGGGGTCGATGAGAATCCGCTTCACTGTGAAGTCTCGTAGCTTCATCGTCAGGAGCAAGGGATCATTGTGGGGAAGTTGCACCCCCTCGAGGTCTTTATCTGAAAACGAAATGGCTGGACGCTCGCGCCGTGTTCGCTTGGACGCCGGTCCGAGCTCGGCTCTCATCACCTATTTCCCATGCGAGGCCTGCCTGGCTTCGGCACGAGCCTGGGGGTTGCCTCTAGCTGAGGGAGAAGGAGTTGAGGGCGCCAGATGGATTACATTGATGATCTTCTCAGAATCTTCGCTGTCCGGATCCCTATTAGTGCTCTGATGAGCTCGGCCGCTGCTGCCGGCGCCGGCATCTCCTGCCTCGACGAACTCCTCCAGATGACCTTCTTTGGCGAGCTTTTCCAGGAAGAACTTCAAGGTCCTGCACTCCTCAGTTTTGTGCCCATTTTGCTTGTGATAGGCACAAAACCTGGTCTGGTCACGTGTGGAGGCTTCACTCTGCATGGGATGAGGCCAGCTGAAGAATGGCCTGTTCTTGATCTTGTTCATGATTTGGTGGATCGGTTCTCTGAAGACGACGTTCATAGCCTGGTAAGCATCGGGAGGAGGTCTGGTCCTTTTGCTGCCCCCATATCTGGACGCTGTAGCCTTTGCCGAGCTGGAGACCCAAGTTTGCTTCGGCTCCTCCTTCCGAAAGGGCTTCTTATCTCTCTGCTCGGGCTGACTACCCTTCTCCTTGGGTCCTGGGTCGTGACTTTCCCGTGCCCGGATTTCATCCTCCTCCCGGGCGATATAGCGCTTTATCCGGGACATCAAGACCGGCATGGAGGTTGCGGGGTCTCCGGCCAGGTCTTTCCTCAGCTCGTTCCCTGGTAACAGGGCATTCCGGAAGGCGAAAATCGCCACTTCGTCTCTAGTATCCTCAATCTGGCTGTAAACCGCCCAGAATCGCTGGGCGAACTGGGTAATGCTTTCGCCCTGCTTCATCTTCAGGGCAAGTATATCAGCATCAGTCTTGGGGAAGATGCTGTAAGCCTGGAACTTCTTCAGGAAGGAGAGCTGGAGTTGTTTCCAACTCGAGATAGACTTCTCCGGAAGGGCGTAGTACCACTTCAAAGGGAGGTCGCCCAGACTGGAGGAAAAGATCTTGCAGTTGAGGTGGCCCTCGTTTCCCCAGATGGACATCTTCTGAGAGAAGTGTCGGAGGTGAGCAGCTGGGTCAGACACTCCGTCGTAAGGGACGAACCGCGGGACAGATAACTTCTTGTGCAGTGGAGTCTCCTTGATATCCCGCGTGAAGGGGGAGGCCCCCAGATCGGTGGGGCTGCAAATCTCTTGCTGGTCTCGGGCGAGAGCAACCATCTCCATGTTATGCTGAAGGGCCAGCTTAATACGCCAGTCGAGCCGCTCCTGCTCGACGTCCTTCCGCGGCGACACTGCTTCCGACTTTCGCTTCGAATGGCCTCGACTGTGGTAGCTGTGGACCTGGTCGTCTCGGCCATGATGGCTTCGACCATTGCTCGAGTGCTCGTTGTTGGCCCGACTATGCTTCTGTTCCAGAAAAGCTCTCAAATCCTCGCGGGAGGGCTGGACTACCTTGCTCGGGGCTGCTTTTTTCCCGCCTTGGGGCCCGGAGGGCTGTCCTGCTGAAGGGGCTACTGCTGCTCTCAGTTGCTGCTGGAGCTGGCGGATTATTCTATCCTGCTCCTGGATGAGGGCATTTTGAGCCGCGATATCTCCTCCGTCATCGAGGTCTCGCTGACGGCGTGGCTCGTCGACTGCTGCACCTTTGTCTTTCGGGGGATGCTCGTGTCGCCGCCCGTCCCGTCGGGGAGGCGTGACTTCGTCGCCTGGGGACGAGTCTTTAAGTCCTTCTTGGAAGGGAATCTCGACGAAGAGTTGCGAGCCTATGCGCCCCTTGCCTGCAGATGCGCCAAGCACCATTCTGGACCGCCCTCGAGCACTACTCTCGAAGATTCTCCGCCTTTCTTAGGTCTTGGAGGCATGGTATCTGGGAAGATTGGGAAGGTTGGGAATGTTGGGATAAAACTTTCCCACAGAGGCGCCAATTGTAAGTGCAAAAAATGATGACTCACAAAATTAGGGGTGCCTGATAGGAATTATCCAAGTGAAAGAAGATGATCTGCTGCCTCAAAGCCTGAAAGGGAAGAACAAACAGTCAGAGGACCCTGACCTGGGCGGCGCAAGGCTCTCCGATGCCTAAGTCAGTGTTTGAACTGGAACAAAGGAAGGAAAGGAAGAAGAGAGGCAGAGTAACGACTCAAGTGTGTAGGTTGCGTACCTTGCATGTGAAATGAGGTTCTATTTATAGAGAACTCTTGAGGATATTTTGGATGATATTTTGGAGTGGGTCCCATGATTTGATAGGGAAGTCCTTATCAGCCCACAAAGTAATAAATGCAGTCCATATCAGCCCACATTGCATTTAATGTCAGTCGGATCAGCCCACATTGAATTTAATGCATGTCATGTTGGGCCAGATCATGTTGGACGTCTTGTTGGAATTTGAGATGCCTTGAGAAGTCTTATGAAGCATTGAAGTGTTTAGTATCTCAAGTATCATCTTGTGTTGGAATTATTGTCAACACAATGTCACAAGTGTGGTGTTGATAGAGCTTCAAAGAGAGTTTGGACACGAGAATTCCATCTGTCAACCGGTAGTTCTACCGGTAGAAAAGGCTGACCCTGAGAATTCCATCTGTCAACCGAGAGTTCTACCGGTAGAAAAGGCTGACCCTGAGATTTCCATCAGTCAACCGCAAGTTCTACCGGTAGAAGTGGCTGATATTCCAGCAGAGAGTTTGGACATGAGAATTTCATCTGTTAAACCGGTAGTTCTACCGGTAGAACACTCGGGAAACCAGAATTGCGCAGAAATAGAAGTTTTGCACGAAAATTCAGGAAACTTATGTATTTCGTTTGGGACTCTTTCTAAACGAATTCTAGCCTAATTTGAACACTCTTTAGGGTTACCATAACCTATATAAAGGCTTGCTAAGTTCGTTTTCACAAGTAGAGAAGAGAAGAGAGAACAAAAGAGAGGGTTTTGGAGAGAAGAGTGATTGGAGAAGGAGTTGTTGCTGTGTGCTGTTGTGCTGCAAGTTTCTACAGCAAGTTGGACGAAAATATGCTCATGAAGATGGTGATTCGACCATAGATAAGTGTCTCTCTTTTTATGCTTTAAATTTCAATTTGTAAGGGATTGAGAGAGAGAGATTGTAGAGGGGAAGGGCTGTAGAAAAGTTCTCTACTTTAATTCTGTAGAACATCAAGTTGGTGCTTGGTGTTAGGGGTTTGGTGATCCTATCTGTTGGTGCAGATAAATTGTAAAGGGGGTAGGTGCTTCCTAGATAGTTGGTGCTATCTGAAACTTAAGGGTTGGTGCTCTTTGTCGTTGGTGCGACTAAATAGATTCAGACCTGTTCCGGATCGGTGTTCGGACAGTCTTTGAACCGTGGACGTAGCCTTTTGGTGAACCACGTTAAATCTGGTGTCCTTGTGTGATTTGATTTGCTTTTGTTGTTAAATTGGACCTGTTTTTAAGGGATCACTGATTCACCCCCCCCCCCTCTCAGTGATCGCGATATCTAACACGCCTTTGGCGGTTGAGGTCCCATCGAATCCATCCTCGGGCCTTGCCCTGATGTGGCTACAGCTGCTGGATGCCGCCCTGTCAGTGATCTGGCGAAGATTATGGACGGCTGGATGTCGCATTTGTCCCACTGGCCCGCGCCCCTATTCTGCCATGTGTCTGATGATGTGGCGAGCGTGGGGCGCGAGTGGCGATTCTTCATTGCTTCGGCTTCCGTCCCGGTTCCTTTGGCCGGGGTCCCCGGCTTCTTTGGCCGAGGTCAAGCTCTTTAGCTGAAGTGGGCCCTTGTTGGCTGAGCTCGGCGCTAGCAGCCAAGGTCTGTCTGGTTTCGGCCGAGGCCTCTGTCCCGGCAGCTGAGGCGAGTCTGGGTGCCACGTGGATGGCACGTGGATAGCACGTGAGAGTGCTTAGTCCCATCTTTATAGTCGTGATTAGCATAATCCTGGAGCTTTGAAAATCTCCCTACACAGATGGATTTGAGAGTTCTAGTATGGTATGCACAAATATAACTAAGAACACAACCATACAAGGAACCAATAGACATTTGAATAGAGAGGATTAATTAAAATCAAGATCTAACATGTAAAAACTCCACTCTAGCAAATGTACTATGAGAGTCATGAAACATTATCACTATGCATTGAAAAGATGCACAAGTCTATGTATAGAAAGCAAAACTATTTCATGATTCACAAATGATACAAATCAATTTGCTCATAAAAGAAAGTAACTAGAAGAGCAAAGAAGCAAATTGTTTATAACATCATTCATTTCCATTTTTAAGATGATATATCCAAATGCATAAGGAAATGAGGACATGGAACATGCTTTGGTGATTATAACTATTGATGTTTTAGAGCATTTCCATTCATACAATCTTCAAATCATTTCAATAAACAAAATCCAACAATGAGCATAAAGAGTATGATTTTGAAGATAACACATAATCAATTTTCAATTTGTATTTTAAAGAATATAGCTACAAGTGCTCATACAAATTGACTTGAACAAGTATGACTTGATATCAATTGGAAAATACATTCAAATAAAAATTATAACTATAAGATTCTAACCAATTGAATCTCAAGTATATCAAAGAATTTGATTTTCATATAAAGAATCTAACTTGGTAAGTATATAATGAAATCAATTTTGATCCTCATGCATGTCTCATCAATGAGGCTCAATCATTTTTCAACTTGCATTTTTTTAAAATGATATAACTTATTTGAAACACATACAAGTTGATTTTTCAAAACACTAATTTTCCATAAGAAAGTATAACTTAGAAATCTATGGAAAATCTAAATTGTTTCAAATCATTTGTTTTTCAAAACAAATCTTACTAAGACATCCAAACAAATGATTTGTGCAACATCAATCGATTATGAAAGATCTAGCTATGAAAGCTTTTGAAATCATAATCAATTGATCATGTATAGAAATGCAATTAATGCAAGATATAACTATATGAGAGTAAAAAGCAAATCTAACATGATGAAATTATAATCAAATGATTTTGAAAACCGTGATATTTAACTAAAGAGGTACATGAAGACAAAATCAATTGATATAAAGAAACAATGCATTTTAATAAATGTAACTATGAAAGAACAAAATGCAAATGTAATCATGACCAACAAAAAGGATTTAACTATAAAGGGATAGGTTGGTCAATGAGGTTCAAGACCTTAAGGTTTGACTAAGTATAAAACTTTTGGAATCCACCTAAGGTCTTGAAAGGGTTGATCTTTGAGGTCTAGTTTAGAAGTCTCACCAACTCTAGGAGATTTTACTTGATAAATTTTGGACCTATCACCATGAGATTTGAATAATTTAAACTTTGGTTGGTGATTAGTCTCTTAAAATTGGTGAGTTTGTTTCTTAGGGGATTGATTCAATTTTCTTTTCTTCTTATTTTCTCCCTTTATTTGACTTTTTAATTTTAAATTCAACTTTATAACTTTCTTCAAAAGTTCTTTCATTTGTTGATTTAAGGGAGGTAGGTTGAGATGATTTTTGTTGATAGATTCTTTTATCTTTGGTTTAACTTGTTTAACCTTTTTAGAATCTATCTTAGGAGACTCCTTTTAATAGGTTTGACTTGTTTAGTCTTCTTGGAGTCTTCCTTGATTTTTAGTGTCTTATCCATCATAGAGTTTGATTTTCCTTTCTTGGGTTCATAGATAGGTTTAGACACATGGCTTCTTCTTAGTTTGCACTCAAACCTAAAATGCCCTTGAATGCCACAATAATCACATTTAGTCATGGGCAAGAAAGAGTGAGTGCTAGAGAATGAGGACTCACCTTTAACAAATGTGTTGGTGAATTTAGGGTCATGTGAAATATGCATATCAAATCCAAGACCCGTCCTATCTCTTTGAGATTTACCCAATTTAAATAACTTTTCAAATTTCTTTTCACCTTGGGTAAATTTGCACTCATATTTTTGTTTGTAACTTTCAAGTTGAGTGACTTGGTTTTTAAGTGTTGGATTTTCATTTTTAACTTTTGTTAATTTATTTTCAATTCCCTTAAAATTGTTTAGCTCTTCATAAGCTTTCTTTAATTCAAATTTAAGTTCATTAACAACATTTTTTCCAAGTTCTAGAGTTTTTATCTTATTTTGAGCGTTAGATAAATTTTCTTTGGAAATTATTAACTTGGAAGAGACTAATTCTTAGATTCTTAGATTCTACACAATTTATTAATTCTTCTGTTTCTCTAAGTTCATCTTTTGAAGAGACTAATTCTTGGTTTAGCCTTTTAGATTCTTCTTTTAATCTTTTATTCTTCTTAGAAAGCTCTAAGGATAATGTGCACAATTCCTCATAAGCTTGTTGAAGGTCATCTTCATTTTCATCATTTTCTTCTTCTTTTAATTCAAATTTAGATTCATTAATTTCAATATTTGAATCTCCAATAGATGGAAGAAGAGGGGGTCTAGAAGAATCTACACAAGAATCTACAAGGTCTAGCATAGTGGAGTCCATTCTAATGATTTTCATGGGGTACACAAAGGGTATTAAACTCTAGGTTTTTACACCTAATCAAGAGTCCTAAACACGTGATCCAAAAAAATAGAGCAACCTTGCTCTGATACCAATTGAAAGTTCTACTCCGATAGGATTTCAAATTGGGGGACCTAGACTTGCTAAGGATCAACTCCGGGTTGTTAAGCCCTATAATGGAGCAACCCGCTCTGATACCAATTGAAAGTCCAAGGGATCCTACCCTAGAGGGGGGGTGAATAGGGTGAGCTACAACTAGTGACCAACTATGACCAATTTTAAATTCTTTAACATTAAACTAGTCACATGTGATGATTAATCAAACAAAATGCGGAAGCTAATAAAAATAATCACCACAAAAATAATCACCACTACACAATCATTTATAGTGGTTCGGCCTCAATGCCTACATCTACTACCGGCTTGTGTATCCAACACCCCACTGGATTTCCACTATTATGCTTTTCAAAAGGCTAAACAATAACCTCTACAATATGCTTTCCAAGGATAAGCAATAACCTTACAATGTTGTCTTTCAAGGCTTAACAACAACCTTTACAAGATGCTTTTCAATGGCTAAGCAATAACCTTACAACAAAAGATTTTTCTCAAAGAAAGTGTCTTCACAAAACACCCTAAGAGATTACAATTTAGCTCAATAAATTTGCCTCTAAGATAGGCGGATATGAAAGTGAATAACAAACTCACACAACACACTAAGAAATGCAAAGATGAATGCTCATGAGGTGTGTGTGTGTGTGTGTGAAAACTTCAATCAAGATTAAAATTAAAGCTCAATCTATTTTATGCTTAAAGCAATTCAAAAGTTTAATGCTCATAAAAAGATTTGATTGAAGTGATATGCAAATCACATGTACCAAATACAAACTTGTAGAAGATATGAAAATCAAGGGTTCACAAGTTGTATGAAATTAATTTAGTCTAAACATGTGATGCATGTGCAATGTTGTTTTCAAAACCAAACTAATTCAACAAAGGTTTAAATGAATGAAAACAACAAGGAAAGATTCAAAACAAGTTAATGAATCATGACATAAAAGAAATCAAAGATTTTGGCAATGCATGATTAACAAAGTTTATAAAACAAACTTGTTTTGAAATCAAGGTGAAGAATCCTCTGACTTAAATCATAGTATAAGGAAGTAGAGGATTCAACACATCATAGTTTATATGTTAAAATCATTTACCAATAGTTTAACAAAGCATAAAACAATGATTAAGAAAAGCAAAGGCTTACTTGGTGATTTAACTTCATTAATCCAAGCTTTAGCTCTTGCTAATGATCCCTTGATCTCTCTTGGTTCATCCCCTTTCCTTTGTCTCCAAACTCCTCAAAGTTGGTTATTAGAAAAAGATTCCAAGATTGAATCAATGGAATAGCCCCATATTCCCTTCACTAATGCTCTTAAAACATCCTCCTTCCTTGGCCTCAAAACTCCTCAAAAGTTCTACATTTTTTCTCAAAGAAAATGTCCCTTTTTATAGCAAAAAAGGTTGCTAACGGCTAGTGAACAGTGAACAGTGAATAGTGATGTTACTGTTCAAACGGCTAGTGAACAGTGAATAGTGATGTTACTATTCATGCGGCTAGCCGTGAGGTAACCGAAAAACCATTTTAAGAGAAGTTTTCTTGTGGGGACTTTAAGCCATAGAATCAAGCTAGGAAACATGTTTTAAATCATTTTAAGAGTTTTAAAAACATGAAAACTAAAATGCCTAAGATGATTTAAAACTTTTAAAACATTGGCTAACTTGATTTATAAAAACTCCTTTTCAAACTAAATACAACCAAGTTTAAAACACAAATATGCATGAAACATGAATTCTGAAAGTTTTAAAACCATACAAGTGAAAGTTAAGATTTCAAGATATTCTAAATCAATGTATATGTGAAAATTCATGAGATGAATAAAATGACAATGCATCAATCAAATTGCAAATACACAAAATCCCTAACACTTATGAACTAAATTTTCCCTACATTGCATGCAAGTCCACAAATGGACTGAAATCTCAAATAAGGGCCTGGGTTAAATGAATGGGCTGGGAATGGGTCCAAATGGATCCATTAAGCAAATGGTCAAACCCTACTAATTCTACCTAATCAAGTCCAATCACAATCAAAACATCCATTAAGCAATTAATCTAAATTAATTAACTCTAAAATGAGATTAAGACAGGTCGGGGTGTTACATCCTCCCCTCCTTAGGACATTTGGTCCTCCAAATGTAAATCGTACCTCGGTTAAGAGATGAGGATACTTCCTCATTACTTGCTACTCTAACTCCCACGTAGCTTCTTCCGGACCATGGTGCTCCCACAAGATCTTCACCCTACAAATCGTCCGGGTATGCAACACTGTCTCCTTGACGTCAATTACTTGCAAAGGCTTCTCATCGTATGTTGCGTCTGCTCGAATCTCCAAAGGCTCATACTCAATGACATGCGACGAGTCCAGAACATACTTCCTCAACATAGCCACGTGAAAAACATCATGTACTGCTGCAAGGTTAGGAGGTATTATCAATCTGTAGGCCAAGTCTCCAACTATGCTGCGAATCTCGAACGGTCCGATGTACCTCGGTGACAACTTGCCCTTTTGCCCAAATCAAATGGTGCCCTTCATCGGTGAAACTTTGAGGAACACCTTGTCTCCCACTTGAAACTTGAAATCTCTACGTCGATGATCCGCATAACTCTCCTACCTACTTTGAGCTGTCTTCAATCGATCATATGCAAGTTTGACCTTTGCACTAGTCTCACCAATAATAGTTGGTCCTTGAAAGCTTCTGACTCAGACTTCTTCCCAACAAACTGGTGATCTGCACCTCCTACCATAAAGAGCTTTAAACGGTGCCATGCCGATACTCGCGTGAAAGCTGTTATTGTACGCGAACTCGCACAAAGCCAAATCTCGATCCCATTCTATCTTGTAGTCTTCAAGAGTCTGGATCATCCTCTTTGATTGTCCATCTGTCTACGGATGGTATGCCGTGCTGAAAGTCAACTGACTGCCCATAGCTTGCTGGAATGAAGTCCAAAATCTTGAGACGAATCAGCTATCTCTATCTGAAACAATCGACGAAGCCGGAATCCCATGCAATCGAACAATCTCCTTGATAAACATATCCGCCATTGTGTACATCTTGGTTCCTGTCCTGAAAGGCACAAAGTGTGCAGACTTAGTCAATCTGTCTACAATCACCCAAATAGCATTGTTGTGTCTCGTAGTCTCTGGCAATCCTGACACAAAATCCATCGTAATATGCTCCCACTTCCACTTGGGTCTCTTCAATGCCTTCAGAAGTCCTGGAGGCTTTCTATGTTCTGCTTTGATCTTCTTGCATGTCAAACATCTTGAAACAAATCCAGCAATCTCTCTCTTCATGTTGTTCCACCAAAATCGACCCCGTGAATTTTGGTACATCTTAGTACTACCGGGATGCATAGAGTACCGCGCATGATGCGCCTCTACTGTAGACACCTCATTTTGGCACCCCTATGAACAATTTTAATACTCATATTATCGATGTCCCGATTTTCCCCCATTTAGACAATATTGAATAATAAATTAAAATCTTCATTATCGTGCACATTTAGGAAGGTTTCATTATTATAGGCCCCCTTTTTTTTAGATCTCACCAATTCTTATGTTTCGAGTCGGATCTCACTTCCATGATGATTTACATTTAGTAAGCTTCCTGATGAAATATGGATTTAAAGAATCCAACGGTCGGATCAAGAGATATACCTTTTTCACAAATTTAATATGTGTGGGCACCCTAAAAATTCAAGTATTTTCTAGATCTTCAAATGGACATGACCCATATATCATCGGGACCTACTCATCGAGAGATTCCCACTGATACTCAGATCTCAAAAATCCAACGAGTAGATCTTAAGTTATGATTTTTTTTTTCAAAATTAATCAGGCTTGGGTCCCTTAAAAAAAAAATCAAGTCTTTTCCGGACCTCCAAATTACTCAAACCCATACACCAATATGATCTACTCATTGAGAAATCTCCAAAAGTACCCGGACCTCAAAATTCCGGTGAACATATCAAAATCTGTGAAACCTGGGTCCCAGTGATAATGGCCAGGTCAAATCCCATTGCGGCCCACCTTTTGGGCCCCAAACTTCTTACCGAAGTCCGACCCCAGACTTGGACCCCACATCCAAGCCCAATTTGGCCCGATCAAGCTGACCCATCGAGCCCAAATCCAACCTCACCAAACTTATGACCAATCCAACCCAGGTCAACCTGACCCAACCTAACCCAAGCCCATCAACCTGACCCGGGCTGCATGGCCCATCGCTGGATAAGGATGGAGAGTCCACGAGATCTGGATTCTCCCATCCTCCTGATATCTCTCTCCCTCTCAATCTCAAATGAGAGTCCCAGATCCTGATCTCTCTCAAACCCACCATAAATCCAGTCTCTCCTCTCTATCCCAACCCAGGCGCAGATCTCATCTCGATATCCATCTCTCTCGTTCTCCATCACCACCCTGTGCAGATCCACCCACATCGGGTCCGGAAATCACATCCGACAGCCTACCATAATCTGATCCTTAAGATTTCCAACATTAGGCACACACAGCCTAGGAGAAACACTAGGGTGAATAAAACCTTTATCAAGCAATTCTTCCAATTGAATCTTCAATTCTCTCAGCTCTGTAGATGCCATCCGGTAAGGTGCTCTAGAGATTGGGGCTGTCCCCGGCACTAACTCAATAGTAAAATCTATTTCCCTAATAGGTGGCAAACCAGGCACTTCATCCGGAAAGACATCCGGGAACTCACAAGCTATTGGAATATCTTCTAATTGCTTAGGCTGTTTATCTTCATAGACATAAGCTATGAACCCTTCACAATCACTATGGATTAGTCTCTCTGCCTTAAGAGCTGAAATTATTCTGGCATCTAACCTCTTTTTAGATCCTTCAAAGATAACTCCTGCACTAGATTCATCTATCCTGAGGGTCACAATCTTGTGGAAACAATCCATACAAGCACGATACTTCGCTAGCCAATCCATTCCTGGAATAACATCAAAATCGTGCATAGCTAGGACTATCAAATCTGCTAGCATCACCAAATCACCTATCTGCACTCTACACTGCTGGTAAAATAAATCACAAACTCCTGCCTACTGGAGTAACAATCGCAAGTACAACCTGCAACTGCTCGGGTCTACCTCCGATCGTCATAGCAAAGTGCAGTGCAATGAAAGAGTGTGGATCCAGGATCAAACAAAACTCTAGCTTCATGATCACAAACAAACAGCTTACCTTCCACAACTGTATCTGCAGCTTCAGCTTCTTCGTTGGTCATGGCATAAATACGTCCCGTTGCATTCGGACGCTGCTGTGGCTGCTGCCTTTGTTGTCCTTGCCTCTGTTGACCTGGACCTTGTTGTCTAGGCCTCTGCTGGCCTTGCACTTGTCTCTGTTGCTGCTGCTGAGGTGGCCTCTGAGCTCCAGGCAAAGCCTGTCTGATGGGCTGGGCTTGAATGGGTGGACGGGCTGGTTGCTGATGTTGTTGCTGCTGCTGCCCTCTAGCCCCATCAACTACAGGGCGTGGACAATCCTTGACCGCGTGGTCTGAAGAGCCACATCTATAGCAAAGACCAAGAATCCTTCTGCACTGACTCGAATCGTGGGCCTTGCCACAATAAACACAAGACACTGGCCTTGATTGAGAACTGCTCCCTTGCTTGAATTTCTTGCCCTGGGTTTGTTGCAGTGAACTCTTGCCAGAAGGAGTGAAGTAACACTTAGGCTCATGTAGAACAATGTTCTGCTGTTGTTGCTCCGCAGAATACGCCCTCTCAACCGCGTCATCGAAAGTAGTAGGTCTCTGACACTTAATAACATCACGCTGAATAGAAGGCCTCAATCCCTCAATGAACCGTTCCACTTTCTTAGCTTCTGTATCAACACATTCTGGGGCAAAACGCGAGAGACGAGTAAACTCATGGATATACTCAGCCACAATCATCAATTCTTTCTTCAAGTTCTGAAATTCTGCCTTCTTCTGTCGGGTGATATGAGCTGGAACGAATTTCTACCGAAATTGTGCCTCAAACGTGGTCCAAGCAACTTCATCTGCTATCGTTCTGTAAGGAGTACGGACACTCTTCCACCATGTGTCTGCAACATCTCTAAACATGGAAGCTGTCAAGGACACCTTCTGCCTACCCGTACACTCCATAGTCTCAAAGACATTCTCGGTGTGCACAATCCATTCGTATGCAGTCAAAGGATCTTCCAATCCGGTCAACTCAATTGCTCCTCGCTTCCTAAACTTCTCATAGAGTGAGTTAGGGTCTTGCTCCCTAGACTGGACCTGCCTGTTCATCATATTCATGATCTGCTCATTCTGCCTTACTAGCTGCGCGGACATAGCTTGCAAGATGTCTCTCAATCCACCATCATTAATTGGAGGCGGTGGAGGTGGAGGAGGTGGTGGAGGTGGTGCTTCTTCTTCCTCCACATGCTCATTCCCTACACCTTGAAGGTCGACGAAGAGTGTGGCATCAGGATTGTGACTGCTACTAGAATCATTTCGGGGATTGGTATCCTGACGAGGTGGCATTTTCTGTAAAATAATTGGGTTAGCAGAAACACTTAACAAACCTAGAAATCCAAAAGAATTGGTACACCCAAACGTCCTATCGTATCCTCACATCGTGCCCTAAAATTCTAAGTATTTTAAATACTCTTAGAACAACCACTACCAAAAAAATGACTTTTAGCATCAAACTTTTTACCGCGGCCAGTGTTTTTGTTGCTATTTCTTACTTGTTGCCACAACCAATAGAGTTAATGGCAACAAATCCCATTTTGCCTCGCCCATGTCTGCCCGTGACAAAACGTGTCCTTATTGCAACCACTTTAACCTGGCCGTTGCTTTAAGTTATTTCTTTTGCCACGATCATGTTTTGGCCGCGGCTTCAAATACATATTTTGCTTCGATTGCGGCAATAAAATTTAATATTTATTTAAAAAAAAAATTCGCACGACGGTATTATTCTTTCCCTCCCTTCGTTATGGTGAAAAAAAATTAAAAACCCACTTTTTTTCACTTTTTTCTTCCCTCTTTTCCTATCCCGCGCTCTGCTTTCCCCCTTCCCCCTCCCGAGCTCTGCACTGTGCCGTCCCGCCGGCACCGGAGCCGCCACCGACACTACGTCAAAAACAGCAAAGCCCGACACCTCAGGGCTTGGTTTACCGACGGTTATCGATTGCCATTCATTTTTCGCCGGATCATTAAGACAACCGACGGCCCAAAGCCATCAGAAACATGAAATGGAAAAACGAAAAAAAAAAAAACCAAAAGACCCGCCCAGCATTTCATTCCCACAACCCAACCCTAAAATCAAATTTTAGCCCTCTCTCCCCCTCCCCCTCCCCCTCCGTCTCTCTTCTTCTTCACTCTCCCTCTCCCTTCGCCAGGCCCAGATTCACCAGACCCGTCCCTTGGGTTCTTCTTTCCATGGTGACGACGACTATGACGACCACGAAGACAAGTCCTTCCAGCCATGGACTCACCCTAGCTGCGGCCTCCTTCGATCCGTCTTCAGGTTTAGTTTTTTTCTTCACTTCCTTGATTCAAAAGAAAACGAATTAGAGATAGATTACAAGATCTATCTTAATCTATAGATCTTGTAATTTGTATGTGCTTGTGATTGATTTTGCAGGTTCTTGGAAATAGATTCTAGAGCTTGGACTGCTCTTGAGGAAACTGCTTGTTTGTCTACAATCAAGCATCATGTTTCTTATTTTGGGAACTGCAGTTCAGATTGTATCTTTATTTTATTTTATTTTATTTTTTAAAGTTTAGTTGTTAAAAATGCAATTTAGGGAAGTTCTGGATTCTCAAATTTTATCAAATTATTGAAAGAAAATGCAATTCAGGTCAGAACAGAACTTGCATGCCATTCCCACCTGATAGTGGGTATTCCTTGTTCCCCATAAATTTGTCGTGAATGGATTCTTAGCCCGTGCCACATGCCCAAAATATGATCTGCCATGTCCTAAACATCACAACCTTCCCTTGGTATTCCAATTATAGAAATAAAGGTCACTTTCACAAACCTTCCAACTCACCCATCTCCACAACCATTTTCCACCAGAGGGTGATTCATATGCCCGAGGGGTTGATGCCCAAGCATCCATTAGCTATGGACTGATGTACAGTATTCCAGTCCAGTAAGTGGTACTTTCCTCTCTTCCATGTCTCACCATGAGAAGTCTCATTGCAGTCTTTTGAGACGCCTAATGACTGCTATTGGGCACTTGAAAAGAGGCATGAATGAAACCAACAAATTCGATAGAGTTGCTTTAATTAGGGCAACTTATTTTTATTTCTTCTCCATGCTTTCAGTAACTGAATTCCACAGCTTCTTGGTAAGAACATGGTACAAATCTCTCCTTGAATCTCATCACCTCAGCTAAAGTATGCATGTGAGCATCTTCCAGTCTTTATTCCCAAGCCCCTAGCAACCGGATTCCAGCATAAGACATACTTTCCTGGTTGTAATTATTTATCATATTTGATTAAATATGTTCTACTTTCCATCTTCATCCCTAGTTCTTTGTCGCTTCACAACCTAAATGCATAAGCTTTTTCTGGTCTTCCCTTTCTCTTAGTTCCATGTGCCTGCAATGCTTTGATTTTTCATACAGGGGATGTTTCCATTTAAACACCTTTACTTGATTTTCTCTTCCATTGTAGTGATCCTAGGTTTCCTCTTGTATGCTTAGTTCATAAATTTATCAATTCCTTTTACTTTGCATATTCAACTTAGCATAAGCATCTCAACTTTATTACTTCGTCTTATTACTGTCTTCTTTGCCCAACCTTAGGGCCATGTCATGCTAGTTTGATAGCTTTCTTGTTGGTTTTGTGTCTTGCTTTCAGGGTTAACCAACATTTCACCCTTGTGTGGTTTAGTTTTTTATCACAGGTTTCCTCTTCCACATATAGGCACAAGTTTCTGCTAAAGTGCCACTGGCCCTTTAATTGACGTGGCTCTCGATAATTTCATAACAGTCTGGTGACCTTTCTCTATTTTGCTCACATAGATTAGATCTTGTTTATGATATCCTGTTCTTCCTATTTTTGTCTACAATTGCTTCAAATGTCAAATTTTGTAACACTAGCAAGCTAAATAGTTTTGTATTAACCTGATCATCCTACTATCACAACCAAACTTGCTTTCCGCAATCTGTCTTCATTATGCTAATTTTCTTTCCATTACTTGATAGCTATGCTGCCCACATCCAGAGTTATGACTAATCAATTAATTACTATATATCACCACCTTCTCTACATACACCAATGAATGCACAGGTGTTAAGAAAGTGATTCCAGCTGGCTATTAGGGCTGTTTTTGTAGGAGGAACTTGAAATAAAAACAAAAGAGGAGGAGAGGAGAAAAAGATCCAATAACAATGATAACACTAGTAGCTACCAGGTGTATGTTGCTAGCAAGTGAAAGGAGAAGATCTGAGCAGAATTCACTTGTGATATCAAATTGATGCAGTTTGGTTCTTGAAACCCCCAGTCACAGTTATGGCTTTGATTGCTATAATAGGTGTAGGAGTCACACCTTGGGGCTCTAGTAGTCACAAGTTAAAACAAGTGTATTGAAGGAGAAAAAAGAGCAAGTTGCACCATGCATGAAGAGGAAATCTCCAATTTAAATTAACATCATCTTAATGTTAATCCAACATATTTTTTCATTTTGTAGTATTCACCGTTTATATCATTATCTATGGTAACTTTATTAAGTATCTGTCAATTTCTTTGCTTCTTAAAACCAGACTCACATTGGTGTCATCTAACCAACTGCCTTATTTACCTTGTGAGATATGAGTAAATCACATGATGTATTCTCAACTTTGGCCATAGATTCTCACAGAGACTTTTTAGAAGAAGAATAAGGTAATGTACAAGTTGAGTGAGTATGGTGGCAATGATTTGATGGCTAGTGATTAGCTAGCCCTTAACATGGGTAGTGAGTATGGTGGCAATGATTTCCAAAGGGCTTCCATGACTTGTATCCTGGAAACTATTTCTTTTCCATTTCTAAGATTGTTGGGGCAAATTGACTAATGATGGGCAGATATATATGGTGATTCTCAATGTGGGTAACTTTTATGACCCACCTACGGTATTTCTGGATTTTTTTTGCAGTTTTTGTTTTGTATGCTTCTATTGGAAAGCAAATGGCAGCAAGTGGTGAGCTTGGTCATGCAATGGAAGCTGTCAAATGGGGCATTGACTACATCATAAAAGCTCACCCTGAGCCCAATGTCTTGTATGGGGAGGTGGGTCTCTTCCCTTTTTTCTCGTCCCCTGCTTTTCACACTCAATATTCATCAATCTTTTGTTCTGTTTTGGTTTATGCTCTGCTTTCCTCAACTCTCTCACTCTCTTTTTCTATAGTAAAGTTTTTTTTTTTTTTTTTTGTGTTATTCAGTTCTGATTCAAATGCCCCTAGATGTGAACCCATTATCTTATTATTCCCTTGTCTCTTTCATTTGTTATTAAAACATGATCTCTCAATTTAATGTGTTTTTTTTTATGTAGGTGGGTGATGGAAACACAGACCATTACTGTTGGCAAAAACGCAAGTTAGCCTATCCATACTTTTAAGTTTATAACATAAGCCCCCCTTTTTTTTGTTCTC
The DNA here is from genome assembly GCA_012931725.1 of Litsea cubeba. Lineage (NCBI taxonomy): Eukaryota > Viridiplantae > Streptophyta > Magnoliopsida > Laurales > Lauraceae > Litsea > Litsea cubeba. Next base: position 96,085,080 of record CM022947.1, read on the forward strand.
CCTCACTATCTTATTATATCCTATCTAGCAGTTTTTAAGGGCCTTGATTGAGTATTTTCCATTTCCTTTACCTGACCCAAGTAATCTGCATTTTGGGTTAGTTTTGTTGTCCACTGTATGCTCTTGTTTTTAGTTTTTGCAGGCTGGCATGTGTCCAATGTCATTTATTTAATGTCGCTTGTGGGTTTGGTTTGGATGTTGATGTGCAGTGTTTTGGCGATGATGACATCGTGCCTGGGTTAAACGAATGGACTGGGAATGGGTCCAAATGGATCCAAATTTAATGGGTCAAAACATGAAAGTTAATGCCCATGAAATGCTCTATGCAATGCATTAAAATCCCCAAAATTTCTAAATACAAACAAAATCCAAAACACCCCAAAAGTCATAATCTACCTAGTAAATGGTCAAACCCTACTAATTCTACCTAATCAAGTCCAATTACAATCAAAACATCCATTAAGCAATTAATCTAAATTAATTAACTCTAAACGAGATTAAGGCGGGTCGGGGTGTTACATTTTAGAAAGTAGCCCATGTGATGAATGGAATAGGAGAGTTGAAAAATAGATTGATTTTAAAGAGATGAAAGCATCTGTTACCTGTACATGTAGATTTCTAATTTGGGGCTCAGTTGCTTCTTGCATAGATGACAGGCTTTGAGGAAACTTGAGATTGTGGGAGATGGGGGAGATGTTTGGTTAATGAACATGAACTACGAAAAAACATCACTTCCACTTTCTGGTGGATAGGTTCCTCTCCAAGCTTGTTGGGTGGAAGTCCGCCAGGCTGCTCTCTTTTGCTGGTCGCAGTATCCTAATCAAGCATGTGCTGGGTAGTTTAGCCACTCACATTGCTATGGTCTTTCCCCTCCCCGAGTCTGTTTCAAATCACCTTGAAAGTATTATGAGAAATTTCCTATGGTCGGGAGCTGCTTCAAGATCCAATTAAAAGGAGTCAGATCCGTTGGGACTTGGTCTGTCTTCCCACATCTGAGGGAGGTCTTGGCATCAGGCGTATCCAAGACCACAATGGTGCTTCCTTTCTTAAGTTGGCTTGGATGGCTGCTACGTCTGTCTCTCTTTGGCTGGTTGGATGAAAGGTAGGTACTTTCCAATGACTGCTTTATGGAGCTCTTCCACGACCAAAATTGGTTCTTGTGTTTGGCGGAAAATAAGGAATTCTGCTCATATCATTCAAGCAGGCTGTAAATGGAACATAGGCAATGGTAAGTTGGTCGATGCATGGTTTGATTGCTGGTCTTCATATACTAGCTTGGCAGCTCAGTTTCCTTCCCTTTTCTTTCCTCCCCACCAGATGGTCAGCTCTCTTTGGGATGGCTCTAATTGGATTTTCCCGTCTGGGCTTCAGATAGAGGTGGAAGAGGTTTTGAGGAGTGTTGTTCAGTCTATCTCTATTGACCCAGGTACAGTCGACTCCATTTTTTGGAAAAGTCATCCAGGAAAATACTTATCTTTCAAAGAGGCTTGGCAGTTAATTAGGCACGGTCGGCCTCCTGTGGTTTGGGCCCCCCTGGTTTGGAACGACCTGATGAGTCCGAGAGTGTCTTTCTTTGCTTGGCGTCTGATGCACTGTAAGACTCCAACCAATGATTGGGCTCAAGTTGCTGGCCTTAGTCTAGCCTCCAGATGTTGTCTCTGCAATCAGAATGTTGAAACGGTGCTATATCTCTTTTTCCTCTGCCCCTTTGCATCTGACCTCTGGAGTTGGATCCTTCAAGCTGCTGGTGTTTCCATTGCTGTTCCTTGCTCTCCCTCAAGTATTTGGCTGGGTCTATCAGCTAATTGTGACAAGTTAGCTTGCCTCGGAGTTTCCTCTATCTTCTTCTCTACTACTTTTGTTATTTGGAAAAGCAGAAATGACCTTACTCACAGAAATTTAAGAGCCTCTTAGACGAAGGTCAAGATTCTCCTGAAAGAGCTTCTTTCTTCCTCTCTCAGTACTATCAGCAGACCTTTTTCTGGTAGGTCTCTTCAGCTGTTTATACATTTTTTGACTAACCCCACTCCTTGAGAATTGTAAATTTTATAGGTTCTTTTCTTGTTTCTCTTGGGATCTTCTGTGTTTGCTCTGTGGAGGCAGTAGTTTCTGTTGGTTTGTAGTTAGCTGCTCCTCTTCTGCTTGTCCCTCCTTTTGTGGTCCTAGCCGTGGGGCGTTGTTTGCTTATCAGTCTTCTCTCCCGCTGGTGGTGGTTGTTCTTCCCTGTAATGGCAGTGTATGGCAGAGCTTTGTGTTTTTCTTCTCGACATTTTCCAGCGCTGTATAGTTGGAGGCTGGTCCTGTTCTTTTTTGGTAAGTGTTCTGAGCTTAGAGTGCATCAGTCCGGAAGCCTCCCATCTCAGGTTCTATTTCTCTGCTGTGTACTGCTTAGCAAGGAGGGGGTTCTCTTTGTTTCGTATTGCTTGTATTGGGTTGGCTTCTGGGTTGCCTCCTGTCTTTTGGGCTTTCTTTTTTGTAAGATTTCCCTTTCTTTTTCCCTGTTTTTTGTGGGCTGCTTGCCCTGTTCTCTTCTCCCTTTCAATACAAATTAACCTTTTAGCAAAAAAACATGAATTTGTTGATGATGTTGGATTCTTTCTGACTACGGTGGATGTGGATTCGCAATCCAACATGGTGGTTCCCTCCACTGCACGATTTTGATTTTGAACTGCTATTATCACCACCATCACTACTACCACTACTATTGCCATTGTTACTTGTATCATTGATATGGTTAGTGTGGTCTTCTGTTATGACATGTCTTCTTGACTCAGCCACTCCACTTGGAATGACTATGCTTTTTCTTAGGTTTGGGGCTTGTGTTTCTGTAACTCCAGGTATTCCATCACCTATCTTCAAAGTGCTTTTGCATCTGGGTATGATCTCCATTTCCATTCCCATTTTCCCAATAAGAGAGAAGAGTATTGAAGTGGAAGAGAGGATATGATCGATGAGGTGTGAAGGGCAAGTGTGATGGAGATTTAAACGCACTTGTGACCACATGGGAAATGGAGATTTTGCCCACATGGGGACAATCACAATCTTTCCTGCTTTCACTTTCAACCCTTATTATTATTTATTTTGTTTTGTCCTTCTACTTTATGCTTTTTTTAAGTGGGGCCTGCAATACAGACTCACCTGGCGGTTGTCTGTTTGGAAATGTGTCTAATTTCACAATGACAAATTCTATTTATTGCAAAGAAAAGAGACAAGCGGGACACTGCAGAGGCCCATAGCTTGTAATATCTAAACTTGTAGAACTAAATCTGAGCCAATTAACGCTTACTCTTTTAAAAAGTATAAATTTTGTTGCTCATTTTTTAAAATAAGTATACGAAAAGATTTAGAATTTTAAAAAATATTTATATATAAAAATTTTCTACAACTCTTTCAATCAAGTCCTTCCTATATATTTTAAATGACAAAAACACAGGTATTTTATGATAAACTTTTATCTTTTCATAACCTGCTTCATCCCCGAAGCAAGTCATTTGATGTTGATGATTGTGACACCATTTAATGAAGTGAGTTTTTTTTTTTGTCACTTGAAATCCTTTTTTTTTCAACCATCCATGCATAAAAGTAGTTGAAGTGGGGCCCATTACATGTTTTGGGTTAAATTTGATCATTTATCATTAAATGATTTATTAAAGAAGAATTTTTTTTAAAAAATTACAAAGGTATTTTTGTCATTTCTCAAAAAATTTAATGGAGAGGGCTTAATTGGAAAAATTATAGAAATTCTTTAAATATTTTTTTGAAATATGCAAATCTCCATATACTTTTTTTTAAATGAGCTAAACGCGATGAGAGAGGGGCCAATAAGGGTGATTACTCACCCTTGAACCTCTTCTAGATGAACCTACAAATAACGGTTACCACAAGAATTGAAATGGCTAAACATTCTCCTCGAAGCGGACTCCATGTTTAATCCAGCTCTATTGGGCCCACTTGAGCCCGCCTTTGACCTGTGAAACCCTTTCCACTATGTAACCCCACATGATCCCGCATCGATCATTCCAATTTCCATGCTCATCAAATCTTACCATCAATGCGAGTAGCATTCACTTTTGAGATTTAACCTCAAAAAAGCTACAACATGCTTCAGAAGAACCACGTAAAGTTTGTTCTTCAATCTATGACTTGTTTCTATGTCTTTGTCTAGCTTCTGCTAGGTGGTACTCATTGTATCCATCCTTGGGCAAACTAGTCTCTCTCCTAATTATCACATCTAGCCAACCATCAACACTTTTTATCCGGCACATCACGCTGGTATGAACTTCTTCTAGCACCGATGGCCGGCCTTAATGTAGTTTCAGTCTCCTTCCTCATAAATAAAAGTTGAAATCTGATAAAGAGTTCAATTGTGCTCCAGGTTAGCATCCATTACACATGTTGAAATAGTATATCCTCTTTAAGAGTTTCGTAGTTCTCCAACTATTCTTACAAATTTTTTTTTTGCAAACTTTCTAATGATACTCGCAACTGTGCAACTTAAGCATTCCTCTTAAGAAATTGTCAGACTCTTGCTTTTTCATTTTATTTATAGGGTTAACACCATAAAGATCACCAACCACAGAGATGGAAAAATAAAGAACGTACATAAAAAAATATAAAATGAACATAGTCAAGAAGAAGAAGAGGAATAATAAACTCACAGTACTCTTTATTTAGTAGAAGAGAACGTACAACAAACTAGTAGAAGAGATACAGTGACAACGTCCTCTCCATGGTGTAAGTGCACAAAACAAAACGAAAACAACATAAGTACTAGCAAAGCAGACTTTGCCATATGACATTTATTGAAAATAGGAAGAACAACACTTAAGATGAGCCCGGCTTGGCTCTGACGTGATATCTCCATGCATGCACTTGCTTAAGTAGTAGCAAGTGCAACACCTTTGTTGCAGAACTCAGAGCATGCTTTGTTACAATGTTCCACCGTTTCATTCACCACTTCTTCACCAACATCTAGTCCCCAAAACAGCTTGCATTAGAATCGAATCTCTTGTTTGTAACAAATAAGTAAAAGAAGCAAAAATATAAATAATGAGTTTATTTTACCAGAGTTATCGTCATGAGTGCCTATGGTATTGCACACGGAGGATGCACACCCCAACATGTAGTAGTCATTGATAGCACCTGGAATTAAAAGTACAACTTGCATTAAAATGAAATCTATTGAAACAAGTAAAAGAAGCAAAATAGAAATAATGAGTTCATTTACCAGAGTTTTCGAGAGTGCTTATGCTCTTAAGGTAACCAGGGGGGCAAATACTCCCTGAAACAATTTTACAACCACATAAAGACGCACACGTTTTATGGGAGGTACCCGTTAGACGGTAGGCATTATAGCAATTTCTTGCCGAGGGGCTCGGGCAGCAGCTATTAGCCTCCACTTGGGTCTGTGTTACAACCTGCAGACCTAGTATGAGTTCACCCAAAATCACAGTACTAAGTGGGGTTCTCCCACCTCTCGAACACATCCTTTGGAAGAATGGGTCTGCGTATTTGGGGCTCTAAATGCCTCTACATCCCACTTGGGGACAGCTCACCATTGTTATGTTCTCTTGGATCTTGGCTGCGACATGCCTGCTTATGCAGTCAGAGCAGAAGAGGTGACAACATTTGTTGCTCCTGAACATCTCGTCCCTTGATTTTCCTTCCACGCAGATGTCGCAGGTGTGTTGTGAAAATTCTCCGATTTCTTTCTTGACTAGCTTGAGGCTTTTTTGTTGGGTTTTTGGAGAACCGGTGAGGTTGAATAGAGGACATAAGCACCTCTTGGAGCTGTAGCTCTTCTGCGTATTTGTCATCTGAGATTGGGAATAGCTCCTCATCGTTGGTCATAGCTGAGAAGCAGAAGTCGTCTACGTACTGCATGCCTGCTGCTTCTGCCATACTTGATGTTTCGATTGGAGATGGGTGTCTATATTTAACCATTCTCCTTCGTGGAGTGATTATTTATAGAGTCTCTTCAATGAAATTTTGTCAGTGATTCGATGATAGAATTCCAAGGAAGAGAGAGAGAGTCATTACTAAAGCTAGGGAACGTAATTTGTACTTTTTTAATGAGTCAAACATTTCAAGGTACTTGTGCCCGATTTGGATTGATAAAATTCCAAGATATGGCCCATCGAACATGTGTCTTGCGGAATCAAACCTAACGATTCCATTTTCATCCCTATAAATCCCTCTCTTCGTTTGTGTCAGAATCAGGTCATGTGGTCCACTTCATTGTAAAAGCCAGCAGAGAGCTTCCGCTACTTGAAGTGATAGAGAATGTAGATTTTGAAGTTATGGTTGCAAATATCTTTAAGATCTTTTAGAATATTATTAGGGAAGTGATTTGGAACTCCTTTTTTAATGGGGGCACTCATTTTCCTTCACAAAATTTTAGAGTGCCTCCATCAAAAAGGGGGGAAAAAGGAGTGCCAAAATCATTTCCCTATTATTAATATTATGATTACTATGATTAGGTCAAATTGATAGATAAATCTCTCAATTTAGCTTAATTACAGTACTCATATAATTCAATCTAATCTAATCATATTAACCAGAAATTGTCTCTCAATTGAGCCTAATCACCTAATCATTATTTAATATTATTCTAAAAGATCTTAAGATATCAACAATAACCATAACTTCTATATCTACATTTTCTGTCACAAGCTCTGGTCAGTTTACATGGGATGTGATCTGACAGAATTACATTTCTGACCTGGTGGCCTGTATATACATGGGCCATTCCGAAGGTATGACTTGAGAATCCAAATCATGGGTCAGTAAGGCAGCAGATTGCTTTCTGCTTAGGCATTTAATAATAGACTAGCACAATAAACCTCTGCTAAGTACAGGTGTGTTCACCAAAAACTGCAAGATATTTTCAACGGTCACTTAAAAAATTCTAGATCACATAAAATCATTTTCAAATACTTACCGACAATAATTTGATTTAGATAGAGCATAAGATTTTCAAAAGAGAATAAAAGAAGAGAAGATTATGAGTATATATATTTTCTCAATTCAAGAGTCTAAGAGTAGAAATGAGTAGGAGAAGTGGGGTACAAGGAAAAGACTAGAATAAGATTTGGAATAGAAATGAGGTTATTGAGAGAGTGAAAAGTCGGGAAAAAAACTTAAGTGGTTACAATTATATGTTGGAAGTAGAAGGAAAAAGCGAGTTAGTTGTAGAACATTGGTATAACTTCCGGTCAAAATCAATAGTTATGGTCAAAATTAACTTCAAAACCCTCTGCTTTAATATAATCTAATGGGCCAAAGCTGGTCCGATAGGCCTGAATAATGGAGACCAAGAGCTCCCGGAGTTTGTACAAGTTCTTAAAGAAAGACCCACAGTAGTATGGGCCCCACAATAACTAGGTGAACCATGGCCCACACCTGTGTAAACCGAGAGATAGTGTTGGACATGCACAAGTAATAATCAAGACCAGAAAAGGTTTCGAAATTCTATCCAATGTTTATTGGGAGTTAAGAAGTCATTGTGGCCTTTAGAATTCGCTGACAGTTACAAGTTGTACCTTTCCCATGTCGGGTCATCTTGGGCTTGTAAATACATACATACCCAGTGTCCAGTAATGGGGGACCTAATTTATCTGGCAAGACATACATGATCCATGGGTCATATATGAAATTTAGGGTCCATATAGAATCCAAATTAAGGTGCAAACGCAAACCCAGACCTGAATTAATTACCCAAACCCAGGCCAAAATAATTTTATACTAATGTTCACATCAATGTACATACTTTATGTACATAATACATTACATGTATAATATACAATGTAGTTGTATTGGACGTTTGGAACCCTAGGTACTCTAGGGACCCTTTTCTCATCATCTAATGATCAATGAAAAGATATTAGATCCTCCATATGTTTTTAGTTATCTATCAAATTTGCGATGGTAAAAAAATAGAGAGATTCTCTCATACATGCAGAGGAGTCATCATGCATGAAACTCCTTGCCTACCTTCAGCCGGAAAATAAATCATATCTACCATTCATTTTGTGACTTTAGAACAAATAAATAACTTATAAAATGAACTTAATATTTTTTCCCTATGTCAAGATCGCAAGTCATGTTATATATGATAGGCTAGCTAGGCCCCCAAAATCTTGGAAATGTCCTCAACATTGCTTCCTGTGGCAAAGACCAAAGAGGATCCAGATCCATAGTAGAAAATAAGGGTTACGGAAAGGAAGTCACCTAGAGAAAGACAGTCACTAGATAATTGGATACTCAAAGTGAAATAGAAATGATCAAATTAAACAAGTAGTTAAGACTACTTTCTCCAACCTGTCATTTTGTTTTCCCCTAATTCAATGATTTTTATAAGTTGAATCAGAATTGAAATATAAGCCATATTTGATCTATATATGAAATGTACTTCTATCAGAATTTCATTTCCTATTCAAGTGGCTAAGGTGAGCCTTACAATGTGAATATATATTTCATATCTTCATAAAGTTTCTTCAGTTTAATTATTTCAGCGTATTATATCATTATTTAGAACTTTTAATACAAGCAAATATTTTATCACATAAATAGAAATAACTTTGGCACTTTGATTTGTAGAGTTGACTACTATTCAGTTGCTGAATCGAGTCCGGGTCATGAGTTTTGACGAGCTATAGTAAAAACACTACTAGGAATGTCAAAAGGGATGGGTTGTGCAGGGCTTGGCTGCCCGGCCCAGCCTGCCCAGGCCCAGCATGGCCCTACCAACAATACCCTTCCCAGTTCCCCCTTATTTTCCCCACTCTGCATCTCAACTTGTTCTTGATGTTATTAGTTTGCCCCAAGATTCACTATTCAATGTCTTGTTAGATGTAAGAGGCTCACATGACCACATGTCTAATCATTACAGGGCTACACAAAATATAATTTGTTTTTACGACGAACGTAATTCATCACTAATAAGGATAAGTTATGGAAGACGAAAATATTTCGTCACCAATAAACACTCCATCATGCCATTCATATTCCTGTTAATTGGGCGACAAATATATTTTTGTCTCGAAAGAATAAGTTGTGGGGTGAATTATTTAACTGATTGGAGACAAACATCTTTGTCACAAAATATAATTTATTTTTGCGACGAACGTAATTCGTCACCAATAACGATAAATTATGGAAGACGAAAATATTTCGTCACCAAAAAACACTCCATCATGCCATTCATCTTCCTGTTAAATGGGCGACAAATATATTTTGTCTTGGAAGAATAAGTTGTGGGGCGAATTATTTGAGCTCATTGGACACGAACATTTTTGTCACAAAATATAATTTGTTTTTGCGACGAACGTAATTCATCACCAACAAGGATAAGTTATGGAAGATGAAAATATTTCATCACCAATAAATACTCTATCATGCCGTTTCATCTTCCTGTTAAATGGGTGACATATATATTTTTTTCTCGAAAGAATAAGTTGTGGGGTGAATTATCTTAGCTCATTGGAGACGAACATTTTTGTTACAAAATATAATTATTTTTGCGATGAATGTAATTCATCACCAATAAGGATAAGGTATGGAAGACGAACATATTTCGTCACCAATAAACACTCTATCATGTCATTTCATATTCCTGTTAAATGGGCGACAAAGGTGTTTTTTATTTTTATATTATTTATTTTACCGACAAAAAAAAAACTACGGTAAAACTATTTTTTATTTATTTTACCGACGAAAAAAACGTTGGCAAAATAAAAAAATGAAATAATTTTTGCTGACGAAAAAAAAACGTCGGCAAAATAAAAAATAGAATTTAAAAAAAATGAAATTATTTTTGCCGATGAATAAAAAATGTCGGCAAAAATAAAAAAGAAAAATAAAAAAATTAAAATTCTTTTGCCGACGAAAACAAAACGTCGGCAAAATAAAAAATAAAAATAAAAAAAATGAAATTATTTTTGCCGACGAAAAAAACGTCGGCAAAAGTAAAAAGAAAAAAAAATGAAATTCTTTTGCCAACGAAAAAAACGTCGGCAGAAGTCAAATAATCGTCGGTAAAAATATAATTTTTGCCGACAAAAAATGATTTCGTCGAGAAAATGTTTTGCTGACGACTTTTTACCGACGTCTAGGCGACGAAATAGTTTTCGTCGGTAAATACTTTTACCGACGAAAAAGTAACTTTTGGCGACGAAAAGTTTCGTCGCCAAAAGTGCAGGTTCTTGTAGTGCAATCAACAAATTCAAATAATGGTAAGTCTCATCTCAAGATACCTTGCACAACATTAATATCAAGTCTTTGGACAGTAATATTACTTCCATTGGGGAAGTTGTTCACAGGTTGTTGATCTTCCAATCCAATATGGCTACCCAGGGAAACCTTCTTCTGATGATGGGATGTTAGAGAGAATAGGAACTTGCCATATGAATTGGGGACCATAACCCTAATATATAATAATGAGATTATTATAGATTTTGTTATTTCTAATTTGGCCCCTCATCAAATTAGAATTAGCATTCTGGTATCTAGACATTAATTTCATGACAATTGTACCCTTAAGCATTATAACTTTAAGTCTTAATTAGATTACTTTAATTTAGGCTTAACCAAAGATAGCATAACACATTTAATATTTACATGTGTGGCCACACATGATGGAATTTTTCAACAATGGCATGTCTTCTTGACTCACCCACTCCATTTGGAAAACTTGATCGGTCCCCAAGTGTAGGGTACGATTGCAGTATTAATCTGGTAAATCCAGGTCGATCCACAGGGAGCAATGCTTTTCAAGAAACCTTCCAACTTTGACTCGTCCTAAACAAACACTAATCTGGCCTAAATAGAAACTAATTAAATTAGATAACTAAATATATAAAGTTTAATTACAATGCTTTCCAAAAATAAAAGAACTATTGTAATAAAGGAAACCTAATCTAAGCAATCCTAAAATATCTAAAAACCTTTAAAAGAACACACAAATCAAACGACCAATTTAATATAAAAAAATCAAAACAAGATTTTCTAAATTAGATCCTACTTACCAAAATAAATTTTTATACAAATATGAATGATCTATAATCCATAAAAGGCTTGGTTTGGTTTGGTTGGTTTGGTTTGGTTTGGTATGAATGATCTATAATGCCCTAATTGCTAACAATGCAATTTTATGCAAGTTTCTAACTATATGATGCATGCTGTAAAAATTCTAAGTATGAAAACTATTGCGCAGCCCTATTTTCACAGGACTGCACGACTGGCCTACGATGGTGTGAACCTAAATCTAATGGCTGGGATCAATACTCTGATGATGTATGAACAGAACAAAAAAATAAAAACCGAAAAACGACTTAAAACGGAAAAGATATGATCACCTAAAGATGCCTACTTGAACTGTTTTATTGCTGAAATTTGAATGCAGGCTTACCAACTATCCCTGTTTGAGCCTCTAGTTGACATGGTTCCCGAGGTTATTTTTTGCTGAAATTTTGGGGTTTCAAAGTCCAATTACCATACTTTAAATCTGCTATTTTTTGGATAAAAATATTAACGTTTACCTGATTTTTAAATCGTGCACTTTTGTAATTAATCCAGTTGGGTCAATTCTGTTAAACTGTGCAGGATTTTTCACTATTCACTTATCAGATCCGAATTTAGTGTTTCTAATCCATTGATAATCTTGTGATTTCAGCAACAAAAACTTATTCTAATGCAATTTTTAAATATGAAGTATGCACAAAGACACTTTCTAACCTTATATTATGCAAATAACAAGAATAGAAAATTTCTACTAAACATAGAAAGATGCAAGTTGAGTTTTTTTTAAATCTAGAATTTGTAAATAAAAAAATTAAGAATATTAACTTGAAAATAACAACAAAAGGAGTGGAAAGAAAATAAAAAGAGGAAAAGTAGTACCAAAGATCTATAAATAGTACCAAAGATCTAGAATCTAGACAATCTTACAAGTATTGAGAATGCGATGATAATGTCCTCTCTTCTCAGAGTTGGAAAAAAAATTATGCAAGTGACTATTTGATGTCTCTCGACTTTTGTTATTTTTATTTTATTTTCAAACCCTTGATCTAATCATGTGAAATATTGTCTCCAATCAAAATACATAAAAGATCTAAAATAAGAAAATTAAATCACTTACATAAATAACACGCACGCATAATCAATCCAAGTAGTATCTTTATTCCTTGATCTTTGAGTACAAGAAATTAATATTCTTCTCTCCTTTTCATTCTCTCAACATGGCCTCTCAACCTATGCCTAAAAGAATCAAAAGAAAGAAGAAGAAGAAAGGGACTTAGAGAGAAAGGGTGGATGGGAGTGGAATAGAGAAAGAGAGAGAGCCTCCAAGGTGATCCCCAAGAGTGATGGACGTCCAGCCCCCTTGGCTGGTTCCTTTTTATACTTTTTGCAAATCTTTTTTTCAGTAAAGAATATCTCATCTTTAGGGCCCTTGTTTCCTTGTGTAGAGATTCTAGCTTAGGCTTCAAGCTAGCTTCTTTCTTTGGAAAGACTTTTAAATTTGAGAGATCTCCTTGCCTTATTATGTTTCTTGATACACACACCTTCCTTTATAATTCCAAGAATATCTCTAAAAATTGCATGATGATGTAGAGAGAAGAAACTTTCTAAATATTGAGATTTCTTGCAATTCCTGCCTAAAACTGTAGCAGACAACTTCCTGAGGTCATATCTCCCTCAATATAGATCTGATTTATGCAATCTTGGGCTCCACGTATATCTACTTGAAAAGAGCTTTCCAACAGTGTCTAGATTGCGCCGATCCGACACTCGGTTTGAGAATTGTGGCAATTTCAAGTTGCTACCCTATAAAAATCCGGGAATAATTGTGCACAAATGTAAGCTTCTATGTTGGCATGCAATGGTGTGTGTGGGACCCATGTTGGACGTCCAAGGCATGCTTGGACTCTTTTCTTGCTTGCTTATTTGACTTTCATTTGACCTCTCTTCTCAAATTTCATCAATGTGGGTCCCATGTTGGATGTCCAAGGCATGCTTGGACTCTTTTCTTGCTTGCTTATTTGACTTTCATTTGACCTCTCTTCTCAAATTTCATCAATGTGGGTCCCATGTTGATTTCTCCTACTAATTGAAAGAAATAAATTTATCATTAATTACATGTAAGAAAATAAACATAAATAATGCAGGGGACCCTATATGCGTAATGATGCACCCAAATGACAAACTTTCCAAAAATAGCACATGGTGCCAAAAATAGCAAGTATGCATTGATGAAGCCAAAAACTAATTTTGGGGTGATGAATGAGATAAAAAATCCTAATTTCACAAAAGTCATGCAATTCAATGAATTTTGACCAATTCTGATCATTTTCCCAAAAATATCATCAAATACATGTAATCATGAAATTAAGTACAATTCTATGCAATTAAACCTAATTAAGTCCACAAATGCTCATAAAATGATGACCTAATGATCTAATTTTGTGGACTTATCAACTATGCTTTTTCTTAGGCTTGGGGCTTGTGTTTCTGTAACTCCAGGTATTCCCTCACCTATCTTCAAAGTGCTTTTGCATCCGGGTATGATCTCCATTTCCATTCCCATTTTCCCAATTAGAGAAGAGTATTGAAGTGGAAGAGAGGATATGATCGATGAGGTGTGATGGAGATTTAGAGGCACTTGCGGCCACATGGGAAATGGAGATTTTGCCCACATGGGGACAATCTTCCCGACCTTCACTTTCAACCCTTATTATTATTTATTTTGTATTGTCCTTCTACTTTATGCTTTTTTTAAGTGGGGCCTGCAATACAGACTCACCTGGCTGTTGTCTGTTTGCAAATGTGTCTAATTTCACAACGAAAAATTCTGTTTATTGCCAAGAAAATAGGCAAGCCGGACACTGCAGAGGCCCATAGCTTGTAATATCTAAACTTTAAGAACTAAATCTGAGCCAATTAACGCATACCCTTTTAAAAAGTATAAATTTTGTTGCTCATTTTTTAAAATAAGTATACCAAAAGCTTTAGAATTTAAAAAATATATATGTATATAAAATTTTTCTATAATTCTTTCAATCAAGTCCTTCCTATATATTTAACATGACAAAAACACAGGTATTTTATGATAAACTTTTATCTTTTCATAACCTCCTTCATCCCCAAAGCAAGTCATTTTGATGTTGATGATCATGACCATTTAACGAACTTAGTTTTTTTTTTTTTTTTTGTCATTTGAAATCCTTTTTTTTTCAACCATCCATGCATAAAAGTAGTTGAAGTGGGCCCCATTACATCTTTTGGGTTAAATTTGTTCAATTATCATTAAATGATTTTTTAGAGAATAATTTTTTAAAAAAAATTACAAGGGTATTTATGTCAGAGGAAATGCTCACTCTTGACATACACGTGCAAAAGATGTGTATATTTTGTAATAAATTATATATTAAGAAGACTAGTTAACTCCTAGCTTCCCCTGCAAGACACCGACCCACTCATGGGTACCCAATGTTAGAAACAGGAAAAATGAATTTAGAAGAACCACGTAAAGTTTGTTCTTCAATCTATGACATGTTTCTATGTCTTTGTCTAGCTTCTGCCCGGTGGTACTCACTGTATCCATCCTTGGGAAAACTAGTCTCTCTCCAAATTATCACATCTAACCAACCATCAACACTTTTTATCCGGCACATCACGCTGGTATGAACTTCTTCTAGCATCGATGACCGGCCTTAATGTAGTTTCAGTCTCCTTCCTCATAAATAAAAGTTGAAATCTGATAAAGAGTTCAATTGTGCTCCAGGTTAGCATCCATTACACATGTTGAAATAGTATATCCTCTTTAAGAGTTTCGCAGTTCTCCAACTATTCTTACAAAAAATTTTTTTGCAAACTTTCTAATGATACTCGCAACTGTGCAACTTAAGCATTCCTCTTAAGAAATTGTCAGACTCTTGCTTTTTCATTTTAATTATAGGCTTAACACCATAAAGATCACCAACCACAGAGATGGAAACGCAGATAAAAAAAATACAAAATGAACATAGTCAAGAAGAAGAATAGGAATAATAAACTCACAGTACTCTTTATTTAGTAGAAGAGAACGTACAACAAACTAGTAGAAGAGATACAGTGACAACGTCCTCTCCATGGCGTAAGTGCACAAAACAAAACAAAACAACATAAGTACTAGCAAAGCAGACTTTGCCATATGACATTTATTGAAAATAGAAAGAACAACACTTAAGATGAGCCCGGCTTGGCTCTGACGTGATATCTCCATGCATGCGCTTGCTTAAGCAGTAGCAACTGCAACACCCTTGTTGCAGAACTCAGAGCATGATTTGTTACAATGTTCCACCGCTTCATTCACCACTTCTTCACCAACATCTAGTCCCCAAAACAGCTTGCATTAGAATCGAATCTCTTGTTTGTAACAAATAAGTAAAAGAAGCAAAAATATAAATAATGAGTTTATTTTACCAGAGTTATCGTCATGAGTGCCTATGGTATTGCACACGGAGGATGCACACCCCAACTTGCAGTAGTCATTGATAGCACCTGGAGTTGAAGTACAACTTGCATTAAAATGAAATCTATTGAAACAAGTAAAAGAAGCAAAATAAAAATAATGAGTTCATTTACCAGAGCTTTCGAGAGTGCTTATGCTATGAAGGTAACCAGGGGGGCAAATATTCCCTGAAACAATTTTACAACCACATAAAGACGCACACGTTGGCCTGGAGGCACCCGTTAGACGACAGGCATTATAGCAATTTCTTGCCGCGGTGCTCGGGCAGCAGCTCTTAGCCTCCACTTGGGTCTGTGCTAGAACCAGACCTAGTATGAGTACACCCATAATCACAGTACTAAGTGGGGTTCTTGCACCTTTGCCTTTCATCTTCTTCTTTTTCTTGAATAATTTGATGGGAGAAAGAAAACACTTGTTTTGAACTGCTGAAACTAGAGTAACAGGGCTCTTACTTAAATAGTTGTGTCCTACTGTTGGATATTATTTCAAGCTTCACTTACCACCTCAATTTCTGGATATTGTTTCAAGCTTCACTTATTACAACCACAAGCTTCACCTACCACCTCAATTCAAGCTTCGATCACTTACCACCTCAAGCTTCACCTACCACCTCAATTTCATGCATACGTGGATCACTTACCACCACAAGCTTCACCTACCACCTCAATTTCAAGCTTGGATCGCTTACCGCCTCAAGCTTCACCTACCACCTTTCCAATCCACTTTGATAATGGGAGTTATTTGTTATATTTAGAAAAGACAACCTATATTAAAGCTAGTTCATTCTAGCTACATTTTCATTATTACAACAGGTCAAGTGATGATTTTATCTATAAATCAAGGATTATATAGAACATATATATAATTAGATTATAAGGATTAAAATGTTTGGACACGCCTAAACCAAAAATGGTGAGGCTCTAGACCTGTTTCTGTCAAGAGCTCAGTTCAATATAAGACATGCTTATATGGCACAGTGTTAATGGTGTTTAATAATTTATTCAATTATTGCATATATATTAATTGGATTGTTTTTACAAATCTGTCAACTTCTACATTAGAAGATTTCTTCGATGCTAGTTTGGCCTAAACTTATCCGCCAAAGTTAAAAGACCATTAAAGTGTAGCCATTTTCCACAAAGAGTTCAGTTGCACCAAACAACCAATTAAGTACAGAATTACGGAGATTTGATTTCCGATTTCTCAAAAAATGCATGCCCCAACGTTATAAAATTAAATTTAAAATAATCTAATGAGGTCGATTTTCGGCAGCACCTTTACCCATAAGACCGCATCCAAGCGAGCCCTCAACCCACGAGCTGAGCTGTAGAGTGACTTCATTGTACAGTGTGCGGTCGAAGTTCATCATTTTACCCATTAGCACAGATTGTGGGACTAATAAGACAAGATGCACTACAATAAAATGAACTTTAGGTGACGAACTTTTTGGTCGGCAAAATCCCCATTTTCGTCGGCAAAACAATTTCCCCATGAAAATATTTTTATCGGCAAAACGTCGGCAAAAGATGGTCAGCAAAAACTTTTTCTGACGCAAATTATTTTCGTCGTCAAAAATATAATTTTCCCCGACGATTATATCAATTTTATCCAATCCACTTTGATAATGGGAGTTATTTGTTATATTTAGAAAATACAACCTATATTAAAGCTAGTTCATTCTACATTTTCATTATTACAACAGGTCAAGTGATGATCTTATCTATAAATCAAGGATTATATAGAACATTTATATAATTAGATTATAAGGATTAACATGTTTGGACACGCCTAAACCAAAAATGGTGAGGCTCTAGACCTGTTTCTGTCAAGAGCTCAGTTCAATATAAGACATGCTTATATGGCACAGTGTTAATGGTGTTTAATAGGGGACCCCATTTTTTTTTTTTTTTTTTTTGGTTAAAACCAGCTTCAATTGTCTACGAATGGACACCAGAACTTGCACCCTTAATTCTTTATATGTATAGAAGTGCTGACATTTGCCTGCAAGGTGTTGAGATACGACTTTGCTTTTAGCTGGGGACTATAAGTGGGGTCCCTTGAATATGATTTCAGATCATCAGCTTATTTGTTGAGGTCCATTTTGATGACCAATATTTCATATTGAAGTACTTTATATTTTTTAAATTAATGGTGTCTACTTCGGCAATTTTTATTATATTTTGTTCCAAATTTTGTTCCAAAATAGGCATTGGTGAAAGTAGAAGAATTCTTGTGAGGTCCTGGTCCCACCTATTATATATTTATTATTTTTTTTATTAGATATTATTATTATTTTAATTGAAATGTATTTTAGTTATTTAAGTGGTTAGGATTAAGTGGGGTACACGTTAGATTATATGCGTGGTTTGGTGAGTTGGATTAGTGGGTAGATGACTTGACCCGCAGTTTGACCCGACCCAATGACTTAAGCCCATTATTCTCTTAACCTTATCCTCTTATTACGAATGCACATCCTTATCTCTCCCTCTGCAACTATTCCTATCCATGTTCGTCTTCTTCCTCTTTTCAACTTCCCAAGCCCCTACAACTTAAGGATCCAACCATCGGAATCAAGATCTGAAGATACCATCATTCTTGGTTCGACTTTCTAATCTCAGGTAATCATCTCCTCAAGCCATTAGAGAAGTAAATCTATACTCTTGGGTTATCTTCTTCTTCTTTCCAATGTTAGGTTTTGGGTAGGGTTATAATAGATCTGGGCATTTCTTTCCCATCTCTTATGTCAGATTGGCGATAGGATTGTGATCGAGCGCCCCAGTTATCTCGGGTTGGGTATTGGTTAGATCTGTTGCGTTTTCTTCAACCCCGGTGAAAGGCAAGTACTTAACCATAATTTGTAGATTTAATACTGGTGTTCCTCATTGATTCGTATGTGGATGCATGTAGAAACCCCTTTTGATGCCCTTTTTCATGTGATAATATTATTATGTTATTTCTCTATAGAGAGAGATCGGAGATTTGGGGATGATTCCATCGGTTTTCTTTCGGCCATTACCCACCTTTATTTGGATTTCAAACCCCCTTTTTCAACTTCTATGATTCTGTAGATTTGTGTATTAAGGTTTATAAGTTACCCATTGAAAACTGATGGAGGACCAGATCTTGCAACAGGCTCCCGGACTCGGAACAGTGAGAAACGGTACCCGTGTTTTGGATTATGGGACACAAGTGGACCCCACTGATGTTTAATCTGGACCATAGATCCTGTTGTGGGGCCCTGGGCGACCTTGGAGGTCAGCTCCATCAAGAGTGTTGATCGGTGGGGCCCACTATTTGAATACCCAGTTGTGTAGACGTTAATCTCCATTACAGAACTTTATTCTATGTTGAGTGCAGAACTGTGTTCTGTATTGAGTGGAGGAGAGGATGACTTTGACTTTAGTTGTATAGGAATAAAATAAAGGTGATGACCTCATGACCTGACTTGATGACCTCACATATGTATGGGGAAAAAGAAGTGAGGATTGTTGACCTGGGCACACTTTTGATGAGGGAATCCATGTGACTATGACAGAACATTGAGTTCTGTCATAAGGATGTTAGCATTCTGGGATTCAAGATTAGGGCCTAATTATGCTATAAACCCAATTAGACTATAGGGCCTATTTTTATAAAGAGTTGAATTTGAAAAATATTATAAATAAAATTCTTAGGTTTTCTAAAATTATACGTTAAAGTTATTATTTGCAAATTAATATTAAATGATATTTTAGGTTTTCATGGGTTAATATTATATTTTTATACCTTATTAATTGGATCGTTGGACCGAGTAAATACCGTATGGGCACACGGTATGTTACTAACATGAGGTTTAGGGCTTCATATAACCTTGAGAAAATCCTAGTGGATTTAAGCTCAACCCATCTCTATTGGAAGATCCTTAATTGGATTTATGCACCATTAATTTAGAATGGATGCGTTGATCTTTTATCTATTAGAGATTCCAGTGGTTGTTGGGCATGAGACCATATGTTTAACCTTAGGATTGGTTTATGATTATTCCTTGACCTTTGCATGCATATATATGTTGATTTAGGATATGTATTCCTTTAGATGCATATCCTATTGTGTTACGGACTATAAAGTGGCTTGGCAAATTTTGTATAACGATTTGATTATGATATGGAATGTGGAATGGCCAGCACTTTACTATGACTTAGGACTCTTGTGTCGGAGCATTATTATTCGGGTCTATTACACATATATGTTTTCCTTTATGTGGGTTATTTATGAACGACTGCAGATCGTATATGGACGGTTGATCACCGATGTGTCCGAATCACTTATAATCCACTATGAATGTGAACAGGTTATCCTGATATTTGTTTATTGATCGGTTTATGACCACCGACGTTATGGACGGGCTTTCCCGATTATGTAGGGTTGACCACCCACAACGGGGACACTTGTCTCCGTGTGAATCTTATTGCTCCATTTGTTTTATTTGGATTTATGTCATACGTTCATTCGCGTATATCTTCACTTTTACTTCTATATGATCACACTTGTCTTTATTCTTCTCGTAATAGTATTTAATTTCGAATTATGATTATGTACTTGCTATTTACTTTGTAATATTTGGTGCTTAGGTACTGAGCCCTACTTTACCGAGGAAAACGGAGGAGGATCAAACGTTTCAAACGTTTGAGCCAACTGATGAACCTGAGTGGGACGCCGGAGATGGTTTCGTTGCCGTCTGAACCTGCTTTAGAGAGAACGTCATCGTAGTAATTCCTTAGATGTTCCTCAATAATAAACATTTTCTTAGTAATTGCTTTATTCATTCTGCAACTTTAACTTTTGATGTTTATTTGATTTTTGTGTTGGATTTTATTTATGAACTTTGAATACCAATTGAATAAAGCTTCCATTGCATTTGATGAAATTTATTTTGACTCACCACAGGTTGAAACTTTATGTGGGTCCACTTTTGGAAGCTTGTGTTGTATTAAACACAGGAATTTGAATTTAAAATTTTAATTTTCACGTTTTTCCCCAATTCTTATTTTTGGGACGTGACAGTTGGTATCAGAGCCCAGCACGATCTTCAGACATTAAAAATGGATAGAAACAATAGGACGTGGTGAGGATTGCGATTTCCGTTAGATAGACTTTAAAGTGTAAACTTTTAAGCCTATAGAATTGTTTGTTAGCTTGTTTGTGAGGAACTAAACCATTATTATTTTATTGTAGGTCATGGCCCAACGTAATACAAGATCTCAGGACAAGGAACTGGGAATGGATCAAACAACTCAGACGAGCGTTTCAATCAGCTCTTGCAAGCTTTTATGCAATCGCAGACCACGTAAAATGAGCAGCAAAAAGCAGCTGAGGCAGAACGAGCTGCAGAGAAACAACAAGAAAGAGAAGATAGGGCTGCTGAGAGGGCACAAGCAGATCATGATAGGGCAGCATTCCAGGCTCAGATCATAGCATTGACTGATAGAGCAGCTCAGCCAGTACAAGTGGTCATGCCTCCTCGGGAAGTGGATCCTAATGACATCTACGAGAAATTTAGGAAGAGGGTTCCTCCTGAATTTCATGGGTCAGAAGATCCAATGGCAGCAGATGACTTCATAGAGCAGTTGAAGCAGATCTTTGCAGTTTTCCGCTGTACTCAAAAGCAGCGAGTTAACTTGGCAACCTACATGTTTAGAGGGATATCTCTTCAATGGTGGAATTCTGTGAAGATAGTAGTGCAAGCAGATGCAGTGGCTGAACAACATTCATGGGAAACATTCACCAAGGAGTTTATGGACAAGTTCATACCCAAGTATGTCAAGGACCAGTGGAAGCGGGATTTTCAGAACTTAGTGCAAGCGGATATGTCAGTGCAGCAATATGAACAGCAGTTCACAAGATTGGCTAAGTATGCACCCACACTAGTTGTTCCGGAGGAAGAGAAAATCAGGCGTTTTCTTGATGGTTTATCAGCTGATATTTACATGATGATTGGAGACAATCAACACCCTACATTTCAGGAGACTGTGAAAAGTGCATATTGGGCTGAAGGTGCATTAAGGAAGAAATCAGCAGAACAGCAGGCCAAATTTCAGCAGCATCAGTCAAGGCAGTCTTCTAGCCAAGGCAACCCCAAGAAACTGAAGTTTCAAGGACAACCCTCAGGTGGTCAGAGACAACTGTGTGGACGGTGTGGGAAGAATCATCTTACCGAGCAGTGCTACAAGGAGACCGGGGCATGTTTTCACTGTGGGCAAATCGGACATCAAGTTCGTAATTATCCCAATGGCGGTAATCAGTTGCCAAAATCCCAGCTAGCAGCTTCTCGTGCTCCTACGCAGCAGACTTGGAGGACAGCACCTCCGCAGGGGCCACAACAGATTTATCGGGCCCCACAACAGCAGATGTACAGGGCACCAGTTCCTCAGTGTCAGCAGTATAGGGGTGCAGCACCACAGCAACAGAGGCCAGCGCTAGGTCAACAGAAGCCAGTTCAGGGACAACAGAGGCCATTTCAGCAATACAGGCAGCAACCAGTGGGCCAACCAAGAGCACCAAGGCCAGTCCAAGGGCAGCAGAACCAAGCCTATCAGATGGGCAAAGTGTATGCAGTTACACATGAGGATGCATATGCTTCTGCAGAAGTGGTGGAAGGTATTGTTCTAATCTCAGAGGTAGAAGCTAAGGCCATTTTTGACCCTGGCTCTACACATTCATTTGTTTCTCATGATTTTGCTAGACATATCAATGAGGCTGTAGTGAGATTAGATGTTGTTTTAGTAGTGGGTACCCCAATGGGCACGCAGGTCCGTTGTCACCAATATTTCCCGAGTACCCGAGTTCAAGTCGGAGATTTCATCTTACCTGCAGACCTGATTCTTTTAACGATGAAGGATTTCGATGTCATACTTGGTATGGATTGGCTAGCGACCTATAGAGCAGTGATGGACTGTTTTAACAAAACCATCAAATTGTCGTTGCATTCGGACACTGTTGAATTCGTTGGGCAAAGGAGATCGATTCAGACATGCCGGATCTCGGCACTGAAAGCAGAAAGATTGTTGAAATCTGGATGCGAAGGATACTTGGCGTTTATCATGGAGGATAAACAGTGCAAAGGGGTGGAGGATTTTCCAGTGGTCTGTGAGTTTCCGGATGTTTTCCCCGATGAGATTCCAGGCTTACCTCCAGCCAGAGAGATAGATTTCTCAATTGAATTGGTACCAGGGACAGCTTCTATTTCTAAAGCTCCATATAGAATGGCTCCAGCAGAACTCAGAGAGTTGAAAACCCAATTGCAGGATTTGTTGGACAAGGGATTTGTGAGACCAAGTGTATCACCTTGGGGTGCACCGGTCTTGCTTGTGAAGAAGAAGGATGGTTCCATGAGGATGTGTATTGATTATAGACAACTCAATCAGGTCACAATTAAGAACAAATACCCTCTCCCCAGTGTCACGCCCCGAGCCCGAGATTTCACATATCCCGAGGCGCGACACACGCCCGCGTGGAAATTCAAGTCAAACTCATTGACTCTTGGTCCCCACGTACGGAATTTACCCACAGGATATCACATGTGAGGTTTATAAATCCATGTATCTGTATTTTTCACCTGTATAATTTTGTCAAATAGATATCCAATATCATAACACCCAATCATCAAGATATAGAGCATAAGGTTCATGAGCATAGATTTAAAAGTTCAAGTTTAAGTTCAAGAGAAGAGAAGTATGTTAAGTTAAAGTTTACAATCCCAAAAGATAAACAAGTTCATAAAACTTCTACAAAATAAGTGACACTTCCAAGCCACGGTCTAAGGGTCATTTAACGTCCATCTCATCGTGCATATGCCTAGAAGACATCATCAGGAGTTCATTCTGCTACGTTAAGGGGAGGTTCCTCTTCCTCAAGGATCTCCGGGGCAATGGCGTCGATGTATTCACCTGTAACGCCAAGTGTAGCACCATTAGACTAAGCTAAGCAATGTAAGCATATATAATTCATATAACATGTGGCAAAAGAATATCTGAACATATACATAAATCATATGAGGTCAAGTGCGTACACTAGGCAATCTGAGCATGAATAAACATGAGACATTCGAATCAAGAATAACATATATACACAATAACAGAACTAGTTAGCACATCCACATTAGCTAAATTCTCTCAATTTAATCATGTAAACATGAAAGTAAAGGGAGAGCAGAATATCAGAACAGGACGGGGCGGTACTACTAGGAGACAGAGGTACCCAGAATTCTCCATCGTAGACCTAGGGTGCCGGTAAACCCTCAAAATAATTTCCCATCTGCAGAGGGCCAGAAATATATACTAAACCCACACTTAGCCGGGTCCGACTTAGATAGGGTCGAAGCCAAGTGGTGCTGACTCATAGAATGCAATATACAGTTAGCAGAGCAGATATAGAACAGATACAGGACAGATCATATAATATTACAAAATCAGAACTTATTACAGATATAACTGAACAGAAGCGGAAAACAGACATAATATAAACAGGTGTATAAGAAAATATACATAACCAAGCAGAGGTATGATCAAGTCATACGAGAATACTGGAAAACGGAATGCAATGCATGTACAGAGAAATTTATATTCGGAATCAAGACAGAAATCAAGCCAAGCCTACGATCTTAGAACCCTCGTGGTCTTCACCGTCCAACTCGATGTAGTACTAAGAATTCCGGCATTATTGGGCTACAAAGGAACCCTTGGCGTTACTTAATTTGGATGCCGAATCCCTTAGTATAACACATTTGGTTCGGATCACAATACGAAGATTCACGATGTTCTTTGTGGGTGTATGGTAGCTCACACCTCACCCACATGAATTACAATTCCATTGGGCATAATTTAGGATTCAAGGGATCCAACCTCAAAGTCCAACTATCAGGCCAAAACAATCTAAACATACTATGGTTCAACACTTGGCTCGCGGTACCCTCCGGTTGCCAAGATTTATTTAAAATCCAATATCCTCTTAATTCTCAAATCTCAAATCAATAATATGCAAGGACCATTGGATTCTACGCTTCAAGAGCTTTCCAACGATATAAAGAACGTCAAAATCGGACATACGAGTCAAAAGTTATGGCCATTTGAAGTTTGGCTCGCCGGGCCCAGTGGGCCCTCTCGCTATAGCGAGCTAGGAGCTCGCTATAGCGAGAATGCTCTCTGCCGGGGGCTCTTTTGCTCGCTAGAGCGAGCTGGAAGCTCGCTAGAGCGAGGGTGGTCACTGCCAAGGTCCGGGGAGGCTGTGACAGGGCTGTTTTGTCCCTCTTGACTTCCCCTACAACCATTGTAGTCCCTTCCAATGATAAAAAACTAGCAAGATGAGCCACCAATGCTCTCTAAACATAAACATCCATTGTCTCGACCAAAAATACATCAAACCATACCCATTTACAAATCTAAAACCAATTTTTAAGCAAGAACAAGAATGAGCTGGAATTGGGTAATCTAGAATGAGATCTATTGCAAGAATCATAAATAGAGAATAACATGCACATTATTATAAATGTTTAGTTGCCTTAAGGTGCTTGAAGCTAAAAATCACAAATCCAAGCTATACTCAATCTCTATTTCCAAGGTAAACTGTCCAAAAGAAAAATCCCCAAATGTAATGGAGAAGATGAAGTCCTACAATGGTGAAAAATGAAAATGAGGAACAAGAAGATGCATGCACGAATTGTAACATCATCTCACTGATTTGAAACAAAAGCAATGGAAAGGAAGATGGAAACTTACCAATGGAGAAGATTAAAAGGAAAGAAGCTTGAGAGAGATTATAGATCTTGTAGAGGAAGATGAAGAAGATGAAGGTAGAGTCCCCAAATCTCACATGCAAGGTCACCAACCATTCAATCTTGAGAAAATTTGGTGAAGAAGTGAAGGAGAAGAAAGAAGTTTCAGTTGCTGGAAATGAAGGAAGAAGAGAATCGTTGGAGATGAGACTTTAAATGGAACTTTTCTGGGCTTTGCATGCAAACCCAGATTTAGGATTAAAATGTCACAAAAGGGCTTCCTGCTGGTATTTGGGCCAAGGGGGATCCGAATTTGGGTCAGTTTGGGTCTAAATGACTCGGGTCAAAACATGAAAATCAAAGCCCAAACTATGCTTTATGCAATGCACCTAAAATCCAAAAATTTCTAAAGGCACACACTAAAACCCAAAACACTCCAAAGTCATAATCTACTTAGTCAAGGGTCAAACCCAACTAATTCTACCTAATCAAGCTCAAATGCAAACAAAACATTCATTAAGCTATTAATCTAAATTAATTAACTCTAAAATGAGATTAAGGCGGGTCGGGGTGTTACACCCAGGATCGATGATTTGTTTGACCAGCTTCAGGGAGCTGAATATTTCTCAAAGATAGACTTGAGATCAGGATATCACCAGCTTAGAGTTCGAGATCAGGACATTCAAAAGACAGCATTCAGGACAAGATATGGCCACTACGAGTTTTTAGTAATGCCGTTTGGATTAACTAATGCTCCAGGAGTATTTACGGCCTTGATGAATAAGATATTTACTCCATTTCTCGACCAGTTCATCGTTGTTTTTATAGACGACGTATTAGTGTATTCTCGGTCTCGAGAAGATCACGAGCAGCATTTGAGATCAGCATTGCAGACTTTGAGAGATCATCAACTCTATGCCAAGTTGAGTAAGTGTGAATTTTGGCTCGAGCAAGTCATTTTCTTGGGTCACATCATCACAAGGAAGGATTGGCGGTAGATCCAGGAAAGATTGAGGCAGTGGTCAAGTGGCAGAGACCCATGTTTATTACAGAGATTCGTAGTTTCTTGGGTTTAGCAGGTTACTACAGGAGATTTGTGAGAGGATTTTCATCCATTGCTGCTCCATTGACTAGATTAACACGAAAAGATGTACCTTTCGTGTGGACTGACGAATGTGAAGCAAGTTTTCAGGAGTTAAAGAATAGGTTGACTACCGCTCCAGTACTCACATTGCCTACAGACAATGGTAGATTTGTCATTTACACAGATGTTTCGATGGTTGGATTGGGTTGTGTGCTTATGCAGGATGGGAAAGTAGTGGCTTATGGCTCTAGACAATTGAAAGAGCATGAGAAAAAGTATGCCACTCATGATTTGGAACTTGCAGCAGTAGTCATGGCATTGAAGATGTGGCGTCATTACTTGTACGGTGAGAAGTTTGAAATTCATTCAGACCATAGAAGTCTCCAATATTTGTTTACTCAGCCTGAATTAAACATGAGACAGACCCGGTGGATGGAATACATGAAGGATTTCGACTTTCCAATCAAATATCATCCCGGGAAAGCCAATGTAGTGGCTGATGCATTGAGTCGAAGAGTAGCAAATAATGCATGTTTGAGAGCAGAATGGTCTTGGGCAGAAATTTTCCTCGATTTGGGAGTGACTTTGCAGCCAATTGATGACAAGGTTATGTTGGCTCACATGTTTGTTTGGGAACCAGAGATCTTGAACAGGATCAAAAGCAGGCAGGTAGAGGATCCTGAGCTAGCTCGAGTGATTGAACAAATTGACAGCAGACCAGATTTCAGATTATTAGAGGGTGTGTTGTATTTTCAAGACCGATTATGTGTGCCAAACATAGAAGAGTTGAAGAATGAGATTATGACGGAGGCGCATCATTCCCGTTATACTATTCATCCAGGCAGTACAAAGATGTACCAGAACCTGCGTAATCATTATTGGTGGAATAACATGAAGAAGGAAGTAGCAGGATTTACAGCAAGATGCTTGGTGTGTCAACAAGTAAAGGCAGAACGGAAGCAACCCCCAGGACTTTTAAAGCAATTGGAAGTGCCCGAATGGAAATGGGAACACATAACAATGGATTTTATCTCTGGGTTGCCATCGATGCATAACAAAGATAGTATCTGGGTGATAGTAGATAGATTGACGAAAGTGGCACATTTCTTACCAATGAACATGAAGACACCTCGAGATGAATTAGCTCGAATGTATATGGAGAAGGTTGTCACAATTCATGGTGTCCCTCTATCGATCGTATCAGACAGAGATCCTAGATTTTTGGACAAATTTTGGACAGAACTTCAGGCAGCTTTGGGCACGAAGTTGAATTTCAGTACAGCGTATCATCCTCAGACCGACGGTCAAACTGAAAGGACTAATCAGACACTGGAGGATATGTTGCGAGCTTGTGTCCTTGAGTTTGGGAAGGACTGGCAGAAGAGTCTCCCATTATGCGAGTTTGCATACAATAATAGTTATCACTCTAGTATCGGTATGGCACCATTCGAAGCGTTGTATGGCCGTAGATGCAGAACCCCAATTTGTTGGGAAGAGATTGGTGTTAGAAGTTTTCATGGCCCATCTATTGTTAGTGATACCAGTGAGCAAGTGAAGCAAGTCCATGACAGGTTGAAAATTGCTAGAAGCCGGCAGAAGAGTTATGCAGACATGAAGAGAAGACATCTTCAATTCGAAATAGGTGAACATGTATTTCTTAAGGTTTCACCGACGTGAGGAACATTGCGATTTGGGCAAAAAGGGAAGTTATCTCGGAGATTTATCGGTCCATTTGAGATCTTGGAAAGAATTGGAGAAGTTGCCTATAGATTGGCTTTACCAGTAGAGTTGTCAGCGATGCATAATGTTTTTCCTGTCTCAATGTTGAAAAAGTATATCAAGGACCCGTTGCACGTGTTGCACTATGAGCCATTGGAATTGCAGCCAGATGTTACTTATGTGGAGCGACCGTCTCAGATCATCGACACAAACGAGCAAATTCTCAGGACTCGGACAATACAATGGGTGAAAGTCCAGTGGGAGCACCATAGTCCTCGAGAAGCCACTTGGGAACTTCAGGACCAAGTGAGGAAGTTGTATCCGTTTCTTCTTCCAGAGGTATGATTTTTATTTGGAGGACCAAATGTCCTAAGGGGGGGAGAATGTAAGATCCTGGTCCCACCTATTATATATTTATTATTTTTTTATTAGATATTATTATTATTTTAATTGAAATGTATTTTAGTTATTTAAGTGGTTAGGATTAAGTGGGGTACACGTTAGATTAGATGCGTGGTTTGGTGAGTTGGATTAGTGGGTAGATGACTTGACCCGCAGTTTGACCCGACCCAATGACTTAAGCCCATTATTCTCTTAACCTTATCCTCTTATTACGAATGCACATCCTTATCTCTCCCTCTGCAACTATTCCTGTTCCCTGTTCGTCTTCTTCCTCTTTTCAACTTCCCAAGCCCCTGCAACTTAAGGATCCAACCATCGGAATCAAGATCTGAAGATACCATCATTCTTGGTTCGACTTTCTAATCTCAGGTAATCATCTCCTCAAGCCATTAGAGAAGTAAATCTATACTCTTGGGTTATCTTCTTCTTCTTTCCAATGTTAGGTTGTAGGGTTATAATAGATCTGGGCATTTCTTTCCCATCTCTTATGTCAGATTGGCGATAGGATTGTGATCGAGCGCCCCGGTTATCTCGGGTTGGGTATTGGTTAGATCTGTTGCGTTTTCTTCAACCCCGGTGAAAGGCAAGTACTTAACCATAATTTGTAGATTTAATACTGGTGTTCCTCATTGATTCGTATGTGGATGCATGTAGAAACCCCTTTTGATGCCCTTTTCATGTGATAATATTATTATGTTATTTCTCTATAGAGAGAGATCGGAGATTTGGGGATGATTCCATCGGTTTTCTTTCGGCCATTACCTACCTTTATTTGGATTTCAAACCCCCCTTTTCAACTTCTATGATTCTGTAGATTTGTGTATTAAGGTTTATAAATTACCCATTGAAAACTGATGGAGGACCAGATCTTGCAACAGGCTCTCAGACTCGGAACAGTGAGAAACGGTACCCGTGTTTTGGATTATGGGACACAAGTGGACCCCACTGATGTTTAATCTGGACCATAGATCCTGTTGTGGGGCCCTGGGCGACCTTGGAGGTCAGCTCCATCAAGAGTGTTGATCGGTGGGGCCCACTATTTGAATACCCAGTTGTGTAGACGTTAATCTCCATTACAGAACTTTATTCTATGTTGAGTGCATAACTGTGTTCTGTATTGAGTGGAGGAGAGGATGACTTTGACTTTAGTTGTATAGGAATAAAATAAAGGTGATGACCTCATGACCTGACTTGATGACCTCACATATGTATTGGGAAAAAGAAGTGAGGATTGTTGACCTGGGCACACTTTTGATGAGGGAACCCATGTGACTATGACAGAACATTGAGTTTTGTCATAAGGATGTTAGCATTCTGGGATTCAAGATTAGGGCCTAATTATGCTATAAACCCAATTCGACTATAGGGCCTATTTTAATAAAGAATTGAATTTGGAAAATATTATAAATAAAATTTTTAGGTTCTCTAAAATTATACGTTAAAGTTATTATTTGTAAATTAATATTAAATGATATCTTTGGTTTTCATGGGTTAATATTATATTTTTATACCTTATTAATTGGATTATTGGACCGAGTAAATACCGTATGGGCACACGGTATCTTACTAACATGAGGTTTAGGGGTTCATATAACCTTGAGAAGATCCTAGTGGATTTAAGTTCAACCCATCTCTATTGGAAAATCCTTAATTGGATTTATGCACCATTAATTTAGAATGGATGCGTTGATCTTTTATCTATTAGAGATTCCAGTGGTTGTTGGGCATGAGACCTTATGTTTAACCTTAGGATTGGTTTGTGATTATTCCTTAACCTTCGCATGCATATATATGTTGATTTAGGATATGTATTCCTTTAGATGCATATCCTATTGTGTTACGGACTATAAAGTGGCTTGGCAAATTTTGTGTAACGATTTGATTATGATATGGAATGTGGAATGGCAGCACTTTACTATGACTTAGGACTCTTGTGTCGGAGCATTATTATTCGGGTCTATTACGCATATATGTTTTCCTTTATGTGGGTCATTTATGAACGACTGCAGATCGTATATGGACGGTTGATCACCGATGTGTCCGGATCACTTATAATCCACTATGAATGTGAACAGGTTATCCTGATATTTGTTTATTGATCGGTTTATGACCACCAACGTTATGGACGGGCTTTCCCGATTATGTAGGGTTGACCACCCACAACGGGGACACTTGTCTCCGTGTGAATCTTATTGCTCAATTTGTTTTATTTGGATTTATGTCATACGTTCATTCACGTATATCTTCACTTTTACTTCTATATGATCACACTTGTCTTTATTCTTCTCGTAATGGTATTTAATTTCGAATTATGATTATGTACTTGCTATTTACTTTGTAATATTTGGTGCATAGGTACTGAGCCCTACTTTACCGAGGAAATGGAGGAGGATCAAACGTTTCAAACGTTTGAGCCAACTGACAAACCTGAGTGGGACGCCGGAGACGGTTTCGGTGCCGTCTGAACCTGCTTTAGAGAGAACGTCATCGTAGTAATTCCTTAGATGAACTTTCCTCAATAATAAACATTTTCTTAATAATTGCTTATTCATTCTTCAACTTTAACTATTGATGTTTATTTGATTTTTGTGTTGGATTTTATTTATGAACTTTGAATACCAATTGAATAAAGCTTCCATTGCATTTGATGAAATTTATTTTGACTCACCATAGGTTGAAACTTTATGTGGGTCCACTTTTGGAAGCTTGTGGTGTATTAAACACAGGAATTTGAATTTAAAATTTTAATTTTCTCGTTTTTCCCCAATTCTTATTTTTGGGACGTGACAATTCTTGCATGCAAAGTGGTGGTGAAAAATTCTTCCTTAGGTCCATTCTAAGTTCTGACATAAACTCTTAAGAGTTTAGTTTCAGATGGTATAGGTATTTCATTTCCCACTTTAAGGCCGGAGTCTTACTAAAGACTCATGTGTCCCACCATGGACAGGTGAGAGCACCTGGTTTGTGAATTTGTTTATTTGTTCATGTTGTGCTGATGATATGGTAGTATTCTAAATGGGGAAAATCGAGGTTCTGGAATACTTTTTTTTTTTTCTGGATTATAAGGTTGTTGGTTACTAGCTAGTCCGGCCGGGTTTCTACAATTTTGGGTGCTTCTCATCTTTTGATGATTGAGGTGGTGGTGGTGGTGATGGATGGTAGTAACAAGGGGAGATTTCGTGCAGAAGATGATAAGGAAGTGGCAGGCGTGATGCCGAGTTTTGTTCCTTCACTGTCTGCAGCTCAGTCTCTGTAACTGACTTGGCATTATCAAAACATATTTATGATTCTCAGAACTCATTCTTCTGCAATCAATGTTTGTCCCACGTTGATTAATCCGGTGGTTGTTTCTCCAACTATTGCGGCAGTTGGACTTTCCTTCTTCAGTTATGGTTTTCCTCAAGTGGGTACCTACTTAGAGATTGGTGTAGTGCAAATATTGCTGGCCATTTGTTTCTTCACTTGTGAATTTAATGGCTTTGATGCTTCTCTGCCTTACTTTGGGAGTGTACTTTGTGCATATGACATTCTTAATCATATGTTAATCTTGCTCTCTTTTTTTATGCAGATTGAATGAAAATTGAAAAAGAAATTTTGTTGAAAGAGTCCATGCAGCTATAGGATGCAGCCAACATGAAGGCCAAGTATGCAGAGTAACAGATTGCTATATGTTAAAATGGGATGCTTGGAGTTTTTTTAAACAACGGTGCAGGAGTTGGAATGGTAGCAACAATGAAATGATCATATATGAATATGTAAATTTTCATTGGCATTTGAATGTTGGTACAGAGTAGAATTTTAGCGTTTGTTTTAATTTTGTAATGGTAATGGTAAAGTGTTTTCAATGTTGAAAGGATGTTTGAATATTAATATGAAGTGGAATGAATTTTCTTGTTTTATTTTTTGATGATTTTGGAATGGAAATGGATGTTGGGTGTGTCATAGATTTGGTTCGATAATGGAATTAGCAATTTCAATTTATTCATGTGAAATAGGTTGGAAGTTGTAATGAATGGATTGCCGGCACAAGAGAAATCATCGGGAAAGGTTTTTCCCGACGTTTTTAAGACCTTTACCGGCGGTTATTTAGTGCCGGCAAAAGTGCAAATTGTTGTAGTCTGTATAACCGACGTTATTATGTGTCGGTAGTGAGGTAAATCTATTTCTCGACGCACTCACTGCGTCGCCAAAAGTAGTTTTCCTGCATCGTTGAAGACATTTTCCGACGCTTCAACACATCAGGATATGTATTACCGGCATTGTGTATGTGTCGTCAAATATGTATTCCGACGCTAGTATGTGCGTTGGCAAATGTATAACCGACGTTATTATGCGTCGGTAGTGAGGTAAAACTATTTCCCGACTCACTCTCTACGTCGCCAAAAGTAATTTTCCTGCGTTGTTGAAGACATTTCCCGACGCTTCAACACGTCAGGATATGTATTACTAGCATTGTGTATGCAGTTGTCAAATATGTATTCCGACGCTAGTATGTGCGTTGGCAAATGTATAACCGACGTTATTATGCGTCAGCAATGAGGTAAATCTATTTCCCGACACACTCTCTGTGTCGCCGAAAGTAATTTTCCTGCGTCGTTGAAGACATTGCCCGACGCTTCAACATGTCGGGATATGTATTACCGACGTTGTGTATGCGTCATCAAATATGTATTCCGACGCTAGTACGTGCGTTGGCAAATGTATAACCGACGTTGTTATGCGTTGGCAGTAACATGAGGTTGACCATTAAGTTTGATTTTTTGCCGACGTTGTTGACATTGCCGACGTTTGGGACGACGCACCATTACGTCGGTGAATGGCCCTTTTTAGCCGACGCTAAACATTATTACGTCGGGAATGGTTTTCTAGGCATTAGGTAGCCGACGTGGTGCCGACGCATTGAACTACGTTGGTAAAGCCTGTCCCGATGCAATTTTGAGTTTTCCAGACGCGGTGACCGCGTTGGCAAAACTGTATTTTGTTGTAGTGCCTCTCTGGGCGCCATTTGCAAATTCGAAAAGGCAGACTTCGCGATCCGCGCCTGTCTCATCGATTTAATGGCACGATCAGTGAGGAAGCACCACGTGTAGCCGCCGGTCCATTTCTCGGGGCGAACAGGACACAACATTTATTGTCTCAGGGAGGTGGAAGCGGCGCCCAGCAATGATCGCGGTATCTCCGGACGGATTCTCTAGCTTCTGACCCCTAAAGGCTAGGACGCTTAAGAAGTCACAAGCTAGGGGGCAATTGTGTGGGGAGATTTTCAAAGCTCCAGGATTATGCTAATCACGGCTATAAGATGGGATTAAGCACTCCCACGTGCGGACCACATGCCAACCATGTGGCACCCAGTCTCGCCTCGGCTACTGGGACAGAGGCCTCAGCCGAAACCAGACAGGCTTTGGCTGCTAGTGCCGAGCTCCGAAACCAGGGGCCCACTTAGGCTAAAGAGCTTGACCTCGGCCAAAGGAGCTGGGGATCCTGGCCGAAGGAGCCAGGATGGAAGCCGAAGCAGAGAAGAATCTCCTCTCGCGCCCTACGCCTACTACAACAGATGAGTCTTTTTGCGACGTTTTTATTTGCAACGCTTTCGAAGTGTTGCTAATACACATTATTGGCAACGCTTTAAAGCATAGCAACTCAGTTTTAGTAGGATGTAATCAGGACATTATCAACGACGCTTGTAAGCATTGCTGATAATTTTTCCGAACTTAATGTTTATTAAAAATATTTTTTAAGTTTTTTAAATGTAGTAGCTACGCTTTTAGCGTTGCAAGTGGTAACCTTGTTCAGCAACGGTTTCAAAGCTTTGGAGAAACTCTAATTTCCCACCTTTTTTTCCTTCTCCCGCCACCAAAATGCCTTTTTTCACTCTTTCTCCTGCTTTTCACTCACTCTATCTGCTCTCTCACGGTCGCTAAAGACCTTTTATAACATTCACCTGAAACCCACTTTTTCTTCGGTGGTTCATTCTCACATTTTTTTCACCTCCCGCTCTCTGCCCTCCCACGCCTAAACTGTGCCGTCCTGCAGCACCAGCCCTGCCACCGTCGGAGCCCACCTGCACCGGAGCCGCCACCGGTTCTCCCTCTCCCTCCCTCCCTCCTTCCCTCTCCCTCTCGCTCTACACTGTGCCCTCCCGAGCGCCGGAGCCACCACCGGGATCTTTCTCTCTCCCTCCCTGCACCGGAGCCGCCCCTAGTTCTCCCTCTCTCCCTCCCTCTATCTCTTCCTCTCCCCTTCCCCCTCCTCTCTCTCTCTCTCTATTCTCTCTCTCCCTCCCTCCCTCTCCCTCTCTCTCTCCACTGTGCCCTCCCGATGAGAACGGCGTAATCTTCCGCCCCAAGATCCTGGGGTTAGTCGGAGTCCAGGACGGATTCGCATTTGCGGATCGGCGTGCCGCGCTTCTGAGCCGTGGTGGCAACGATTCAAGAGAGCTTGATCAAATGCCAACATGGGCTGTTGCTACTATTGTTGCAGTGATTATCATAATCTCTATTGTATTGGAGAAGGCTCTTCATAAATTTGGACAGGTGTTCGTTTTCTTCATCTTCTTCTTCTGTTGAATTTTGAGATGGGTTTGTGGAATAATGATGTTTTTTCTACTTTTGTGGGTTTGGGTTTGTTTTCAGGGGGGGAGTGATTGGTTTTTCTTGGACTTTGTTTTGGATATATATATGCTTCTATCACTATTTATTAGAAAAAAAATTTAACTTTTTTTTTAAATTTTATTGACTTGGTTTTCGTTATTTTTTTTTCAAGTTTGTGGGTCTTTGGATTGAAAATTTTGGCTTTGGTTTGGTGTTTGTGCTCTTTATGCAATGGAATTTGCATGTGAAGTGTGTTGTGATTGGGTGAGGAATTTTTCATGTGTTGTGGGTTTTGATGGTTTGTGGAATTGGGATTTGCAATTGATGTTGAATGGGTGGTTTGATTGAATTGAGGGTTTTGAATGTAGTGTTTATGGGGTGAGTGGTTGAAGCATGTTTGTTGATGATTTCCATTGGAAAGAATGTGTTTTGGATGTAACAGGAACCGAAAAAGGTTTGGGGATGGGTGGTTATCCATCGAACTATGGCTTTTGAGAAAATGGGGATATTGAAATGATATTAAGTGGGTGGGGTTTTGTTTGGTTTTATATTTTTTTCATTTTGCTGTTTCCTTTGCTGCCTTCCTGCTGTAATTAATGTCACTATTGAGGGTGACCGTTTTGGAATTGGATACAAAAATAGCTGGCTTCCTAATGTGGTTTTTGGTTTTTCTTGCTGAGCTAGAATATGGCAAATTGGAATG
This sequence comes from Litsea cubeba, assembly GCA_012931725.1. NCBI lineage: Eukaryota > Viridiplantae > Streptophyta > Magnoliopsida > Laurales > Lauraceae > Litsea > Litsea cubeba. The sequence goes on from CM022947.1 coordinate 96,120,834, forward strand.
GTGGTTAACCATCTGTCCTACCAAAGCATTCAATTAGCCCCTTTTTTTTATTTTTTTCTTAATGTTTTTTTGGTGTTTGTGGGTGGTCCGTGTTTCGTTTATTACTTGTTTTCAGAAGGGTGGATATTTTTTCCATATATATATATTGTGGTTTGTTACTTTGTTTGGTTTTGGGGTTGTAAAAGTTCTCTGGGGCATTCATGCAAAATTATATGTTAAGAAGTTAAGCTTTTTAGATGTTCATGTGAAGAAAATTTGAGAGCTGCTTCATCAGTTATAAATTGTTAAGAAGTTTTTCATGGTTGACTTAGAAATTTTCTATTTTTATTTTAGTTCTAATTCTAATACAGATGGTTTATTTTTATTTTTATTGCTATTGTGGCTATGACTTCAGTGGTTCAAGGAGAGGCGAAAGAAGGCTCTGTTTGAAGCTCTTGAGAAGGTTAAAGCTGGCCATGGCTCCCTTCCAACACCGACGGCCTATTACAGTGAGACCTCGCCTTCTGTTTTGGGGCTTTGAATAGAGGTTTTGGAGCATAATTCCATGATTGTAAAAACAATGGAGGATGTTTTGAAGCAGTAGTGATAATTTTTCTTTTTGGTGAGGATGAGGAAGAGGTTTGTATGAATGTCAGTTGTTTTTGGTGATCAGGTGGAGCCTATACCTAGAGTTCCAAGGTTGATGGATGAGGCCAAGGCTGCAGGATGATAACAACTTAAATTTATTTTGTTTTGGTATTCAATTCTCTCTCTAAGCATACATTGCATGGATTTTTTTGCAGGGAATTAAACTTCTTGTTTCCTCAATCGCAACTAAATTAGTTCTGCTATACTTTGTCTTGAAAATCTTATAGGACTTGTAAGTGCTTTTAAATTATCTATTTAGTAGACTACATCTTTACTTTTCCACTCCTATGAAATGAGGATGACTTTTTTCCTTTTTCCTATATTACTGATATTGGTTACAGGAGTGCTTCCATGGTCTTGATTGTTTCCTTGCAGGTGAGTTTGATAAATGAATTTTAACTCTTTTTCCTTGCATGTATTTTAATATCATATAATTGGGTTTTTTTTTTTTATAGATATGTTGTTAGAGTGTCTTGCTTTTGCTCTTCTGGTAGATGTTTATATTGTGAATCCTAAATGCTTAGAGTCTCTCTCCCCCTTTCCCACACTCTCTGTCTGTGTGTGTCTTTAGGGGTATGTGATAATGGAATGCAATCACTACAAGAAGGGACTATGGACAGTTGATGGTAATAGCAACAAATTATGTTATCTCTGTTCTATTATTGCAGGTCATAAAGAGTTTCCTCTGGTGGAAGCTATAAATGTAGACATGTAGTGTATCTCAATACTTAATCAGGTCCTCAATAAATTTGATACGTGTGATTGAGAAATTGAATTTTCAGAATTGTGCCATTCATCTTTGGGTATGGCAAAGATAGAGAGTGGGAATCTAGTGGACTCCAATCTCTCATCATTTGTTCCGGAACTGATTGGTTGCAATTCATAATGATGATCATGGCATAAACATTTCCTAAACAATATCTCGCGCATGGTTTGCTTGTAAACTTACCAGTACATGCCAAAGGTGGTGACTTTTACTTGTGCTCTGAATCTAGTGGACTTAAATATAGTTATTTACACTTGCATGTATGTAGGAATGTACATATATGTGTGAATTTGGTATGCGAATTCTTGTTCAACAGATTTTTTTTTCTCAAATGTGAGGCAAAATTTATTCATAATTTATTGGAGTGTTTCAATTAAATTCAGACTTACAATCTCTCAAGAAATGAAAATTTATTAGTTGTCCTAATTCAGAAAAAAAAACTTAGCTCTTAAATCTGAAATCAATATCCGAATCTTAATCGTAAATGGTTGAATTTCGTAGAGAGTGTGACATGAATTTATGATTCCCATTTGTCCTTGTAAGTTATTGTGAACGATCAATCTTAAAAGGTATCAGTAATGTGATGGGATATTTTGCTTAACTCATGGCCATTTTTATTTCCAAGAATCAGGTGTTGAAACATTAGGCATATGTTTTCTAGTTCTTATTATTTTCGTGAATTTATAAGTTTTGTCAAATCTTAAGCCTTGCATAGAGATTTGGTTAAAAAAAAAAGTTTCCCTGCACCAGAACTGCATCCCTTTTTAAGTAAAATCTACTTGTACATGAATGAAGTATGTGTGACATATTACATGGATGTTGGTAACTCTCTCTCCCTACTTTCAGAGGTATTGGTGGATGAGGGATTTCTTTCTACGTGATGTATAAACCTGGAATTTCTTTCTACCTTTGTTGCTTTAAATTATTTGATGTTCCATTTTGTTCAATAGATAAGCTACCTTTGCTGCTTTAAATTATTTATTAGTATCGCTTAATTAATCTAATCCTTTTTGAGAAAAAAAATTGCTTTCATCTACCAATAGTCAATCTTTAGAAAAATCAGAATAAATATTGAGCTGTCTGTTGACTCAGCAATATGTAATATGCTTGGGATGCACATTTATAACCCATATTAAATATTGTGACCTTTATCTTTCAAGATATCTATGTTTATGTAAGATTGTTGCCAAATTATGCAGGCTTTTGTGACAGGGGCTTCAGTGAAAGGACTGAAAGGGTGCAAGACATTGAACAAGGATCTAGATCCTTCTAATCCTTCTGAAGGAAAGGAGGAGAGGTCTGCATTGTCTCTCCCATTGATCTTATCTTGTGCTATATATCTTTAAAAGCAATCAGTTATTATGATGTTTGCTGAAATTATGTTTCACTTCATTCCCATCCCCTGGCTGGCAAATGTTCATGCTTTAGCCAGGCAGAAACCATAATGTTGCTCACTTTTTATTAGTAATTGAGATTGGTGGACGCATCGGACCCCTCATTGTCATGCAGTTTATATAATGTTGTATGATTACAAAATAACTTTATTGATGCATTTGTCTTTATTTATTCATGTCAGTTAGCTATATTAAGTTAGATACTAATAAATTGCTGATGATCAGATGGTTCCATCAAAATTTCATCACTATTATTCATTTGCTTTGTTTTCCATCACAATTATGATTTTAAAAATTTGGCTAGATAGGTCATGTTGCCAGATAATAATACTGACTGTCTTTCTCCTTGGGCAAGTGGAATAACTGTATTTTTCTTTTGTTGTTGTTTTGTTGGCTCTGTTGTTGCTGTTGTGTTGATGGGAGCTCTGTATGTGTTGGATTGTATTTGTGAGTTGAACCCAATTTCAAACTTCAAGAGAAGAACCCAAAAACTAGACTGTTCATTCATCAGGTGGAACACAAATAAAGAAAATTCCAAGGAGGGACTATTTAGTATTTTACTGGCCTTGTACACATGTCTGGGAATTACATGGGGCCATTCAATCATGGGGTCCAACATAAGACGTTTGTCATATGGTGTATTATTTTGGTCTTTGTCCCCATGGGTGTCCCATATTGAACGTTGTCTCAGGTAAAGCCCACCATGAATTATCCAAAAGTCTTGGAAGACATGGGCCCAAAAGGAATTTGGATTTGTACATTAAGGCTCAGGCCTAGTCCAAGGTCCATCCTGTGGTGTTAGTTGGGCTTACATTGGACGCTAGGCAGAGGTTGAGTTGTGGGGCTTTGGACCCTTTTATTTTGCACATTGGGCCTAAGGCAGTGCTGCATTTACTATTCCTTTTAACCTAATTTTCTTACTAAATGTTAATTCCCCAAAACTTAACAAAATGGGTACAAGCCCTATTTGCGTTAAAAGAGGCATACAAAACTCATTTATTTCTAGTTTCCTTATTTGAGTACAACTCCGTTTAGCTAGATACAAATCAGGTTTGTTCGTTGTATTGTCTTCTTTCATCTTTTTATTAGTATTCCTTGTTTTAGTTGTATATGAATTCCAACTCTAATTGAAGTTATGTGATGGAACTAATAATATATGACTTAGATACTCTGAGGCCCACTTCGATTAGAACTAAAAACATTTATGAAACAGTCTCATTTCAGTTAGAGCTGTGGATTTTAATTAGCTCTTGGAAAGATATAATAAAGGGTGTCCTAATCAAAAGAAGAAGCACAAGCTATAATTTTATCAATGGAATCTACATCTTAAATCCAATCCACTTTATGCAAAATTCTACACCAATCAGAAGTGGGCCTGCAAAATTAATGGGCTGTGGGACCCACTAATTCAGTTTTGTATGGGAGAACTGAGAGTGTTTCTCCCTAGTCCTATTACAACTCTGTTTACATTCGTTGTCCCTCTCTTTATAAACTCACAAGCACTCATGAAGATAGCAGCATATTGTCTTCTCTAAAGATTAAATAGAATTTTGGAAAGAGAATCAGGAAGGGAACAGAGATCAGAACATCAGGTATGCTAGTTCTGTTCCTATGAATGTAACTTTAGTCATGATCCAATGAATGTAACTGATAGATGGCTAAGATTGATAGGAACCCATTGTGGGTAAGTTTTCAATTTTTGCTCTTTTCTCAAATAGAAAGACTATATTCATGTTCAGGTAAATATTGAATCAAAGCCAATTCAATTGCTTTTAGTTGGACAGCGAGCTTTAATATTTGTTAGCATTCTCTTGAGAAGTTTTAAGCTTATTTATTGACAATAACGCTTTGGAATGCATTGATGTTTCTATGATTTGAATTGACTTGTAGGTACTAGGTAGTGTTTGAAAAGTATAGTAAGTTAGATGGATTAGGCAGCAATGTCATTGCCTGGACTTGTATTAGTAATATTTGGCTATATAACATGCATCAGTAATATTTGGCTACAAAGAGTGTGGTCCACCTGGGCGCATGCAACCAAATGGAGTCAGGAGGGCTGGACACGTGGTGTCTTGGATTAACAGATGGGCTTTACATGGACATGGTTTGATTACTGTAACCATTTGATTAAGGAGCAAAGTGTAATGGTTCTTTAAGTGCTTGTGTACCTGTCCTCAATTTCTTATTCCATGAATCATTTAAATGCTAATGTTAATGTGCAATTTATTTGTTTTGTTTCATCTGCTTACATCTAAATGTTTTACATTGACATTTGATGATATTGCATTAGAAGGGTAATGTATGTTCTGACAAGGTTGTCTCATAGCAGATACCAGGATCTCTCAAACAATATGGTGGTGTTCTTCACTGCCCTACACAAATAACAAATACTAGAAATAAGTAATTTTTTTTTTTGGGCTTTCCAATTTCTCTGATGGGGTAAAGCAGATTTGGATCCTTTAAAAGTGGAAATTATATTGCCCTGACCATCCTTGAGAGTGAATGGTATTACATTTTCACATTTACTTTCTTTTGGCATCTCAGTGTAGTTCTCTTTGATGGTGTTGGAAAGAATACATGGAAAGAATACAAATCAACGACATTTACATCTCTGGTGAGTCAAATCTTCCTAAAGCTAGCTCCCATTGGCAAATTACAATGATACAAGTGAATTATTTTAGAATTTACTAACTTGAAATCATGCAATTAAATTTCAAGTTATAAATGAAACAGTTAGGCTTGCAAATATTGTTCCAGGGATGGTCTGTCCTCCTGCTGTACACCTGAATCCAGAAATATATCAAGATCCACGTGTTTTTAATCCATCTAGATGGGAGGTGGGTACTATGCTGAGTTTTTTTTCCCTCTTATTTCAACAGCTCTTTTTTAATGAAAAATAGGATTACTGAACAGGAACAGAGGGTGGATTCAAATGGAGGGTCTAATCATTTCATGGCTTTTGGTGGGGGCATGAGATTTTTTTATGGGCAAGTGCATGCATTGCTAAGAAAACTAATAGAAGTTTCTCAACAATAACGTAAGTTATGTGGAACTGAAAATCATTTTTGATTGTATATTTAGTGGTGCACAAGTATTACCGCAGACATATGTTGAATTGATATTGTCACTTAAACTCTATTTGCCATTTCTTGGCGCCGCCTTCATATGTAACCAATTTTCTTTTTTAAAATTGCAGAATGGCTCAACATTATGAGTACTTTGCAAAGATATTGGACTGTTGGGGTTGAAAAGGATGGAAGATGATCTTAAATGCAATACTTAGCCCTTGAATTTTGAACGCTATTTTGTAAGCTTAGGAAGGATGCGATTATTATAAACTTACATCACTAGCAAGGCTATGTGGAAATTATTTTGGATATTGTGATACTTTTCTACATTTGGAACCCCTATGAAATTAAATTATTTGTTAGTTAAATGTTTTTGAATGTGTAAAGGTTTTTATAAGCCACTGTTAAATGAATGTATGAAAAATGCAAATTAGGAAATTATAATAAGGAAGAAGAAAAGATATTCTGCAACACATTCAAATGGTTGCAAATATAAAGGAGTGATTGCTACGCTTTTAAAAGCGTTGTAAATGTATAAACGGTTATACCTTGCAAATGATCTTTTTACAACCCTTATAAGTGTTGCTAACACTTTCTAGAGAATAATATTAGTGCATGCAAATGGTACTTTTGCAACCCTTAGAAGCGTTGCAAATAATAATACTTCACCAACGGTAACAAAGCATAGCAAGTAGTATAACATCACCAACGCTTACAGACCGTAGCCAAAGTACACAATCAGCAACAGATATAAAAACGTTGCAGTTAGTGAACCTTTTGCAACTCTTAAAGCGTCGGGAAACATATTTTAATGGAAATGATCAAAATAAGAAAAAAAAATTATCCAGCAACACTTTTAGCGCTTTAGCAACGCTTAATTCCGTAGTTGACGCATATGCCTTTTGCAACGCTTTTTAGTGTCGCTAGTTATCTTCTGCGTCTGCATTTACTGCAACCGCACATCGACGCTTTCAAAACCATTGTTGATAATCATTTGCAATGCTTTTGGTTTCTATTACTACGCTTATAAACATTGCAAAAAGACTCATCTGTTGTAGTGGCCCACCACGTCATCAGTCACGTGGCAGAGTAGACGCGTGAGCCAGTGGGACAGATGCGACATTAGCCGTCCACAATCTTCACGAGATCGCTGACAGGGCGACATTCAGTGGCTGTAGCCACATCAGGGCACGGCCCGAGGATGGATTCGATGGTACCTCTACCGCCAAAGGCCTCCAACAGGATCTGGCCCAACATGACATGCATTAAATGCAATGTGGGCTGATCCGACTAACATTTATTACTTTGTGAGCTGATATGGACCACATTTATTGCTTTGTGGGCTGATAGAGACTTCCCTATTAAATCCTTTCACATCGTGGGGCCCACTCCAAAATATCATCCAACGTATCCTCCTGAGTCCTCTATAAATAGGACTTCATTTCACATGCAAGGTACGCAACCCATACTTGAGAGTCGCTACTCTGCCTCTCTTCTTCCTCTCCTTCTTTTGTTCCAGTTCACATACTGACTTAGGCATCGGAGAGCCTTGCGCCGCCCAGGTCAGGGTCCTCTGACTGTTTCTTCTTCCCTTTCAGGTTCTGAGGCAGTAGATCATCTTCTTCTACTTGGATAAGTCCTATCAGGCACCCCTATTATTGTGAGTCATAGTTTCCTGCACTTACAATTGGCGCCGTCTGTGGGAAAGTAATATCCCAACCTTCCCAACCTTCCCGACCTTCTCAATCTTCCTAGATACCATGCCTTCGAGGCCGAAGAAAGGCGGAGAATCTTCGAGAGCAGCGCTCGAGCAACCGGCCCGTCGACGGACGCCCCTCCTCAAGGGCGGTCTAGATCGGTGCATGGCGCATCTGCATGCGAGGGGCGCATAGGCTCGCAGCTCTTCGTCGAGATTCCCTTCCAAAAGGGAGTTGTTGTTAAAGATTCGTCCCCGGGCGACGAAGTCGCGCCTCCCCGACGTCATGAGCGGCGACATGCGCATCCCCCAAAGAACAAAGGTGTAGCAGTCGACGAGCCACGCCATCAGCGAGACCTCGATGATGGAGGAGATATCGCGGCTCAGAATGCCCTCATCCAGGAGCAGGATAGGATAATCTACCAGCTCCCAGCAGCAACTGAAAGCAGCAGGGGCTCCCTTAGCAGGCCAGCCCTCTGGGCCTTAAGGCGGGAAGAAAGCTGCCCCGAGCAAGGTAGTCCAGCCCTCCCGCGAGGATTTGAGAGCTTTTCTGGACCAGAAGCGTAGCCGGCCCAACGACGAGCACTCGAGCAATGGTCGAAGCCATCACGGCCGAGACGACCAAGTTTGCAGCTACCACAGTCGTGGCCGAGGTGACCAGGCTCGCAGCTACCACAGCCGAGGCCATTCGAAGTGGAAGTCGGAAGCAGTGTCACCGCGGAAGGACGTCGAGTAGGAGCGGCTCGACATGCATATCAAACTGGCCGTTCAGCATAATATGGAGATGGTTGCCCTCGCCCGAGACCAGCAAGAGATCTGCGGCCTTACCGGTCTGGGGGCCTCTCCCTTCACGCGGGATATCAAAGAAACTCCTCTCCCTAAGAAGTTCTCTGTCCCGCGGTTCGTCCCCTATGATGGAGTGTCCGACCTAGCAGCTCACCTCTGACACTTCTCTCAGAAGATGTCTATCTGGGGGAACGAGGGCCATCTCAACTCTAAGATCTTTTCCTCCAGTCTGGGCGACCTCCCTTTGAAGTGGTACTGCGCCCTTCCAGCGAAGTCCATTTCGAGTTGGAAACAGCTCAGCTCTCCTTCCTGAAGAAGTTCCAGGCTTACAGCGTCGTCCCCAAGACTGATGCTGATATACTTGCCTTGAAGATGAAGCAGGGCGAAAGTATTACTCAGTTCGCCTGGTGGTTCTGGGCGATCTACAGCCAGATTGAGGATACCAGAGACGAAGTGGCGATTTTTGCCTTTTGGAATGCCCTGCTGCCAGGGAATGAGCTGAGGAAAGACCTGGCTGGAGACCCCGCGACCTCCATGCTGGCCTTGATGTCCCGGATAAAGCGCTATGTCTCCCGGGAGGAGGATGAGGTCTGGGCCCCGGAGAATCACGGCCCGGGACCCAAGGAGAGGGGCAGTCAACCCCAACAGAGAGAAAAGAATCCCTTTTACAAGGAAGAGCCAAAGCAAACCTGGGTCTTCAGCTCGGCAAAGACTATAGCGTCCAGATATGGGGGCAGCAGGAAGATCAGACCTCCTGTCGACGCTTACCAGGCCGTGAACATCGTCTTTAGGGAGCTGATCCACCAAATCATGAACAAGATCAAGAACAGGCCGTTCTTTAGCTGGCCTCATCCCATGCAGAATGAAGCCTCCACCCGAGACCAGACCAAGTTCTGCGCCTATCACAAGCAAAATGGGCACAAAACCGAGGAGTGCAGGACCTTAAAGTTCTTCCTGGAGAAGCTCGCCAAAGAAGGTCACCTAGAGGAGTTCGTCAAGGCAGGAGATGCTGGCGCCGGCGATCAGAGCACTGTTAGGGATCCAGACAGTGAAGATTCTGAGAAGATCATCAATGTCATCCATTTGGCGCCTTCAGCTCCTTTTCCCTCAGCTAGGGGCAGCTCCCAGGCTCGTGCCGAGGCCAGGCAGGCCTAGCATGGGAAAGAGGTGATGAGAGCCGAGCTCGGACCGGCGTCCAAGCGAGCTCGGCGCGAGCGCCCGTCCATCTCGTTTTCAGACAGAGACCTCGAGGGAGTGCAGCTTCCCCACAATGATCCCCTGCACCTGACGATGAAGTGCAGGACTTCACAGTGAAGCGGATCCTGAACGACCCCGGCAGCTCATCCGAAGTCCTCTACTATGGATGTTTCAAGAAGATGGGGCTCTTAGAGATTTATTTGAAGGAAGCTCGCATGCCTCTGATTGGGTTGAGCGCCAAGCCGGTCTACCCCAAGGGGAGAATCACTCGGGAGACCAGAGTAGGCGGAGCCTCGGTCATGACCGACTTTGTAGTGGTGGACGCCCCCTCTCCCTACAATGTTATTATGGGCAGGGCGTGGCTCCACAAGATGGAAGCAGTTCCCTCCTCTCTCCATCAGAAGCCGAAGTTCGTACTCGAAGGTAAGGATGGGAAGATGGAGGTGGTCACAGTTGAAGGGGATCAGTAGCTGGCCAGGCAGTGCATGTCGGCCGTGGTCCCTGGGGAGAAGGAGCCAGAGCGAGTGAACCTCGTAGAGTTCGAAAGGGGGCTGGACGAGATCGGCCGAGATCCGGACAAGAAGAGTATTGAAGATCTCGCCGAAGTCAAGCTCGACCCGTCAGACCCCGACAGATTTTTCCTGATTGGCACCCAGCTGCCCGAACCAGAGAGAGCCGAGCTCTCAAGATTTTTGATGCTGAATGTGGATGTCTTCGTTTGGACCCCGAGCGAAATGCCTGGGGTCGACCCCGAGGTCATGTGCCATAGGCTGAACGTGGATCCCAACCACAAGCTAGTGGTACAGAAGGCCCGCAGGACGGGGTTGCAGCAGACGGAAGCGGTGGTCGACGAAATCGACAAGTTGCTAGAGGCAGGCATAGTCCAAGAGGTCCAGTACCCGGTCTGGCTGGCCAATACAGTGGTAGTGAAAAAGAAGACTGGAAAGTGGAGGGTGTGCGTAGACTTCACAGATCTCAACAGAGCATGCCCGAAGGACAGCTTCCCTCTTCCCAAGATTGATTAGATGATCGACGCCACAGCTGGCCACGACGGAATGAGCTTCCTCGACGCCTATGGAGGTTACCACCGGATTCCCATGTATGAGCCAGACGAGGAGAAAACGACATTCATTACCCTCCACGGCACTTACTGCTATAAGGTGATGCCCTTTGGTCTGAAGAACGCGGGGACAACTTATCTGCGCCTCGTCACCAAAATGTTCCAGGCTCAGCTCGGCAAGACAGTTGAAGTCTACATTGACAACATGGTCGTCAAATCCAAGCAGTCGAGCAACCATCTGGCGGACCTGGCCCAAGTCTTCAGCATCCTCCGTGAGTTCAAGCTCAAGCTAAATGCTTCCAACACTATGTCAAAACATGACTTTTTTGACGAGCAGGATCCGTCAATAAACCGACTTTGTGACTGGCATGAACCGTCAAGACGACCGTCAAGTTTATTGTAGTCATTTATTTTATTGACGGTCATTATCTGTCAATAATCAAGTAAATAATTGATGGGTACTAACCGTCTTTATATTCTTTTTTATAGATGGCTATCCAACGTCGTATTACTCTTTTATACCCGTCGATTTTTGTTTCATTTTTTTGAGAATCGGGTGTTTTTTACAAAAGAAAATGACGGGGCAGACCGTCAATTTCGTTGTTTGAAATTTTGTATCGACGGATATAGACCGTCAAGTTGCTGAAAAAATTTTTTTTAAAAAACAAAAATAATACATAATTCCCAAAACAACCTGCAAATACTCTATACTCTATAGCTTATATTTCCAACCCAATATACTTTAAAATTTTTTCCTACACTCCATATGTTCTTCAAATATACAAATTGATATATCCAAAAGAAAATAGGCTACACATAAAGGTGAGCCAACTTATATCAAATTGGCTCAACAAAAGTCTTAGGCCATTTAATTGTATCGCCAATCGAAACATCGCCAAGTGTTCCTTCCCCAGCATACAACTCGGTAGTATAATCAAAGATGTCGTCAATTGTGATACTATATGAATCTGTAGAATTAAAATCACTAGACATGCTTCCAAGTGCAACGGATTTTCTCTTGAAGTTCTTCAATAGACATCGTCCAAGTGTAACATGTGATTCTTCATCAACAACGGGTGACCGACGTCTTGCCTAAAACATAAAGAGCAAACATGAATGAACTACACATAAGAACCTATTTTGCAACAATATTATATCTATTTAAGCCAATAACATATATGAGTACTATATCAAGGATCATTATCTAAATCTTTAAAAAGACATGAAGCAGAATCTCCATGTTTGTTCATGATAGATGTAATCAAATAAAAGGCATTAAGATACATTATGCAATGCCAATGAAAATGAAAATTATAGGGGACGTATTGTTTTTCTAGTATTAGTATGCACATCTTAAAGATTGTAAAGACTCAATTCAAGTAAAACAGGAACTTATTTTCCTATACAATTCTGTTTCTAACTTCTAATACAATGTAAATTAGACATTTCATTAAATGCAAGTATGTTTTGCTAAATAGGATAATTTGGCAGAAATCCTGAAAAGAGATGCGAAATAAGGAATAATGAGTGACCACTACACTACTATAGTATAAATCAAAACAATTTGAACGTACACCTTGAAGAACACCAAAGTGCACAAAAGATGTCAAATAGGAAGAGAAGGTAGAAAAGGATTTAAGGCAGCCTTAAAAATGTGTCTTTTAAAGTATACCCCACTCTATTAAACAGATCCAAACACTAAAGAAATAGCTAAATGCACAGAATAGTGAAAGAAGAACAAGATAAAATAGAAAAGCCCAACACTTGCAAACAAATTAATTAGCAAAATCCAAAAGAACCACCAAAATGCACCAAAGAGAAGAAACAGAAAACACCCAAGTACTTGAAACAATAAAATGGCAATGAAAATGTAGATTCATAAACACTCACTACTAACAAGTACAAACACTACTCATATCAAACTAAAAACAAAGTGATGAGGTGAAACTGAATGTTACTGTCGCGACCTCGGACCGGGATTAGGGGAGAAGCCAAGTCCGGGATCGGGACGGTGATGATGCTGCGCCACGTGCATCTCTTTGGCTAAACCGCACACTGAATTAAAAGAACATTTATCCGTGCATGTGATTTCCCACAGGGTTCCGCGGTGAGGATTATCTTTACACATCATCTCACATACAACCATATCAAACACATTCTCAAGATTGCGGAAGCGTGTAGCAAATCATAATAATGTTATTCCATCCCATAAACGAGATTGACCTATGATTAACATGACAAGATATCAGAATGAGCAATGATCATAAGCATAATCCCCCAAAAGTAAAGTTAAGTGTATTTACAAAAGATCAGTTGATTAATGCCCCAAAATAACGGTCAACAAAGACCATACCACCAAATGAAACCCAAAATAAAGTTATCACAAGTTCCCCAAAATGTGTCGTTCTCAAGGCAAGGCCGAATGTCTAAATGACATCGTCGGCTTACCACTCAATCACACGCTGCGGTTCACCGACCGCCTCCTCAGGCTCCTCCTTAATGGCAATAAACTCGGGATCTGAGTACCAAAATAAATGGATCAGACACGACGGTCTGGCAGGTGGGTGAAAAGATATAACAATAATAAAACAATGATACTATGAAAGAGTTTAGAAAACCTGTGTATAAATAATGAATTTCATAAAAGATAATGCATCATTTGTTAAATAGCAACATGAACGATATGAAACAGTAGAGGTACCAAGGATAAGGAACTGTCAAGATGGCAACCACACAAAGCTACATCCTCTCTCACCGAAGTGAAGAGAGCGCATACCCTTACAGGATCATTGACCTCGGTCACACAAGGTGAGGAGGGACAAGGATAAATACTATAATATACATATATATATACTCGGCGGGACCGCGGTAGCGAACCGGGTAAAAACTCTGCACATTCCAGACTGCAGCTGACTATCAGGAGGGGAAGGAACCCCAAGTCGGTGGATCAAACCGACGAGGTCGTCCAAGCTCAGTGGTGCCGACTCATAGGTCAAATACGATAAATCAAATCATATGCACAGTAAGAAATGGGGTGCCAAGAGGCACAAAATACACATTCATCTCAAGTTGTCATATACAGGTTAGCAAAAGCTAAGCACATCTCTTCTAGTACTCTTGGAATAGTCTAGTCATATCATGTGGGTTGAAATCCCAAAATAGGAATTTGGTTGAAAATCGAATACAAATCATTTCCCATACCTTTACAGGCTTACAATGGGGTTTCTAGAATTGAATCAATGTGAATAGGGTCTTGTATGTCGATCATGATGTAATTTTGGTACTCTTTAAGAGTTAGGGACATTCCGGGTCCTTATACACATTGGTCAATCTAGAAAATCTCATAGAATTTCCATGATGAGGTTCCCCCTTCCTCCGGACTTCATGCAATGCCTTACAAGTCCTTAAATAACATTGGGGCTCCAAACAATACCTCCCCACTACAACCCATCACAATTTACCCAAATCTTTCATGGGTTTACATGCATCATTACGGGTTCAATGCCTTCAAATAAGAAGAGAAGGGATAGAGCTGAATTGGACTTGAGTATGGGCTCGAAATGAATCTGGAGAACAGTCCCACAATTCCCTTTATTTTGCAGTTCATCTCATTTCAGTCCGATCGATTGGACTCATTGGCCGATCGATCGGTCCTGAAACATTCTCAGTTATTTACAGTCCGATCGATCGGACCCGATGGGCGATTGATCGGTTCTGAAAACACTCTCAATTATTTACAGTCCGATCAATCGGACCTGATGGGCGATCGATCGGTTCCGAAAACACTCTCAGTTATTTACAGTCCGATCGATTGGACCTGATGGGCGATCGATCAGACAGCGACGAATCTCAACCCATTTGGTCGAATTCCTCTTTTGTCCAACTCCTATCTATTTCCTTTCTTTCCCCTTCTTCCAAACATAACTTCATGAATATTTGGGCTCTTCCTTGACCTCCTCATCTCATCAAATCATCATTCAAAATCAATAGTAGCAAACCATCAAGCATGATAAACCATTAAAACTATTAATGAAGATAAATCAAGATTTTGCATAAAACATGATAAACACATGAGGATCATTTCATCCACTTGCCTTGGTTCTAATGCAAACGAAATTGAGCTCTAATCACCTCTTAAGCCCACAATCAAACACCTATACAAAAACCCCCAAATACAAACCCTAGAATATCAAAATCCAAGTAAAACAAAACGAAATCTTCCAATAAACGAAATGGAGCTTCCCTAGGGCTAAACAAATAAGATTCTAAAAGATTGGAGGGATCACTTACCTAAAAGTGGTTCAAATAAGAAGAGGGAGCTCACAAAAGGCCCTAATGGTGATGCATGTCTTCATAAATGGTACCAATAGGGAGCTCTTGAAGTGAGGAAGAAGATTGCAAGGTCCATCTCTTGATTTAGCCAAGTTCTTGTGGTGATTTATGGGAAAGGAAGCAAGAAAAAGGCAAGGGAAAACCCTAGGGCTAGAAATCTCTTCTCCTTTTAGGGTTTTTTCCAGAAATGGAAAAATGAAGAAGAAGCTCTCTATATATAGTAAGTGGGAATGGGGCCCATAACTTAAAAGATTTCTCGGGCTCAAAACATGGCATTCGGGGCTTCAAACAAATTCGACAAAGCAGACAAAGTTGATCGGCGAAATTTCTAGTTTCCAAAAAGTATATATTTTGCACATTTTGGTGACATTGAAATTGGTGTCCAGATTTTGGGTAAAAAGACCATTTTGCCCTCAATTTGTGAAAAGTCGGGTTTAGGGTCCTCAAATGGAAACGATGTTGACATGAAAGTTGTAGGGGCTAACAAGATAAGTCCAATGGGGTTAAAAACAAAATTTTTGGAAATCACCGGTAAACCCCCAATCTCACACAATTCGTAACAAGAACCCCCAAAGGGTCCCACAAGTAAAAAGGCTCTCCAAATTTCCCAAAACTATTATAAAAGCTATTCTAATCCCCAAACTTAATTAAAAACCACTAAACACACTTAAAACTAAAACACAACTTAATTAACTCTAATCGAGGTCTCTCGGGTCGGGGTCTTACAGTTACCATCTAATGGAAGTTCAGCAACAAAAGCAGGACTAATGAAGAGTGAGGAACAAACGAGCAAAAGAGTTAACACCACCTCCATTTCAACACAAGTAAAAGAACTCAAAATAAAAGAGTTTCAGATCAACTGTTCATTATTCTAGGAAACAGTAATAAATTCCACCACCCCCATCTTCACATTATCCCAATCAGCATAAAACAGTTCACGTTACTATTACATTGTCGCTGGTGCGTGTTTCATTTTCCTATACAATTCTGTTTCTAACTTCTAATACAATGTAAATTAGACATTTCATTAAATGCAAATATGTTTTGCTAAATAGGATAATTTCCCTAATTAACAAACATATAAAGAGCATATATAAAGAGCAAACATGAATTAACAAGTTTGCTTAGATTTTCCCACTAACTATATTGACTGTGAGCTCACTTTGATCAATTGTAAGAGTGCATTAAAAGTACCTGCAAACTATTTTCAAACTCCGCTTGATCATGCATATAAGCCTCCAACTTTTCCTCAAGATTCTTACGCGCCTTCGAGTCTTCGTCAAGACGTTGCATCACTAGTTTGAAGTTTTCATCTGTAGTTTCACGCTTTCTCTTTTCTTCTTCAGCAATTTGGTTGTAAGGAGCTGCGGCATGTATAACTGTCTTTGAAACACCAGTTCCTAATCCTCGAACTCGACCCTTGCCATCACGACCAAAAACCTAACCAAAGAGCAAATAAAAAAAAGTTCAGCAAGTTCACATAGTTAAGGTTGCGCTGGAAAAATAAAGAAGCATCTATCCAAGATGGAAGGTAAATGTAAATAAATGATGTCAATATATAGATGGCTCCCATATCATAGATTCATAGTTCAGCCATATAAATATGTTTCAAACTATCACTTTG
The DNA here is from genome assembly GCA_012931725.1 of Litsea cubeba. Lineage (NCBI taxonomy): Eukaryota > Viridiplantae > Streptophyta > Magnoliopsida > Laurales > Lauraceae > Litsea > Litsea cubeba. Next base: position 96,137,384 of record CM022947.1, read on the forward strand.
TTGCTCTACTTGTTGATAGGAGTGACATCATTCAGCATTGATATAGAGACAGAGAGTAACTGTGATGGGCCATAAAGGGTAAAAAGAAGAAAGCTTATATGGAATGAAACCACACAAATAATCAGTCAATACACCATACACCATACATGTAATGTATGTCACTGTAAAAGGAGGATTATCTATTCACCTCATAAAATCCACCACGTCACTACTTATGCAAACTAAAATTAAGGGAAAAGTAAAGCTTTAAAAAGATAAACCTTTGCCACGGGATCATTATCTAAATCTTTATTTCCCAAGAAAGGGTCAAGACTCACAAGCCGCTTGATCTCATCCTAGAAAAAAAATTATAATCATATTCAATAATCTAAATTCAAATGACTTCATTGTAAAGTAATATAAAGAACAATAAAAGCTAAATCTTACCAGAGTAGGCTTCACTGCTGGAAAACAGGAACCATCCTTGCTTGTATGTGTAGCCACAAATAGCTGCGTCCTTGTGACCTTACCATCCGGACTTTCCTTAATCTAAAACAAACAAACAAACAAATAAACATATAACAGTACCGCTGTGAATCTAGAAGATAGTAGTAAAAAATAGACAATACCAGATCATCTTCAATCCTAGCACATCCATGTCTACCAGATGTGTGTGGCAACTTCATATGTTCCCTAGAAGACTTGCCCTTTTCTCGCTTAATCCGCTCCTCATCCGTAAATTTCTATAAATCTTTCCCAATCTTCTTTTTTTGTATGCTTTGGTATATTTTCCATACGCTCAGCATTAGATGAATATTCATCATAAACCTTGTGAAGTTTGTATTTCCAACTTTTCCAAGCTATGTTGGCTTTTAGCAAAACACCAACTTCGTGACCAGGTGTAAGATCATAAACTTCCTTAAATATGATACAAGAAAAGAGAAAATAATATTAAACTTGGCAAGAAAAAATGAGGATTTGAATTTAGAAATTAAGCAAGACAAAGATGTGCATTGAGTTTCACTAAAAAATGATAATTGAACTTACTGAGACAGTTTCCCATAAGTGCTTCTTGATTCCTTCTGGCATGGAGGGCCAATCAGCATAGGTAGGTGGACAATGTAGTCTAGCCATTTTACCTATAAAACTTACATATTGTGCAGAACCAGTAATAACAGGTTGCCACTACTGTTGAATCGAACTTGCAATTTTGGACCTAAAGATTTAGATATATTTATGAGTGTAGAATATGAATTTCCAAACCATGATCAAATGAAAGATAAAACATTAGCAATGACAGCAATATGAAACAAACGAATATCATATAGTCACCTGTACGTTGTGACCCGCATTCTCCAGCCGGTTGTGACTCAGTTCCCTCAGAGTCACTATGATAGCCAGATCCGCTTTGCGACATGATTAATTCCAAACTAAATAATGAAGTCACCACATTCTAGGTATGTTAGTAAGATTTTACCTATAATGATTTCAAAAGAAAAAACTAAAAAAAAAATCATACCATTCAAGATTAACTATACATTCAAATAAGTTAAACTCATATGAAACCAAGTAACAAACTAGCAAACATACACAAAAAAACTAGTATTGAATTTATACCTCCAAGTAGCAAAAATATAGAAAATAGAAGCAATAATATAGAAACCAAAACCAGCAAACATACACAAAAAAAGCTAGTATTGAATTTGCTCCCTAATATGATTTCAGTTTTACTATCTATGAAACTTCATCGTCTTCCATAATAATATCACCCATTAAAGCTGATGCCGAACCATTTGAGTTCGCCATTGCTTCAAAGACGAAAGGATCTTCATAAGCATCCACTTCATGATTCAATCTCTTAGGAGCATCCAAGACAACATGCCAATTTTCTCTACTAAGATCCTTACAATAAGAGACTTGAGCAGCTTCAGAAGCAAGAATGAATGGCTCATCATCTTCATTTATGTTTCTTTGGCACCTCCCTAGATTAACAAATATGAGGTTTGTATCTGGATCGACATAACATCCATTTCTTTTATCTTCAATACGCACCCAATCACAAAAGAAAATCGTTTCTTTGAAGTCATGGTAATCTAGCTCAAGTATCTGCTTCACGATTCCATAATAAGTGGTTTCTTCTTCAACTAAGTTTTTATCCTTCGCACTTGCCCCTGAAATTGGTAAAAGCCTTCATTGAGACACCGATGTTCTGAGTTGTTTGCCCACTTCTGAATCATACGTAGAAAAAACATATCCATTATAGCAAAAGAATTGTAGACTTAGCATAAAAGGATGGACCATCAGCAAGCCTCTTTGAACCTGGACATCCCTTCTTTCTCAAGTCGGTTTTCTCAGCCAAAGAATGTACCCCATCTCCTTTTGTTGCTATTGCAGCACCCCTGCTATTTTTTACACTTGGATTTAACACTTTGGAGGTATGTCTCGTACTTCCTGTGATATTAACCAATGTACTATTACTATTAAGCACACACAAACATATTAGTAACTGAAAATTGAGAACGAAGACTATCAAGTTATACTTTTCCCATTCAACATTTCACCTGACTTTCTCAAAACCCATTTGCGCGCTAACCACGCTCACCTTTATCATCCAATGCAACCCTTTGTTCTCTACTGTGAATTTCTCTTGTGCTTGACGGGATATATTCCATGCAATACCTCATTGCTTCTTCATTGAGATATTGCTCTGTAATGCACCCTTCTGGAAATTTCTGGTTCCCTACATACCACTTGTACACTTTCATCATCCTGCGATGCCGTTAATCAATATGAAAGTATTAAACAATAATGACATCGTGAAAATATTGCCTGTAAAATTGAGCGTCGAAAGGTAAATAATTCTCACTAACCTCTCAAACAAATACATCCAGCGGTATCTAATTGGTCTGCAAACTCTAACCTCTTCCGCAAATGCAAAACAAGATGTGTCATGGACACGAAAAAGGAGGGTGGAAAGTACTTTTCAAATACACATAGTGATTCCACGACACGCTTTTCCATATTTTCAAGTTCCACACGACAAACAACCTTAGAACACAAAACATTGAAGAACAAGGAAAATTGTCGAATAGCTTCACGTAATGGTTTATGCTTCTTGAATGCGTGCATCAACAACATTGGCAGTAGGTGTTGTAAAAGAATATGATAATCATGCGACTTTAGGCTCTTCAACTGAAAATCTTTTAAGTTCACATTATGTTTCTAATTTGCACTATACCCAATTGGAAACTTCAATTGGTGCAAAGTTCGACAAATAATTTGTCTCCCTGAATGGGAAAGACAGAAAGAAGCCTTAGCATATGATAACTTCCCATCCTTTTTCACTGGCCACAATTTCTTTTTTATCTTCATAGCCTTGAGGTCTTTACGAGCTTGCATCCCATCCTTACTATTTTTAGTGTCCATGATTAAGGCAAAGAGGTTCTCTGCTACATTTTTCTCCACGTGCATCACATCGAAATTGTGACGAGTAGGAAGGAACTATAGCAAGTGTGACATTTATGTTATCTGAAGCAAGTTTATAGATTATAAAAAACAAATATTAACAGAAAAATTAGAGACTACCTCCCAATACGGCAATTCAAAGAGGATAGAATCTTTTGACCAAGCAGTCAATTTTTCCTCACTTGCGGGCCTCTTCCTTTTCATACCATTCACCTTGCCAAACATATTCTAGATTCGGCTCATTTTGAGCTTGACTACTGAACCACTCAAATGGCGAGGATGCTCTCCATGTTCCTCCTTCCCATTAAATTGTGACTTTTGAGTTCTAAAAGGATGATTTTTGTCTTTTAGAAATCTCCTACGCCCATGTATGAAAATTTCTTCCCATTTGATAACCATCTCGAATCTATCCCTTCACTACAAACAGGACAAGCATACTTTCCAGCTGTCTTACACCCCGAAATATGGCCATAAGCTAGAAAATCATGAATAGTCCACAATAACATTGCTTTCATGTTGAACATCTTCTTACTATATGAATCATAAGTATCAGCTCCCTTGGTCCACAGATTACCGAGCTCTTCGATAAGTGGTTGCAAGTAAATATCAATATCATCTCCTGGACTACTTGGACCAGGAATGAGTAGTGTCAACATTACAAACTCCTTGCGCATGCACAAAGATGGAGGAAGGTTATAAGGAACTATCATCACTGGCCAAGTACTATGAATGCAATTCTTGTGACCAAATGGATTGAATCCATCAGTTGCAAGTCCTAGTCGGACATTACGACTCTCACCAGCAAAATCTTTCCAACGACAATTAACTGACTTCCAACAAGAAAAATCTACTGGATGATGCATATGACTCGAGCTTTCAACTGAGTTTGCATGCCACGTTAAATTTTCTGCAAGCCAAGGCACGCTATACATTTTCTGCAACCTTTCGGTTATAGGAAAATATCTAAGCTTCTTCATCGGCACAAGTTTAGCCCTCGGCTTGGAAGTCTTGACTGGTTTCCATCTACTTGCACCACATGTGGGACAACTATTTCTTTCTTTATTTTCTTTGCCCCAGTATAAGATACAGTCATTTGGACATGCATCAATGGTCTCACACTTCATACGAAATGATTTTATCATTTTTTTGGCACATGAAGTTTTCACAGGCACCGTATTGTTATCTGGTAGAATCCTCTTTAAGAATTCCAGTAGATTTGTGAAACTACTATCAGATCACCTATGTTTAGCTTTCATGCCCAACAACTCAATTGTTGCCGACAACTTGGTATCTTCACCTTGACACATAGGATACAATGGTTGTAATGCATCCTCCATTAATTTTTTGTACCGAACATCCTCAGGTAAATTGTGGTGAATATCCTCCTGGTCATTATTAGTATCATGAGCATCATCTTCATCACGAATATCCATGCATGCATCTAAGTCATTGGGATGACTACGTCCAAACATGTTGTTCACCATGTCCACCATTCTCGGGAACATATCTTCATTGGCAATACTAGTAGAGGTACTAGTAACACCAACATTGACATCATTTATGGAAAAAGGCTCTCCATGCTGAACCCATAATGTGTAAGATGTGTTGATACCCTTACGAATCAAATGATCAAAAATACCTTCGACTGTTCTCTTCTTTAAGTTCAAACACTTCAGACAAGGACAACAATACCAGTCAATGGCTTTCCCCAAACTATCTTGTGTGAATTTAATGAATGATCTAACACCTTCGATGTATACCATAGACAATGTCGGTTCATTCATCCATGCCTTGCTGGGCATAGTCACAGACATCTTCAACAAACAACAAACCATTACAAAGATTAAAATGTATTTTGGGTAAATGCATCTTGGATATAAATCAGATGCTAGTATAACTTTAAAATAGTAAATGCAATTTCCCATGGTACTACTTCGGCCAAGTTGGGAAAATGATATGTAAGAGCATAATCCTCAAGGATAGAAAGAATTTAGAAAAAGAAAGGTTGTATCTAAACAAAAAGAATAATACACGCATCCACACGTACAATACTAATACATACGCCTATTGCGCGCGTGACTTTACGCCTATGAGGCGATTTATCATACACCTGATATGATATAGCGTTCGGAATAAATAACACCACCTTGGAATATCTCATTTACCGCACACTAGCCACATTCCTTCACCATTCTAGCTCTAAAACGGTATCTACCTCAAAACAAGCAACATGAAAAGCATAACTCCACTAACTCATTTTACCAACTGTTAGCTAGAAATGAGACATAACTCTGACATAGACGGCATACCACATATGCTACTCGCAGTAGAGTAATTTGTCTATACTAACATCAAAGTTAGTATATATCAAAGTGCACAAGAAACACAAAACACACATATTTAAATTCATATGCTGTTGAAACTAGAGATATCAAAAGTTTTAAGAAATTGACAGAAGGTTATGAATGCACACCTCACTTGGCTTACCCCACAATCTGCGGAGGTGGAAATTTGATTCAGAAGCAACAATGCCAGGGGGTAGTCTTTCCGCACCTCGAGGATTCGTGGCTACTCATATCTGCATCAGAGTTACATAAGGAGCGATTATTAATCTTAGAGTGAAATACTCGTAGAATATTTCATTTTCTTTGTAATTTCTATACAAAGACTGCCTCAACAGATATAATCGCAAATGGGTAGAAAGAAGATGACTTAAACCATGGCAAGGAATTCAGAATAGACCAATCTTCAATCTTTAATGGAGACTTTACTACTGGAAAGGGATATCTTAAGGATAACCAACCATTAAAATGGTATTTATTTACCATTTTAATAAATAAAACTTGGGCTAAAAAATTTTCAAGTCTGAAAGTTTTCATGTTGGATTTGGGCTAAAAAAATTTCAAATAGAAGGAACAGTTACCGGAAATTGAGCAGGAAACTGCCAGACTCGCTATTGTTAATATGGATTGGAGTCAAGTAAAATAACACCAACGAAGACCGTCGTCAAATTGGGCTAAAACGAGTGGGTAAAGAAAACGAAAAATTAACCTTATATGAATCTAACGGGTGAAAAATAATTAAAGGAGAAAAGATACTCACATGCAGAAAACTCACAGCTGAAGATCAACGAAGACCGTCATCAAATTAATCCTTCTCTCTTGGAGAAAACAGGTGAGCTTTTGTGAAATAGGAGAGACAGAGCCAGAGAGGGAAGTGAAAAAAGCAAATAATTGGAGGGAAGGGCTAGCGCTAAGGGAGGGATTTTTTGGGGGAAAATAATTGACAGGTATAGCCTGACGAATTATGTTTTTATAGTCATAAACCGTCAATTACTAAAAAGTCCGTCATTTTATTATTCGACAGTGACTAACCGTTAAATATTGCCCGGGCTTACAGTAAAAAAAGACATGTTTTGACATAGAGCAAGTGCGCTTTCGGCATAGCTTCCGGCAAGTTCCTCCGAAGCCTAGTGACACGAAGGGGGATAGAGGCCAGCCCGGACCAGATTACTGCAATCTTGTGCATCCAAAGCCCATCTACCACAAAAGAGGTCCAGAAGCTCACAGGCATGGCTGCAGCACTCAATCGCTTCATTAGCAGATTATCAGATAAGTGCCGGCCTTTCTTTCAGCTTCTAAAAAAGAATTTCAAATTTCAGTGGACCCCTGAGTGCAACCAAGCATTGGAAGCACTCAAAACCTATTTATCTTCGCCACTCTTACTCTCTACCCCAACTCAGGGGGAAATTTTGTATTTGTATCTTGCGGTCTCGGATCATGCAGTGAGCTCCGTCCTCATCAGAGAAGACGATGGTGTCCAAAAACCAATCTACTATACGAGCAAGATCCTGTTAGATGCCGAGACCAGATAACTTTTGCTCGAGAAGCTTGCGTTGGCACTCGTCAGCGCCTCCCGCAAGCTCTCCTATTATTTTCAATCACACACTATTGTGGTCATCACGGAGCACCCACTCCGATCTATCCTAAAGAAAGATGACTTTTCAGGGCGCATATCAAAATGGGCAGTCGAACTGGGGCAGTATCACATCCAGTACCATCCCAGGACTGCGATCAAAGCCCAAGTCCTGGCAGACTTCATTGTAGAGTTCATCTCCCCGAGCTCGGCTTCGACCCAGCCCCGCACTGAACTGAGGGGCATAGGGCATGAGCGCGAAGTCACTGAGGTCGAACAATCTTCTCAGAGCCAAGTTCCTGTCTCGGCATGGAAGGTCTTCGTCGACGGCTCATCCACCTCCAAGAGAGCTGGCGCCGGCATTGTCCTCCAATCGCCAGAGGGACTGGTCATAGAGCAAGCCTTCACCTTGGACTTCAAAGTGACGAACAATGAAGCAGAGTATGAAGCTCTGATAGTAGGGCTGAACAGCGCCTGAATCCTCGGAGCCCAACAATTGGTGGTTTTCAATATTCACAACTGGTAACCTAGCCAACTCAGTGGAGACTACCAAACCAGGGACGACGGGATGGCGGCCTACTTAGCCCTCGCAAAGAAACTGCTCTTGCACTTCCAGACAGTCGAGGTCAGGCAAATCTCCAGAGATACCAACACGCATGCTGATGCGCTTGCAAACCTGGCCTCCACTGTCGAAGCGGGAAAAAAAAGGACCGTTGAGGTCGGATCGATACCGAGATCAAGCCTAGAGCTCCACTCACCTTGGCAAGTCCTGTGCAGTTGATCTCGGCCCGAGCTGGATGGACCCAATCATTTCTTACCTGAAGGACGACCAGCTCCCCGAGGACAAGAATGAAGCCCATCGAATTAGACTTAAGGCATCTCGATTCTGGCTATCTCCTGAAGGCAAACTCTACAAAAAGTCCTTCACAGGTCCCTATCTCCAATGCATCCATCCAAGCAAAGTGGACGACTTTCTGTATGAGATCCACGAAGGAATCTGCGGAAGTCACATCGGAGGGCGGTCATTGGCATACAGAGCAATAAATCAAGGTTACTGGTGGCCGTATATGCAGAAGGATGCGCAGGTATATGCCAGAAAATGCGAAAAATGTTAGAAGTTATCCCATTCTCTTCACCAGCCAGCGCAAGACCTGAGTCCCCTCACTAGTCCATGGCCCTTCGCTCAGTGGGGGCTGGACATTGTGGGACCTCTTCACCGAGCTCCAGGGAACAAGAGATGGTTGATAGTTGCTACGGACTACTTCACGAAGTGGATAGAAGCTGAGTTGCTGTCCTCCATCACTGAAAGAGACTCCAAGAACTTCATGTGGAAGAACATCATAACGAGGTTCGGCATCCCCAGGGCCCTGATTTCGGACACTGGGACTCAGTGTGACTCCAAATTCTTCAAGGACTTTTGTCAAGAGCATGGCATCAGGAATCACTACTCCACTCTGGCATACCCGTAGAGCAACGGTCAGGCCGAAATCTCTCACAAAGTACTGCTCGACGGCCTGAAGAAGTGATTGGAGAAAGCGAAAGGGAGATGGGTAGAAGAGCTTCCCACCGTGCTGTGGGCATACAAGACGACCCCAAGACGATTCACCTCGACGACACCCTTCTGGTTGGCCTATGGGATGGAGGCGGTCATTCCCTTAGAAATTGGCCTCCCTACCCTGAGATCCGAACTTGTCGACCAAGGCCGAAACTAGATGAACTTGGCAATGGAGCTGGACCTAGCTGACGAGCGCCGAGATGCAGTGGCCATATGACTGGCCGACTATCAGCAACGGCTAGCCAGGGGATACAATGAAAAAGTCAGAGAAAGAAGCTTCTCAGTAGGAGAATTGGTGCTGAAGAAGACCCTGCCAGCAGACAAAGACCCAAATGATGGCAAACTGGCCCCGAACTGGCTTGGCCCATTCAGGGTGGTCTCAATGGCAAGACGATCTTCTTACAAACTTGAAGACCTAGAAGGCAGTCAGTTGCCGAGACCGTGGAACACATCACACTTGAAAAAGTTCTATTTCTAAGATGTAATAAAAGTTCCGTGATCAATGAAAGCAACATTTCTCAAATCTGTGTCATCTTATCTGAGTTCGGCACCTCCGAGTTCATACACCCTGGGATTGACTTCGGATTTATACATCCAGTCGTCCCTAAATTTTGGGTTCACGCGCCTATGTACCGACTTAGGATTTATACATCCAGTCGCTCCTAAAACTCTGGGTTGATACACCTTGGGAAGGCTTTGGATTCATACATCCAGTCGTCCCTAAATTTTGGGTTCACGTGCCCATGGACTGACTTAGGATTTACATATCCAGTCGCTCCTAAAACCCTAGGTTGAGACACCTTGGGAAGGCTTCAGATTCATACATCCAGTCGTCCCTAAAAAACTCTGGGTTCACGCGCCCATGGACCGACTTAGGATTTATACATCCAGTCGCTCCTAAAACCCTAGGTTGAGACACCTTGGGAAGGCTTCGGATTCATACATCCAGTCGTCCCTAAAAAACTCTGGGTTCACGCGCCCATCGACCGACTTAGGATTTATACATCCAGTCGCTCCTAAAACCCTAGGTTGAGACGCCTTGGGAAGGATTCGGATTCGTACATCCAGTCGTCCCTAAAGCTCTGGGTTCATATACCCCCCGAGATCGATCTCGGACTCAGGCTCGCACAGCCGAGACCCTCGAGACACTGGGCTCATCTCGGCCAATCACAGCGCATCTCGGCCAATGACAGTCTTTGAAAGAAAAAAGCAGTGCAAGCACAAAAGTGCAGAAAAGCAGCACAAAAATACAGAAAAAAGCAAAAAAAGAATGCAAAGATGCAGAACAAACAGTCCATCTCATCAGAAACTCCTTTCTTTTTATTAAATGTAATTTCTTCATTACAAGAATTACAGAAAAGAAGAAGCAAAATATAGTAAGGAGGATCATAGCCCTCTGAAAACAGAAAAGAAATGAAGTCTGGAAACTCTGATCCTCGCCTGGAGAATCTGGGAGATGCTGATCTTCACCGACTCTTCAGTCCAATCTTCAGTATCAGGAGCTCTCCAGCACCCTCTGGTTTGGGAGCAAGTTCAGGCTCCTGATCCACTGATTGGAGATCTTCAGCCAGAAGGCCTCTCCATTCGGCTTGACGCTCGGAGGTCTTGATATCCCGTACGAGACCCTCCTGCACGATGACGCACAAGACCCTGGAGGATCGAGACAAGACCCTGTAGCATGATCCGACACATGACCAAGCAGGATCAAGTGCGCGACCAACTCCCAGCCAGAGAATAATCACCTCCCAGCCACATAGGCAGGAGATGATCTCCTCGTAGCTGCATAGGTGGGAGTTGGTAGTGGACCCGCGTTCAGAGAGCACGTAGTCCATGGGGATCGTCTTTAGAGAGCGCGCAGACCATGACTTCCGGCGACAGTCCCTCCCAGAGGAAGCTGCCTTCTATCATAAGAGGTTCGTCCGGGGCAAAGGTTCCTAAAGTTCTACAAGGCGAAACTGCCAGAACGACAGGTAGGCGCGGACGGATCTCCATCACTGCGAGAAACAAAAAGGAGGAAGTGTTTTTGGTTCAAGGTTTTTCTTCTCTCCCATGGCAGGCCTGCCGCCCCAATTTATAGAGAGAGGAAGGGCTCAGAACTCGAAGACCCATCAATGAGGCGAGGTCTCCCGTGTTTTACGTGGAGTGCATGCCTACCACAAGTTGACCAATGGTTCCGATGGCGACCACGTGGAGCCATGTGCTCGTCTCCCGCCTCGGCCTGTTCACCAGTAATTACAGCTACTTATGAGCCTCGGAATGCGGATATCAGAACAGGCACCTATGGAAGCCGTACGGTACTCTCTCTCCAGCTTAAGATTCTCGCGTCACATCACTCAGCTGGACTTGAGCACAAAGGAGCCGAGATCAAAAGGATGGAGAAAAGGAAAGCACATGTAAAGAATCTCTGCTTTTCATTAAAACTGAAGGGGACTACAAGCAGGTTCACTTTACATTCCATTCCAAAAAGAAAGAAAAATTACAAGTGTGAAAGTAACAGATGTACAAAGATCAAGAAGCTTCAAGGGCTTCGGCAACTCCACCAGCACTATTACTGTCTCTGGTGGGCCAGTGGTCTCGGAGACGACAGCGGCCTTCTCTGGCGCATCGCCCTTCTCTGGCGCATCACCCATAGGAGGGGCAGAGGGAGCGTCGCCTGCAGGCAGCACGGCCGGAACGTCACCAGCTGGGAGAGTCGTCGGAGCGCCGTCCGGAACAAGGATGGCTACAGGAGCATCCACTGGAGCATCCTCAGTCAACGGAATAGAACTCGGCTCGGGCTCTGGGCCGGAATACTTTGGCAGATCCTGATAGATGGGGTGGTCTTCAGGAACCCCCACTCGTCTCAAAGCGGCCAGACACCCCTCCTCGAACAGGATGGAGGTGATCTCCTCCACCTGCCTCTCGTATTCTTCCGTAGCTTGGTCCACTCCCTTTTGAAAGAAAGACTGGGCCTCGGCCTGCTGCGAGGATTTGAGGTCGGCAATCTCCTTCTCCAGCTACTCGACTTCGGCGTGCCTAGCCTTCAGATTGGCAATTTCATTTTTCAGCTTCCATGCTTCGGCACGACCAGCGAGCACTTCGCCACGCTGCCTCGCTGACTCAGGCGCCGAATCAGCCTTCACTCTGGCCAGCTCTGTCTCCAACTCAAAAATCTTCTTCATCTTCGCCAAGATTTCGCCCTCCAACTAATGGGTTGCCGACGTGAGATCGGTGACGCTGGCCAGCGCCACACCTAGCTGTGCAGTCGCCTCGGCACTGCTCCTCTTCAGCTCTCCCAGCTCCTTCATCAGTTTTTCCATCTCGGACTCTAGCTGGGTGATCTTGGAGACGTTCTTGTTGCTCCTCTCCATTATTGTCTGGAGCCTCTGCACATTCTACAGAAGAAAGCAAGTCAGATGGGAGTAGCCGAAGTGAAATACATCAAAAAGATTATCAAGGGTACCTACCAGGAGAGAGGACTGAATCGCCGACCCCAGCAGACTCTTAGTATCAAACTTCGCGTGCACCTCCATGTCACGCGGTAGAGCACAGGCTTTGGCAAGAGCCCTGATGACGAGACAGTCCCCTCACACCCGGTCTTCCACATTCAAAGGTTTCCCGGGCCGGGTCTCCAGTCTAGGGCTCCATGCCGCCGGGGCAGTACGAGGTCCGGAGACTGATCCGGACCCTTGCCCCGCAGTGACACTGAGGTCACGAGCCGTCTCAGCAGCTACCCTGCTCGCTGGCGCACTCTTTCCAGGGGGTGCCTTGCCACCAGAGGTGCATGCAGGCGCCTTGTCTTTAGGAGCCTGCTTGGCCCCTGACTCTTTCTCCCCCGCTTTGGACCTTTTCCTCGGCGGAGATCCGTCCCTCGGACGATCCGGTGATCGCCTCGGCACCGCTTCGATCGGAGCAGTAGCCGAGGCAGAAGGAACAGCAGCTCCCCCCGAGCCCAAAGTCATGCGGGCACTGGTGGGAGAAGGCGTTGCAAAAGACAAAGAGCCGCGCTTGAACTTGGCCGCCAAGTCTTTGGTTCCAGTCATTCTTGAACTGCCCTCCATCCTTTCCTCCGGTTCGGATGTATAAGCGTCCATTACCTCCCTCAAACTCGGCGATCCCGAACTAGAAGAAGTAGATGCCTCAGCTCCAGACGCAGCTCGGCTCGCAGCAGGACCGATCAAAGGCACGCCCGCAGGCACGGCCAAAGAAACGGAGGGAAGGTCAGCCTGCAGCTCGTCCTCCTGCGCTGTTCCAATCCTCCTATAATGACCGCGGTACCTCGGCGTATAACCCAGCAGTTTCCAGGCCGATCTGGTCTCGTGCCCAGTATATCTCTCGACTTTCCTGTGGTTGTCGAGGTTCTTTCTCCAACCGTCACTTGCAGCTCGGCGTTTCCTCGCTCGAAGTTCTGCACAGTGAACACCAAGGGTATCAGTTCGGCAAGATGAAAGTCAAGCAAAAAAGGAACAGAATAAAGAGTCAGTGTTTACTTGGGACGGTCCCGAGACGACGAGGGACCATGGGCACCCTTCCCTCGCCAACGCCGAACTCCCAATTCCCTGAAACACAGAAGAGATCTTCTTCGGTGTTTTTACTAGAATCCTCCAAGGCCTGGACGAAGCCCCTTCGGCGCTGCTTCACTCGAAGATAATAGATGCTGCCTCCCCCAGCCTTGCAGATGTCATACACGTCCTCGATATCATGGACGCCCAAATTAATCCCTAAGATTTCGTTCAATCTCGCTGTGCCCATGATGACCTTGAAGCCATTGGGCATCAGCTGGTACGGAGTGATGCACCAGGCCTCAAGACAGGCTAAGCAGGGGATGCAGAGGAAATCTGACCCCGCCTTCAATCACAGAGATAAAAGGGAATGGCATCCAGCCAAAGGACCAGCAGCACAGGGCACAATCTCAGGGAGTCACCGGCCTAAGGCGGACCCCCTCCGGGATATTGAAGGTGGCCCTAAACCTAGCCATGCCCTCATCCATGTCTAACTGAAACCTAGGGGTGGCCATCTTTACAAGAAGAAGAAGGCAAATAGGAACCTTAAAGGCAGAAACCCTAACAAAGATAGAGGCACGGCGGAGAGAAGACAAACGAAAATCGGGGCAGGATTCGAAGAGCAGAACAACGATCGAAAGGGCAAGGAAAATTAGAAAATAAGATACAAAGAGAAGAACGAAGGAAGGCAACCCCATTTATAGGGGAAGGAAACCCTCTCTGGGCGCCATTTGCGAATTCGAAAAGGCAGACTTCGCGATCCGCGCCTGTCTTATCGATTTGATGGCACGATCAGTGAGGAAGCACCACGTGTAGCCGCCGGTCCATTTCTCGGGGCGAACATGACACAACATTTATTGTCTCAGGGAGGTGGCAGCGGCGCCCAGCAATGATCGTGGTATCTCCGGACGGATTCTCTAGCTTCTGACCCCTAAAGGCTAGGACGCTTAGGAAGTCACAAGCTAGGGGGCAATTCTGTGGGGAGATTTTCAAAGCTCCAGGATTATGCTAATCACGGCTATAAGATGGGATTAAGCACTCCCACGTGCGGGCCACATGCCAACCATGTGGCACCCAGACTCACCTGGGCTGCCGGGACAGAGGCCTCAGCCAAAACCAGACAGGTTTTGGCTGCTAGCGCCGAGCTCGGCTACGAGGGGCTCACTTCGGCTAAAGAGCTTGACCTCGGCCAAAGGAGCTGGGGATCCTGGCCGAAGGAGCCGGGACGGAAGCCAAAGCAGAGAAGGATCTCCTCTCGCGCCGTACGCCCACCACATCATCAGTCACGTGGCAGAGTAGGGGCGCGAGCCAGTGGGACAGATGCGACATCAGCCGTCCACAATCTTCACCAGATCGCTGACAAGGCGACATCCAGCGGCTGTAGCCACATCAGGGCACGGCCTGAGGATGGATTCGATGGTACCTCTACCGCTAAAGGCCTCCAACAGGATCTGGCCCAACATGACATGCATTAAATGCAATGTGGGCTGATCCGACTAGCATTTATTACTCTGTGGGCTGATATGGACCACATTTATTGCTTTGTCGGCTGATAGAGACTTCTATATCAAATCGTATCACATCGTGGGGCTTACTCCAAAATATCATCCAACGTATCCTCCTGAGTCCTCTATAAATAGGACTTTATTTCACATGCAAGGTACGCAACCCATACTTGAGAGTCGTTACTCTGCCTCTCTTCTTCCTCTCCTTCCTTTGTTCCAGTTCACATACTGACTTAGGCATCGGAGAGCCTTGCGCCGCCTAGGCCAGGGTCCTCTGACTGTTTCTTCTTCCCTTTCAGGTTCTGAGGCAGTAGATCATCTTCTTCTACTTGGATAAGTCCTATCAGGCACCCCTATTATTGTGAGTCATATTCTCCTGCACTTACAAATTCAATTATTGCATATTAATTGGATGGTTTTTGCAAATCTGTCAACTTCAACATTAGAAGATTTCTTCGATGCTAGTTTGGCCTAAAATTATCCGCCAAAGTTAGAAGACCATTAAAGTGTAGCCATTTTCCACAAAGAGTTCAGTTGCACCAAACAACCAAGTACAGAATTATGGAGATTTGATTTCCGATTTCTCAAAAAATGCATGCCCTAACGTTATAAAATTAAATTTAAGATAATCTAATGGGATTGATTTTCGGCAGCACCTTTACCCATAAGACCACATCCAAGCGAGCCCGCAACCCACGAGCTGAGCTGTAGAGTGACTTCATTGTACATTATGCGGTCGAAGTTCATCATTTACCCATTAGCACCGATTGTGGGACTAATAAGACGAGATTAAAGAAAACGAAGATGATGCTTGAATTAAGCGATAAAAAGCCCAAAGCCCGACTAGTAGAAGAAATGCATGTAATTTAATTTAATTAGTCCAAACAATTGGTCAAATGCCCACAAAAGTAATAAAAAGTCCAGTTTGGCTCGATCCAATTGATTAAATGGGCGGGCTCAGGCCTAACTTTTACACCACAGGTGAGGCACAGGATATGCTTTAGCCCGGGCCATGAACACCCGGGCCTAGAGGAGAATGTTGGAATCCTCGAGAGAGAAATCCACTGATTCCGGAATACTCTTGTTGCAGCAGCAGCGGCACAAAAGTAAAGAGGAAGATAGTTGACAGATCGACCAACCTGCAAGAGATATGCAAACAGCACTCTGTCTTCTCCACATAGTACTTGCATCTGGGACACCTTTTCCACTTCTGGCTCTTAGCGCGAGTTCCATCATGCTCAAATCATCCGTCCCTCTCTCATTAACACCCAACTTCTAATACTCCTTGCATCCCACACCCGAAGCCATGGAACCATACGTTGTGCGCAGAATAGCCTCCTACAGTTGGGGCACTCAGATTCCCTCACATCAACACCACTATCATCAACCAAAAGAGCTGAACAATCCTTGAAAGGGCAGTAAATCCTCTTAGACCCAGAACAATCGACTCGCAGATTGCATTCTCCCACCTCTCGAACACATCCTTTGGAAGAATGGGTCTGCAGATTTGGGGCTCTAAAACGCCTCTACATCCCACCTGGGGACAGCTCACCATTGTTATGTTCTCTTGGATCTTGGCTGCGACATGCCTGCTTATGCAGTCAGAGCAGAAGAGGTGACAGCATTTGTTGCTCCTGAACATCTCGTCCCTTGATTTTTCTTCCACTCAGATGTCGCAGGTGTGTTGTGAAAACTCTCCGATTTCTTTCTTGACTAGCTTGAGGCTTTTTTGTTGGGTTTTTGGAGAACTGGTGAGGTTGAATAGAGGACATTAGCACCTCTTGGAGCTATAGCTCTTCTGCGTATTTGTCATCTGAGATTGGGAAGAGCTCCTCATCGTTGGTCATAGCTGAGAAGCTAAAGTCGTCTACGTACTGCATGCCTGCTGCTTTTGCCATACTTGATGTTTCGATTGAAGATGGGTGTTTGTATTTAACCATTCTCCATCGTGGAGTGATTATTTATAGAGTCTCTCCAATGAAATTTTGTTAGTGATTCGATGATAGAATTCCAAGGAAGAGAGAGAGAGTCATTACTAAAGCTAGGGAACGTAATTTGTACTTTTTTAATGAGTCAAACATTTCAAGGTACTTGTGCCCGATTTGGATTGATAAAATTCCAAGATATGGCCCATCGAACATGTGTCTTGCCGGATCAAACCTAACAATTCCATTTTCATCCCTACAAATCCCTCTCTTCGTTTGTGTCAGAATCAGGTCATGTTGTCCACTTCATTGTAAAAGCCAGCTGAGAGCTTCCATTGCTTGAAGTGATAGAGAATGTAGATAGTGAAGTTATGGTTGCAAATATCTTTAAGATCTTTTAGAATATTATTAGGGAAGTGATTTTGGCACTCCTTTTTTTTATGGAGGCACTTCTTTTCCTTTACAAAATTTTAGAGTGCCTCCATCAAAAAGGGGGGAAAAGGGAGTGCCAAAATCATTTCCCTATTATTAATATTATGATTACTATGATTAGGTCAAATTGATAGATAATCTCTCAATTTAGCTTAATTACAGTATTCATATAATTCAATCTAATCTAATCATATTAACCAGAAATTGTCTCTCAATTGAGCCTAATCACCTAATCATTATTTAATATTATTCTAAAAGATCTTTAAGATATCAACAATAACCATAACTTCTATATCTACATTTTCTGTCACAAGCTCTGGTCAGTTTACATGGGATGTGATCCGACAGAACTACATTTCTGACCTGGTAGCCTGTATATACATGGGCCATTCCAAAGGTATGACTTGAGAATCCAAATCATGGGTCAGTAAGGCAGCAGCTTGCTTTCTGCTTAGGCATTTAATAATAGACTAGCACAATAAACCTCTGCTAAGTACGGGTGTGTTCACCAAAAACTGCAAGATATTTTCAACGATCACTTAAAAAAATCTAGATCACATAAAATCATTTTCAAATACTTACCGACAATAATTTGATTTAGATAGAGCATAAGATTTTCAAAAGAGAATAAAAGAAGAGAAGATTATGAGTATATATATTTTCTCAATTCAAGAGTCTAAGAGTAGAAATGAGTAGGAGAAGTGGGGTACAAGGAAAAGACTAGAATAAGATTTGGAATAATGAGGTTATTGAGAGAGTGAAAAGTCGGGAAAAAAACTTAAGTGGTTACAATTATATGTTGGAAGTAGAAGGAAAAAGCGAGTTAGTTGTAGAACATTGGTATAACTTCCGGTCAACATCAATAGTTATGGTCAAAATTAACTTCAAAACCCTCTGCTTTAATATAATCTAATGGGCCAAAGCCGGTCTGATAGGCCTGAATAATGGAGACCAAGAGCTCCAGGAGTTTGCACAAGTTCTTAAAGAAAGACCCACAGTAGTATGGGCCCCACAATAACTAGGTGAACCATGGCCCACACCTGTGTAAACCGAGAGATAGTGTTGGACATGCACAAGTAATAATCAAGACCAGAAAAGGTTTCAAAATTCTATCCAATGTTTATTGGGAGTTAAGAAGTCATTGTGGCCTTTAGAATTCGCTGCCAGTTACAAGTTGTACCTTTCCCATGTCGGGTCATCTTGGGTTTGTAAATACATACATACCCAGTGTTCAGTAATGGGGGACCTAATTTATCTGGCAAGACATACATGATCCATGGGTCGTATATGAAATATAAGGTCCATATAGAATCCAAATTAAGGTGCAAACGCAAACCCAGACCTGAATTAATTACCCAAACCCAGGCCAAAATAATTTTATACTAATGTTCACATCAATGTACATACTTTATGTACATAATACATTACAAGTATAATATACAATGTAGTTGTATTGGACGTTTGGAACCCTAGGTACTCTAGGGACCCTTTTCTCATCATCTAATGATCAATGAAAAGATATTAGATCCTCCAGATGTTTTTAGTTATCTATCAAATGTGCAATGGTAAAAAAATAGAGAGATTTTCTCATACATGCAGAGGAGTCATCATGCGTGAAACTCCTTGCCTACCTTCAGCCGGAAAATAAATCATATCTACCATCCATTTTGTGACTTTAGAATAAATAAATAACTTATAAAATGAACTTAATATTTTTTCCCTATGTCAAGATCGCAAGTCATGTTATATATGATAGGCTAGCTAGGCCCCAAAATCTTGGAAATGTCCTCAACATTGCTTCCTATGGCAAAGACCAAAGAGGATCCAGATCCGTAGTAGAAAATAAGGGTTACGGAAAGGAAGTCACCTAGAGAAAGACAGTCACTAGATAATTGGATACTCAAAGTGAAATAGAAATTATCAAATTAAACAAGTAGTTAAGACTACTTTCTCCAACCTGTCATTTTGTTTTCCTCTAATTCAATGATTTTTATAAGTTGAATCAGAATTGAAATATAAGCCATATTTGATCTATATATGAAATGTACGTCTATCAGAATTTCATTTCCTATTCAAGTGGCTAAGGTGAGCCTTACAATGTGAATATATATTTCATCTTCATAAAGTTTCTTCAGTTTAATTATTTCAGCGTATTATATCATTATTTAGAACTTTTAATACAAGCAAATATTTTTATCACATAAATAGAAATAACTTTGGCACTTTGATTTGTAGAGTTGACTACTATTCAGTTGCTGAATCGTTTCCGGGTCATGAGTTTTGGCGAGCTATAGTAAAAACACTACTAGGAATGTCAAAAGGGATGGGTTGTGCAGGGCTTGGCTGCCCGGCCCAGCCTGCCCAGGCCCAGCATGGCCCTACCAGTAATACCCTTCCCAGTTCCCCCTTATTTTCCCCACTCTGCATCTCAACTTGTTCTTGATGTTATTAGTTTGCCCCAAGATTCACTATTCAATCTCTTGTTAGATGTAAGAGGCTTACATGACCACATGTCTAATCATTACAGGGCTACACAAAATATAATTTATTTTTGCGACGAACGTAATTCATCACTAATAAGGATAAGTTATGGAAGACAAAATATTTCGTCACCAATAAACACTCCATCATGCCATTCATATTCCTGTTAATTGGGCGACAAATATATTTTTGTCTCGAAAGAATAAGTTGTGGGGTGAATTATTTTAACTAATTGGAGACAAACATCTTTGTCACAAAATATAATTTATTTTTGCGACGAACGTAATTCGTCACCAATAACGATAAATTATGGAAGACGAAAATATTTCGTCACCAAAAAACACTCCATCATGCCATTCATCTTCCTGTTAAATGGGCGACAAATATATTTTGTCTTGGAAGAATAAGTTGTGGGGCGAATTATTTGAGCTCATTGGACACGAACATTTTTGTCACAAAATATAATTTGTTTTTGCGACGAACGTAATTCATCACCAACAAGGATAAGTTATGGAAGATGAAAATATTTCGTCACCAATAAATACTCTATCATGCCGTTTCATCTTCCTGTTAAATGGGCGACATATATTTTTTTTTCTCGAAAGAATAAGTTGTGGGGTGAATTATCTTAGCTCATTGGAGACGAACATTTTTGTTACAAAATATAATTTATTTTTGCGATGAACGTAATTCATCACCAATAAGGATAAGGTATGGAAGACGAAAATATTTCGTCACCAATAAACACTCTATCATGTCATTTCATATTCCTGTTAAATGGGCGACAAAGGTGTTTTTTATTTTTATATTATTTATTTTACCGATAAAAAAAAACGACGGTAAAACTATTTTTTATTTATTTTACCGACGAAAAAGACGTCGGCAAAATAAAAAAATGAAATTATTTTTGCTGATGAAAAAAAAACGTCGGCAAAATAAAAAATAGAATTTAAAAAAAATGAAATTATTTTTGCCGACGAATAAAAAATGTCGGCAAAAATAAAAAAATTAAAATTCTTTTGCCGACGAAAACAAAACGTCGGCAAAATAAAAAATAAAAATAAAAAAAATGAAATTATTTTTGCCGACGAAAAAAACGTCGGCAAAAGTAAAAAGAAAAAAAAATGAAATTCTTTTGCCAACGAAAAAACGTCGGCAGAAGTCAAAAAATCGTTGGTAAAAAATATAATTGTTGCCGACGAAAAAATAATTTCGTCGAAAAAAATGTTTTGCTGACGACTTTTTACCGACGTCTAGGCGACGAAATAGTTTTCGTCGGTAAATACTTTTACCGACGAAAAAGTAACTTTTGGCGACGAAAAGTTTCGTCGCCAAAGTGCAGGTTCTTGTAGTGCAATCAACAAATTCAAATAATGGTAAGTCTCATCTCAAGACACCTTGCACAACATTAATATCAAGTCTTTGGACAGTAATATTAATTGTAAATGATACTCTTGTTGTAGTGATCGAACATTGATAATAATTTATGTCAAATAATAAATATATCTTTGGAACGACTTATTATTCACATGTATAACCTAAGAATTGTCGCATGTTTACCACCACAGGTGTGTAAGCAATTCGGCCAAGTAATAACCTTCCTTTGGGACGAGCAAGACCCGCATGAATTTACAAACACACAAACATCCATTATTCCTCATGAATAATCTACACAAGAGAGGTCATTTTGGTGACATCTTCTTTCAATAAGTCCATTTAGAATAATGGACTATTTTATTTAACCATAAAAGATATACCATAAAATATTTGAATTTGAGTTGAAGAAAACCCTAGGTTTGTTGCGACGCCACGAAAACCTCATGCCGCATACAAAAATAAAACACAAAAATAATAAAATAAAATAAATAAAACAACGAACGGCGGCGCAAAACCCATCGACCCAAAAAAATCAGATATGATACATATGTCAACAACCCATATACCCAAATATATAGATCTGAATCATGCGCAGATCTTGCAAACCACCATCTCCTTATGGGAGCATAAAAGCAACTACCGTATCCACGCCACAGGCGTTTCCATCCGGTGGGGATTTAACCCAATCCGGAAGTTCCAGGACTTGATCCTTTGAATAACATCAACTTGCATTAAAATATTCCACTAACAAGGCAAACAACTTGATCCAAGCGGGAACAGTGAACAGGAGTGGAAATAGAAAAGAATGCTAAAACCACTTGCACATGTCACGAGATGAAACAAGGAAATCAATATAAAACCCATATTGGATTTTGCACATGTCACGATGAAACAAGGAAATCAATATAAAACCCATATTGGATTTTGCACATGTCACGATGAAAAAAGGAAATCAATAGCAATGAAAAACGTGATTCATCATAGACTTGATATTTTACTGGTTCGATCAACAGCAAAACCTTATTGATTCGATCCATTAAAAAAAAAAAACCAGAGACTTGATTCATCATGAAAATCAATAAAATACGTGATTCATCCATGTGATCGGATCGATCATAGCAGAGAATTATACACAACAGATTCATGTATATATCAAAATCAACCTTATTCCCAATGACTTAACATGAAGATTCTCTGATACCACTTGATAGAAAACAAGAATCTAGAAAACCTTAATCAAACAAAGATCCTCCATGTCAAATCATCGGGAGAAGTAAAGCGGAAACATACCCTGATCCATTGAGGAAGTTGTTCACAGGTTGTTGATCTTCCAATCCAATATGGCTACCCAGGGAAACCTTCTTCTGATGATGGGATGTTAGAGAGAATAGGAACTTGCCATATGAATTGGGGACCATAACCCTAATATATAATAATGAGATTATTATAGATTTTGCTATTTCTAATTTGGCCCCTCATCAAATTAGAATTAGCATTCTGGTATCTAGACATTAATTTCATGACAATTGTACCCTTAAGCCTTATAACTTTAAGTCTTAATTAGATTACTTTAATTTAGGCTTAACCAAAGATAGCATAACACATTTAATATTTACATGTGTGGCCCCATATGATGGAATTTTTCAACAATGGCATGTCTTTTTGACTCACCCACTCCATTTGGAAAACTTGATCGGTCCCCAAGTGTAGGGTACGATTGTAGTAATAATCTGGTAAATCCAGGTCGATCCACAGGGAGCAATGCTTTTCAAGAAACCTTCCAACTTTGACCCGTCCTAAACAAACACTAATCTGGCCTAAATAGAAACTAATTAAATTAGATAACTAAATATATAAAGTTTAATTATAATGCTTTCCAAAAATAAAAGAACTATTGTAATAAAGGAAACCTAATCTAAGCAATCCTAAAATATCTAAAAACCTTTAAAAGAACACACAAATCAAACGACCAATTTAATATAAAAAAATCTAAAACAAGATTTTCTAAATTAGATCCTACTTACCAAAATAAATTTTTATGCAAATATGAATGATCTATAATGCCCTAATTGCTAACAATGCAATTTTATATCAAGTTTCTAACTATATGATGCATGCTGTAAAAATTCTACGTATGGAAACTATTGCGCAGCCCTATTTTCACAGGACTGCACGACTGGCCTACGATGGTGTGAACCTAAATCTAATGGCTGGGATCAATACTCTGATGATGTATGAACAGAACAAAAAAATAAAAACCGAAAAACGACTTAAAACGGAAAAGATATGATCACCTAAAGATGCCTAATTGAACTGTTTTGTTGCTGAAATTTGAATGCAGGCTTACCAACTATTCCTGTTTGAGCCTCTAGTTGACATGGTTCCCGAGGTTATTTTTTGCTGAAATTTTGGGGTTTCAAAGTCCAATTACCATACTTTAAATCTGCTATCTTTTGGATAAAAATTTTAACGTTTACCTGATTTTTAAATCGTGCACTTTTGTAATTAACCCAGTTGGGTCAATTATGTTAAATTGTGCAGGATTTTTCACTATTCACTTATCAGATCCGAATTTAGTGTTTCTAATCCATTGATAATCTTGTAATTTCAGCAACAAAAACTTATTCTAATGCAATTTTTAAATATGAAGTATGCACAAAGACACTTTCTAACCTTATATTATGCAAATAACAAGAATAGAAAATTTCTACTAAACATAGAAAGATGCAAGTTGAGTTTTTTTTTTTTAAATCTAGAATTTGTAAATAAAAAAATTAAGAATATTAACTTGAAAATAACAACAAAAGGAGTGGAAAGAAAATAAAAAGCGGAAAAGTAGTACCAAAGATCTAGAAATAGTACCAAAGATCTAGAATCTAGACAATCTTACAAGTATTGAGAATGCGATGATAATGTCCTCTCTTCTCAGAGTTGGAAAAAAAATTATGCAAGTGATTATTTGATGTCTCTCGACTTTTGATATTTTTATTTTATTTTCAAACCCTTGATCTAATCATGTGAAATATTGTCTCCAATCAAAACACATAAAAGAACTAAAATAAGAAAATTAAATCACTTACATAAAGAACACGTACGCATAATCAATCCAAGTAGTGTCTTTATTCCTTGATCTTTGAGTACAAGAAATTAATATTCTTCTCTCCTTTTCATTCTCTCAACATGGCCTCTCAACCTATGCCTAAAAGAATCAAAAGAAAGAGAAGAAGAAAGGGACTTAGAGAGAAAGGGTGGATGGGAGTGGAATAGAGAAAGAGAGAGAGCCTCCAAGGTTATCCCCAAGAGTGATGGACGTCCAGCCCCCTTGGCTGGTTCCTTTTTATGCTTTTTGCAAATCTTTTTTTTAGTAAAGAATATCTCATCTTTAGGGCCCTTGTTTCCTTGTGTAGAGATTTTTGCTTAGGCTCCAAGCTAGCCTCTTTCTTTGGAAAGACTTTTAAATTTGAGAGATCTCCTTGCCTTATTTGGTTTCTTGATGCACACACCTTCCTTTATATTTCCAAGAATATCTCTAAAAATTGCATGATGATGTAGAGGGAATTAAAGAAACTTTCTAAATATTGAGATTTCTTGCAATTCCCGCCTAAAACTGTAGCAGACAACTTCATGAGGTCATATCTCCCTCAATATAGATCTGATTTATGCAATCTTGGGCTCCACGTATATCTACTTGAAAAGAGCTTTCCAACGGTGTCTAGATTGCGCCGATCCGACACTCGGTTTTGAGAATTGTGGCAATTTCAAGTTGCTACCCCATAAAAATCCGGGAATAATATGTGCAAAAATGGAAGCTTCTATGTTGGCATGCAATGGTGTGTGTGGGATCCATGTTGGACGTCCAAGGCATGCTTGGACTCTTTTCTTGCTTGCTTATTTGACTTTCATTTGACCTCTCTTCTCAAATTTCATCAATGTGGGTCCCATGTTGATTTCTCCTACTAATTGAAAGAAATAAATTTATCATTAATTACATGTAAGGAAAATAACATAAATAATGCAGGGGACCCTATATGCGTAATGATGCACCCAAATGACAAACTTTCCAAAAATAGCACATGGTGCCAAAAATAGCAAGTATGCATTGATGAAGCCAAAAAACTAATTTTGGGGTGATGATGAGATGAAAACTCCTAATTTCACAAAAGTCATGCAATTCAATGAATTTTGACCAATTCTGATCATTTTCCCAAAAATATCATCAAAATACATTTAATCATGAAATTAAGTACAATTCTATGCAATTAAAACTTAAATTAAGTCCACAAATTCTCATAAAATGATGACCTAATGACCTAATTTTGTGGACTTATCAATATGCTTTTTCTTAGGCTTGGGGCTTGTGCTTCTGTAACTCCAGGTATTCACGAACCTATCTTCAAAGTGCATTTTGCATCTGGGTATGATCTCCATTTCCATTCCCATTTTTCCCATTAGAGAAGAGTATTGAAGTGGAAGAGAGGATATGATCGATGAGGTGTTGATGGAGATTTAAAGGCACTTGTGACCACATAGGAAATGGAGAATTTTGCCCACATGGGGGACAATCTCCGACCTTCATTTCACCCTTATTATTTAGTTTGTATTGTCTTCTACTTTATGCTTTTTTTAAGTGGGGCCTGCAATACAGACTCACCTGGCTGTTGTCTGTTTGCAAATGTGTCTAATTTCACAACGAAAAATTCTGTTTATTGCCAAGAAAATAGGCAAGCCGGACACTGCAGAGGCCCATAGCTTGTAATATCTGAACTTTTAGAACTAAATCTGAGCCAATTAACGCATACCCTTTTAAAAAGTTAAATTTTGTTGCTCATTTTTTAAAATAAGTATACCAAAAGATTTAGAATTTAAAATATATATATGTATATAAAATTTTTCTATAATTCTTTCAATCAAGTCCTTCCTATATATTTAACATGACAAAAACACAGGTATTTTATGATAAATTTTTATCTTTTCATAACCTCCTTCATCCCCAAAGCAAGTCATTTTGATGTTGATGATCATGACCATTTAATGAAGTTAGTTTTTTTTTTTTTTGTCATTTGAAATCCTTTTTTTTTTCAACCATCCATGCATAAAAGTAGTTGAAGTGGGCCCATTACATCTTTTGGGTTAAATTTGATCATTTATCATTAAATGATTTATTAGAGAATATTTTTTTTTTAAATACAAGGGTATTTTTTCATTTCTCAAAATATTTAATGGAGAGGGCTTAATTGAAAAAAAATATAGAAATTCTTTACATATTTTTTTCGAAATATGCAATTCTCCATATATATATTTTTTAAATGAGCCAAAAATTTTATAATTTTCTAAAATTTTCTAAAAAATAAAATCCAACATCCTTGTTGAATGTCGTTAATTCGAATTGTTTGGAGTTTCAATAACTAGTTTACTTGCTTTTATTCGAATGAGGTGCATTTGTACTTTGTTGACCGTCACAAGCCGGGGCCCGGGCTCCAAAAGAAAGTCACGTTTTCGAACTCACTGATTAAATAAGGGGGAGTGAAACGTGAGAAAAGGCCACACGTGGGATAGAGGATTAAAATAAAAAAATGTGAGAGGAAATGCTCACTCTCTGACATACACGTGCAAAAGATGTGTATTTTTGGTAATAAATTATATATTAAGAAGACTAGTTAACTCCTAGCTTCCCCTGCAAGACACCGACCCACTCATGGGTACTCAATGTTAGAAACAGGAAAATTGAATTTAGAAGAACCACGTAAAGTTTGTTCTTCAACCTATGACATGTTTCCATGTCTTTGTCTAGCTTCTGCTAGGTGGTACTCATTGTATCCATCCTTGGGCAAACTAGTCTCTCTCCTAATTATCACATCTAACCAACCATCAACACTTTTTATCCGGCACATCACGCTGGTATGAACTTCTTCTAGCACCGATGGCCGGCCTTAATGTAGTTTCAGTCTCCTTCCTCATAAATAAAAGTTGAAATCTGATAAAGAGTTCAATTGTGCTCCAGGTTAGCATCCATTACATGTTTAAGAGTTTCGCAGTTCTCCAACTATTCTTACAAATTTTTTTTTTTGCAAACTTTCTAATGATACTCGCAACTGTGGAACTTAAGCATTCCTCTTAAGAAATTGTCAGACTCTTTCTTTTTCATTTTATTTATAGGCTTAACACCATAAAGATCACCAACCACATAGATGGAAAAATAAAGAACGTACATAAAAAAATATAAAATGAACATAGTCAAGAAGAAGAGAGGAATATAAACTCACAGTACTCTTTATTTAGTAGAAGAGAACGTACAACAAACTAGTAGAAGAGATACAGTGACAACGTCCTCCCCATGGCGTTAAGTGCACAAAACAAAACGAAAACAACATAAATACTAGCAACAAGGTCTAGCAGACTTTGCCATATGACATTTATTGAAAATAGAAAGAACAACACTTAAGATGAGCCCGGCTTGGCTCTGACGTGATATCTCCATGCATGCACTTGCTTAAGCAGTAGCAAGTGCAACACCCTTGTTGCAGAACTCAGAGCATGCTTTGTGACAATGTTCTACCGTTTCATTCACCACTTCTTCACAACATCTAGTCCCCAAAGCAGCTTGCATTAGAATCGAATCTCTTGTTTGTAACAAATAAGTAAAAGAAGCAAAAATATAAATAATGAGTTTATTTTACCAGAGTTATCGTCATGAGTGCCTATGGTATTGCACACGGAGGATGCACACCCCAACTTGCAGTAGTCATTGATAGCACCTGGAGTTGAAGTACAACTTGCATTAAAATGAAATCTATTGAAACAAGTAAAAGAAGCAAAATAGAAATAATGAGTTCATTTACCAGAGCTTTCGAGAGTGCTTATGCTCTTAAGGTAACCAGGGGGGCAAATATTCCCTGAAACAATTTTACAACCACATAAAGACGCACACGTTGGCCTGGAGGCACCCGTTAGACGACAGGCATTATAGCAATTTCTTGCCGCGGTGCTCGGGCAGCAGCTCTTAGCCTCCACTTGGGTCTGTGCTACAACCAGACCTAGTATGAGTACACCCATAATCACAGTACTAAGTGGGGTTCTTACACCTTTGCCTTTCATCTTCTTCTTTTTCTTGA